>CM056051.1:385044591-386244591 GCA_029574335.1 Rana kukunoris
CCCCCCCCCCCTCTTTTCTGCGGCCGGCCAGGTCAACGTGCTGGATAAGGGGTCTGGTGTGGATTTTAGGGGGGACTCCACGCCATTTTTTTTTTTTATTTGGAGTGGAGTTCCCCTTAAATTCCACACCAGACCTGAAGGGTCTGGTTATGGATATTTGGGGGGAACCCCACGTCATTTTTTTTAAAATTGATGGCGGGGTTCCCCTTAATATCCATACCAGACCTAAAGGGTCTGGTTATTGAATTTGGGGGGACCCCCACGCTTTTTTTTTGGTGTTTTTAATGAATGAATTCTCCTGCAATTCCAGGAGCTGACAATTCATTATTGCCGCGAGTCAGTTTTAAATGGCTTTTTTCCTTCAGAATGTCATTTTTTCACATGCTGACATTACACCCAGGGCCGCCATCAGGGGGGTACAGGCAGTACACCTGCAGGGCCGCCATTAGGGGGGTACAGGCATTACACCGCCCGGGGGTCCCCAGGGGCCCCCAGGGGCCCGGATGGGAACCACCCTAAAACAAAAAAAATAGTTTTTTTTTTTTTTTTTCTTTTAAGGGCTCGAAGGTCCCAGGGGCCGGAGGCCACTAAGGGCCCCAATGGCAGCCTTTTTTTAAATAAAATATATATATTTAAAAAAATATATATATTTTTTTAATCTATTTTTTTTTTTTTTTTTTTAAGAAAGGGCCAGAGGTCCCCAGGGCCCTGGAAGGCTACCCCTTGTTTTTTTTTTTTTACTTTTTTTTCGATAAATTTTATATTTAAAAAATATTATATATGTATTTTCTCTCTTTTGTATTTTTATTTGATAAAGAGCACAGAGGTCCCCAGGGGCCCCGGATGGCTACCCCCCTTTTTTATATATATTTTTCTTTATTTCTTATTTCTGTCAAAATTTTTGTAAAGGGCCCCTCCGCTCCTCAATTTTGGTGGCACCCACCCCCCCCCCGCTTCTCAATTTCATGCGGCAGCACCCCCCCCGGTTCTCTGCTCCAGGGGGCCCATGCCTGAAGCTGTGTAAGGGGCCCAAAATTCATGATGGCGGCCCTGTACACCTGTAAGGGGCCCGGGGGTCCGGAGGTGCCCAGATGCCTGGAGGCCCCCCAGCGCCCCAGATGGTAACCCCCCTCTTTTTTTTTTTTTTATATATTTGTTAGTTGGTTTTTGTAGGATTTTTTATTAAAGGGCCAATTTTTGGAATTTAATATTTTTTAGCAGTCTGGAGGTCCCCAGGGCCCCGGGTGGCAACCCCCCAAATTTTTTTGTTATTAAAGGGCCAATGTTTTGGTTTAGGGGTCTGGAGGTCCCCAGTGGCCTGGTCCCCAGTGGCCCGGAGATCCCAGGGCTCCAGATGGACAACCCCCCACCTTTACAAAAAAATCAAAAAAAAAAACATACTGATATATTTTTGGTTATTTTTAAACATATATATATATAATATAATTTTGAAAGCTCCCAGGGGGCCCCTTTTTGCTTCTAAAAATGTTATAAACATTTTCCCCAGGTTTGTTACTTTTTACTTTAATTTCTTTTTTAAAGTGTATTTTGTGCGTGAAGTCGAGAGAGAGGAGCTGGACTTGCAATCGCCATCCTTCTCCATGCCCCCGGTGGCAATGGTGGGTGTGAGGGGGGCCTCAACCCCACCTGCTACACTTGGGAGCCCAATGGGACAGAGGGACTCCCCCTATGAAGGAGTGTAGCCCACCCAGCCAGCCCTGTAGGTCCTTCTCCTCCCTTTATTTTAGGAGACCTCATGGCCAATGTGTGTGCAGTGTGGTGTTTTTTTTGTGGGGGGGGGGGGGTGGTTTATACTAAGCACAGGCGTACCTTGCATAGCAACCCATCGGGAGCCGGGTGACACCACCAAACTCAATTCACATGTAGCCGAGACCGGGATCCGAACCCTTGGCTGCAGAGGTGAACGGCTTGTCAGCGCAGTGCCATTCACGTTGAGCCACCACAGCTCCCACCCAATGTTATTTTTTTTTTAGATTTTTGGTAGTTTATTTTTTATTAAAGGGCCCAGAGCTCCCAGGCAACCCCTTTTTTATTATTTTATATATGTAGATATTGTAATTTATTTTCATTAAAGAGCCCAGAAGTTTCTTTTTATTAAAGGGCCCAGTGGTCCCCAGGGCCCCGGATGGCTACACACCCCTTTTTAAATATATATTTTTCTATATGTATTTTTTAGTAAAGGAACCCCCCGCTTATCAATTGCGGCAGCCCCCCCCCCTTCTTAATATCAGGCGGCCCCCCCCCCCCCTATTCTCTGCTCCAGGGGGCCCATGCCTGAAGCTGTGTAAGGGGCCCCATATTCCTGATGGCGCCCCTAATTGCCTCCCCCCCCATGTTACGAAATTTCAAGGAATTTTTCACTTTTTATTGGTGCACTTTAACCACTTCCATACCGCGCCTATTCTGGCACTTCTCTCCTTCATGTAACAATTATATTTTCTTACTTGAAACTTACTCAGGACCCCCAAACATTATATATATTTTATTAACAAACACCCTAGGGAATAAGTGGCGGCATTTTTTCGGACACATTTTCCAACAGTATTTGTGCCAAAAATGTTCTAACGTTTTTTTTTTTTTTTTGGGCTTTCCAAAAAAAAAAACCTGTTTCATGAATGACAAAATAAGAAAGCAGTAAAGCTAGGCCAATTTTTAGGGATAAGGTAAAAGTAAAAAGATGATGTTACACGAGTAAATAGATACCTAACTTGTCACGCTTTCATATTGCGCACACTCATGGAATGGCGCTAAACTTCGTTATTAAAAATCTCATAGGCAAGCTTGACTTTTTTTCTCAGGTTACCACTTTTGAGTTAACAGAGGAGGTCTAGTGCTTACATTATTGCTCTCAGCTCTAACGCACGCTATGATACCTCACATGTGGGGTTTGAAGGATGTTTACATATGTGGGTGGGACTTGCATGCGTGTTCGCTTCTGAGTGCGAGCTACTAGGGACAGGAGCATTTAATTCCTTTGTTATTTTATTTTTTTAGTTTATATTTTATTTTTTGCACTTGTTTGTCCTTTGTTTGTATTATTTTTCACTTTTCTTCCTATTACAAGGAATGTAAACATCCATTGTAATAGGACTAGTGTGTGACAGGTCCTCTTTATAGAGAAAGCGGGTCAATTAGACCCCACATCTGTCCTCCAGGCTGGAAAGCATGGATTTGTAAAAAAAAAACATCTCATGCTTTCAGCTGCGATATGTTCGTTTCAGCACAGTAGTAGTAGTGTGTAGCATGTTCACCTAGCAGCAAAAGGGTTGCTTGGTTCGAATCCCTCCCGTGACACTATCTGCCTGGAGTTTGCATGTTCTCCCAGTGGGGTTTCCTCCCACAATCTAAAAACATGCTGTAAATTGGATCCTGTCTAAATAAGCCCTAATGTGCAGTAGGTAGATGTTGGTTTTGTGCTGCCCTAGGCCTGACCAAATTTTGGCACCCCCCTAATTGAAAAATGACCCACCCTTCCTGTCAAGGCCACACCTGTTTTTTTTATGACCCACCCAGGAATTTTCAGGGGACACACACAAGTTCTGTGGGGGGGGGGACTTGGGGGGGCCCTTAATTTGCCTACTTTTTCGATCACTTCCTGTTTGGCTATGGGGCAGGAAGTGAAGGCCAATCTCCCCAAAACGGACAGGGAATAATACAAAATAAACTGACAGAGCTTCTAACCCCCCCCCCACTCCCCCCACCAACTCTATCCAAAATGAAAGAAATCCAAAAAATAAAAGAGTGATGATTATTGTTCCAGTTTAACCCCAAATTTCAGATCATTTTATTGAGAGGCTTAAGAAATATAACCATGCCAATAGGCCACGATCCAGCGTTGCTAATATGTATGAATGTGTTGTTAGGGACCCCCACAAACACCACCCACTGTTAAATCAACTATTTTTCATGGTTGTTTTGGGGATGCCTGCCCCCCTGATAGGGTAAAGACACCTCACAAATGTTGTCACTTTCTACTTAATTCATTCACTTCCTGCCACAAACACCCAAAACAGGAAGTGGAGGGGGAAACACCTGAGTAATGTTTTGTTGGGGACACACAGATCAATATAAATAGTTTCCCATTTTGGAAATGGCATTTTGCTGTGTACACCCCAAATTAGTAGGAATCTTGGACTTTGGGGTTCCATTTACTAAAGGCAATCCACTTTGCACTACAAGTGACAGCAAGGAAGAAAACTCAAAACTTGGCGGGATTGGAATGTAAAAACCATCAGTGCTTCCCTTCTGATTTTCATTGCCTACGCTTCTACTGCATTGCGGCTTTGCCTTTACTAAACCCCAAAGTAATAATCATTTGGGGTGGTACATGCAGTGCATTTGCTTAATGGTGACCAGTAGTTAGATTGACCTGTGTCCCAAAGAAATGACCATTGGTAGGGTTTTAACCTCATTTCCTGGTTCAGACTGTGTGACAGGAAGTGAAGCCAATTTTAGGTAAAGGGACACAAAGCCCAAACCTAAAAACACTAGCAGGGTTTCTAACATTCAATTGGCTTCCCTCAACATCCCACAATTAGAATAGGATTGTCTTGTGCTAGTTTCAAGCACAGCGCTGTAATCAGCACTTCAAGCGTCGTGTCTAAAAAAACAACACACCCCCCCCCCCACCTCCAACAGGTCCTCCTGTTTGCAGCTTTTCCTAAACATCTTGCACTTTGTGCTTTTAAAAAAGTCAGTCTGGACATTCAGTTTCTAGGAAACATTACTTACCGCTTTGTCCTTCCTTTTTATGGTGACTAAACATTTCATGCATACACACCAGGAAAGAGCTTTGAGACAAATCACACTTGATGTTTAGGCCCAAACTAGTTCAGCTGCAGCGGTTGAAAATCCATAGCGGAAAATTCTAATCACAAAACAAACTTTCAAAATTTGAAAAGTAAATTTTATTGGTCCCAAAAACAAGGAAAGCAAAACAAAAATTACAAATAAAACACACCAAAAATATATAAAAACACTAAAAACAAAAAGACCAACGTTTATTTCACACTCATTGGAAAATAAATCATGCTTTTGAAATAACAGGATAGACCACAGGATAAAACATTTAGTTTTCATTAACATCTTGAGAAACATTTTTTAGCAAAATTATGTAGCAGAGAAAACATCAAAAAATACAAAACTTCTCCAAAACATCTCGTTTCGCTCCCCATTACTTCCAGGCCAGCCAAATTGCCCCCCCCCCCCAAAAACTCATGGACATCAATTCAAGGAACAAAATCTAAAAGTGATGATTATTTTCCAGTTTAACCCCAAATTTCAGATCATTTTATTGAGAGGCTTAAGAAGAAAATATAACCATGCCAATAGGCCACGATCCAGCGTTGCTAATATGTATTGAATGTGTGTTAGGGACCCCACAAACACCACCCAATGTTAAATCAACTATTTTCATGTTTGTTTTGGGGATGCCTGCACCCCTGATAGGGTAAAGACACCTCACAAATGTTGTCACTTTCTACTTAATTCATTCACTTCCTGCCACACAGCCAAACAGGAAGTGAGGGAAACACCTGAGTAATGTTTTGTTGGGGACACACAGATCAATATAAATAGTTTCCCATTTTGGAAATGGCATTTTGCTGTGTACACCCCAAATTAGTAGGAATCTTGGACTTTGGGGTCCATTTACTAAAGGCAAATCCACTTTGCACTACAAGTGGACAAGCAAGGGAAGAAAACTCAAAACTTGGCGGGATTGGAAGTAAAAACCATCAGTGCTTCCCTTCTGATTTTCATTGCCTACGCTTCTACTGCAGAGCGGCTTTGCCTTTACTAAACCCCAAAGTAACTAATCATTTGGGGTGTACACTGCAGTGCAATTTGCTTAATGGTGACACTAGTTAGATTGACCTGTGTCCCAAAGAAAAGACCATTGGTAGGGTTTTAACCTCACTTCCTGTTCAGCTGTGTGACAGGAAGTGAAGCCAATTTTAGGAAAAGGGACACAAAGCCCAACCTAAAAACACTAGCAGGGGTTCTAACACTCAATTGGCTTCCCTCAAACAACCCACAATTAGAATAGGATTGTCTTGTGCTAGTTTCAAGCACAGCGCTGTAAATCAGCACTTCAAGCCTGTCCAAAAAAAACACACCACCCCCCCCCCCACCTCCAACAGGCCCTGTTTGCAGCTTTTCCTACATCTTGCACATGTGCTTTAAAAAGTCAGTCTGGACATCAGTTCTAGGAAACATTACTTACCGCTTTGTCCTTCCTTTTCTGGTGACTAAACATTTCATGCATACACACCAGGAAAGAGCTTAGAGACAAATCACACTTGATGGTTTAGGCCCAAACTAGTTCAGCTGCAGCGGTTGAAATCCATAGCAGGAAAAAAATATCACAAAACAAACTTCAAAATTTGAAAGTAAATTTTATTGGTCCACAAAACAAGGAAAGCAAAACAAAAAATTACAAATAAACACACCAAAAATATATAAAAACACCTAAAAACAAAAAAGACCAACGTTTATTTCACAGTCATTGGAAAATAAATCATGCTTTTGAAATAACAGGATAGACCCACAGGATTAAAACATTAGTCATTAACATCTTGAGAAACATTTAGCAAAATTATGTAGCAGAGAAAACATCAAAAAATACAAAACTTGCTCCAAAACATCTCTGTTTCGCTCCACCATTACTTCCAGCCAGCAAATCTGCCCCCTCTGAGGGGCAGCTGACACGTGCAGTATCCACGCTTTTTATAACATGTGTGCTAATGAACCAATTGGAAACACATGAAGAAATGTCAGCCTCTAGTTTGTGTGCACTTGTAACTGCTTACACCTGTTAAGGATGTCCTTAAATTACTAAGCCAAAAAAAGAGCTTTCTGAGCATGCTCAGAAAGATGCAAGTCATTTTCAGGATGAAACTTCCAACTTCTTTTTCTAACTGTTCGAGCATGCCCAGTTCACTCGAAATGCAGTACCAGAATCAAATCTGCAATGGCGGATGAAAGCATTAGAGGTGTTAAATTTTTTTTTGGTCCCCCTGAAGTGATGCTTTACAAGCTGAACGGGAGGTCTTATAGAATTTTTACGTAACAAACCTAAATAGTAATAATTTAAACGCCCCTGTCCCTAGTAGCTCGCAGTCAGAAGCGAACAAGCAGCATTTTTATTGTTTCCGGTTACCAGTTTAGATTTACAGATGAGGTCTAGTGCTATAAATATTCCTCTTGCTGTTACGCACGCTATGATACCTCACATGTGTGGTTTGAAGAATGTTTCCATATATGGGGGCGGGCCTTAAATGTGTAAGCCCCGCCCACATATTGAACCCCCGTTCAAACCCCACATGTGAGGTATCATAGCGTACGTTAGAGCGAGAGCAATACTTTTAGCACTAGAGCTCCTCTGTAAATCTAAACTGGTAACCTGAAACACATAAAAAAGCGTTGCCTATGGGTATTTTCAAGTACTGAAGTTTGGCGCCATTCCATGAGTGTGTGCAATATTAAAGTGTAACATGTTGGGTATCTATTTACTCGGTGTAACATCATCTTTCACATTATGGCCATAAATTGGGCTAACTTTAGTGTATTCTTAATTTGTAACCACTTGAGCCCCAGAGCATATTACTGGTCACTGACGGGGCCATTTTTTGCATTTCAACACTGCGTCATTTTGACTGACAATTGCGTGGTTGTGCGACGTGGCCCCCAAAAAAATTGGGCGTCCTCATCCTCCCCCCCCCCCCCTAAAAATTCAATTTTTTTTTTTTGTTGGTGGTATTTGATCACCTCTGCGTTTTTTCTTATTTTTGCTTGACCCAAAACTATAGCGACAATTTGGTAACTAAAAAAACATCTTTTTTACGGTTTGCTATAATAAATCTCCCCCAAAATATATTCAAAAAATGTTTGCCCTCAGTTTAGGCCAATAAGTATTCTTGGACATCTTTTTGGTTGCAAAAAATCACAATAAGCGTTTGATTGGTTTGGGCAAAAGTTCTAAGTAGGGGTTGGTCTTATGGGTTTTTTTTGAATAATTTTTTGTTTTACTAGTAATGGTGGCTATCATTTGTTTTTTCTGTCTAATGCGACATTGTGGCGGACACATTTTTGTGAGATTTGGCATTTTTGTAGCGAGCAATGGTATATCAATGCATTGCTTACTATAAAAATGACACTGGCAGGGAAGGGGTTAACACTAGGGGCGCGGAAGGGGTTGAATATGTTACCTGGGTGTGTTCTAACTGTAAAGGGGGTGGGACTGTGTAGGGGAAATGACAGATCGCTGTTCATACATTGTAGGGACAGACGAGCAGGCATTCCCCCCCCCCCCCCCTGACAGGACCGGGATAAAGGGGAACTCCACCCCAAATTAGAAAAAAAAACGGCGTGGGGGTCCCCCTTCTGGTGCACAACAGGCTCTTAGATTTGATCTGGAACATAAGGGGTTAAACCCACGCCAAAAAAACGGCGTGGGGTTCCCCCTCAGATCCAGACCAAACCCTTCTCCCAGGCACGCAGTCTGGCCGGACAGGAATGGGGGTGGGGACGAGCGAGCGCCCCCCCCCCTCCTGAGCCGTACCAGACCACATGCCCTCGACATGGGGGAGTGTGTGCTGTGGGGGAGGGGGGCACTGCCCCCCCACCCCAAAGCACTCTTGTCCCCATGTCGAAAGGGACAAGAGCCTCTTCCCGACAACCCTGGCCGTTGGTTGTCGGGGTATGCGGGCGGGGGGCTTATCAGAATCTGAGAGCCCCCTATATTAAGGGGGCCCCCAGATTCTGGCCCCCCACCCTATGTGAATGAGTATGGGGTACATCGTACCCCTACCCATTCACCGGGTGGAAAAGTGTAAACAAAAAAAAAACACACAGAAAAAAATAATTTATTAGTCAGCTCCGGGGGTCTTCTGCCGGGACCCCCCACCACCAGCCCATTGGGCCCCGGGCTTCGCCGTCTTCTGCCGGGGGGGGACACCCACCGATGATCTCCGCCATGTCCAGCCAGGCCCCCACCCCAAAATAAGCTCTTTCAGATCCGGGGGGGGCCGGCCGAAAGAAGCAGAGAACAACGGGGGCGGAGCCCCTCGGTCTTCCAGACGTTTTCTGCCGGGGGGGCTCCAGCCCCGCACCGGTCTTCGCCGCCGCCTTCCGCCGGGGGGGTACACCTACCCCCCCCCCCGGTCTTCGCCGCCGCCTTCCGCCGGGGAGAGAGACCCCCACCGATGCTCTCCGCCATGGTCGGCCAGGCCCCCTACCCCAAACAAAGCTCTTTTACATCCGGGGGGGGCCGGCGGGAATGGCGGAGAACAACGGGGGCGTCGCCACTCCTCGGTCTTCTAGCCGTCTTCTGCCGGGGGGGGGAAACACCCACCCATGCTCTCCGCCATGCTCGACTGTGCCCCCACTCCAAAATGAAGCTCTTTTACATCCGGGGGGGGCCGGCCGAAAACAGCGGAGAACAACGGGGGTGTCGCCCCACCTCGGGCTCCTCCGCTTCTGCCTGGCTCCTCCCGAGGCCAGGGCTTCTTTCGCCGTCTTCCGCCGGAGGGCGCCACTCTCGGGCTTCTCGACGTTGTCTTCCGCCGCGGGGGTACACCTACCCCCCCCCCGGTCTTCGCCGCCGCCTTCCGCCGGGGAGAGAGACCCCCACCGATGCTCTCCGCCATGTTCGGCCAGGCCCCCTACCCCAAACAAAGCTCTTTTACATCCGGGGGGGGGCCGGCGGGAATGGCGGAGAACAACGGGGGCGTCGCCACTCCTCGGTCTTCTAGCCGTCTTCTGCCGGGGGGGGGAAACACCCACCCATGCTCTCCGCCATGCTCGACTGTGCCCCCACTCCAAAATGAAGCTCTTTTACATCCGGGGGGGGGCCGGCCGAAAACAGCGGAGAACAACGGGGGTGTCGCCCCACCTCGGGCTCCTCCGCTTCTGCCTGGCTCCTCCCGAGGCCAGGGCTTCTTTTGCCGTCTTCCGCCGGAGGGCGCCACTCTCCGGGCTTCTCGACGTTGTCTTCCGCCGCGGGGGTACACCTACCCCCCCCCCGGTCTTCGCCGCCGCCTTCCGCCGGGGAGAGAGACCCCCACCGATGCTCTCCGCCATGTTCGGCCAGGCCCCCTACCCCAAACAAAGCTCTTTTACATCCGGGGGGGGCCGGCGGGAATGGCGGAGAACAACGGGGGCGTCGCCACTCCTCGGTCTTCTAGCCGTCTTCTGCCGGGGGGGGGAAACACCCACCCATGCTCTCCGCCATGCTCGACTGTGCCCCCACTCCAAAATGAAGCTCTTTTACATCCGGGGGGGGGGCCGGCCGAAAACAGCGGAGAACAACGGGGGTGTCGCCCCACCTCGGGCTCCTCCGCTTCTGCCTGGCTCCTCCCGAGGCCAGGGCTTCTTTTGCCGTCTTCCGCCGGAGGGCGCCACTCTCCGGGCTTCTCGACGTTGTCTTCCGCCGCGGGGGCCAGGCCTTCTTCTTTGCCGCCCCCTTCGATTTTTTCGGCCTGGACGGGGGTCGCACATCCCATCCAGGACTTGGACGTGGCGGGCTTCTCGTCGCCGTTTTCTGCCGCTGCCCCCTTCACCACGAAGCTCCGTGCTTGTTTGATGAGGGCAGCGGGCTTCCGTCGTCTTCTCCGGGGCGAGGGTCGTACATCCCACCCCGGATTTCGTCGCCGTCTTCTGCCGCTGCCCCCTTCACCACGAAGCTCCGTGCTTGTTTGATGAGGGCAGCGGGCTTCCGTCGCAGTCTTCCGCCGCGGGGTGACACTCGCGGGCTTCTTCTTCCATTCGATGTTGACACGGCGAGGTCCGGCGCTGAAATGCCTTCTGAGCGGCGGGCAAGGACTTATATTGGCATTGGGCGTGGGCGTGGTTATGCCAACATGTGACCTTAACCCATGTGACAGTGATGTGACGTGACATCACTGTCACATGGGTTAAGGTCACATGTTGGCATAACCACGCCCACGCCCAATGCCAATATAAGTCCTTGCCCGCCGCTCAGAAGGCATTTCAGCGCCGGACCTCGCCGTGTCAACATCGAATGGAAGAAGAAGCCCGCGAGTGTCACCCCGCGGCGGAAGACTGCGACGGAAGCCCGCTGCCCTCATCAAACAAGCACGGAGCTTCGTGGTGAAGGGGGCAGCGGCAGAAGACGGCGACGAAATCCGGGGTGGGATGTACGACCCTCGCCCCGGAGAAGACGACGGAAGCCCGCTGCCCTCATCAAACAAGCACGGAGCTTCGTGGTGAAGGGGGCAGCGGCAGAAGACGGCGACGAGAAGCCCGCCACGTCCAAGTCCTGGATGGGATGTGCGACCCCCGTCCAGGCCGAAAAAATCGAGGGGGGCGGCAAAGAAGAAGGCCTGGCCCCCGCGGCGGAAGACAACGTCGAGAAGCCCGGAGAGTGGCGCCCTCCGGCGGAAGACGGCAAAAGAAGGCCTGGCCCCCAGTAGGAGCCAGGCAGAAGCCGGCGAGGAAATCCGGGGTGGGATGTACGACCCTCGCCCCGGAGAAGACGACGGAAGCCCGCTGCCCTCATCAAACAAGCACGGAGCTTCGTGGTGAAGGGGGCAGCGGCAGAAGACAGCGACGAGAAGCCCGCCACGTCCAAGTCCTGGATGGGATGTACGACCCCCGTCCAGGCCGAAAAATTCGAAGGGGGCGGCGGCAGAAGACCCTCAAAGTTCAAACCACCTTCACCAGGTGAATGGGTAGGGGTACGATGTACCCCATACTCATTCACATAGGGTGGGGGCCCGAAATCTGGGGGCCACATTATTAAACGGGGCTCCCAGATTCTGATTGGCTCCCGCCCGCATACCCCGACAACCAATGGCTAGGGTTGTCGGGAAGAGGCTCTTGTCCCGATCGACATGGGGACAAGAGTGCTTTGGGGTGGGGGGGCAGCGCCCCCCTCCCCCAAAGCACACACTCCCCCATGTCGAGGGCATGTGGTCTGGTACGGCTCAGGAGGGGGGGGGCCGCTCGCTCGTCCCCACCCCCATTCCTGTCCGGCCAGACTGCATGCCTGGGATGAGGGCTTGGTACGGATCTGGGGGGGAACCCCACGCCGATTTTGGCGTGGGTTAACCCCTCACGTTCCGGACCAAGCCGGAGAGCCTATTGTACCCCTGGGGGGGAAGCCGCGCCGGTTTCACATTTGAAATTTGGCGCGGAGTTCCCCTTCAGTGTCAGCGCAGCCCGAGAACAGCTCGGAGCTTGCCGTACGCCGCTCCAGGCAGTGCAAACACTGCTACGCCGCCTGGTATTTACCAAGGATTTCCCGGCGTTCTGAAGAGGCGCGCGGTGAGCTCCGATTTTTCCCTCTGCGCATGCCCAGTATGCAAGTGAACCTTCCGAGGTTCTAGCGTACTTTGCAAGCGCCCGGGGATCGGGTCCCAAAAGTCACTTTCCCTTTCAAATCGGCCCGCCACACAAGTTGAAACACATGTCACCACACTTCCCCTGCATCACCCCCCTCCCTCCCCTCATAAACTCCCGCCCGAATCCCCGATGTTTACATAACTAAATGCCGCACGCCAGCTCTGTACTGGCGTGCTGTGCGCCCTCTTCTGGGCGCATTAGGCACTTTAGTAAATGAGGAAACACGCTGCACTAGCAGCGTGTTTCTTTGGTAAATGTCAAAAACAGGTTTACTCCTGCTTGTGCACCATGAGTCTTGGCGCACAGGCTTGGTAAATCAGCCCCCATGAGTCTTGGCGCACAGGCTTGGTAAATCAGCCCCAATGTATCTGTTTGGCAGATACACACTCAATTCATTCTTGAAAAGATTATCTCTTTTGGTCATTTTAAATATGAATAGTGAACTCTTAAGCAGGAATTGGCAGGCGTACATGATTTGTTTTAATACATCTGGGTTAGAAATGAGTCTTTGTGACTTGTTGACATAGAACATCTGATCTCGGAGCTTACCCTGGTCTCACATTCCGCAGTTCTGCCACCCATTGTGGGTTCATTCCTTCTGTTTCTTTTCTGCACACTACAATTTTTAAATCGACCTGTCATGAGAGAAATACAGTATACGGCCTGCCATCACGAACCTTTATTTGAAAATGTTAGTTGCCTGGCTGTATCTGACTTTAACCCTTTCATGCCTAAGCCTTTTTCTTTCTCGTACATCACGGGACACAGAGCGGCATATTCATTACTATATGGGTTATATGGAGTACCTTCAGGTGTGGACACTGGCAATCTCAAACAAACAGGAAGTCCCTCCCTATATAACCCCCTCCCCTAGAGGGAGTCCCTCAGTTTTTTCGCCAGTGTCTTAGGTGTTGGTCACGGAATAGCTTTGCTCCACATCCTTGGGATTAAGGGCGGGCTAACCGGATCTGTCCAAGGAGCCTCAGTGCCAAAGTGGACAGTACCCGGGCCCCAAACCGTGGGGTTTTGCCTATAATGCTCCTCTTTGGAGGGCTGGACCCTGGGCCCAGGACTTGGAGTTTGTAAAGACCATAAGTTCCTGTTTGCCAGGGTGCTATATAGGTCCAGGACAGTGGGTACCTTCATATGACCCCAGGGCCTGAAGGTCTACTACGCTACCCACGGAGATGGGAGAAGATTGGACCGTTTTGCAAAACGTCCTGCGGCATGGAGCAGGTAAGAGGGGAGCCTGCGGGACTTGGTTCGACAGCAGGCTCTCCAGGGGAGATCTTAAGGGGGGTAGCCTGAGTATGCTCTGCATTGGCACCATGGTCACTATGTCTGAAGAGACAGGATGCCCTGAAATGTTTCCCCCCATAACTTGATCCCCCTACCTATCTATGTATGTTTGCTAGCTACCTGCTGCTCGCTGGTTGAAGATCTTTTAAAAAAAAAAAAAGATCTGTCTCTAGGGTAAAGGGACTCCTTAGGGGCCTGTGTTAGCCTTACCTTGCCGGGATTCAAATCTGCCGCCTGATGCGTCCTCCAACCTGCATTCCTGGGCTCCAGAGTGCGTCTCCTCCTGGGCTCTCCTCCCCCGACAGTCGCGCGCGCGCGCGTACACGCGCGCATGCATATAGAAAATTTTCGCGCCGTTCGGGAGGGGGGGGGGGGCGGGGAGTGTGACTGCAGTGTAGAGTGGGCGTGCCTTTAATTGCTGTTATACACAGCAGGCGCGTTCTTAGCTCAGTTCAGAGCTGAGCTGGAGAGAGAGAGGACGTAGAGCTGGCAGCACAGTGACTCCCGGTGGCGAGAAGGGGTACTACATACTGGAGTCAGCTCCAATACTTTTTGTTAAGCCAAAATCCCCTTGGCAACAGGTTGAATGCTGGCAAACATGTTGGGGGTGGGGCTGTATGTGGTGAATAATATATAAAAGAAAACATACTGAGCCCCACCGGGTTTGGGGCATTAGTGATCCTATTGTCCCCTAAACCTTATTTTTTTGTACTCCTGGCTATAACAGTCTGTTGTTGTAAGCGGAGTCCTTCGGTTTTGTATTATGGCTTCCAAGGGTTCAGGATCAAAACAAAAAAAAAAAAAAAATAAAGAGAAAAGGCAAAGACAAAGGGGTTCCTCCTCTGGTTCTGATAATATGCCAATACTTTCCCCACAGGTTATTCCTATAGGGGTCACCCTGGATAAGCCATTAAGGGGGTCTGGTGCTGAGGCTGGCCCAGGTCGGCCCAACCCTGTGTTATCACAGAGGAGATGCTAGCCGTCACCCTAGGGGGGCTAGAGAAAAGAGGTTAACAGCTATGATCGCTGGCTCTTTTTCTGGCAAGAAGCGGACTAGATCCCCATCGCCAAAAGGGACAGAACCTAGAGGATCTACCACTGTAGAATCGTTGTCAGCCTCCCAGGCGGAGAGTCTGTGGGTCCAGTCTTTGACAGACATGGCCCGCTTGGCATTCAATTTGCCATTTCCAGAGCCTCAGGTTCCTGCGGTATCCTCTTTGGGTTCTTTTAAAAGCGCCTTTAAGCAACGCAGCTTTTCTGGCCCATCCTCTGTTAGAGGAATTGGTTTTTCCAGGATTGGGACGACCGGACAGAATTTTTTCTGCCGCCTAAAGCTGACGAGAGGGTAGTCTTTATGCACGTCTGCCAGGAAATATTTGTGCTTGCAGGCACTCTTTCCCCTGACCAAGTGCTCTTTAAAAGGGGCCCGGATGGCTCAGTTGGTAGAGCATCGGACTTTTGATCTGAGGGTCCAGGGTTCAGGTCCCGGTTCGGGCACTGCTTTTCAACTACCCGTGAGGTCCTTGAGGCCGCATCTCCCGGAAAGCGCCCGATCTCGTCTGATCTCGGAGGCTAAGCAGGGTAGGGCCTGGTTAGTGCCTGGATGGGAGACCACCTGGAAGGTTTTCTGTTATTTACCCTATGGAAAAGACATTTTTCTAAAGAAAGGGGGCGCTCCCAACGGTGGACGCAGCCATCTCATGGGTGAATAAATCATTAACTGGCCTAAGGGGAAACATACAAATGTTTAAGGTCCCGGTCGATAAACGTTTAGAGACACTTTTTCCAGCATCCCTGGCTACAGCCAGCAGTGGCTACAATTGGAGTTTTTTTTCAGGCATTAAGGAACCAGACAAAACAGATGCTTAGACATACCTGCCCGATAGGCAGAGGAGTTATTGGATATTCCCAGAGCTCTGTGCTTTGCGGTAGAGGCTATAAAAAGACTCCATCCAGCAGGCGTCTCGTTGTCACTATTTTTAGTGCATATGAGAAGGCTCTTTTGGTTGAAGAACTGGGCGGCCGAGCCCCATGTAAGACTGCTGGCAGGTTTGCCCTTCCATGGAAAGATCTGGATAAATACATTCAGACTGTTTCAAGTGGCAAAAGTACCCTTTTACCAGTCAAAGGAAGTTCCGGGGTCCTGCGTTTAAAAGGGCAGCTCCCCCCGGTTCCAGGGCCCTCAAATTTCAGGCAGTACGGTCCTCCTGCGCGATCAAACTTTTAACAATGGATCGCAAGGACAGGCCTCTGGGGATCGGTCCCCGACAGAAGAGGTCCGATCATCTGTGGCCGCAGGCTACAGATTAGAATTTCTAAAATTTCCTCCACAAGGAAGGCCTCAATGCGGGCAGCATTGGATCACCTGCTTTACCAGGGCATAAGGGTAGAGGTACCAGCCCAAGAACAGGGGCTAGGTTTCTATTCCAATCTGTTTGTCATACCAAGGCTCATCGGCAATGTCAGACCAATTTTGGACCTAAAAGGTTTAAATGCTTACCTAAGGGTTCGCTCTTTCCGGATAGAATCCGTTTGGCCAGCAGCCGCCACACTCCAGAAGGATCGGGCTTCTATAGACATAAAGGAGGGTTACCTTCATGTACCAGGTCTTTCAGCCACATCAAATATTTTTGTTTTTACGCTTCGCAGTGATACAGCGTCACTTCCAATTTGTGGCGCCCCCCTTCGGGCTGGCTACGGCCCCCGGGTATTCACGAAGGTCCTAGCTCCTATTCTAGTCAGTCCAAAGGATCCAAGGGATCTCGGTCCTAGCATACCTGGACGACCTCTTAATCATAAGATCACTCGCTTCCTTGGTGGAATGCGTAGTAGCCCTCATGGTTCAGTACCTCGAGAGGTTCGGCTGAGTCCTAAACCGGGGAAAGATCAGCATTTCAACCTACAAAGCAGTTGGAATATCTCGGCACGAGATTAGACACAGAACAGAAGATGGATGTTCCTGCCCCTGGTAAAGGTCGAGGCGATCAAGAGATTGATTCAGTTGGTTCTAAGCAAAAAAGAGCCAACTATTCGCCTATGTAGGCGATGGCCATGTTCGAGGCAATACCACACGCTTCCACGCTCGTGTCCTACAGGCAGCAATTCTAGCAGCTTGGTTCTGCCCAGTGGTCTGGAAGGCTGGAGAGCGGTCTTGAACAAGTTCACTCGCCAAGGAACTTGGGCAGAGGCAGAGAGGCAGCTGCCCATCAAGGTCTGGGAGTTCTGAGCGGCTCAGCTAGCCCTCCTGGCATAGACATCCAGATTACAGGGGTCCTCGGTGAGAAGTCATTCAGACAAGGCCACAGCGGTGGCATATAGGTGAACCACCAAGGGGGAACCAAGAGTCAAGCCACTCAGAGTGAGAGGAGCTTGGTTTTTCGGTGGGCAGAGGTTTATGTACCCTGCATATCGGCGACATTCATTCCCGAGGTGGACAACCTGCAGGCGTACTTCCTAAGTCGCCAAACCCTGTCGCCGGGGGAGTGGTCTCTGCATCCACAAGTTTTTTCAGAAAATCTGCCAGAAGTGGGGAGTGCCAGACGTGGAGGTCATGGCATCAGGATTCAACAAGAAGCTAGACAGGTTCATGTCTCGAACGAGGGACCCTATGGCCTGCGGAACCGATGTGTTGGTTTGCCCTTGGCATCAATCATAACTTCTATATGCATTTCCCCCACTGCAGTTACTACCCCGCCTGCGGCGCAGGATCATACCACAGGCTGGTTATCCTGGTAGCCCCAGCTTGGTACCGGAGGGCATGGTACTCACTAGTCCTGAAATTGGCAGCGGGAGGCCCTTGGACTCTTCCTCTAGGGCCAGACCTACTCTCACAAGGCCCGATCCTCCACCCTGCATTACGGCGTCTAAATTTGACGGCCTGGCGGCTGAATCCCTAATTCTCAGGGGTAGAGGTCTGTCTAGGCAGGTAATCCCTACCCTCATTAAGGCTAGAAAGCCGGCCTCCAGGGTAATTTGTTACAGGGTTTGGAGGGCCTACGTAGGCTGGTGTGAGTCTAAGAGATGGTTTTCCCGCAAATATACCATTGATAGAGTATTAAGTTTTCTCCAGCTAGGAGTGGATAAAGGCCTGGCATTAAGCACGATCTAAGGACAGATTTCAGCCTTATCAGTGTGGTTTCAGAGGCCGCTGGCCGCCCACTCGCTGGTTAAGATCTTCGTACAGGGAGTCTTACGTGTTAATCCTCCGGTCAAATCACCACTTTGTCCATGGGACTTAAATCTTGTTCTGTCAACTCTACAGAAACAACCCCTTGAGCCGTTAGCTGAGGTACCTTTGGTTTTACTGACTAGAAAGTCGGTATTTCTGATCGCCATAGTTTCGGCCAGGAGAGTATCGGAATTGGCAGCCTTATCTTGTAAGGAACCATATCTCATTTTACATAAGGATAGGGCGGGTTTCCGTCCTCATCCTTCCTTTCTACCAAAGGTTATATCCAGTTTCCACCTGAACCAGGATGTGGTACTTCCATCCTTCTTCCAAAACCCACCTCTAGAAAGGAGGGGTTGCTGCATACGTTGGATATTGTCAGGGCCATAAAGGCCTATCTTAAAGCTACAGAGAAGGTTCGGAAAACAGATGTGGTGTTCGTTTTACCGGAAGGGCCCAAGATGGGTCAGGCAGCTGCTTGATCCACCATCGCAAGATGGATTAAACAATTAATCATTCAGGCCTGCGGTTTGAAGAGGTTGCCTCCTCCTTTGTCGGCAAAGGCCCATTCTACCAGGGCCATGGGCACCTCCTGGGCAGCACATCATCAGATCTCTATGGCTCGAATATACAAGGCAGCAACGTGGTCGTCAGTCCACATGTTTACAAAATTGTATCAATTGGACGTAGGAAGGAATGCGGATACAGCCTTTGGGCAGTCAGTACTACAGGCCGCGATTCAAGCTCCTCAGGATCTGAGGGGGCTCCCTTGATTTGATTTGAGATTTACATTTCTTGTTTAAGTTGGATTTACTAGTATTTGAGTATACCTCTAAATTAAATCCTTTTTTGGAAGATGTCTCCCTCCCCTCATTAAAGCATTGCTTTCGGACATCCCATATAGTAATGAATATGCCGCTCTGTGTCCCGTGATGTACGAGAAAGAAAAAGGGATTTTTAAATACAGCTTACCTGTAAAATCCTTTTCTTGGAGTACATCACGGGACACAGAGCTCCCACCCCTCTTTTTGGGAACATTTTGGGAGGCATACTGCTTGCTACAAAACTGAGGGACTCCCTCTAGGGGAGGGGGTTATATAGGGAGGGGACTTCCTGTTTGTTTGAGATTGCCAGTGTCTACACCTGAAGGTACTCCATATAACCCATATAGTAATGAATATGCCGCTCTGTGTCCTGTGATGTACTCCAAGAAAAGGATTTTACAGGTAAGCTGTATTTAAAAATCCCTTTTTCTGACATTTGTTGCTTACAAGTTAAAATCTGCATTGTTTGCTGGAAAATTACTTAGAACCCCCAAACATTATGACCCGGATTCACAAAGCACTTACACAGACGTATCTCCAGATACGCCGCGTAAGTACACATAATATTTTTGAGTCCAGACCCATACACACAGGGCTAGTCCGGGTACCACCCCAGACACGGCGGGAGTCATGATGAGGATTAAAATCGTGGTTACTTATATGTACTTTTCTCTATATGTAAAAAATCGTGTAAATGAATGTTTCAACTACACATGTGTCTGTCATGAACTTTGCATTTATTTTATTTTATTTTATCTTATTTTAGACGGTACAGCGACACTTTGCGCACCGCCCTCGCCCTGATGAAGAGGCGATACTCGGTCTAGAAAAAAAGCCTCGAAACGTTGGCATCCCTGTCTATACCCATGAGACAGTCTTGAGGGCTTTTCCTGTTGCTCCTTTGTCGCATGTACACGTATATACAATTTTGATTGTCCTGTCTCACCATGTATAATGTGAGGTACCGTTGTTAATTGTCCCCCCCAGGTCGCGCTCTCTTGTTCTTCACTGGTCATTTGGGAAATTGCTGTGTAACCTATGCTGTTAACAAACCTTTTTTTGATATGTTGTTCAAATGAGCAACATTATTTAAACCAATACATTTTGAATACTTTTGATACCTACTTGTTGACTAATTTAGTCCTATACTCGAACCCGCCATACACACTTAAAGTCCCACCGAGGAAACACACCCCCTTCGGGGGTATAGTAATTGGCTTATTCAGGGATGTGTTGAGTTGTCGGGTTCTTTTGCAATTTTTTGCATCTACAGATAGAGAACACCGATACTTCCTTTTTATGAGCTCTCCTCTCTGCGGTATTTTCAATCCGCCGAGAGGAGAAGTAAGTCGCACCAACACTACACTGACACCACACACATAGGCACATTTAACCCCTTCAGATCTCCCCCCCCCCACCCCCCTGTCACACTGTCACTGATTGCAGTGATCATAAATTTACTGATCACTGCATTTAGTGTCAGTGTGACAGTTAGTGTGACAGGCAGTTAGTGTTAGGTCCAGGTTAGCCCCGTACTCCCCCAATAAAGTTTTAACCCCTTGATCACCGCCCTAGTTAACCCTTTCACCCCCTATTGCCAGCGTCACTAAGTGATCATTTTTCTGATCGCTGTATTAGTGTCGCTGGTGCCGCTAGGTAGCTAATTTTTTTTTTTTTGCGTTTTTTTTTTTTACTAAAGACATGTGGCTGAATACATTTTGACCTAAATGTTTGACTAAAATTTAGTTTATTCGATTTTTCTTTTAACAAAAAGTAAAAAATATTGTTGTTTTTTTCAAAAATTTCACTCTATTTTTGCTTATAGCGCAAAAAATAAAAATCGCAGAGGCAATCAAATACCATCAAAAGAAAGCTCTATTTGTGGGAAGAAAAGGACGCACATTTTGTTTGGGAGCCACGTCGCACGACCGCGCAATTGTCTGTTAAAGCGACGCAGTGCCGAATTGTAAAAACACATCTGGGCATTTAGCAGCATATTGGTCTGGGGCTTAAGTGGTTAAATATGTTATACACGTATGAATACTACAGCATGTCTCTTTATATGTTAAATCATATTAAACTATGCTTTAAGAGTTTTTTGGGGTCAACGGCATATTTAGGGTTCCCGAGAATGCAAGATTTTTTCCCCAACCTATCTAAGGGCTAGTGTCGATGGGCTTTGGTCTTGTGTGGATGATATCCGTTTAATATCAGTTTGAGGTGCTTCTGAGATTATTCAGAATTCACTGAATTGTATATCTAGCCTGCAATTGACCTCATGGTGAAATAAATGTAACCTGTTTCAAATGGGTTTCTATAGACTTGTATGAAAATGGAAATCCCACTTGAAGCAAACAAAAGCCTGCCAACACACGTCCTAACTATTTAACTGTCTGCATGTTTCTTTTTCTGATTTTTTGCCGCAGTGTCCAGCTTTATGTTAAAGTTTATCAATACACAAGAATTCTGTCTGGAAGGTGCTGATCCGGAAACACTTACAGAATGCAACAGCGATGTGTAGCAGAGCAGGTCTTGCGTGTGCCCACACCTGTCTTAAAGGGGAGAAATGCAGCCTGGCCTGCCCAACTGGGGAGGTGTCCAGGAAGTATAGCATGTCCCTATTATTTCCCTAGTTGTTTGGAATCTCTCCCTGACACTAATCACTGTCTCTGTCAGACTGGTGTCCTGTCCCTACACTACCCACATGCTAAATTCATGGCAAGCCTGGAAGCCAGGGCCTTAAATAGGCTCTGCCTGACCCAAGATGGCTGTAAGAAGCACATGGGACATCAACATCCAATCAAATTGCTCCCCCAGTGACCCAGGAAACCATAGAGGAACCACGTTCCTCTTGCCTTCCCCTCCAACTGCAATGCTTCAGCGGTCGAGTACCACCTACAGAAAATAGACTGCACCTGCCTACAAACCACTACTAGCTATACTATGACCTTGATAAACAGGAACCTTCACAAATATCTTGAATGATGGCATTGTAATGTCTTACTAATTGGCAATAGGGCTGGGTCGAGCACCATTTCCACAAGCTGTTTTTGGAAATAGCATTTTTCTAACCATTAAAGAGGAAGTAAACCCTGATGGGTGTTACTTCCTCTTTGTTTCCCTGCAAAGGTAAAGCATAATGGGCTACTATGCATTGCATAGTAGCCCATTATGACACTTACCTGCAAGAGAAGCCCACGATGTCCCGTCTTCCTGGCGAGAAGAGAGCTTCCAATCTTCACCCTCTCCTTTCTGGGGCCGCGAAATTCCAGCTCTGTTAATATAATGCGCGCAGGAGCCTCCACTCACGGCATGACCCAAGTTAGAAATGGCACAGTGTGCCCTCTCCAACTCTGGCACATGCATAGAACAAATCGCCTTACGTGATTTGCAAATATCTCCTAGACCGTGCAGGTCTGGGAGATATTTCAAGCACCCACAGGTAAGTCATAATCTAGGCTTACCTGTATGTTAAAGGGGTAATTCCCCCAAAAACCTTTTTTTAACATTGATTGAGGCTCGTTATGTCAAGGGGAATCGGGTGGTTTTTTATTAGAAACGAAGCAATACTTACCGTTTTACAGATGCATCGTCTCCGTCGCTTCCGGGTATGATCGTCTGGTCTGCGCGTGCCTATTTGATTGACAGGCTTCCGACGGTCGCATACATCGCGTCACGAGTAGCCGAAAGAAGCCGAGCGACGGTGCGGCTCTATACTGCGCCTGCGCACCGTCGTTCGGCTACTTTCGGAAAATCGTGACGCGATGTATGCGACCTCGGAAGCCTGTCAATCAAATAGGCACGCCTATAGTCGGAGCCCATACCCGGAAGCGTCGGAGACGATGCATCTGTAAAACGGTAAGTACGGCTTCATTTCTAAAAAAAAAAAACCTGATTCCCCTTGACATAACGAGCCTGAATAAATGTTAAAAAAAAAGGTTTTTGGGGGAACTACCCCTTTAAAGTGGTTGTAAAGGGTTTACAACCACTTTAAATAAAGACTAATTCTATTCTTGCAAAATATGCTCATATTTAGTGTATTAAAACAATAACACACATTGATGCGGAAGAGAAACTGTGTTTGCCTGGTAAGGAGATGCTTTGTGCGCATTGGCCATACCTACTGGTATGTTTTACGTCCTAGTACTTTGCGAACGGATAGTGAGGTGTGTGCATCTATGTATATCCATATAAACGTTCACCATACTAAGGCCCTCACAGTTAATAGGGCTGGCCCCCGAGATATACATACATAAATTTCTCGTAGTAGGGATATCCACTAGCCAAACCCATAGGACAGGATTGGTCAGGGGGAGATGGGCGGGATTAGCAGATGGGCTGGCCTGTGATCCAGCTTCTCCGCACATGCTCACTTGTATAAATATTTGAGAGCTCCTGTATGAGGAAGCAACTACGGACCACCAAGGCTCTGATGAAAGAGGTTTGCTTCTGAAAAGCGTCCACCATATTGCCGGTCTGTTACCATCTGATCCATGCTGTGATCGTGTTTGTTTGGCGATGCTGTGTATCAGTTTTATCATCTGTTAAGCGCTGTTTACAACACATTTTGTGAATATGACCATTGTTTTAATATATTCAATAAAATCCTTGTTAAACGGTAATACACTAGGTTGGTGCGCCCTCATTTTTCTTTTCATATTTAGTGTATACCAGGCCAGAACACATAGTAATTTTTCTCCTACAGCTATGTGTTTTGCTGTCACTTTGTACAATTTTAAGCCCATTGACAAAACTGCAATCCAAAAATAATGATATATTTTTTACTGGCCATGCGTGAAAACAAAACAGAAAAAATCAATCCAAGTCAAAATGTAAAATTTTCAGTGGGGCAAATAACAAAGAAAAATTTTTTGAATGTAGGCAATAAATATAAATAAAAGGAATAAAAGTATGGCTGTCATAATACAAAAAAAACAAAACAATGAGAACGTGGGTGGAAAGCAGGCATCCAGTGATGCCTGCATGTAACAATAAAGTACGGTACATCTAAAGCCAATTTTTTATTTGTTTTGGAGGGAGTAGGGAAAGATTAAAAGCACTGTAATTTATTGCAATTATTGTCTCATTAGAGAGATCTAACTTCACTTTCTGTCCTTTAGACATAACAGCATGTGAAAGGAGGTAGTTTGCTCAGCACAGGCGCCATTCAAAGAAAATTTTTCCTCAAAGGGCCAGATTCAGGTAGAGTTGCGCTGGAGTATTTCGATATGCGCCGCGGAACTGTGAAGATGCGCCGTCGTTTCTATGTGGCCGTACCCACCAAACTAGATGCGACAGAAAACGGGCCATTTCCGATCGGCTTAACTTTCCGACGCCGGAGTCTCGTCAGCGCATAATTTTGTTTGGCGCATCAGTCGCGCCTATTGATTTCCCCTGCAAATATGCAAATGAGGGAGATTTCCCAATTCACGAACGGATTAGCACCATACGCCGGCTACATGCGCCGCGCGTATCTCGTCCGTCCGGCGCAAAGTTATTTCTACAAAAAGCTGCTTTATCTTTACTCCAGACGGCCTCAGGTCAGCAGGAGAGCAGCTACAGCAGCAGCGTTACCGACGAAACTAGCAAGCTGAACAACCACACTTGCAAGGACAACACCTCTGTGTGCCAACATGCCAGGGGCAGTCGCGGTCCTAGCACTAGTACTGGGTCCCCCAGAACGGAGTAGGCGGGCACGTGAAAGGATATACCGCATGCGCATGAGCCTCTTTGGCATGGGGGATGAGGAGGTGTATCGCCTCTTCAGATTCAGCCCTGATGCAATACTTGAACTAACCACAACCCTGCAGGGTGACATCACCAGCAAGACACACCGCTCACAAGCAGTGCAGCCACTGGTGAAGGTACTGGCAACACTTCATTTCCTTGCCAGTGGATCATTCCAGCGTATAAGTGGAGTGGTGGCTGGGATGTCACAATCCTCCATAAGCAGATGTGTGCACCAGGTTGTCCCTGCAATCCTCACACGCATGTCCAACCAGTTCATCAGACCCACCACTGAGGATCTGCGGCTGAAGGCAATGACAGATTTCTACAGCATTGCCAGATTCCCACGCACCGTGGGTGCCATTGATTGCACACATGTGGCCCTACAGCCCCCCAGTGCCACAGAGCACATATACCGCAATCGGAAGCATTGGCATTCCATCAACGTACAGGTGATAGCTGATGCCCAACGCCTCATATGGCACATCCGTGCCAAACACCCAGGGTCCAGCCATGACAGCTTCATATACCGTCAGAGCCCCATCCCAGCAGAATTCGAGCAGAACATGTATGGGGACAGCTGGCTGATTGGTGAGTGACATGGGTGGCAGGCATGACTATCCCCTCCCGTGATGCACATCAGAAGTGGCACATGCATGACTAACATCCTCCTGTCTTTTCCCTTCCAGGTGACTCTGCATATGCACTGGGACCCCATCTCATGACTCCTTTCCGGAACCCCCAAACCAGAGGAGAGAGAAAATACAATGAAGCACACATCAAAACCCGTGCAGTGGTGGAGCAAACATTTGGGCTCCCGAAGTCCCGTTTCCGCTGCCTGGATAAGTCCGGGGGGACCCTATTGTATTCCCCTACCTTTGTGTGTCAGATCATCGGTGCATGTTGCATTCTGCACAACTTTGCAATGAAAAAAAGGCCTGCAGATTGACATGCGTGATGACCTGACCCCCGACCCACACAGTCCCCACCTGCCAGAGGAGAACCAGTCTGCTGATGGAAGAGCAGTCAGGAGGGTCCTCGCCGTAGGCATCTTTGGACACTAAACCAAAACATTGATCACACGGACAATGCACGCGTGTACACCACTGATGTCCCTAGATCACACACACCACATCCACATCACATTGGATTAGCCCAAGTCCAGCATGTAGGACTTGGGAGCAGCAACGCCAGCGTCAAGGCCCCAATGATGTCACTGTCCATTCATACACCTTTCACACGTCATTCATACAGCCGTGGGGTTAACTTCACCACCACGGCCGAGGGTGACACCCCTTACTGGCAGGAGTGCCACCCTCTCACATTCACACACCATTCACACTGCAACGTGTGCAGTATAAAAAAATAAAAATCTCATAATCTGAGCATAATCACAAAGAAAATAACTCATAACTTGAGTATTAATAATAAAATAAAAATCTCATAACCTGAGCATTCACAAAAAAATATTAAAAAAACTCATGTCCTGAGCATCAAAAAAAAAAAAAAAAGAAAAATTATCTGGGATGCCGGGGGCTTCTTCTGGCGGCCCCTCTCTGGCTCCTTAGCTGCCTGGATGGAGTGGGTGGGGGTGGGGGGGCATCTGGAGGTGGCTGATCCCCAGGTGGGCCACTCCTGGCAGGTGTGGCCTGCCTGCCCTCCAAGGCCACGGCAATCCGGCCAAGGTAAGAACTGGTCTGGGCCTGCACCCTGAGCTGCTGGGCCTGCATCCTGAGCTGCCGGGTGACCTGATAATGCTGGGCCCGCCAACTCAGCCTCCCCTGGTCCTGGATGGCAGCACTGTTTGCCTGGACGGCTGCAGTGAGGTCCCTTAGCTCACCCTGCACCTCCCCCAGACTGGTCACCACTGCAGCGCAGTTGCAGCTCACATCCTGCACTGCCGAAGACATCTGGGCCACGGAGCACAGGCTGTCAGCCACTCTGTCCAGGTGCCCAGCAATCTCCCCCATTTGCTGGGTCTGTCTGGCGTGATCCCTCGCCACCTGGTCCTGGACCAGATCAGACACCCCCCTGGTCTTATGGGTGGCCTTCCTGGGGCCAGTAGATGTTTGTCCCCGGGGGGATGGAGTCGCCCTTGAGGGGCTTCCTATAATGGGGGAGGGGATCTGAGAGGGTCCAGCAGAAGAGGAGGATTCCTCTAACAATAAAACAAAGTCCTGCTCTGCCCCAACAGGCTCCTCCTCAACGACCTCTGCATGTGTGGTGTGGCCACTCTCCTCCTCCACCTCGGTGTCTTCACCACCCAGGGGCACAGGCACTGGGTGCCGATGGGGTGATGGGGTGGACTGGCCGCCGACAGATGATGGCCCAGCTCCATCTGTGGATGACACAAAGCAGACACATGTTGGTGGTCCCACACACTTGGCACATGTACCCTCCCCCCCCCACATGCAACACACCAAATAGGGGATAAAAAACACTTACCTGTCCTGGAGCCTTCCTCCACAGAATCAAAGCCTGGTACCCCCTCCAACTGCTCCCTGTCCAGGCAGCGGGCGACCACCTCCTCCTCTGTGGTCAGGCTGACCGGACATGGTGGACCACCACCTGTGCCCCTCTCATGGCTCCTAATGGTGGCCACCTTGCCACGGACCTTGCGCCGCAGATCATTTTTTTTTTTTTTAATATCCCCAGCAGTCCGGGTGGAATACCCCAACACATTGACCCTGGCAGCAATGGTCTCCAGGATGCCCTGCTTCCTCTCCCGGCTGGTCTTCCTACTTTTTTTGCCGTGAAGAAAATCATTAAACGTCTCCATCGCCGAGATGACCACAGAGACCTCCTGGGCATTAAAGTTGAGGTTCCTCCTCTCTCTGGGGGTAGCGGGAGCAGCCATGACAGTGCAAAAGTATCTTCCCTGGAGTGGGGGGAAACGGATATACTTTTGCGCCGGAATGGCGTTTCCGCTAGCGCTTTTATACGCGCAACGGAACACATTGCGCTGACGTTTCCCGTGAAGTGGTACCGACGGAAGTTGTGAGCATGCGCACAAGGGGGCAAGTGAAGCCTCACTTACTGCGCATGCTCCGTGGATGATGCGCTGAACGTAAGCCTCTGCGCTGGGCTCCGCCCATCATTTACATATGATCACACCCACTTCCACTTGCGTCGGATTACGCCAGCGCATTATCGTTACTCTGGCGCAAGTTTACGCGCAACTGCTATGTGAATAACAGTACTTGCGCCGAAAGTGTCGGCGGAGTAACGTAAATGAGAAGCGTTACTCCGGAGTAAAGAAACTCCCATCTACCTGAATCTGGCCCAAAGTGTTTTCTGAATTGAAGGGTATAGAGAGAATATGGAAAATAAAAATGTAGCGCCCAAAACAATAGGGCCTCACTGAAAGGGGAACCCTATGTGATACTAGTGACGTGAAAACGTATATTCCCTAGATAAATACTGTACTAGATCACTAAATCACCATACAATCCAGTAACTAATCCAGTAATAGGTGGGACAACTGTCCAAAGTGAAGTGGGCCAAAAAAACATAAGGAAGGAAACGTTATGAATCAAATTCCAGTCCGGCATTAATTGGCATAATTAATTAGCATGTGTCTAAAAATAAGTGATATGTACAACATTATAAGTTATACCTCCCATACATAGGTATAGTGCATAACTGTATGTGTCGTATAGATACTACACACATAGACGAAGGTGACACGCAGAGTGGAACGCACGACGTGTGCTGTCGTAATGTCTGCCTACGCCCACCAAGGCAGAGCGGTCCATCCTTACGTCAGAGCGCAGTAGGAGGTTGTGACGCGTTGTGTTCAGCTCACGTGGATCGCAAGGTGGAACGCACGGCGCTTGGCGTCATGACGTCCGCCACGTCCATCAGAGCGGAATCACCGTTTTCAGATATTTCATTCCCCTCGTTTAAGTATGAGGACGGGAGAGGGATTATCCAGTTGTGAAACATTTTAATTTTTTTTATTTTATTTATGATCCCCGCTTTGGCACTTCCGGTAGTCGGGACGCACTTCCGGTAGTTGGAATGCAAGCTCCCGGAAGTGAAGCACAATTGGCATGCACGCTAACATGGAGATGGCGGAGGAATCGAGAACACATCCAGGTGGGTACAGGCTATTTAAGTGCAGTCGGAGGTTGGGGTTCAGCTACATACCCCTGTTGATGTCTTTCTTAGACGAAACCGGTCGGGTACGCTGACCTTATCATCACTTACTGCACACCATTGGGATCACACTCTCCATTTAAGGTGGTAGAGCTACTGTGTGTTTTTGCTGTTTTTTACAAAGTGTGATTTACATTCTTGATTTTTGGACTTTCATTTTTATTCATTTTCACTCATGTGATTTTGCTGTGAATTTTTATTACATTTTTTACACTATGAGGAGTTTTTCTTTTTTTTCATTCCTCAATATAATTTCATTTGGCCACTATCTGGGTACTATCACGGAACCCACCTTTCACCGGAGAACCTCAGTGGAACCCTGGATACAACATCCCCCAAGGACAACAACTTGAAGGGTGACCAGAGAGGACAATCGGTCCACACAGGCCTGAAAGACTCCTCCACCGTAAGGTGTAGTGTGAGTCCATCTTGTCTGGTAAGGGTATCCATTCTTACCGTATTATCATTGAGGATCCCACTTTGATATTTGTATCTTCACTCAAGAGGAATTTTGTTGTGTTTTTATACCTTCGTGGTGTATGGACTGCTTTTTTCCTCCTGATTTATATGCATGCTGAGTAGTACAGCCGATACCTATTTGATTCTTGCACTTATGTATCAATTTTTGTTATGCACTATACCTATGTATGGGAGGTATAACTTGTTGTACATATCACTTATTTTTAGACACATGCTAATTAATTATGCCAATTAATGCCGGACTGGAATTTGATTCATAAAGTTTCCTTCCTTATGGTTTTTTGGCCCACTTCATTTTGGACAGTTGTCCCACCTATTACTGGATTAGTTACTGGATTGTATGGTGATTTAGTGATCTAGTACAGTATTTATCTAGGGAATATACGTTTTCACGTCACTAGTATCACATAGGGTTCCCCTTTCAGTGAGGCCCTATTGTTTTGGGCGCTATATTTTTATTTTCCACGCTTTTCACAATATCCTTTAGTTGTGCTGGCTGCCCAGAAGCTCACTTGGTTTGGCGCAATATATATACTTTATACTTATAGAGAGAATATGTCATTACTGCTCCACCTCCCCACCTTGTTCAATAAGAGAACGCTTTGCATTCATCGAGAAAATGCTAAATTTTTATGAATGAAACCCAATGGTTGACCCCCTGTGTGCACTATGAAGCAGGACAGTTGCTTGGCCTAGGGCGCAGAAGCTAGCGGCAATCACTACAGTAGTGGTAGCATTGCCTAAATACCTAAACTTCAGGTTTTCAGGGGGACAGTCAGGGGGCTCTAAAAGCAAAGCCCAAACACCTGTTTTACCATTTTTAGACCACAAATGTAAATGTTGAGCTTACCCCTGAAAGAGCTGCTGATGTTTGGGTCTCCTGATGATTTATTCAGCAATGCCCACCTTCTGACACACTAAGGCTAAATAAGGAGGATTTATTTAAGAAATACTCCCAACAAGCCAACACAACAAAACAGTAATGTAGCAGGTAATTCTCCAGACTGATTAATTTATTAGGGGACAGCTGTCTGCTGCAGCAACGTGGGCTTTTTCACCCCCCCCCCCTTTCTTCTCTCTTCACACAGACACTCAGTACTGCTGTTTGGAAACTCCCTATTGGAGGGTGTCTGTAAACTCCCTATTGGAAGAGCCTGAGACAGCAGCAAAGGACTATGGGAGAGGAGATAAAAAGCCAGAAGAACTAGGTCAGAGCCTCTTTTTGGCTGCCCCCATCAGTAGAGCATCTGCACTCTATGTGTGTGTGGAATCGCGGCCTACAAAGGGAAACTCCAGCCCAGAGGAACAGTTTGTTCATGCAGCTCCAGCCCAGAGGAACAGATTGTTCATGCAGCTCCAGTCCAGAGGAACAGACTGTCCATGCTAAAAAAGGACACCCTGCAACAGCTCAAGGACTGAATGCCACTGCGACACATCTGCATCTATGATCGATCGATCGCTCAGGGAAGGACTGCTGACTTTGTACAGGATTTGGTGAGGGGGCTTTGTCCAGAAACCTTTAATGCTTTTCATAGAATACCACATCCAAGTATTGTCCACAGAGCTCCTACATTGTCAGTGAAGATAATAAAATGCAAAGCTTTGCCTCCAGGACATTACCGCGGTTGCTCTTAAAGGGGACACACCACAGGTATTGATATCATTTCACTGGGTGGGTACTGGAGGTATTGTAGGTCGGCCTGGGGTTCCCCTTTAGCCACAGCATCCCACACACACCAAAAGTTATTGGGGAGTCTATTTAATATGTACATATTGTTACCTATTGCTTTTGTTGTTTTCATAGTGTTCCTGACTATTTTCTTTAAACTGTTTCAACCAAGTCCTGGGTAGGGATGAGCTTCGCGTTCTATGCGAACGCATGTTCGCATCGAACATTGCACCTTCGATCGTTCGTCGAAAACGAACAAATCAGGTCGTTCGCGCCAAATTCGAATGACCCATAATTCACTGTGGCGTTGCGCGCTGATGATTGGCCAAGCATGCACCATGACCCCGCATGCTTGGCCAATCACAGCGCCCAAAAAACAAAGAGACCTAATTGGCCAAAGCCTGGGTGCTTTGGCCAATTAGGGCTCAGGGCTTTAGCACACACCCCACACTATAAAAGGCCGCCTCCCGGGCGGCCTCGTGTAGTGTGTTCCTGCTTGCTTAGAGAAGTCAGACAGACAGAGAGAGAGAGATAGATAGATAGATAGATAGATAGATAGATAGAGACGGTGGGCCAGATTCTCAGAGGCGCTACGACGGAGTATTTCAGATACCCCGTCGTATCGCCGTTTTTTTTGGCTCGTATCTATGCGAGTGATTCTTAGCATCACTTTGGCATAGATACGCTTGAACATCCGACAAGTGTAATACCATTACACTTGCGGATCGTAGTTGTAATGCCAACTCCGGCCACTAGATGGCCTTTACGTTGTTTTCTCATTTGCCTATGCAAATGAGGCTACTACGCCGATTCCCGATCGCTTTTACGCCGCACCGTCGTCGCGTATGTCGTTTTCGTTCGCGTAAGGTACCCCTGCTTCTATGAGGAGTAACCTTATGAAGTACCGTCGGATGCCGTCAGGTGTCGTCGGATGCCATGTTAAGTATGGCGTAGGGTCAGCGTCGGCTTTTTCCGTCGCTTACGTGGTTTTACTAACTCGTTCGCGAATAGGGAGTTGCGTAAATGACGATCACGTCGTTTTGACGTCAGTTTCAACAACGCTTTCCGACGTGAGCTGGAGCATGCGCACTGGGCTTTTTCCCCGGCCGGCGCATGCGCAGTTCGTTCGACGTGGGGGCGCGCTTAATTTAAATACAAGCCGCCCCATTTGAATTATGCGGGCTTACGCTGGGCCATTTTCGCTACGCCAACGCAAACTACGGAGCAAATGCTTAGGGAATACGGCACTTGCTCTAGTATGATGCGAATTTCTTAGAGAATCTGGCCCACAGTGTCTTTTCAGATAGATAGATAGATGGATAGATCAGGGGAGCTAGTAGTCATTATAGTTAAATTTACAGTTTGTAGAGAATATATTGACATCCCTAGGAGTTGTCAATATATTTATAAACTGTATAGCTTAGCTAGATCTGCTATTAGTATCTGTCAGGCAGGAGATTGTGCTTGATGCAGTGCTCTAACGTGTTAGTCAACATGTGCTAGTTAATTGCACATAGACGCATTACCTGTTACTGCAAGTGTGCTATTTATTTGCACAGAAAGGCAGTTGCTGTTAATGCAAGTGGGCTATTGAATTGCACAGAAACGCAGTCGCTCTGACTGTGCGTGTGCTGTTTAATACCACCTTAGCGCATTTGGTGTCACCGCACGTGTGCTGTTACATATCACCTGAGCGCATTTGGTGTCACCGCACGTGTGCTGTTACATACCACCTGAGTGCATTTGGTGTCACCGCACGTGTGCTGTTACATACCACCTGAGCGCAGTTAGTGTCACTGTACGTGTGCTGTTACATACCACCTGAGCGCCTTTGGTGTCACCGCACGTGTGCTGTTACATACCACCTGAGCGCATGTGGTGTCACCGCACGTGTGCTGTTACATACCACCTGAACGCAGTTGGTGTCACTGCGCTTGTGCTGTTACATAGCACCTGAACGCATAAATATGTCTGGAAGGACAACAAAGAGAGGCAGAGTGTCACGAGGGCAAGCAGGCTCTGCATCTAGAGGTAACGCTGGTGGTGGATGTGGTACATCCTCTTCAGCACGTGGCCGTGGCCGCTCGTCCTTCTTTTCGGGAGCTGCCCGTGTTGAGCCTCAACATGCAGAGAAATTAGTAGTAGAGTGGATGACCAAGCCGTCCTCATCCTCCTCATCCTCTCTCACACAGACTGATCGAAGTTTATCTGGCAAAGCAGCTGCCAAGGCGTCCTCTTCCCTCTGCACAATGGCTTCACACAATACTTCCCTAGTACCACCATGTCCTCCTGAGGAGTCCCCCGAACTGTTTCAACACAGTGTTGGGTACATGCTGCAGGAAGATGCGCAGCGTTTTGAAGACTCCGATGACGGAACACAGATAGAGAAAGGCATTGATGTGAGCCCAGGGAGAGGGGGTGGCCGAGAGGGACAGCAATCTGGCAGTGATGATGTTCCCCCAGCTGGAGCATACTGCCAGGTTTTTGACAGTGATGAGGAGGATGATGAGGTCACTGACTCTACCTGGGTGCCTGATAGGAGAGAGGAGGAGGAGGAGGAGGACGAGGCACAGGCACATCTCCAAAGAGGCAGGATGCCCTCCAGGGGTCAGCTTAAGGTCACACCCACTGCATTACAGCGCACATCTACGGCGCTTGTGCATGGCGCTGCTGTGTCTGACCAGTACAGCAAAAGGTCTTTGGTGTGGGCCTTTTTTGAAACATGAAAAAAGGAAGATGATTACCCCGCGCTGCCAATTTTGGTTAAATGTTAGCTGCTAACACGGCTCATATGAGAGAAGCAAAAAGAATTAAATGTGTAGGAAATGTGTAGCGCTTTAAAGTGACTGTCTGTTAATGACAGTCAGAAGCACAAAAAAAGAATAAACAAATTTTGTGTAAAGTAAAACAAATAAAGGACCCTGGAAAATCCAGGGACAAGCACTGTATAACTCGTGTGTGATGAACAGTGTGAAAATAATCTATTAGTGAGATGACACCCGTTGTTGGATACAATTAATCACATATAAAAACATATATACATTGAAAAACAACAGTGATTGTTCATTTCTTTAGAAAGACATGTGTAAATTATTAGCCACTGACTGACAAGTGCAATAATGTCCCGTGAAAGGAAAATAAAACAAATCCTGATGTAAATAAGTAATAGTCAATCTGATGATTGGTGAATAACAAATAATGACTTCTCCACTGTGTTGTTCCCACCACCGAAAGCAATGCAGGCTTACCAGAACCAGTTGACTTCAGATGGCTTACGCCACTGAAAGTCAAATTAGGCTTGTAGTGGCTGATATCACAATGGGCTCCTTGGCAAGGCAATACTTTGAATGGTCAGCAGAACCTCCGTGGGATGGATGGATGAAGCCCAGCTGGGAGTGCGATCCCCAAGTGGATATTCTCATAGAAAATGGTTTGCATAAGAGATAAGAGAAAGAAGTGGCCACATAGCGTAATCCCGTTTAAGTAGAAAAATAAAATATTTATTTACAGCTATCAAACTTACATTTTAGCTGAATAAAAAATGCTTGTATACAAGTAGGGCGGCAGTGGAGTCCTCCCGACGCGTTTCGTGGACAGAGCACTTCGTCTGGGGTGTGACACCCCAGACTAAGTGCTCTGTCCACGAAACGCGTCGGGAGGACTCCACTGCCGCCCTACTTGTATACAAGCATTTTTTATTCAGCTAAAATGTAAGTTTGATAGCTGTAAATAAATATTTTATTTTTCTACTTAAACGGGATTACGCTATGTGGCCACTTCTTTCTCTTATCTCTTATGCAAACCATTTTCTATGAGAATATCCACTTGGGGATCGCACTCCCAGCTGGGCTTCATCCATCCATCCCACGGAGGTTCTGCTGACCATTCAAAGTATTGCCTTGCCAAGGAGCCCATTGTGATATCAGCCACTACAAGCCTAATTTGACTTTCAGTGGCGTAAGCCATCTGAAGTCAACTGGTTCTGGTAAGCCTGCATTGCTTTCGGTGGTGGGAACAACACAGTGGAGAAGTCATTATTTGTTATTCACCAATCATCAGATTGACTATTACTTATTTACATCAGGATTTGTTTTATTTTCCTTTCACGGGACATTATTGCACTTGTCAGTCAGTGGCTAATAATTTACACATGTCTTTCTAAAGAAATGAACAATCACTGTTGTTTTTCAATGTATATATGTTTTTATATGTGATTAATTGTATCCAACAACGGGTGTCATCTCACTAATAGATTATTTTCACACTGTTCATCACACACGAGTTATACAGTGCTTGTCCCTGGATTTTCCAGGGTCCTTTATTTGTTTTACTTTACACAAAATTTGTTTATTCTTTTTTTGTGCTTCTGACTGTCATTAACAGACAGTCACTTTAAAGCGCTACACATTTCCTACACATTTAATTCTTTTTTGAAACATGTCCACAAGATCGTACCTTTGCCATTTGCAACTTATGTCGCAAGCGTATCTCGCGTGGCCAAAACATCAACCGCCTGGGTACCACATGCTTGTCCAGACATATGTCGACCTGCCATGCAGCTCGTTGGCAAGCACACCAGAAAGACCCACACCAAAGACAAAAGCATACCCCCTTGCCCTTCTGGGACCTCCAACCCCACTAGACCCCCAGTCCTCTCTGAAGCCTGCAGTGAAGGTGTAGAAATAGGTGTGTCACAAGCTACTAGTAGCGGTCAATCTACTGATAGTACCAGGCAAATTTCCCTGCCCCAGCTACTGCAGCGCTGAAAGAAGTACAATCCCAGCCATCCACATGCCCAGCAGTTGAATGCTAGCTTAGCGAAATTGCTAGCACTTCAACTGCTACCTTTTCAGTTGGTAGATTCTGCCCCCTTCCGTGAGTTCGTGCAATGTGCAGTACCTCAGTGGCAAGTACCAAAACGCCACTTTTTCTCACGGAAGGCGATTCCGGCTCTCTACCGGCATGTGGAAGGCAATGTCCATGCCTCGCTGGACAGGGCGGTCAGTGGTAAGGTGCATCTTACCGCTGACTCATGGTCCAGCAGGCATGGACAGGGACGTTACCTGTCTTTTACGGCACATTGGGTGACTCTGCTGGCAGCTGGGGAGGACGCAGGGCAAGGTCCAGTAGTTTTGGAGGTTGTTCCGCCACCACACCTCCAAAACACTACTACTGCTTGTGACACACCTCTCTCCTTCACCCCCTCCTCTTCTTCCTCTGTGGCCTCTTCCTGTGGTGAGGTTTTCTCCGAACCAGCCGTGCTCCGTAGGCGTAAGAGGGGCTACGCAGGAATGCAGGCCAAGAGATGCCATGCGGTGCTAGAGCTGGTGTGCTTGGGAGACAGGAGCCACACTGGGGAAGAGGTTTTGTCAGCTCTGCAGGGTCAGGTGGTTGACGCTACGCCAGCTGAAGCCTGGAATGGTGGTCGGCGATAATGGCATCAACCTCCTCTCTGCCCTGCGACAGGGAAAACTCACCCACATGCCCTGTTTTGCACATGTCCTGAAATTGGTGGTGCAGCGGTTCTTGGGCAGGTACCCGGGCTTGCAGGATGTCCTGAAGCAGGCCAGGAAAGTCTGTGTGCATTTCCGGAGGTCATATAATGCCACTGCTCGGCTGACTGACCTCCAAAGGGTATATAACCTGCCCAAGAACCGCCTAATTTGTGACATGCCCACCAGATGGAACTCAACGTTGGCCATGCTGCAGCAGCTGCACACGCAGCAACGGGCCATCAATGAGTACCTGTGCCAATATGGCAGCAGAACTGGGTCAGGGGAGCTAGGTTTTTTTCCCCACGCCAGTGGGCCTTGATCAGGGATGCATGCACTGTCCTGTCACCATTTGAGGAGGCCACGAGGATGGTGAGCAGTGACAGTGCATGCATCAGTGAGACTGTCCCTCTTATTCACATGTTGGAGCACACGCTACGTGGAATAATGGACAGGGCCCTTGAGGCAGAACAGAGGGAGGAAGAGGAGGACTTCCTTACCTCTCAAGGCCCCCTTTACCCAGACAGTAGTCCTGCTTGCCCACCTAGCACACAGGAAGAGGAGAAGGAGGAGGATGATTGTATCAGCAGCATGGAGGTGGAGCCTAGCACTCAGCAGCAGCAGTCTTCAAGGGATCATTTACAGTCCCAAGGAGCATGTGGACTTTTACGTGGCTAGGATGAGGTGCCTGTGGATCCTGTCGTAATCAGTGACCCAGAGGACTGTGCCCCGAATGCCTCTGCAAACCTACGCTGCATGGCCTCCCTGATCCTGCAAAGCCTGCGTAAGGATCCTCGTGTACGTGCTATCAAGGAGAGGGATCATTACTGGCTGGCGACTCTCCTTGATCCACGTTACAAGAGTAAGGTTGCGGACCTTATGTTGCCATCGCAGAGGGAGCAGAAGATGAAACTTCTGCGGGAGGCCTTGCAGAAGGGTCTGTGCAATGCGTTCCCAGAACCGGGGGGATTACCAAAACCTGGCTCTGGGCAACGTCTTGCTGAGGCTTCGGTGAGTCACAGAAGGGGCGGTGGAGAAGGTGGTCGTCTGACCGATGCGTTCAGGCAGTTTTTTAGTCCGCAGCCCCAAGGTCTGACCGGTTCCAGCAACCATCGCCAGCGTCTGGTTTACATGGTCCGGGAATACCTAGGGGCAAGATCCAACTTGGACACCTTCCCCACGGAAAATCCTCTGGTTTACTGGGTCTTGAGGATGGATCACTGGCCAGAGCTTGCACAGTAAGCAATTGAGCTACTGGCTTGCCCTGCATCTAGTGTTCTTTCAGAACGCACATTCAGTGCTGCTGGTGGCTTTGTGACCGATCACAGGGTGTGCCTCTCCACCGACTCTGTTGATCGACTGACCTTCATCAAAATGAATCAGGCTTGGATCAACACCAGCTACCAAGCACCTGATGCTGATGTTACTGAATAAGAATTTTTTGGTGAAATGTCAGATCCCTTTAAGACTGCTGATGCTGAGTGACTGTCCTGTTATGCTGCTGATGGAATATCCTTCTCCTCCTCACTTTTCTTGCTGATAGCTAGTAAGATTTTTTTTTTCTGTGCTCCGCCACAAGTGCCTAAGGCCTAATTTTTCTGCCTCTGTTTAACAGGGGCGCCTAATAGCAATTTTTGATGCAATACTTTGCACGTGCCTCCTTGTTGCGCTCCAATTACAGATATTGGGAGGGCTTGCAGTGTTGTGTTGTGCCTACGGACCTTTTTTTGTGCCCCTGTGTAACAGGGGCGTCTAATAACAATTTTTGATGCAATACTTTGCACGTGGCCTAAGGCACAATTTTTGTGCCCCTGTGTAACAGGGGCGCCTTATAACAATTTTTGATGCAATACTTTGCACGTGGCTCCTTGTTGCGCTCCAATTAAAGATATTGGGAGGGGTTGCAGTGTGGTGTTGTGCGTAAGGCCTCATTTTTCTGCCCCTGTGTAACGGGCATCTAATAACAATTTTTAATGCAATACTTTGCATGTGGCTCTTGTCGGCGGTCCAATTACAGTATCTGTGAGGAGTTGCAGTGTTGTGACACCGCCACCAGTGCCTAAGGCCCACATTTTATGCCCCTGTTCCAGTCATTTTATTGGTTTGATTCTTTTTTAATTTGAGTTCATTCTAGCTTTCTCCTACGTTATCATAGTGTCATGTTTATTTTCCTTTACTAAATACTCATCATTGTCAATGTAAACACCACAAATCTAGATTTATTCTTTTAGGCAGCATTCATATAATAAGAAGCCAGACATTGTTCAGTATCCAAAAATATTTATTGTATTGCACTTAAAATGTGTCTTTTTTTATTTTTTCAAAAAATATCGTAATATGATTTTTTTTATCTTTTTTTTTGGGGGGGGGGGGGGGTCAAGAATTTTTTTGGGGATTTGAAATATTTTTATACATGTATTTTTTTTTATTTTCTTTTTTATTTAAATCCCTCCCCAGCACATCTATAAAATTACTCAATTGTTCCAGATTTCGCTTTTTCTTTATAACATTCTCGAGGATGATGTTTGTTTCCTCTAATTCTGCCATGCATGAATTGATCTCCCAATTAGGACATGTGGACGTGCCCACTGTGCCCCCATCAGCTCCTACACCTCCTGAAATTTGGAAGAAAAAAAAACATGTAATAAAATTATGCAGGCCTACATGTATTACCTGAAGCTGTGCTGTATGACACTGACCTGATGTGGTGGGATTTTGCAATTCCTGCACATTCGTCGAGGGTGGGGCTTGGCTGTGTGTTGGGGTCGTCAGCTCCATTGATGCAGCTTCATTGCGCCCTATGAGATTGGAAAAAAAAAGGGATACATAAATCAAAAAGATTAGAGGCCTAAAAGAGGAATATCAATCATTCTTTTTAAAAAGTGTGGTACAATTGTCTGTTTTTACAATCCTTCTAAGCTTAACACAGGATTTTATCCATTACCAAAGCTACTGCAATTCTCTATCTTTGGCCAAGTTTCCTACATGGAAAAACAACAAGTATATACTGGATCACCTCTGTGTGACACCCTAACTGGGTTGTTCTTGTGGCCAACACTCAGTGCCGATCATGACCTCCCTAGGGCCAGAAGCAAAATGACATAGCACAGTGATGGCGAACGCGTGGCACGCATGACGCTCCCGGCACGGCAAGCTGTTTCGGTGGGCACGACATGAAAAATTGAAAAGCACACACTAAAATCCATTCGTCCGCACCGCAAACTACAACTCCCACAGGTCTCTAGGGCTATTGATGACGTGTCCGCGTGGGAGTGACAAAGAAGAAACTCCTGTGGGTGACGTGCGTGCGTGCGTTGATCCAATCAAAGAAGCTGTCTCATCCACACCGCATTCAACATTAAACAAATCAGCGGTGATGTGACTGGGAGCACACGCTGGAATCAGAGGAGCCTTAGCTGCTGGAGCAAGGTCAGACACTGGGAGACTGACGTTAATGTGGAGTGTACAGTACAGTTATCTTGTTAGTCCTAAGCCTGCCCCACTCTCAGATATCGGGTGCTAGCTCTGCAAACAATCAATTGTGCAAAAAAAAAAACAGCCTTATTAGTGTCATTGGGAAACATTGTGCCCCATCATTAGTGTTATTCAGCCTCATTATTGGTGTCATTGGGAAACATTGTGTGTCATTATTGATGTCATTGTGCCTCATTATTGGTGTCCTTAGGGAACATTGTGCCTCATTATTGGTGTCGTTGTGCCTCATTATTGGTGTCATTGGAAAACATTGTGCCTCATTATTGATGTCATTGGGAAACATTTTGCTCCCCCATTTTTTGTCATCATTGTGCCTCATTATTGGTGTCCTTAGGAAACATTGTGCCCAATAATTGGTGTCATTGTGCCTCATTATTGGTGTCAGGGAACATTGTGCCTTATTATTGGTGTCATTGAGCCTCATTATTGGTGTCATTGGAAAACATTGTGCCCCATTATTGGTGTCATTGTGGCTCATTATTGGTGTCATTGGAAAACATTGTGCCTCATTATTGGTGTCATTGCATGTGTCAGGTAGGTGAGTGCAATGGTCAGGTAGGTGAGTGCAATGGTCAGGTAGGTGAGTGTAATGGTCAGTGTATGTTGAACAGTGCATTCTGAGCACAATGTATTCCTGATCCCTACAGTCTGAGCGAATCTGTCAGAATCGTACATTTCTAGTCCCTTATGGCTCATTTACAGAGGAGTGATCAGTCCCATCCTCTGTACAGATAGGTGCTGGTAGGTTTAATTCTGTGTTGGCACTTTGCAAGAAATAAATTGCTCTTGTGGTTTGGGCACTCGGGCTCAAAAAGGTTCGCCATCACTGACATAGCACATGAAAAAAGAGAAGCGGGGGGCGCTGACGACAGTGACATGTCACATTAAAGAAAGTTGAGAAGTGGGGGGAGGGGGGTGTTCTACTGTCGGAAATTACATCTTACATTAAATTGAGAAGCAAGGGGTGCTGACTTCTTGCCTCTTCTCCCATGCAGCCAGCAAGTTGAGGAGCGGAGTGAGGGGGCGAAAATTACTTCTTACCAGGTTGGGCCTCTAGTTATTTGGGGGGCCCTTCACAGCTTTGAGGGGCCCTAAGCGGCTAGCATAGTGAGCCTATAGGGCGTATCGGCCATGCCAACCATTGTGCTATTGAGTCCATATGTGTAACCAACTGCTGTGCTGAGCATACTCTACTTTTACTGCATATTGACGTGAGTTGGATTATTTAAATCTAGTTAATAACACATCTACATTTAATAAAAAATTGCTCTCACCTAAAAAGAACTTAAATGGAATGACCAACCAATTATTAGGCCCACAAACATGAACCTTGAAACATCTAGTTTTGAACCGTATATATACACAACCTGCAATAAAAACCACAAATGCCGCAAAATAATAGAAACAAATACTCCAGAGTACACATGAAAATTACTTACGTCTTATGAGGACTCCTCGAATTCTCTCCAGCAGCTCTGGGTTTCTTCTCCTTAAATCACACCACCTCTTCCTCGACTGAGACCAGGGCCGATCCTAGGGTCACAGGCGCCTGGGTGCAGAAATATTTCTGGCGCCCCCACATGGGCGTGGTCATCTTACTAACTCCTCCCCGTTACAAATGTTTCAATGACTCAGACACAGAGAAGTCTTCATTATCCTGGGATCCTCTTAACAATAAACAAATTGCAAGAAGAGCGTACACTAATGGGACCTGGGGGGGGGGCTCTTTGATCTATACAGGGAGTGCTTCTGTTAGGTGGTCTGGTAGAAAGAGCCCTCAGACATACTACATACATAGTACAGGAGATGGTCAGAGACTGCAGACATGGTACAAGAGATGGTCAGAGACTGCAGACATGGTACAAGAGATGGTCAGAGACTGCAGACATGGTACAAGAGATGGTCAGAGACTGCAGACATGGTACATGAGATGGTCAGAGACTGCAGACATGGTACAAGAAAAAAACATGTAAGCGGGTGGCCACGGCTCCTTGCGCTCCCGCCGCCGCGCCTAACAGTGCTACTGTGCTTGTGTCTGCTCGCGGACTGCACCGCACGCGAGAGCGAATCTTTGGCACCGATCAAGGAGAGGAGGAGGGAGGAAGCACTCTGACACTTCGGCACCTCCCCCCTCTGGGCGCCTGGGAGCCAGTCATCCCGTGCTCCCGCCCAGGATCGGCCCTGACTGAGACTTTTTTTTTTTAACTCAATAGATTTTTATTAAAGTGTAACACAAGGTACAAAGTCAAGGTATACAAACAGAACATTTCCTTACATTTACTCTGTCGTGTCAAGAACAGAATTAACACCAACATAAATTGTGGGGATGCCCCATCATGTGATAGGGAGGGTATAACACAGCACAAACAACATATGTGGGATTACAACATAAAGAGTCGATAGTCTTGCTGCTAACGTAGTATAACACGGCGCTCAAGGACCAGCAAATGGATATATGCTCGACATATGAGGGTGAAAGAGGGGCCATTCGGGTACTATTCTGTGCCCGCGCAGACGAGCCCCCTCCCCTCTTTCCAGTATCTTCCCTGACATGTAGACAAGGTATCATAGGGTATCTTACAGTGCAATGTCGTGGGAGTATCATTCAAAGATGAGAGGTGAGTGCTTTATCTAGGCCTGAAGTACCAGTCCATTGGTGCCATTTCCTGAGCATCTGGATTTTATTTCCTTGACGCAATGCTAAGGTTGTTTCATAAGTGAAATGGGTATGTGTGGTGTGAATTACGTCACAGAGAGTGGGGGGGGGGGGTCAGGATCCCTCCATTTCCTAGCAATACTAAGGCGTGCGGCTAAGAGAACATGGATTATGATCATCCTCGACGGGTTGGGGAAACGGTCTACATTTAAAGAGAGCAGTGCCAAGGACGGCTGTCCGTCTATTTTTATTTTTGTGACTTCAAAGAGGAGGCGAAACACTGAATGCCAAAAGATAGTAAGGTTAGGGCAATCCCAGAAAGTATGTAGGAGGTCACCTTTTTTACCACATTTCCTCCAAAATGTGTTCTCCAGTGAGGTGTTAAATTTGGACATTCTGTCTGGGGTTAAATACCAACGATAGGTTAGCTTAAATGCAAGTTCCCACAGAGTGGAACAGCATGTAGCTTTATAAGTGGAGTGACAAGCCTTTTCCCATTGATCTAGCAGGAATGCTTGTCCTAGGTCCCTTTCCCACCTAGATAGGGCGGTGGAGCTAGTGAATGTAGCTTTGGAGCCAAGTACTGTAAAGTATAAAACATTGATATTCCCTTTGTGTGAGTCTTAGGACATCTGTAAAAAAATCCAGGCTTTCTGTGGTATTGTACAGGTCCTCAGTGTAAGTGATAAAAGGCAATGTCGGGTCCTTAGATATAGGAATAAGTCAGAGTTTGGGAGTTGGTATTGTGTTTGGAGGTCTGCGAAAGTTTTGATGGTGTCACCATCCGGCAGATTGGATATGTGAGTTAGCCCTTTGGCTTTCCAACTGGTATAAGAGGTGGAAATCACCATAAGTTGCAGGGTCTCTACAGGAATGGGGAGTGTGGATTGGATGTCGTGAGTCAGGGTCATCTGTGTGAAATGGGTCCAAACTTTGAGAGTAGCTAGTATAGTTGGGGACATGAGGGGGGGGGGGCTTAGCACCCATTGAGCTGGCGAACAGCCATGCGGAGAGGTTATTGTGTGGAACTAAGGATTTTTCTATGTTGCCCCAGATCGTGAGAGGAGGGCTGGGCAGGAACCATTCTCTAGCTTGCGTAAGGATGGAAGCCATGTAGTAGTCTCGGAAGTTGACATACCCCAGGCCCCCAGCTAGGCCGTGTTTCACCAGTTGAGTGTGACTACATCTGGCTTTTTTGCCCTTCCAGATATAATGTGATAGGATCGATTGTAGTGATGCAAAGTACCTAAGGGGTATAGGGATGGGGATAGTCCGAAAGAGGTATAGTATTTGGGGAAGATGGAACATTTTAAATGCCGCTAGGCGGCCTACCCACGAGAACTCAAAGGACGCCAACCTGGTGAGATCTGCTTGCAATTTAGTGCGAATCGGTAGATAGTTGAGAGAAAATAATTGTTTCGTAGAGGAGCTGAGCTGGATTCCCAGATATGTTATGCTGTTCACTTTTAATCTGGCTACTAGTGGGTTCGTCTAAACCCAGGTCAAGAATGTATGAATTTGTCTCATTGGCTTTGTATAAGGAGACATCTCCGAACCAGGTAAGCGTCCTCTGCACCTCAGGGAGGGAGCGGACCGGGTCAGTGATCATGAGGATCACGTCATCAGCGAATAGGCTAATTTTGTGGTCCACTCCCGCTATGTGTATACCAGAGATGTTGACATTGGATCTTATATTTTCTGCTAGGGGTTCCATAACCAGATTAAATATTAAGGGTGACAGTGGACAACCCTGTCTCTTGCCATTGGAGATCGGAAAGGGAGTAGAAAGGGTATGCGCTGAGAGCACACGAGCTGAGGGGTTGGAGTACAGTGCCATGATGGCAGCATGGATATTGCCAGTGAGGCCAAATTTAGTCAGCACTGCTGAGATATACCCCCAATGGACCCTGTCAAAGGCCTTCTCTGCATCAAGGGATAGAAGCAGAGAAGGCACTTTGGTGGTCTCAACGTGGTGTAAGACATTAATCATTCGCCTGGTAGCGTCTGAGGCTTGACGCCCCTTGGTGAAGCCCGATCGATCTTGAGATATGAGAGAGGGTAAAATGTTTTCTAGCCTATTGGGTATGAGCTTGGCATAGATTTTCAAATCCGTGTTCAATAAAGAGATGGGGCGGAAATTTTTTGGGGAGACCGGTTCCTTGCCCGGTTTAGGTAGGGTCACCACCGTAGCGGCAAGCATTTCGGTGGGGAAGGAGGCGGAGCTAGCAGCTAGGTTGAAAGTTTGGCACAAGGTGGGGACTAAGATGTGTTGAAATTGTTTGTAGTATTCCCCAGTGAAGCCGTCAGGGCCCGGGGATTTGGAGGAGGGGAGGTGATTGATTACATTAAGAATCTCGGCAGGCGTAAAGGGGTCATATAACTGAGAGAGTTGTGTGGGTGTTATGGATGGGAGCTCAACACTATCCAGGAACAATTTGATCATGGCGGGGTCAGGTTGGGTGGTGGAGGAGTCATTCTTGAGATTGTACAGGTCCTCATAATACTTACTGAATGCATCTGCTATTGATTGGGGCTTAAGGAGTTTTTCGTTGGTGTGTGGATGGTATAAGTAGGGAATTTTTGTTTTTTTCTGTGCCCCTTGATTCGAAGAGACATAGCTTTACCAGCCTTGTTCCCTGTCGAGTAGGAGGTGGCTCTGAGTAACCTGTACGACTTCTCGTGCTTTTCAAGAAGAAGAGCGCGCAATTCATGTCTTAGGCCGCGTACACACGATCGAATTTGTCCACTGAAAACGGTCCGATGGACCGTTTCAGCAGACAAATCCGATCGTGTGTACGGGCTAGCGGACAGGTTTGTCCATCGGACAAATTTCAAAGCATGCTTTGAAATTTGTCCGCTACAAACCTGTCCATCGGATATGTCCGCTGGTTAGTACGGGAAACCAGCGGACATATCCTCCCGCACATGCGTCGTATCCTGTGAATGGATCCGACGCATGCGCGCGGAAGTGTTTACTTCCTGGTGCGTGACGTAGCGGTGACGTGGCGGCGTCAACGTCACCGCCGCGTCACCACGCTGTCTGCCGGCAGGGATTTTGATCCGATGGTGTGTACACGCCATCGGACTGAAATCCGATGAGACATGTCCGCTCTAAACTGTCCGTCGGACAAGTTTGAGCGGACATATCTCATCCTGTGTACGAGGCCTTAGAGTGAAAATTTTAGATTGTAGGGATGGAGAAGGGCTAGTCTTATTAAGTGTTTCTGCGGAGCTTAAAGCACGAGTGAGTTCATCTAGGCGACGTGTTCTGCATTTTTTTGCTCTAGCCCCCATTTGAAGGAAAACCCCTCTGATGACTGCTTTGTGGGCATTCCACACCACCAGCGGGTCAGACACAGATGTTTGGTTAATTGAGAAGTATTCTTCTAAATGTTGTTTGATAGGTGTAGAGTAGCAGGGGGTGTTGAGGAGATAATTATTGACTCTCCATATGTAGGGAGTGGAATGGGCGGAATCATCTGATATGGTGATACTAACAGGGGCGTGGTCTGACCAGGTGGTGGTGTGAATGTCAGATCCCAAAATTTTGTTTAACACCCAGTTGTCAGCTAGAAACAAGTCAATTCGTGAGTAAGTGTTGTGACGCGGCGAGAGGAACGTGAAGTCCCTCTCGCTCGCATGACAACACCGCCACATGTCATACATGTCATTGGAGGAAATGAAGGAATCGAGAGCAGAAGTACGGCGTTGGGGACCCACCGCGGAGTCCATTGTAGTATTAGGGACCATATTAAAATCCCCACAGATGAGCAAATGTCCCTGCTGGAATTTACGAACAGCCTTCATCATCCTTCTAAGGAAGGTCATCTGACCCTGGTTCGGTACATATAGGGAGACCAGAGTGTAAGGTACCCTGTTGATAATACAGTTCAAAAAAATGTATCGTCCTTCCGGATCTGTGGCACATTGCTGTAATTGGAAATGGACAGAGTCTCTGATGACAATCATTACCCCTCGCTGTTTCTTGGAGAAGAAAGCTTGGAAAACATGTGGGAATTGTCTATGGCTACATTTGGGGGAGGCCTTTAGTGCAAAATGGGTCTCTTGGACGCACAGGATATCACAATTATGGGCCAGTGCCGACTTCCATAGGGATGCTCTCTTCACTGGGTGGTTTAGCCCTTTGGCATTGAGGGAGAGGATTTTGATCCCCATGTCTTGTGGGGGAATGGAAGTCAGACAGGCAAGCGTACTCACAGTTGCAGGCGGTGTCAACTGAGATCCGAGGCGGATGGATGAGGCGTCTGGTAGTTCAGGCAGTAAGGCAGTAACTCTATGCTAGATAGTAGGAGACAAGAGCAGAGGTGAATACCCACAGTTTAACAGAACAGGCAGTTTGTGCCGCTAGTGCAGATGGGGGATACAGGGGCTGTAGTTGTGGGTGAACTGTGCACAAAAATCAGAACAAACAAAAAACGAGAAAAAATACCAAAAAAAAAAAAGGAAAAAATGCTGGAGAAAACAAAAAAGAGACTAGAATATAGTATAATATAAAAAGGGCAACAAGCAACACCCTCCCGGAGGGATTACCAGGTATGTCAGCAACAGGTAGCTCTTACTGAGCTGCTGACCAAAAGAAGGGGAAAGTTTGGTGAGCAGGATAGAATCGCATGACCAGACCGGACATGTAAGTTGCTCAACATGGTGTGGGAGATTAGCTCGTGGGGATCACTTTTCTGAAACACGGTCTGTAAACAGGCACTTTCTTTTTAAGTCTGGCAGCTGCCAGGTTTATTTTACAAAAGGTTTGCAGGTTAAAACAAACAAAACAGTAAACTTAAATCCTTGCCGTCCGGCGCTAAACTAAACATCAGGGTCCCCTATCTATACAGTGTGGGGCTGGTCCCCACCACCCACAAAATAAACAACAAACGCAAACCTTTTCCTCGCAATGTCTTTAGAGGGCTCCTCACACTCAGGTTCCCTCCCTGAGTGTCCCAAAACCAGAGAGCTCCCTTCTGATCTCTTCCTGGTTGTTTTTAAGGTCCACCTGACATTGAACTCCAGTGGACCCAAATATCCGGACCGGAACACCAGAGGCCGTAAAACCCGGCCCGGATTCCGGTTCAGCTTCTCAAGATAGAACGTATGCGCGGTGAAATATATCTATGGTCAAGTATCTCACCTCGCATACCGTCACATATCCTCCCCCTCTGCTCAAGCCCCTGCGGCTGAGCACTTGCCCCAACCATACAGTGTACCCGGGAGAGAGCATCTGCATTATTTTGGAGTTTTCCTGGCCTATGCTCCACCGTAAATTTAAAAGGCTGTAAAGCCAGGAACCACCTTGTCACCCGAGCATTTTTCTCCCTGTTATCACACATCCACTTCAAGGGAGCATGGTCTGTGACCAGCTTAAATGACCTCCCCAGTAGGTAATACCTCAGGGAGTCTAAAGCCCACTTAATGGCGAGACACTCCTTTTCTACGATGGCATAATTTTTCTCGTGCTTGTTCAGCTTCCGGCTCAGGTATACCACTGGGTGCTCCTCACCATCCCTGTTCTGTGAGAGTACGGCCCCTAGGCCCACCTCAGAGGCGTCCGTCTGTACAACAAACTCCTGGCTAAAGTCCGGGGTTACTAGTACGGGTACCATACAAAGAGCCTGTTTCAACTTCTGAAATGCCTCCTCGGCTTCGGGGTTCCACTTGACCATGACCGACCCCCTACCCTTCGTCAAATCGGTCAAGGGGGCAGCAACGGTGGCAAAATTGGGTATGAAACGTCTGTAATACCCCGTAATGCCCAGGAAGGCCCTCACTTGTTTTTTATTGACTGGTTGGGGCCATTTTTGAATTGCCTCAATCTTATTGGTCTGTGGCTTGACCACTCCCCGGCCAATAATGTACCCAAGGTATCTGGCCTCCTCCAGGCCTATGGCACATTTTTTTGGATTGGCCGTGAGACGTGCTTCCCTAAGGGAATCTACCACCGCTTGTACGCGGGGCAGGTGCGATTCCCAATCTGGGCTGTGGATGACCACATCGTCCAAGTACGCCGCTGCATACGAGCGATGTGGTCTCAAAGTTTTGTCCATCATTCGCTGGAATGATGCAGGGGCTCCATGCAGACCAAACGGCATCCGCTTATACTGAAACGAGCCCTCAGGAGTGGAAAAGGCAGTCTTCTCCTTGGCTGATTCAGTAAGCGGTATTTGCCAATAACCTTTCGTTAGATCCAGGGTCGTTATGTAGCGAGCCTGTCCCAACCTGTCCACAAGTTCGTCGACCCGGGGCATCGGGTAGGCGTCAAACTTGGACACACTGTTAAGTTTTCTAAAGTCATTACAAAACCTGATACTGCCATCAGGTTTTGGGACCAGCACTATGGGACTTGACCACTCACTGTGGGACTCTTCGATCACATCCAACTCTAACATTTGTTTTATTTCCTCCGCAACCGCCTCTCGCCGGGCCTCTGGAATTCTATAGGGTTTTACATTTACCCGAACCCCTGGTTCCGTCACTATGTCATGTTGGATCGTGTTGGTCAGTCCGGGTAAGGGGGAGAAAAAGTCTCTATTTTTCTGCACAAATGCCCTAACGTCATTTTGTTGTGCTACGGACAGGGAATCCGTGATGGGAACGTCAGGTATCACGGGTATCCGGTCTGTTGGAGGTGAGGACGTGGCCAGTAAAGTCTCTCGGTCCTTCCAGGGCTTTAAGAGATTTAAGTTTACCCCCCCCACCCTTTCGACAACCTCAAAGGGACCCTGCCACTTAGCTAAAAACTTACTTTCTACTGTGGGAACCAGTACCAGCACTCTGTCCCCCGGGCTGAAAGTACGGACCTTGGCCCCCCCGGTTATAGACCCTCCTTTGGGCCTCCTGGGCTCGCTCCATATGTTCCCGTACTAGGGGCAGGACGGCTGCGATTCGGTCCTGCATCAAGGAGACATGTTCTATGATGCTCCTATATGGGCTGACCTCTCCTTCCCACGTTTCTTTAGCAATATCTAGCAGGCCCCTGGGATGCCTACCATACAAGAGCTCAAAGGGGGAATAGCCTGTGGAACCTCTCGTATGGCAAACATGAGATATGGTAGCAAATAATCCCAGTTTCTCCCATCCTTGTCGACCACCTTTTTCAACATACTCTTCAATGTTTTATTAAACCTTTCGACCAGACCATCTGTCTGGGGGTGGTAGACAGAAGTACGGAGATGGGAGATTTTGTACAATCTACACAATTCCTTGGTAACCCTAGACATGAACGGGGTGCCCTGATCGGTCAAGATCTCTTTCGGGATCCCGACTCGACTAAACACCTGGACCAATTCCTTGGCAATAGCCTTAGCGGAGGTGTTACGCAAGGGTATGGCCTCAGGATAGCGAGTCGCATAGTCCAGGATCACCAGAATATGCTGGTGACCTCGGGCAGACTTCACCACCGGCCCGACCAGGTCCATGCCAACCCTCTCAAAGGGAACCTCAATTATTGGTAGAGGGACAAGGGGGCTGCGAAAATGGGGCGATGGTGCTGACATTTGGCACTCGGGGCACGATTCGCAATACTCCTTGACCTCTGCATGCAACCCGGGCCAGAAAAATCTTTGAGTGATTCTCTCCTTGGTTTTTTCGACCCCGAGATGTCCCCCCATTACATGACCATGAGCCAGGTCTAGCACCACCCTGCGAAAGGGTTTGGGAACCAGCAGCTGTTCTACTTCTTCCTCTCCGTGTTTTATCACTCGATATAATAAATTGTTTTTAATCGCCATGTAGGGGAAGGACACCACCCAATTAGGATCCACCGGTTCCCCATCCAACACCTTAACATTTTCCCTGGCACTCATGAGGGTGGGCTCTCGCAGCTGCTCGGTACAGAAATCCTCCCTCCTGACCTCCAAGTCGGGTACCACATTTTGGCTACTCTCGATGTCAGGGTCAGGCGGGATTTCCTGTTCGTTACCCTCAGGCTGGGGGCTAGCTTCCAAGTCTTCCGGTTCCCCGACCATGGCAGGGAAAGGAAGAGGATCTCCGGCTTCCTCGATCCCACCAATAGCCTGCCTTTCCCTTTTGAAAAACGGGTCTGGTGAGAGTTCCTGTGTTTCCCCAGCAGGGGGAACTCTATCTACGAGCCTCCCTTTATTCTCCCATAACTTCCAAAAATGGGGAAAGTCTCTCCCTACTAAAGCTTCATGGAGCAGTGAGGGTACCACCCCCACTGAATGTGTTACCCTGCCCCAGGGGGTATCAACCTCAACCACTGCTGTCTGGTAGTCCCGAGTGTCCCCATGGATGCAAATTACCCCAATACTACTGGGGTGTAGTTTTTTGGGGTCTACACAAGCACTCCTAACTAGGGTCACCACGCTACCAGAGTCTAGTAGTGCTGTGAGAGGCTTGCCATCTACTAAAATAACGCACATCTGTTTTTCAAGGTGACTCTGATCTAGCGCAACACATGCGACCTGTGCAAACAGAGAAATGTGTCTTTTCCTATCAGCATAATCACATTGCATAGGTTCATCATTTAGAGGGCAGTTTGCAGCAATATGGCCCAATGCATGGCAACGAAAACACCGTATTTGCCCCACTCCCAGTCCTCTTAACGGTCCCAATGACCTTCCTGGCTTCTGTGGCCAGTCTCCAGGTCTAGGACCCACAGTCTCATCTGCTGTAACAACAGTCTTATCCAATCTCCCCAAGCTCTTGAACCCCGGAACAGTCTTACCCGAACCGCTGGGAGATCTTGCACCTCTAGACACACCGAAGTGGGGCGTAGGTGGGTTTACCAAGTCCTCGGTAGCACTGTACTTCTCCACTAGGTCCACCATTTGGGCTGCAGTGTTGGGGTCTCCCTGTCCGACCCATCTCCTCAGGGCAGCAGGAAGCGCACGTAGGTACCGGTCCATTACCACACGCTCCACAATCTGCGGGCTGGTCAGGGTCTCTGGCTGCAACCACTTCCTGGTGAGGTGGACCAGGTCAAACATTTGTGATCGGGGTGACCTGTTGCTGGAGTAGGACCACTGATGCACGCGCTGGGCCCGAACTGCCATGGTGACACCCAAGCGTGCGAGTATCTCTGATTTGAGAGTCTCATAGTCCTGTGCCTTATCTGTTTCTAGGTCAAAATAGGCCTTTTGGGGTTCTCCAGTTAGGAATGGGGCCAATAGTCCCGCCCACTGCTCTTTTGGCCATCCTTCGCGGACAGCGACTCTCTCGAAAGTCGCCATGTATGCCTCAACATCATCCGCTGGTGTCATCTTTTGCAGGTGGTAGGAGGCCCGTAGTATCTTTGGTTCTGCTGCCACAGGAGGTGCGGACCCCTTTTTCAGTTCCATCAGAGCTTCGGCAAACTGTCGGTTCATCTCCTGTTGCGCTGCAGCAGCTTCTGCGACTTGGCGGTTGGTTTCCCGCTGGGCTGCATTGGCCTGTAGGAGGGCAGCCTGCTGCGCTGCAGCAGCTTCTGCGACTTGGCGGTTGGTTTCCCGCTGGGCTGCATTGGCCTGTAGCAGGGCTTTTAACATTTCCTCCATCTTCAGAAAAGTTGCCCGCTGAATCCACCACGTGTGGGAGATTAGCTCGTGGGGATCACTTTTCTGAAACACAGTCTGTAAACAGGCACTTTCTTTTTAAGTCTGGCAGCTGCCAGGTTTATTTTACAAAAGGTTTGCAGGTTAAAACAAACGAAACAGTAAACTTAAATCCTTGCCGTCCGGCGCTAAACTAAACATCAGGGTCCCCTATCTATACAGTGTGGGGCTGGTCCCCACCACCCACAAAATAAACAACAAACGCAAACCTTTTCCTCGCAATGTCTTTAGAGGGCTCCTCACACTCAGGTTCCCTCCCTGAGTGTCCCAAAACCAGAGAGCTCCCTTCTGATCTCTTCCTGGTTGTTTTTAAGGTCCACCTGACATTGAACTCCAGTGGACCCAAATATCCGGACCGGAACACCAGAGGCCGTAAAACCCGGCCCGGATTCCGTTTCAGCTTCTCAAGATAGAACGTATGCGCGGTGAAATATATCTATGGTCAAGTATCTCACCTCGCATACCGTCACAATGGTTACAACGGGTTTTGCTTTGTGAACTTCCCCTTTTCCATACCAAAGGTGAACGGATTGGGGACTCCATTGTGCTCCTGCTGGATGTGGGGCGGTTCCGGCACAATTCCCCAAGATTGCAGAAGCTTCATGCCCCCTTCCACGGTAGAAATGGTGTGAGGTATGCCATTATGTGTGACCAGGATGGTCGCTGGGTGACGCCACTTGTATATGATCTTATGGTTATGCATGGCTTTCGTGATGGTCTTCAGTTGCCTCCGCAATTGGAGCGTGTATTGAGACAGGTCTGCATATAGCTGGATATCTGCGTATGGCGCTGGAAGTGGAGAGATTTCTCTTGCCTTCATGAGGATCTGTTCCTTGGCCTGAAAGAAGTGGACTCTTAAAAGAACATCCCGTGGTACGTCTGCCTCAAGATGGCGGGGCTTAGGTAGCCTGTGTATACGGTCGATAGTGAGTTCTATCGGTGAAAGCTCTGGGAGCATGCTAGAAAACATAGTGCTGGCATAGGAAAGCAGTTCTTTGGGCTGAACGGACTCGGGGACCCCACGGATTTTAAGGTTATTGCGCCTAGATCTGTCCTCGAGGTCCGCGAGTTTCGCTTTTATCCAAAGATTGTCATCCTTCTGTTCGGTATAGGCATCTACCAGTTCATTAACCGTTTCAGTGCAGTCCTCCATTTTGTTTTCTATGAACTGCATTCTGTTATCCATATGCTTCATTTCTAATGAGAACTTATTAATAAGCGATGACAGGTTAGACATGAGGGAGGATTGTAATATTACTAACATGTCCTTCATCGTGGTGTCTAGCACCGGTTGTCCCGTGGTCGGGAATTGAGCAATGGAGGACTGCAGAGAGGATATGGCAGAGTCATTGTGTAGGCCTGTACTCACTGTTATTGAGGCCTGGTTGGTGAGGTCCATCCGCATCCTCGATTTTGCTGGGCTCTGCATCCCCGGGGTGGAAGGCGCGGGGTCAGGTGGAACAGCGTGCTGATGTGAGGAGAGAAGACCCTGTGGCTGGGCGTCGGGGAGGTCAGTGTAGTCCAGCATCTGCCGCGCGGTTCCTCTGGCGGCGCCATCTTGGTTTTTCCGACAGGGCTGGAAGGAGAAAGGTTCCAGCTTCTTCGGGCCCCGTTCTTGCGATCTTTTGCGGGACAGCATGTCAGCGGGGCTTGGGGAGTTTAGTCCTGCGTTTGTGGAGCTGAGTGGGACAGTGGATTCGCCCGGTAGTCGCTCGGTGTCCGGTCTGGGTAGCGGAGCTCACAGCTCAAGCGGCCATTCTCGTGCGCGCGCAAGCCACGCCCCCTGACTGAGACCTTGACCTCTGCACCCCCAATTTCTCATGGGGAGTCCACTGTACCTTCCCCATGATCTGGCCCTTTCGCTTCTTGGGCTTACTGTACAGGTTTAGGACAGAATCATAGTCCTCCTCTTCCAGAATTCCAACCATCTCCACCATCTCCTCAAAGGACATTCTGGTGGCTGGTTTGCTGCTCCTTTTCCTGGTGTCTGCCTGGCCTCTCTCCTCAATTCTGGTTGCAGCTTCCTGTCTCTCCATTATCTCTTCCTCACTCAAGTGCATTGATCGACCGAAAAGGGGCGTGCCAATTGCTAGAACGATCGTCATAGGCGGTGATACATGCGGAGCTTCACGCATGCGCAGTGTATGAAGGGATATTGTGTGAGTTAGAACGTCGTTCTCAGTCGGTAGAAAATGGCGGGCAAACGATCGTGCAGTACGACGATACGCAACTTGATTTTTGGACTTTATGATCAGTGGATGAGTTTGTGGGTTATATATGGGTAGAAAGCTAAGGCTTGACTGACATTATTTTTTTGTCTAAATTTTGACTTGCAGAAATAATGGAGGCCTTCAGAGAACAGGAGTTCTTCACAGTATTTGTTAAAAGGAGGCCACGGATGGCAACCCCACTTTTCTCTATAAGTTTACTTTCTCCAAAAAATTCTTTATTGTGCCAAGATCTGGCATTGTAATGGCCCCCCCACCCCTAAAATAATCTACATATTGTTGCCACACAGTACGTGCACTTTGGGGCGCAAAGCCTGTATGGACAGTCTCACGGGCCACCACCACTGGAACATCAGTGGCCTCATCAGGCACAAGTGTCATGTAGTTTGTTGAGGGTCTCTTTAGGAAATTGTGCAATATGCAGGAGCAAAGTATGACATGGTTCTGATTCTACTTAAGAAACCTACAGTCTTTATCTTGTTTGCAATGCCTGTATACTGCTGTTCAAATTATATAGGGCCAAACGGTGTTGTCAGGGCCGATCCTCGCTATAGGCTCACTATGCAAGCCGCGTAGGGCCCCCGCACAGCTGCTAAGGGCCCCCCAAATTACTAGAGGCCCCGCCTGGTGAGAAGTAATTTTCGCCCCCTCACCCCGCTTCTAAACTCGCTGGCTGAGTCATTTCCGACAGCAGAACACCCCCTCCCCCCGCTTCTCAACTTGCTTTAATGTGACATGTCACTGTCGTCAGCGCCCCCCCCCCCCGATTCTCATTTTTAATGTGCCATGTCATTGTGTTAAGGGCCCCAGGGAGGTCAGGATCGGCACTGGGTCTTGTAATGACCTGGGGGGAGTGGTGGCGGGGAAACTCGTGTTATTTTTTTCAATGATTTTTATCCATATTGCAGGGACCAAACATTACAATAAAGCCGCAAGCAGTATTAAATTACTTTTTTCTGAGAGTAAGCTCATGTTGTGCAGGGACATTTCTAAACACGTGCCACTACTATAGACACACAGCAGGTACCATATTTAAAAGGATTTTTTTTTTCACTTTAAGCATCATTAAAATCGCTGCTCAAGAATCCATTAATACATGTTCCCTGGGACAAGACCCGTGTTCTCAAAGACGTTTTCCATCAATAACTTGCATATTGGACTTTAAAATGAGCACTTTTGAATTCGAACGTTCGAGTCCCATAAACTTAAATGGGGTTCTAAATGTTCATGCGAATGGACGGTCTGTTCGAACGTTCTGGTGCGAACCGAACGCGGGTATGTTCGGATCATCCCTAGTCCTGGGTACTTACACAGGTCCTGGCCGACTAATGTTGACCTGAATTATACTTTTCTTCAAGTAAACTACAAGAAGAACTGTGTTGCGTATTCCTGCTGAGTTATTCTATTAATCACATTGCTAGGTGTGCCAATCCCCATCCCCTGCTTGTAATTGGAGAAATCACAAATTCCGCCTCTTGTGTCCAATCACTGTGCTGTGATTCCTTACACCACAAGCTGATTTTTGGGAAGGGAGGGTGTCTCTGAATGGTAGTTTGGAAATGTGGTCACCCTAGCTGGGGTCACCCTAGCTGGGACAGTTCATTGTGGTTGAAAGGCAGAGTAACAAACTGAACAAACAAAAGCAGCTTCCTCTGAGGTTTGCTACAGTAATATAAATAGGTTTATATAATACCACAATACCACATACCCACTGGCCAGTGTTTAACCACTTCCATACTGGGCACTTAAACACCCTCCTGACCAGACCAATTTTCAGCTTTCAGCGCTATTACACTTTGAATGACAATTACTCATGCAACACTGTACCCAAATGATTTTTTTTTGTCCTTTTTTTCCCACAAATAGAGCTTTCTTTTGGTGGTATTTGATCACCTCTGGGTTTTTTATTTTTTGCGCTATTAACGAAAATTTGGAGAATTTTTTTTTTTTCTTAGTTTCTGTGATAACATTTTGCAAATTATTAATTTTTCTTCATAAATTTTGGCCACAATTTATACTGCTACATGTCTTTGATAAAAATAACCCAAAGTTTTTGGAAATTATTTGGTCTGTGTGAAAGTTTTAGAGTCTACAAGCTATGGTGAAAATCATAAAAAATTATCACATCTGATCACACCTGATGTACTGAAGGCCTCTCTCATTTCTTGAGACCCTAACAAGCCAGGAAAGTACAAATGCCCACAGATGGCACAGGTGGGCACTGATGAGGTGGCACAGGTGGGCACTGATGAGGTGGCACAGGTGGGCAATGATGAGGTGGCACAGGTGGGCACTGATTGCAGATGTGCACTGAGGTGGCAGGTGGGCACGGTGGCACAGATGGGCATGGTGGTACTGGTGGGCATGGTGGTACTGGTGGGTACTGGTGGGCACGGTGGTACTGGTGGGCACGGTGGTACTGGTGGGCACAGTGGTACTGGTGGGCACACGGTGGTACTGGTTTGCACACGGTGGTACTGGTTGGCACACAGTGATACTGGGGGCACTGTGGTACTGTGGGGGGCACTGTGGTACTGTGGTGGGCACTGTGGGGGCCACTGTGGTACTGTGGGGGCACTGTGGTACTGTGGGGGGCACTGTGATGGGCACTGTGGTACTGTGGTGGGCACTGTGGTACTGTGGGGGGCACTGTAGTACTGGGGGGCACTGTATTACTGTGGGGGGCACTGTGGTTCTGTGGGGGGCACTGTGGTACTGTGGGGGCACTGTGGTACTGTGGGGGCACAGGTTGGTGAAATTTTTTTTTTTAGCGCTGGTTACCTTGCAGATTTCTCTCCCTCCTCACACGCGCTGTCTGTGTGAGGAGGGAGAGTCGGCAATAAGAGATGATCTCATATGTTTACATATGAGATCATCTCTCATTGGCCGCACAGATCGCGCTGTAAATAGCCGCTGTGATTGGCTATTTACCGCGATCTGTGTTTGGCACGGCCAGCACAGGAGTTTCCCGATGCGCGCTCGGAACGAGGAAAGGGGCGGCCGTAAAAACACGGCCTGTTAGGGATTCAGGGACTGCGCTACAGCCGTACAAAGTCATACAGCCGTCAGCTAGTGGTTAATCATTAGGGCACAAAGTTTCTACACTGGAGCTCTCAGGTTTAAAGTTGATCTCACACTATAGGTTGTAAGTATCCAAATTGTATCCTAAGGTAAGGTGACACAGGGGTTTATTTACTGAAGCTGGAGAGTGCAAAATAGGGTTCACTTCTATTCATAAAAACCAATCAGCTTCTAACAGCAGCTTGTTCAATGAAACTTTGCAAATAAAACCTGGAAGCTGATTGGTTTCTATGCAGAAGTGAGCCTGGTTTTGCACTCTCCAGCTTTAGTAAATAGACCCCACAGTCTCTTTAAAAATTGGGCAAGAAAATTGTGGCCAGCAGCTTCTCACCACCAAGCATTTCTGTGATAACCCTTAGGCGGCGTACACACGACCGAGGTTCTCGCTGGAAACCAGCGAGAACCTCGCTGGAAGCTGCATTCCAGCGAGAACCTCGGCCATGTGTACACTCTCGGCGAGCATCCCGTCGGGAATGCCGTCGAGCAGAAATAGAGAGCATGTTCTCTATTTGCTCGACGGCCCGCCTGGATGAATGGCTGGTTGCCATTCCCGACGGGCGGGTCGCCGAATCTGACGACCGGCAGAGAACCTCGACGGGCGGAACGATGTGTTCTGCCCGTCGAGGTTCTCTGCCGTGTGTACGCGGCTTTACTCTCGCTCTCTAATGTCTAGAACCAGTGAGGTCAGTGGCAACCTAGGACCAAGTAATTATGATCTTTTGCGAAACTGGTGATGTAAGCAGTGGCTCAGGGCCTGTATAGATATGGCAAGGGAAGGGAACACTCCAGCTGACAGCTCTCCAATACAGCAGTGCACTATGATGGTCACCTCACTTTTCCACTGAGTCTGCCCAAGTTCCTGGCTTCTCCTCCCTCTTCCTCCTCTCTGTATCACACAGCTTCTGAGCTTTGTAGTCCCACACAGATCTGCAACATTGAGACCAGTCTTTATGGAGACTACCTCCCCCACAAATCTTTGCTCCTCCCAGCAGACCTCAGGAAAGGGGGTGTGGCTGTTCACAGTGTCCTCTATTTCCTTCGGCCAGTTGCGTGGAATGCACGCCATTACAGCTTGAGCGACGGCTGTTCTACAGTCCCCTGACATATTTACGTGGCTTTCCTCCAGTGCCGAGGCAAGGCGCCATCCATAGTAAGAGGCCTTTTGGCGTGTTTTCTTTTAATAATTGATTTTTAATAAACTATATCATGCTATGGCTGTGCCTTCTTTTTTATTTTTTCTCTGACTAAATATGAGGCAGAGTGTCCCCCAGGCTTAACTTATTGATTCCTCCAGCTGAGTGTCTCCCAGCTATCTCACTGATTTGTCCAGCATTTTATTCAGCTAAGCTTTACCTGACCTGCCTTTTTAGTTAAAGGGGTCATGGTCAGTTGGTAAGTAGGCTACCTACCTTACTCACTGGATGTGTGTTTTCCTCAAGATCGTCTTTCCATGGTGATGGGCTAAAGATTTAACCACCTTATAACCCTCTGTGGACTTTCATTGTGCTATACTCATCCAGCCTGTCGTTTATACCGTTTATACTCGAGTATAAGCCGATCCAAATATAAGCCGAGGCACCTAATTTTACCACCAAAAAATTGAAAATGTATTGAGTCGAGTATAAGCCTAGGGTGTCCATCTGCATGCCTCACTGTGCCTCACTGTGTCCATGCGTATGCCTCACTGTGCCCATGCCTCACTGTGTCCTTGCCTCACTGTGCCCATGCCCCACTGTGCCCATGCCCCACTGTGTCAATGACTAGACTGACATTTAACACAGGAGCCTATATAATGCCGCGTACACACCATCACTTTATGCGATGGATAAAAAACGACGTTTTCTGTGAAGTAAAAAACTATGTTTTCTGTGAAGTAAAAAACTATGTTTTCTGTGAAGCAAAAAACTATGTTTTCTGTGAAGTAAAAAACTACGTTTTCTGTGAAGTAAAAAACGACGTTTTTGAAACTTCAATTTTCAAAAACGACGTTGCCTACACACCATCGTTTTTTCACAATGCTCTAGCAAAGCGAGGTTACGTTCACCACTCTTTTCCATTGAAGCTCGCTCCATAACTAGCTTCTGGGCATGCGCGGGTTGAAAAACGTCATTTTAAACGTCGTTTTTTGCTACACACAGTGATTTTTTGTGAAACAAAAACTGACGTTTTGAAAAACGACACAAAAAATTGAAGCATGCTTCAATTTTTTTTTTGTTTTTCACAAGACATAAAACAAAGTTTTCCCCCACACACGGTCATTTAAATTGACGTTTTTAAAAACTGTGGGCCAGATTCTCAAAAAATGGCGTATCTGGCGGCGTTGCGTATCGTATTGCAGTTACACTATGTCTACGCAAATTACTGGAGCAAGTGCCGTATTCTCAAAGCACTTGCTCCGTAATTTTCGGCGGCGTAGCGTAAATGAGGCGTCGTAAGGCCGCGTAATTCAAATACTGAAGGAGGGGGCGTGCTGTATTTAAATTAAGCACGCCCCCGCGTCAAACGGAGTGCGCATGCGCCGGCCGGGAAAAAAGCCCAGTGCGCATGCTCCAGCTCACGTCGGAAAGCGTCGTTGAAACCGACGTCAAAACGACGTGATCGTCACTTACGCAATTCCCTATTCGCGAACGACTTAGTAAAACGACGTAACTGATGGAAAAAGACGACGCTGACCTGACGCCATACTTAACATGGCATACGACGGCACTTCGGAAACATACCCCTCATACAGCAGGGGTAACCTTACGTGTACGCAACCTACGTAAACGACGACGGGGCGGCGTAAAACCGTTCGGGAATCGGCGTATTAGGCTCATTTGCATAGGCAAATGAGAAAACAACGTAAAGGCCACCTAGCGGCCGGCGTTGTCATTACATCTAAGATCCGACGGTGTAATTGCTTTACACCTGTCAGATCTTTAGTGTATCTATGCGTAAGTGCTTCTAAGAATCACTCGCATAGATACCCATTGAAAAAAACTGTGATACGACGGTGTATCTGAGATACACCGTCGTATCTCTTTTGAGAATCTGGCCCTTTGTTTTTTTCCTGGCCGGTACCAGGTCCCCAAAGTCGCCGGAGAAATTACCATTTAACATGGGAGTCTATGGAAGGGGTGCCCAGCTTTGAAAAATCGGTGCTCCCCGGCCGTTCAAACTTTGCACACTTGTGATAAGTTTGGGATCCAGGAAACCTACGGCCGGCTAGTACCATTCCCCAAAGCCCGGGAGATCAGATGCAAAAAGGTGTTATATGCACTTTACAATTGTTTATTTTAAAATTGTTTAGCACGTTGTTCACTTTATAGCTTATGCTATCTAAACCATAGTGTGTAATATTTCGTTTTAGCGCCCTCTTATTTTTATACAACCCACATGTCACAAAGTCAATTTATTGCACTTTGAGGGAAGCAGCTTATATTATTAGTATTATTATTTGACACCATAGCGCGGGGTTCTTTTTTTTTTCTTATGTGGATGTCACAGTGCCTGTGTCCTTTCCTTTCCCCAGCTCTGGCTTTGAAGCCACCCCACACACTTCACTTGCAGCCAGGAAGCGGACAATGGCAGCTGCAGATTGGGGGCCAGCAGTGATAGCTCAGTCCATACAGCTGAAGTCCAAGGAGTGCCCTGGACCGGGGCTACACAAACAAGCAATGTTGCTTCTTTTGATTTAGTAGACTTTATAAGGATTTAGACCTTCTTCAGTTCTTTCTTCTTTTTTCTTTTTTTTTTTGCTTTAAGCAAATATTTTGAAAATAAGGTTACTACCTATTACCTAATCACTTGTATGTCCCACATTAAACATGCTCTACAGTTATACCAGGTACAATCTGCCTGCAGCAATAGGCACGTTCTCTCTATTGCCGGTGTGCTGTCTGCCTGTAGGCCTGCAAGATTCTTCTGTGAGATTTTTTTACTTTAAAAAAAATCTTATGATCAAATTTCACAGCTATTTCAACATTAGGTCTTAATTTTCCCAGGGTCTGAACAAAAATGTTTCTATTATGTCTCTGCGAGTTCATACAATCTGATACAATCAAACAAGTATCATACAATCCGATCAAGCAGTTGTGTATAAACATATTGTAAACCAACATACACATGAGTCTACAGTCGGCAAAATAATTATTTGATCCCCTGGACACTTACAAGTAAATGAAGGCTCTATAATTTTTATCGTAGGTGTATTTTAAATGATAGAGACAGAATATCAACCAAAAATACAGAAAAAAAAACACATAAAACAAATGCTATAAATTAGTTTCTATATGAATAAGGTCTGGAGACTGACTAGGCCACTCCATGACCTAATGTGCTTCTTCTTGAGCCACTCCTTTGTTGCCTTGGCGGTATGTTCTGGGTCATTGTCATGCTGGAAGACCCATCTTCAGTGTTCTGGCTAAGAGAAGAAGTTTCTCATCCAAGATTTTACAATACATGGCCCAGTCCATTGGCCCCTCATTGTGGAAAAGTCGGTCTGTACCTTTAGCAGAGAAACAGCCCCAAAGCAACATTTTCCACCAGCGTGCTTGACTGTGGGGATGGTGTTCTTAGGGTCATAGTCAGCACTTTTCTTCCTCCAAACACAGTGAGTCAAGTTAATGCCAAATAGCTAAATTTTGGCCTCATCTGACCACAGCACTTCCTCCCAATCCTCCTCTGAATCATTAGATGTTCATTGGCATAACTGTACACATGCCTTTTTGAGTAGGGGGACTCGCCTTGCTTGGAGTAAAAAAAATGCTGACTATGAACCTAATGCCGCATACACACGATCATTTTTTGTGATGAAAAAAAAACGACGTTTTCAAAAAAGTCATTTAAAATCACTGTGTGTGGGCAAAACGTTGTTTTATGTCTTCAAAAAAACGACCAAAAAAAAATTCGAACATGCTTGAATTTTTGGTGTCGTTTTTCAAAACGTCGTTTTTTGTGTCATAAAAAGTGATGGTGTGTGGACAAAACGATGTTGAAAACAACGTTTTTAAAGCCGTGCATGCTCAGAGGCAAGTTATGAGACGGAGATTCAATGGAACAGAGTGCCGTCGAACGTGGTGTACGTCACCACGGTTTGCTAGAGCATTTTGGAAAAACGATGGGGTGTATGCAACGTCGTTTTGGAAAATGAAGTTTGAAAAACATCGTTTTGTTTCATCACTTGAAACGTCAGTTTTTTTTTTTCATCACAAAAAATGATCGTGTGTACGCGGCATTAGAGTAACATCCCTCACAAACGACTTACTAACAGCCAAAACAAACGGTCATTATTCCGTGTTCTTATGCCGCGTACACACGATCACTTTTTGTGATGAAAAAAAAACAAAGTTTTTCAAACTTCATTTTCCAAAACGACGTTGCATACACACCATCGTTTTTCCAAAATGCTCTAGCAAAGCGTGGTGACGTACACCACGTTCGACGGCACTCTGTTCCATTGAAGCTCCGTCTCATAACTTGCCTCTGAGCATGTGCTGGTTTAAAAACGTTGTTTTCAACATCATTTTGCCCACACACCATCACTTTTTATGACACAAAAAACGACGTTTTGAAAAACGTGTTCGAATTTTTTTTTGGTCGTTTTTTTGAAGACATAAAACGACGTTTTGCCCACACACGGTGATTTTAAATGACGTTTTTGAAAACTTCGTTTTTTTTTCATCACAAAAAGTAATCGTGTGTACGCGGCATTACTCTTGGACCTTTGAGCTGCTTTTGATACAGTTGACCACCCCCTCCTCCTCTAAACACTCAATTTGCTTGACCTCCATGGCTGCGCTTTCCACTTCCTCCTCTCCAACTCCTCTTACCGTTGGGGCTCCTCCAAGGAACTGTCCTTGGACCTCTACTATTTTCGATCTACATGTCTTCCCCACAGCTCACCACATCAGTCTCCTCATGCATCACTGATTTACTAACAGACATATCAGCCTGGATATCACACTACTTCCTCAAACTGACTCTATCTAAAGCCGAGCTCTTAATATTTCCTCTCCCACGTGCCCCTTCCCCTGACTTCTCTGTCAACATCAATGGCACATCTATCAGTCCGTCCTCAAATGTCAGGGTGCTAGGGGTAACCTTAGACTCTGAACTGTCCTTTCAAGCCCACATACAATCCCTGGCCAAATAATGCCGCTTTAGCCTCCGTAACATTTCCAGAATATGCCCCTTTTAAACTAATGACACCCCAAGTTTCTGGTTATCTCTCGCCTTGACTACTGCAACTCCCTCCTCATTGGATTACCTTTACATAGACTATCCCCCCTTCATGTCATAATGAATGCTGCTGCAAGACTCATCAACCTTACCAACCATTCAGTGTCCTCCAACCCTCTCTGCCAATCCCTCCACTGGCTTCCACTCACCCAACAAATAAAATTCAAAGTACTAACAATAATTTTCAAAGCCACCCATAACTCTGCACCCAGCTATATCACTAACTTAGTCTCAAAATACCAACCAAGCAGCTCTCTTCGGTCCCCCCCAAGACCTCCTGCTCTCTAGCTCCCTTGTCACCTCCTCACATGCTCACCTCCATAGCTTCTCCCATCCTTTTGGAACTCTCTACCCCAATCTATCCGACTGTCCCCTAATCTATCCATCTTTAGACGATCCCTGAAAACACTTCTCTTTAACCGATTGCCGCCCACCAAACGCAGATATACATCTGCAGCATGGTGTGGGCAGGCAGAAGGACATATATACATCCCCTTTAAGAAGCGGCATTGTGGACGCGCGCGCTGGCCACAAGCTCTGTGAGCCCGACCACGGGTCCCACGGAGTCAATGTATGTGGAGATACTCGCGATCGTTTTGCGGTGAGGAAGAATGGGGAAATGCTGATGTAAATAAGCATTTCCCCAGTCTTCCTAGTGACAGGACAGTGATCACAGCTTCCTGTAATCAGAAGCGGTGATCACTGTCGTGTCACACATAGCCCATCCTCCCTACAGTTAAAAGCACTCCCTAGGGCACACTTAGCCCCTTCAGTGTCACCTAGTGGTTAACCCCTTCACTGCCAGTGTAATTTTCATAGTGATCAGTGCATTTTTATAGCACTGATCTCTGTAAAAATTACAATGGTCCCAAAAATGTGTCAAAAGTGTCCGATGTGTCCCATAAAGTAGCATGATAAAAATCGCAGATCCCTGCCATTACTAGTAAAAAAATAAATTTAAAAAAATCTATAATTCTATCCCCTATTTTGAAGATGCTATATTTTTTGTGCAAACCAATCCATATATGCTTATTGCGTTTTTTTTTGTTTTTTTTTTACCAAAAATATGTAGACCATGTAGACCATGCCAGTGTGATGCTGGTAGAGGCCAGTGTGGTGCTTAAGAAGCCTATAAGACATCTCTCACAGACACAGTTTCTTTAGCTGCATACCTGGGAACACTGTACACCACAAGCAGATCATGCCACAGTGTAGACACTCAAGGTAATTATTAAGTACACTTGGGTTCCTTTTCACATCTATCTTCTTGGTTTTTAATGTGTTTTCCCATGTTTTTTTGTTTTATTGGGGCAACATGCATGAGTACCCATTTAACACCCTGTACAATAGTCCTACATATTTTTGTCCATGACTACACTCCTTTCAACCCTCTCACACCTCTCAAGGGACACTGGTTTATATACGTTTATTAGTACTACTCATTTTTATGAGAGTTATTCATTACTCACTAATTCCACACGACTCTTTGGAGTTATCAATTCCTGCCACTTCACAATACTAGATTTCTCTCTGGGGATGGTTTGTGGGCCGTTGCCCTGCTCTCGGTTTAACTGGCTCAGCTCCTGGTGCAGACTACAACCACAGTGGCCCTTGTTTTGCAGTACCGTATGTGCTCATACTCTAGTTTAACCCCTTTTGCTGCCAGGCCCTCTGCTCCATTTTGTACACTAAGGTGGCCAGACCATTTTTGCAATTTTTCCTTTGCTTTTTTATTTTTCACTTATAGCTTTCAAAGTTTGTAAAAGACCCACCAAACCATATATTTTCTGAAAGCACATGACCAGTAGAATAAAAAGAAGGTGCTACTGATTTCTAAGGTCCCACGATATTTGCGCAAGTGTTTATCAAAACAATATTTTTGCTAAAATTCCACTAAAATTATGTTTAGCAGATAAATGCACAGAAAATTTTACAAAATTCCTACTAAATATAAAGGCTTAACCTGTATTGAGTTAGTCCCTTTCTCTGTAGCACTTTACATGAATGTATGGAATCTGTATAGAGATTCCATTCATTCATAAAATTCTCTCAGATAAAGACACACACATACTGGAATACAATTCAAGTAACACTGTACTTCTCCATGCAGTTCTCAAAAAAAGGAAGTATGCATTTCTGCCACTAAGGGGCACTGCAGGGGGAAAGCTCCAGTTTAGTATGCTTGTGGCTCCATTTTGTACCTCTTAAGGCCGCGTACACACGATCGAATTTATCTGCTGAAACCGGTCCGATGGAGCATTTCAGCAGACAAATCCGATCATGTGTACGGGCGAGCAGACAGGTTTTTCCAGCAGACAAGTTTTAAAGCATGCTTTAAAACTTGTCTGCTGGAAACCCGTCCGTCCGACATGTCCGCTGGTTAGTACGCCTAACGAGCGGACAAAAATCTCCCGCATGCGCCGAATGGATTCGACGCATGCGTGGAAGTACCTTACTTCCTGGAGTGGTGACGTGGCGGCGTCAACATCACCGCCACGTCACCGCGCTGTCTGTCCGCGGGGATTTTGGTTTGATCGTGTGTACACTGAAGACACTGAAATTAGAAGCCCCTATATCGTTGGACGAGGTATGCGCGGTTATTAAAAACTTAAAGTCTCACTCTGCCCCGGGCCCAGACGGCTTTTCCGTCCCTTATTATAAAACCTTCGCACTAAAACTTGCTCCCTATATGACCCGCTTCTTCAACGCTCTACGTTCGGGAGATCCTCTTGATAATGAATGAATGAAAACTTATATAGCGCGCACATGCGAACTGAATCGCCTCTGGGCGCTTGTTGTTCCTGTCTCCTTTGGTATCAAGAGTCTTGATCTTTCTCCTGAATGCTAAGTAGTTCTACTCCAACCGAATACTGGTTGGCAAAGCGTTCCATAGTCTGGGACCTTGGACCGCGAATCTTCTATCTCCTTTGGATTTGTATCCGGCTTTCGGTATCTGCAGGAGATTTTGATTAGTGGATCGCTAGATGCGATTGGGGTTATGGGCTTTTATTTTTTCGCATAAATAATGGGGTGCATTCCCATGGATACATCTATGCGTTAGACAGAGTGCTTTAAAAGTAATTCTGTCTTTTACTGGTAACCAGTGAAGGGATCTCAGTGAGGGTGAGATTGATTCCCAAGGTTTTTTTCCAGTCACAAGTCTAGCGGCCGTATTTTGAACGACTTGTAGACGAGCGATTTGGTACTTTTGGAGTCCGAGGTAAAGGGCATTTGCCTAGTCCAATCTTGAGTTTACAACTGCTCCCACCACGACCGCTATGTCTTCTTTGGGGATAAAAGGGATGAGCCTACGTAGTAGGCGCAGCAGATGGTGAGATCCGCTGACTACTGACCCTATTTGTGCGTCCAAAGTCATGTAGGAGTCGAAAATGACCCCGAGGCTTTTGACTTTGGCGCTAGGGGTGTTGATTTTACCTAGAATGGGTGGGGGACTCTACGTTGTTGCAGGTAGATTCTTACGTTTGGCGTGAAACAGAAGGAGTTCTGTTTTCGCTCCGTTGAATTTTAGATAACTCTTTGTCATCCAGTCCTTTATCAAAGAGAGGCATGTCTCTAGATTTAGGTGGTGATCCTTTTTATTGCAAATGCGGAAGTACAGTTGCGTGTCATCTGCATATGAGTGATAGAGCAGTTTTTGGCTGCTGATGATATCAAAAAGAGGACAAAGATAGATGTTGAATAACACCGGTGACAGCGGGGATCCTTGAGGGACTCTGCATGATACCGTGCATTTTTCAGAAAAGAAAGGCCCTAACTTCACTATTTGCGATCTGTTTTCCAAAAAAGAGGAGAACCAAGATAAATCGCCTTCTGTGACTCTGGCTACTTCAGCTAGCCGGGTCAATAAAAGCTTGTGGTCTACTGTGTCGAAAGCTGCGCTCAGGTCTAACAGAACCAGAAGACAAGATTCTCCTTCGTCTGCGGCCTCGAGGGCGTCATCCCATATCTTAAGCAATGCCGTTTCCGTCCCGTGTCCGGGGCGGAAACCTGATTGAAATGGGTCGAGTAGGTTGTGGGTATCTAGATGCTGTTGAAGCTGTTGCACCACTGCTTTCTCCATAATCTTGGAGAAAGTGTTTAAGCTTGTTATGGGGCGGCGTTGGAGTGGATCCTTGGGGTCCAGGGTAGATTTCTTCAAGATGGGTCTAATTATACCCTCCTTCAACTGGGAGGGCACTCTGCCCTCCATGAAAGATTGGTTAATAAGCTGCATGATAGGAGGTGCCAGGAAGTCGGCGCATTCCTTCAGCAGTTTAGTGGGGATGATATCATTCGGCGCAGTGCTGTTACGCAGAGTACCGATGATATGGTTTGTGGCTTGGATAGTGATGAGTTCCAGCGTGAACTTACCTGGTTGGGGTGAATTACTACAAGTGTTGTGTAAATTATTACAGGGGGGGCTACGAGGGGAATTGTTTTGCTGAATGCTTTGCCGGATTCCCTCAATTTTATTAATGAAGTAATCCGATAATTCATTGCAAAATTCTTGTGAGTCCGAATTGGGGGCTTCAAGACATCCTGGATTCATGGTCTGAGTGACCAGCTTGAAGAGTTCGCGGGGGCGATTCAGGGCGCTGTTGATAGCCTCAGAAAAATAATTTTTCTTGGCCTTGAAGGTTTCTTTGTGATATTTCTTAGTTATTGCCTTGTAGATAGAGAGGTTCTCATCTGATGGGCTTCTCTTCCAGACGGCTTCCGCCCTTCTGCGCTCTTGCTTCAGTAACGCCAGTTAGTTGTTGAACCAGCTGGAGTTTGTTTTCCGGATGTTGGTTTTACGTTTCGGCGCTATTAAAGTGGAAGTAAACCCTTCTATCATTTTCAGCCAAGGAAGCTGCCATCTTGGCCTATGTTTAATCTTCAACTGCCGTGGTGCTGCACATGTGATCAGTTATGACACCAGCCATTGGATGGTTTGACAGTTTGGTTGAGAGCACAACCAATGTGACAGTTGGCAATCCCGGCATGCCGGAAATTTAACTGCTTTTTGAAACTGTTAAATTGATGGGTTTACTTCCGCTTTAAGTCAGCTGACTGTAATAGGGCTGTGTTTATGGCATCCAGTGTTTCTTCAGCCGTTTGATGTGGCTGAATTATTCTTATTTTTTTCCTTAACGTGGCTTTGAAGAGTTCCGAGTGGAGCTTCTTCTGACATCTAGTCCAGTGTGTAGTCACTGGATTTGATGTTTTTGTTAAGGGGGGGAAATTGGAAATAATGAATTTGATTGCATGGTGATCTAACCATGGCAACGGTTCATTTTCCAAGATTTTTATTTCCAGATTTTGTCTGAAAATTAGATCAAGTGTGTGACCTGAAGCATGTGTGGGCCCACATATTAGTTGTTGTAGCCCTAGACCTTCCAGGTGGTCAATGCAGGCTTCGGCCACGGGGTCTTGTGGGGAGTTGGCCCAGAGGTTGAAATCCCTGAGCAGCAAAAGGTGTTTGCTGTTCAGGGTATAGATGGAGATAAAGTCCGTCAATAATGGGAGAAGCTGCGACTTGAGGCCGGGTGGCCTATAGCAGAGTAGAACCCGGACGGTCTCCTGGGAGTTTGCTTGCAGTTGTAGCGTAAGGGAATGGAAGAGGGTTTTGAAAGACTTGTGGTTTTGTGATCGCCAGATGAATCTTATGGATCACCGCCAGTCCTCCTCCTCTTTGCCCTATTCTGTTTTCCGTAATAATACGATCATTTTCTGGCACCAATTCTCCTAGAATGGTGTTCCAGTCGGCTGTGAGCCAGCTCTCTGTTATAAAGAGGCAGTCTAAGTCGTATTGCAGGATGAAGTCATGGATTTCTAGTCTGTGTTTTACTGCCGATATTGTGTTGATCAAAGCACATGATATGTGCTTCGGTTGTGGCAAGCGGCTGCGACTCTTGATAGTCGATCGTCGATCGGTTCTAAAGAGTCGCTCAGCTTGCAGGGCTTTTTTGGTGATGGCTGGTAGTATTGCGGCAAATCGCCTCAGACCCCAGATGGTCTCTGCTGAGTATTGCAGATTAATCATGGTCGCCAAACACGGGGGGGGGGGGTGGAAGGATAGTCAAGGATTAGCCGAATCCTCTATCCTGACTTGGTCCAGAGGAAGGCAAAAAAACCCTGATCATGCTATGCCAATATGCAGTGACAGGGAAAAAAATTCCTTCCTGACCCCTCGAGAGGCGATCGGACGAACCCTGGATCAAGTATTATGGTGTTCACCAAGGGGGGCTTGGGGCTGGGTGTAGTAGAGATGGCCGCTGAACCAGCAGCAAGATCCAGGCTGGTGAACTCCCAGATTGGAAGGATCGGTGCTGCTGTAGGGGCCAAGATAGATCGAGTGGGGGTAGGAGCTACTTTCTAGGGCTATGGGGGGGGTGTCTGGGCCGTTTTAGGAGTTTGGGAGAGCTTGGGATGGCGAGGAGCGGCGCACCGCTAGGCCGCGGTTGAAGCCGCGGCCTTTTCTAGTCGCGGCTGCCGCGATTGCTTCTAGGCCGGCGTGGAGGGGTGAAAAACACCCGAAAACCACCCGAAAAGGTGCAACTGGCACTGGATGGGTGGTGGATAGGTTGCTAGAGTGGGGGAGATAGTGTGGGGGTACAGGAGAGGGGTTTATGGAGAGTTATGGCAAAGGGGAGAGCCGAGGCATTGAGTGGGTAGCAGCGGCTTGTCCTTAAAAGGACGGCTGCCTGTATCCACAGTGGGTGGGTGGCTTACCTGCTGGTTGTGGGATGAGAAAAAGGGAACCAGGGGGGTCAGGTAAAGCCGAGGGGAGCTGGATGGTGAGTCTCTGGGAGGACACGGAGGATATGGAGCTGTGGAGAGCCTACCTAGCAGCCTGTCAGTATCACTGTCTGGTCTATCTGGTCCCTGGCGAGAGCAGACTCGAGCGGAAGGCCGGAGCGTCCTACTCTCCCACTGACTGACTGACTCAGGCGATAAGGCGAGTAACTCAGCTTATATCTCTGTTCTTCCTGAACCAGGGAAGGACCCTAGCTCGGTAGGCAACTATAGACCAATATCGCTCATAAATAATGATCTGAAGATTTTGACTAAGATCCTTGCAGACCGCTTATTCTCTTTCATTAGCCTATATGTTCATAGGGACCAAGTGGGCTTCATACCTGGGAGAGAGGGCCCAGACCAAATCCGCCGAGCGGTCGACATCATATCCATTCTCAATTCCAACTGGGATAATGACTCTCTCACTAGACCTCCAAAAGGCCTTTGACTCTGTCTACTGGCCCTACATTTTTGCCACCCTGAAGTGCTGGGGTTTTGGAGAATCTTTTATTAACATTTTACATGCTCTATATTCTACCCCAGAGGCTCAGGTGCGTCTGCAGGGATTTTATTCTGAATCTTTCCAAATTTCTAGAGGTACTAGACAGGGTTGTCCACTCTCGCCCCTGATCTTCGCCATATCAATAGAGACGCTAGCAATAGCTATCAGAACCAATCCAGATATTCACGGCATTCAATGTGGCTCTCGATCCCATAAATGCGCGCTATTTGCTGATGACATACTCCTTTTCATTTCATCCCCTTTAATATCCCTCCCCAACATCGCCCGGCTTTTAGATGACTTTGGGAAAATATCAGGACTAAGGGTCAACGTCGATAAATCTCAGGTGCTCAACATCAATATCCCTGGCACTCTGATCACTAGGATTAGTGAGAGCTTCCGATTTCCCTGGAGTAAAAAGTCCATCCAGTACCTGGGGATCCAGCTAACCCCCAAAATCGAAATTCTTTACCAAGCCAACTACCCCCAGCTATTGCAAAAACTAGAGACCAACATCTCTGGCTGGTCGGGGCAATCTCTGTCCTGGCTGGGCAGAGTCTCAGCGATAAAAATGACATCCCGCGTATTTTATACTTCTTTAGGGCACTTCCTATCCCCCTCGTCAGGGCCCATCTTAAAAAATTTCAAAACAAAATCATTAAATTTGTTTGGGGAGGTAGGGGCCACAGGCTTTTTAAATCTACCCTATTCCGCTCTAGAGAGGAGGGGGGGTTGCGCCTCCCAAACTTACTTCATTATTATCAGGTGGCTCAACTTGCCCAGATCTCCGCGGTCTACTCCTGTTGGGAACTACCCGATTGGATACACATTGAACGGAAGCAGTCCCACTCCACATCCTGGACTATCTCTTTTTGTGTCCGAAAATTTTGTCCTCTACACTTTCCCACTCATTTGCTCTCTGGGACAGTTTAAGGGACAACGAACAACTGACTTCGCCCATTACTCCCCTAAAACATTTATTCCAAAACCCAGCATTTCCTCCAGGGCTAAACACAACAGCATTCAGATGATGGCTCGACAAGGGTTTATATAGAATAGGGCACTTCCTTAGACCTACGGGCCCACACCCTAAAACGTATTACAATAACGACCTCAAACTGCCTTCTTCGGAACTCTTTCGTTACACTCAGATCTCCAACTTCCTGCAAAATTTATGGAAAGCACATTGTGACAGGCCCCGAATCACTTCTTATGAACAATGGTTCGGCCAGGCTGATGAGCAGAAGGGGGGAATCACGGTAATCTACAGGGCTCTATCCTCCACTCGTTTCAAAACCTCCTTTATGTTGGCTTCGGAGGAGGATCTTTCCCAACAATGGAATTTTGAGACTTGGAATAGAAACTTTTTTAGGTCATACAAAGGTATCCTCAATTCTAACCTTGCAGAAGCTAGCTTAAAAGTAATCTCCCGTTGGTATTTAGCCCCCACGAGATTGGCTAAGGTATACCCTGCGACATCCCCTCTGTGTTTTCGGGGATGTAATCTTAAAGGAGACATGTTGCATGTGTGGTGGGGTTGCCCCAGGATACAAAGTTTCTGGAACAAAGTATTCTCTTGGATACGCAAGATTACCAAAGCCCCTATCCCAACTTCGCCGCTCATTGCCAACGCCTGATCTTTTTTATCCTCCTAGGAGCCAAACTGACTTTGGACAAAGCTTAGACAAAGGCAGGGGTTTCTGCCTTATTAGCTAAGAGAAAGATATCCTGGATTATGACGCAAGAAAAAATTGCAAGTGTATTTGTGGACCGCTCTGAGACGTTCGAACAGGTTTGGGAGCCCTGGGCCTCTTTTGTTAAAGTCTCCTTACACCCCATCTCCACCCCGCTCTGTCTTTCTCCAGCCCCTTCATAGTCGGTCCCTTCATATATCTCCTCTGTTACTTTTTCTCTTTTCTCCTTCTTCTTTCCTCTTCTTCTATCTCTTCGCTCAGAGGGTCGTGGTCTCAGGCCCACACCCTTATCGACCCGTCCAATCCTGGGAGGGGGTCAACTAGCAATAATTCTCTTGTTGCTTCACTATATGTTGTTGTTTTTTTTACTTCTTTAGTTTGCTTTTCTTTATTGAAAGTTTTGACAGGTACCACTTCTACACCTCAGATCCTTGACATTGAGGGGTCAGAGATCCTGCCACAGCATGATCCCTTTTGGGGTGGCGGGAAGGTTACTACACCCCAGGCTACATATTGATGTTGGTGTATATATATATATATATACATATGTGTACAAACTTCCTACGCTGAATTTAGTTGAAGTGTATTGTATTTGTTACCTGTCGGTTTACACTTTTCTCAAGAGCCATGTTGGCTGTCACTGGACAAATGGTCCTACTTTAATCCATGTACTTTGTATGCTTTCTTAAAACGAATAAAAATGATTTCAAGAAAAAAAAATGAAACCTAAAAATCATTGAACAAGCTCTTGCAAGAGCAATATATTCTTCTGGATTGTCAATAACTGAAAATGCAAATTGCCAGAAAGCTTTTACATTATTAGCGAGATAGAGGGAGTTGTTTATGAAAGGCAAATCCACTTTTCACCTGGAAGTGCACTTGGAAGTGCAGTTGCTGTAGATCTGAGGGGAAGATCTGAAATAAGGGGAAGCTCTGCTGATTTTATCATCCAATCATGTGCAAGCTAAAATGTTGTTTTTCTTTCTCGTACATCACGGGACACAGAGCGGCATATTCATTACTATATGGGTTATATGGAGTACCTTCAGGTGTGGACACTGGCAATCTCAAACAGGAAGTCCCCTCCCTATATAACCCCCTCCCCTAGAGGGAGTCCCTCAGTTTTTTCGCCAGTGTCTTAGGTGTTGGTCACGGAATAGCTTTGCTCCACATCCTTGGGATTAAGGGCGGGCTAACCGGATCTGTCCAAGGAGCCTCAGTGCCAAAGTGGACAGTACCCGGGCCCCAAACCGTGGGGTTTTGCCTATAATGCTCCTCTTCGGAGGGCTGGACCCTGGGCCCAGGACTTGGAGTTCGTAAAGACCATAAGTTCCTGTTTGCCAGGGTGCTATATAGGTCCAGGACAGTGGGTACCTTCATAGGACCCCAGGGCCTGAAGGTCTACTACGCTACCCACGGAGATGGGAGAAGATTGGACCGTTTTGCTAGACAAACGTCCTGCAGCATGGAGCAGGTAAGAGGGGAGCCTGCGGGACTTGGTTCGACAGCAGGCTCTCCAGGGTGACCTAAAAGGGGGGTAGCCTAAGTATGCTCTGCATTGGCAACCTTGCTCACTATGTCTGAGAAGACAGGATGATCTCATTCCCCCATCACTAGGTCCCCCTGTCTAAGAAACAATTGTGTTTGCTAGCTACCTGCTGCTTTCTTCCCAGGGCTAGTAAGGACCCCTATGGGGCCTTTTGGAGAGTCCTACCTGGCCGGGGGTTTGATTCGGCCGCCTGATGCTGCAGTCCTGGGTCTCCAGCAGCGCGGCTCCTCCATGTGCTTCCTTCTCCGGCATACGCGCGCGCACGTCTTATAGACGTTTTTCGCGCCGTTCGGAGGGGAGGGCGGGGGGCGTGCCTGCAGCGTCATCAGGGGCGCGCCTTGTGTGCTGTTATAATCAGCAGGCTATAGTCAGTGCTCAGTCTGAGGCTGATCTGGAAAGGAGAGGACGCAGAGCGGCAGAACAGTGACTCCCGGTGGCGGAAGAGGGGTAGTACATGCTGGACTTTGTTCCAATGCTTTTCTGTTAAGCCAAAAAATCCCCTTTTGCAACAGGTTGGAGGCTGGCAAACTGAGTTTGGGGACGCTGTATGTTTTAAAAAAAAAAAAAAAAAGTTATATATTATAAAAAAAAAAAAAAAAAAAGGAAAAAAAAAAGGGAACATATGGGGCCCCATCGGGTTATGGGCATTAGTGAGCTATTGTCCCCTAAACCCTAGTTTTGTACTCCTGGCCACTACAGTCTGTTGTTGTAGGCGGAGTCCCTCGATTTTGTATTATGGCTTCCAAAAGTTTGGGGTCAAAGGGTACAAAGAAGACCAAAAAAAAACAAAGGGGTTCCCCCTCTGATTCTGATGATATGCCGATACTTTCCCCGCAGCTTATTCCCATGAGGGTCGCCTTGGATGAGCCATTGGGGGGGTCTGGTGCTGAGGCTGGCCCAGATCAGCCCAGCCCTGTGTTTATCACAGAGGAGATGCTAGCCGTATCCCTAGGGGGGCTAGAAGAAAGATTAGCAGCGATGATCGCTAAATCTATTCCTGGCAAGAAACGGGCTAGATCCCCATCGCCAAAAGGTATATCCTCAGATGCTGAAATTCTCTCTCAGGAGGAATTGGAATCGCAGGAGGATCAACTAGACCAGAACCAAGAGGGTTCAGGGATTGAGGGATCTACCTCTGAGGAACCATTTTCAGACTCCCAGACAGAGAGACTGTGGGTGCAGTCTTTGACGGATATGGTCCGCTCGGCATTTAATTTACCATTGCCAGAGCCTCAGGTTCCTGCGGTATCCTCTCTGAGCTCTTTGAAAGCTCCTTTGAGCAATGCGGTTTTTCCGGTCCATCCTCTCTTAGAGGAATTGATCTTTCAGGATTGGGTACGACCGGACAGGATTTTTCTGCCGCCGAAGAGATTTTCGGTCCTTTACCCTATGGAGGAAAAATTCTCGAAGAGGTGGAAGCTCCCAGTGGTGGATGCAGCCATCTCATGTGTGAATAAATCACTAACTTGCCCGGTGGAAAACATACAAATGTTTAAAAATCCGGTTGATAAACGGTTAGAGACACTTTTAAAGGCATCCTTTGCTACGGCAGGAGCAGGGGTACAGCCAGCTGTGGCTGCAATTGGAGTTTGTCAGGCGTTAAAGGACCAGACAAAACAAGACATGCCTACCCAACAGGCAGAAGAGTTTTCTGACATTCCCAGAGCTCTGTGTTTTGCGGTAGATGCTATAAAGGATTCCATCCAGCAGGCCTCTCGTTTATCACTATTCTTGGTACACATGAGAAGGCTCTTATGGTTGAAGAACTGGGTGGCGGAGCCCCCATGCAAAAAGCTTCTGGCAGGGTTTCCCTTCCATGGAGGACGACTCTTCGGAGAGGATCTGGATAAATACATTCAGACTATTTCAAGTGGCAAAAGTACCCTTTTACCAGTCAAAAAGACATTCCGAGGTCCTACATTTAAAAGGCAGCTCTCTCCTGTCTCAAAGCCCTCAAATTCCAGGCAGTATCGACGGCCGCCTGCGCGATCAAACTTTAACAATAGATCGCAGGGACAGGCCCCTGGGGGTAAGAGACCATGGTATCGCAAGCCGACAAAGCCAGCCCCTAAGTCTGCCTTATGAAGGGGCGCCCCCACTCTCGCGGGTGGGGGGAAGGCTTTGTTTCTTCTCAGAAGTTTGGGAAGCCAAGATCCCCGACAAATGGGTCCGGGCGTCTGTAACCACAGGCTACAGACTGGAGTTTTTTAAAGCTTCCTCCGCCTCATTTTCAAGAGTCAAGGCTACCAAAAGATCCAGCAAAGAAGGCCTCGATGCTGGCAGCCTTGGATCACCTACTTTGCCAGGGCGTGATAATAGAGGTACCAGCCCAAGAGCAGGGGCTAGGTTTCTATTCCAATCTCTTTGTCATACCAAAGCCCAACGGCGATGTCAGGCCAATCTTGGACCTAAAGAGTTTAAACGTTTACCTAAGGGTTCGTTCCTTCCGGATGGAATCCATCCGGTCAGCAGTCGCCACACTCCAGAGGGACGACTTTCTGGCTTCCATAGACATAAAGGATGCTTACCTTCATGTACCAATCTTTCAGCCGCATCAAAGATTTTTACGCTTCGCAGTGGGGCAGCGACACTTCCAATTCAGGGCGCTCCCCTTCGGGCTGGCCACGGCCCCCCGGGTATTCACGAAGATCCTAGCCCCAGTTCCGGCCAGTCTAAGGATCCAAGGGGTCACAGTCCTAGCATACTTGGACGACCTTTTAATCATAGATCACTCACGGCCGTGTCTGCAACAGGCAGTAAACCTCACGGTTCAGTACCTCGAGAGGTTCGGCTGGGTCCTTAACCGGGAAAAATCAGCGTTTCATCCTACAAAGCAGTTGGAATACCTCGGCATGAGGTTAGACACAGAACAGCAAAGGGTGTTCCTGCCCCTTGTAAAGGTCGAAGCTATCAAGGGGTTGGTTCAGTTGGTTCTAAGCAAGAAAAAACCAACTATTCGCCTGTGTATGCGATTACTAGGCAAGCTAGTGGCCACGTTCGAGGCAGTACCATACGCTCAGATCCACACTCGCGTCCTACAGGCAGCCATTCTAGCAGCCTGGGGCAAGAGAGTACATGCCTTGGAGTCCCCTTTGACGCTATCATCAAAGGTCCGACAGAGCCTGGCCTGGTGGTTAAACCCTCAGAATCTTCTAAAGGGAAGGTCCTTCAGCCCCGTTGTCTGGAAGGTAGTTACCACAGACGCCAGCCTGGCAGGCTGGGGGGCGGTCTTGGAGGGGTTCTCTCGCCAGGGAACTTGGGCGGAAGCAGAGAGGCAGCTACCCATCAATGTCTTGGAGATCAGAGCTGCTCGCCTAGCCCTCCTGGCATGGACTTCCAGATTACAGGGGTCCCCGGTGAGAATCCAGTCAGACAATGCCACAGCGGTGGCATACATAAACCACCAAGGGGGAACCAGGAGTCAGGCCGCTCAGAGGGAGGTGAGCTTGATTTTTCAGTGGGCAGAGGTTTATGTACCCTGCATTTCGGCGATATTCATTAGTCATAAGTCGCCAGATTCTGTCGCCGGGGGAGTGGTCTCTGCATCCCCAGGTCTTTCTGACAATCTGCCAGAAGTGGGGAATGCCAGACATAGATATAATGGCATCCAGGTTCAACAAGAAACTAGACAGGTTCGTGTCTCGAGCGAGGGACCCTATGGCCTGCGGAACCGATGCGTTGGTGTGCCCTTGGCATCAATTCAAACTTCTATATGCATTCCCTCCGCTACAGTTACTTCCTCGCCTGTTGCGCAGGATCAGAGTGGAGCACAAGCCAGTCATTCTAGTAGCTCCAGCTTGGCCCCGGAGGACATGGTACTCACTAGTCCTGAAGATGGCAGTGGGAGACCCTTGGACTCTTCCTCTACGACCAGACCTACTCTCACATGGCCCGATCCTCCACCCTACATTACAGCGTCTAAATTTGACGGCCTGGAGGCTGAATCCCTGATTCTCAGGGGTAGAGGTCTGTCTAGGCAGGTAATTCCTACCCTGATTAGGGCTAGAAAGCCGGCCTCCAGGGTGATTTATTACAGGGTGTGGAGGACCTACGTAGGCTGGTGTGAATCCAAAAGATGGAATTCCCGCAAATATACCATTGATAGGGTGTTAAGTTTTCTCCAGCTAGGAGTGGATAAAGGCCTGGCATTAAGCACAATCAAGGGACAGATTTCAGCTCTGTCAGTGTGGTTTCAGAGGCCGCTGGCCACCCACTCGCTGGTAAAAACCTTCATATAGGGGGTCTTACGTATTAATCCTCCTGTCAAGTCACCAATTTGTCCATGGGACTTAAATCTTGTCCTGTCCACTCTACAGAAACAACCCTTTGAGCCGTTGGCTGAGATTCCTTTAGTTTTACTGACAAGAAAGTTGGTATTCTTGGTCGCCATAGTTTCGGCCAGGAGAGTGTCAGAGTTGGCAGCCTTATCGTGTAAGGAACCATATCTCATTCTACATAAGGACAGGGCAGTTCTCCGGCCCCATCCTTCCTTTCTACCAAAGGTTATATCCAATTTTCACTTGAACCAGGATTTGGTACTTCCATCCTTCTTTCCGAAACCCACATCTAGAAAGGAGGGGTTGCTGCATACCTTGGATATTGTCCGGGCCATGAAGGCCTATCTTAAAGCTACAGAAAAGATCCGGAAAACAGATGTGTTGTTCGTTTTACCAGATGGCCCCAAGAAGGGGCAGGCAGCTGCAAAATCCACCATCTCGAGATGGATTAGACAATTAATCATTCAGGCCTACGGTCTGAAGAGGTTGCCTCCTCCTTTGTCGGTAAAAGCCCATTCTACCAGGGCCATGGGCGCCTCCTGGGCAGCACACCATCAGATCTCTATGGCTCAGATATGCAAGGCGGCGACGTGGTCATCAGTCCACACGTTTACAAGGTTTTATCAACTAGACGTGAGAAGGAATGCGGATTCAGCCTTTGGGCAGGCAGTACTACAGGCTGCGGTTTAAGATCCTCGGGATCGGGGGCACCCTTGGTTGTAAAAGAAAAAAAAAAAAAAATTTTCTTGACTAAGTTGGATTATTATTATTTGAGTATACCTCTAAATTAAATCTCTTTTAAAAAGAAGTCTCCCTCCCCTCATTAAAGCATTGCTTTCGGACATCCCATATAGTAATGAATATGCCGCTCTGTGTCCCGTGATGTACGAGAAAGAAAAAGGGATTTTTAAACTGAGGGACTCCCTCTAGGGGAGGGGGTTATATAGGGAGGGGACTTCCTGTTTGAGATTGCCAGTGTCCACACCTGAAGGTACTCCATATAACCCATATAGTAATGAATATGCCGCTCTGTGTCCCGTGATGTACTCCAAGAAAAGGATTTTACAGGTAAGCTGTATTTAAAAATCCCTTTTTTATTTTCCTTGCATGTCCCCCTCAGATCTACAGCGACTGAACTTCCAAGTGCACTTTCAGTGCACTTGTAGTGCGAAGTGGATTTGCCTTTTGTAAATAACCCCCAGAGAGAGAGATAAAGTGGGGTTGTTACCTGTTCTTGTGTATAGTTGAAATATTCCTAACATATACAGTCCTTGTTATTCCATTTCCAATAAAAAATAAAATACAATTTCAAAAAGCAAGTTTAGTTTATTTATTTTGTGCCCATTCACACTACTGCGCTGTGAATTTGTTCCGTCTTTTCACTCCATTCTGAGGTGCGAATTTACCGCAAATTAAATGCGAAAAAAAGTTGTTAACTTCCTGTTTTTTATGGAGAATAGTGTGGTAGAATTTGCACATATTTGAACCATCAAATGCGATTCCAGAACGATTTACATCGATGTCTATGTAGACTAAATTCACAATGCAACGCTCTAAACTCACATAAGACCCTTTTTTTTCATTGTATCGCATAGATGTGAACCACCATCATTAAAAACAATTACTTTTTGGATGACATGCAAATCTAATTTGTGTTTAACGTATCGCATTCGGTATCAACTCGCACAAGTGTGAACCGGCACAGGGCACTGAATAAGCTGTACTTTAATTTCAAGCATAATACTTGTATATTCACCTTCCCAGTGTTACAAAATGACTTTCCTGACGCATTCATGGCAGCACACACTGGGTTGTGACTCCGCCCCCACAACCTGACAGGATTGGTTAGCTATAAATTTGAAGGGGAGACGCCCCGCATCATTCTCTTTTTTCATCCTCACCTGACAAGATTGAATGAACAAGCAAAAAGCATGCCTCTTACCGCAAATCGCCCCAGCAGGTTCAGCCTCTCCTGTTTGGAAGTCCCTCCTGTACAGTCTCTAAATGAGCTTTATGGTGGGAACCCCGTTCTGGTGGTCTCAGGGGCTTTGGAATTATACTGGCATCTGTAGCAAGCTTTAAAGAAGCTTCAAATCTCGCAGTGGCCCCCACTTTCGCTCTGTCTTTCCTTCCAGTGCAGTGTGTCCTTCCACAAAGGTATTTGTATCATTACATTTACCACCTAAGGTTAGTCCGTTTTGTACCTTTGTCTGCCTGTTGTTTTTTTCTCAGCTCTGCTGAGCCCTGTGGTTCCTCTGACACCCCATACTCTCGGGGTCACCGCTGCGTACCCCTTGGCGCTCTGCACATGCGCGCAGCTCAGTGATGACGCCGCCTGTCTCCTCTGCCCTCTTCCAAAATGGCGCCGGGCGAGCGGGACGCTTCTGCACATGCGCGCATCATTAAAAAAAAGAAGGAAAAAAGAAACAGTCCTATTGCTCTGTAGTTCTGGCTGCCGCACTGCTGCTCTGCTCTACTCAGAGTGAAGATTGCACCAGGTGTGTGCAGGCATGTCCCAGATCAGCCTGGGCTAATTGATTACACACAAAAAAAAAAAAAAAGGAATAAATAGGATAGAAGATATTATACAAGCGCCCAGAGGCGATTCAGTTTGCATGTGCCGTGCTATATAAGTTTTCATCATTCATTCATTCAATACATTTATATATTAATTTATAACATACCATAGAAGAAAGGTATCCATAATTTAACAATTAATATAATCCAAAAAAAAAAAAAAAAAGGATAGATATATGTATATAAAATTATTATATTAATTTAATAAATAGAAATGTTGGGGGAGAACATATTGTAATGTTTTCCCTTCTCTCTTTTTTCCCACCTTTTTGGGCTGTCTCTCTGCTATCCTCATGGGAGCCACTGCCCTCGCAGACCACCATCAGCTGACCAGGTATAGAGGCCGTCCAGAAGGTGGTAAGTAGAGGGGAGACAAAAAAGAGAGCCTGGCCACTGACGCTACAGTTTTGGTAGCCCTATCGGGTCAAGAGACGCAAGTTTGCGGCACAGAGGGAGATTCTAGCCATGCTTCCGGCAGAAGGCGCAAGAAATCGCTCAAGGTTACCCTCTTGATTTCTTCAATCAAGGCATAGCCGCTCGCGTCACAGCACTCCCATCATAGTCGGTCCCACCGCAGACGATTACCTTCATCCCAGACAGAGCTATCTTACCCGCACCACGATAAATGTTTGCCAAATATGCGGGGCGCCATCCTTGCCAGGGGAATTGGCCTGCCACTCGTGCTTCATCGAAGTAACCAAGGATTCAGAGGCCAGAGTAGATACTGAGCTCCCAGGAGAATCGCCACAGGGATCATATGTGGGCGATCCTTCCCCAAGCACATCGCCCGGCCGTTACGCCAGGGTGCAGTAACCCTCTCTAAGAATGAGGAGTGTGAGCAGGCGTCGGACTGTCTCTTTTTGGTTGAACCATTTGCCCATTCACTCAAGGAAGCGATCGGCTGGGAGGAGGTTATGGCAGAACTTCTGAAGGTTCAGAAATATTTCCCGGTGCTGAAAAGGGGGTCCTGAATCATTTCCCTTCATCGAAGAGCTGGAGAACCTCATAAAGGATAAGTGGGGGGGTCGCATAAGCGGCCCAGTATGAGCAACAAGTTTGCAGATTGTACCCCTTGTGGTAGTCGAAGATCGATTCTTTGATCAATGCAACTACGGTCGATTCATCTTTAATGCGACTCGCTAGAGACGTTTCTCTACCAATTGAAGACGCAGTTACCTTCCGGGACGCTCTTGATCATAAAATCAATATAGAACTGAAGAAAGCCTGCTCCACGACAGGAGCCGCTTGTAGGCCGGCTATCACCACAGCGGCAGTCGCTAAAACTATCGCTGCATAGGCAGCTAATATTGAGAATCCCATTCTAGAAGGAGCCGACCAGGGGAAGATATTCTCCTCCCTGCAGGAAAATTAAGTTGGCTTACGGCTCCTGAGGGGGCGACTTCATGGCTGGGAAGAGCCTTATGGCTGAGACCCTGGATAGCGAAGGCAGCGTCAAAATTAACTGGTGCAAAATTCCATATGGCGGCTTAAGTGTATTCGGCACAAAGATGGACTCGGCCATCTCCAAGGTTACCGGGGGAAAGTCTGTGCTGATTTCTCCGATAGGAAAACCAGAGCCCCAGAAGGGCCCCGCTTACAGTCGTGATCTTCCTGTCAAGTACAGGGATGTTAGATCCTACCGCCCCGGCAGGGAATTTAGGAGGGACTGGAAGACTCGACCCTCCTTCATGTAGATACAGTAAGCCAATCACAGCTGGGGAACAGCAGAAGTCCTTTTTGAGGGTCCGTCTGCCCACCCAGCTCAGGTGAGCACCAGACTCAAGAGATTCGCTCGGATATGGGCAACTCGTATAACAGATCCATGAACACTATCCTCTATCAAGAACGGTCACAATTGGAAATTCATGGGCACATTGCCAGGGAACACATTCCAGCCTACCAAGTACTTCCGCACTAGAAAGGGAGGGGGTTTTATTCCCCTTTATTTCTGGTACAAAAAAAAAAAAACGGGGATCTACGTCCAGTCTTGGACCTAAAGAATTTCAACAGACGATCAAAATAGAGGCCCTCAGATTGGAAAAGCCTTCAGTCCATTTTGTTGTCAGTGGACGTGGGAGACTGGATGCTATCTCTAGATTTTTCGGGCGTTTACCTTTACATCCCAGTTCATCTTACCTTCCAGAGGTCCCTTCGGTTCTCAATCGATCAATCCCATTTCCAATTTTGGTGCCCCCCATTCGGCATCGCCTCAGCACCCAGAGCATTCGGCAAGTTAGGGTGTTCCTAGGGGCAGAATAAAATACCAGGTTGTACCGGGTGCAACTCCCTCAAGAGAGGCTGAAGCCCTTGCTCCAGAAGATACAAAGTCTGCTATCATCCAGACGTCTAACTGTCAGAGCCTGCCTCAGTACCCAGGGGTCCATGTCAGCATCCATACCCTTGATACAGTGGCCCCTGTGGCACATGCGAGTCTTACAGAACTCCTTTCTCAGGCAGTGGAATAGAACGTCAATACTCCAAACCATTCACATCCCGAACTGGGTAAAGCAATTAGTATGGTGGTGGACACACCCGTCCGACCTCAGGGAGTCCATTCCAAAAGTTCCCTCTAGTCCAGAAGTAGTAACATCGGACGCCAGCCAGGGGTGATGGGGTCCACACTATCTAGACTGAGTAGCCCAAGGACAGTGGCATTTTCGGGCTCAGGGCATAGTGTCAAATATTTTAGAGCTCAGAGCAGCCTTTCAGGCCCTCCTGGCCATTGCGCCTCTTCTATAGAGGAAGAGTGTCCTGATCAGGATGGACAACAAGTAGCGGTGTCATGTATCCAGAGACAGGGGAGCATCAGGAGTCGCACGCTTCATAATGGAAGGGGCACAAGTGCACCTGTTAGATCTGTGGGGAGTATGCGTCCCAGCAACACAGAATTCGTTGGCCAACTACCTAAGCCGAGAGACACTTTCAAACACACGAACGGTCCCTGAACCAACAGGTATTCTCCATTCTTACGAAAACTAGTACCAGAACCAGAAGTCGACCTAGCGGCCACGCCAAAGAACTCCAAGTGTCAGAGGTTCCTGTCCAGAGCCCACTTTCCATTACCTGAAGGGACAAACTGCCTAGTTCTTCCATGGAGCTGCGAGCTAGGGTACATTTTTCTTCCAACTTCTCGGATTACAAGATTCCTGTCCCGACTTTGGAAGTCCTCAGCCACAGTTATTGTACTAATACCGTTCCGGCTGAGGAGGCCATGGTTTACGACCCTGCTACAACTAGGTACGCGGCCTCAATACATCTTCCAGTAACCTGGGATCTCATACATCAGAGGCAATTCTTCCATCCAGCCCAGAGAAGCTGCATTTGCCAGCTTTGAAGCTGAGAGGGCTAGGTTAGGGGAACTAGGATACTCTCAGGAGGTAATATCAACCTTAGTACAAGCTCTAAGGAGCTCCACTGATGTCACCTATACTAGGATCTGGGAGAGGTTTGTGTCATCGCAGCAAAGACATTGGAATCCCATCTCAAATTCTTGAATTTCTTCAGTCAGGGTTTAACAAGGGCCCGGGCTCGGGTACCCTGAAGGTGCAAGTATCTGCCCTTTCAGCCATGACGGGTACTAGATGGGCTCTTCATCATCCGGTCACTCTGTTCCTCAGGGCCTACGTAAGATCAGACCACCAAGGAGGCCAGCCTTTCCAACAGGGGATCTCTGTGTAGTACTAGAGGCCCTGTCCAATCCACCTTTTTCTCCATTCAACTTAGTCTCACCATGGAACCTAGCTCTGAAGATGGCTTCCCGTATTGCTATCACCTCAGTTAAGAGGGCGCCGGAGATACAAGCACTTATGGCTATGGAACCCCTATTCAGTGTTCTTCCCTGACAGAGTGGTTCTGAAGCCCTCAGACCATTTTTATCCAAGGGTAACTTCCTCCTTTCATTATAACCAGGACATCGTCCTTTCGTCTTTTACTAATGAGAGGGGCGAGTCCCATGACTAGGATGTCAAGTCTACCATCTCCAGTTACGTCACAGCTACATCTCAGGAAGACGGATTCTCTCTTGATTATCCCACACGGGAGCAGACGAGGTCAGCCAGCTACCTCCCGTACCATGACTAAGCACTGATCGAGTGCGAAACGCGTCGGCTGTCCTGTTTTCTGTGATTGCTGTGACTGTACATGTTTTTGGATTTACAATAAAGACAACTTGGAGTGCGGCCGTCCTTCCCTCTTTTCTTCATCATCACTCCCGTACCATTACCTCTTGGTTGTTAAAGCTATCAAGGAGACCTATTCCATCCAGCAACTTACGCCTCCTAGAGGGCATTAGGGCTCATTCGACAGGGGCAGAGGCCACTTCTTGGGCAGCATATTGTGGGACTTCACCGGAAACCATAGGCAGAGCAGCAACTTGGTCTTCCCAACACATCTTCATTTCTCACTACAGAGTGAATTCTGCTCTCCTGGCTACCGTCGACTTCGGCAGATCTGTTCTTAGAGCCAATTCCTCAGCGCTATAAAGAATAAATATTACTGTTTTCTTGCACCCTCCCGACTGGCGAGTTATATCCCAGTGTGTGCTGCCATGAATGCGTCAGGAAAACGGAAAATTGTATACTCACCTTTCCGTAATTTTCCTTTCCTGACGCATCTTCATGGCAGCACACAGATGCCCACCCTGCTGTTTTATGATGATATATACAGAGAATGATGCGGGGCGTCTCCCCTTCAAATTTATAGCTAACCAATCCTGTCAGGTTGTGGGGGCGGAGTCACAACCCAGTGTGTGCTGCCATGAAGATGCGTCAGGAAAGGAAAATTACGGAAAGGTGAGTATACAATTTTCCGTTTTTAATTTGTAAAACAAATCCACACTGAATTTTCTGAAAATTGTATTTTTTTTCCAATAAAAAAATGGAAACTTTTTTCTCATGGCTTAAAAACTTCCATAAATATTATATCTCTAGGGATGATCCTCAGAGGAGTACATTAACCACAAAAATTGAGAACCACTGCTCTGCACACGACCGTATTCCTCTGCAGAATCCATCTAGAAAAATGCTGGCAGAGCATTTTTACTGAGAAAAACAGTTGTGTGTATGTTTTACGACGAGAAAAAAATTGAACATGCTCTCTTGTCTCTCGCCTGGAGTCTCAATTTCCTCGTCGCGTTTCTCATCGGGCTGGTTTACGATGAGAAACACATTCATGTGTATGCTTAGAAACCCACGCATGCTCAGCATAAAGTATGAGATGGGAGCGCACCTTCGGTAAAAGTAGTGTTCGTAATGGAGATAGCACATTTGTCACGCTAAAACAGACTAAAAAGCGTGAATCGTCTCTCACCCAAGGGTTGTGTCAGTGGAATCGAACTTCCCCTTTATAGTGCCGTCGTACGTCACCGCGTTTGAGAGCGACAAGATTTTGTCTTGACAGTGTGTATGCAAGGAAAGCTTGACAAGATTCTCGACAAGCCTGTCAAGAAACTCGTCGAGGAAAACATTTCTTTTATGACGAGATTCTCGGTCATGTGTACGAGGCCTGAGAGTAATGAGCTCTAGTTAGAATTATTTCCTATTTTGCTCGTCACAAAGGCATCAAAGAAGACATCTGCTTTAACAGACTAAGGTAACTCAAGATAAACAACAAAACGCAACATCAAATGCACCTATTTGCGATAAAAGTGCACTAACCTGGTCTTTTACAGTCATCCCACTTATATAATCTATGACAGTTTGACTAAACTGATATAAATCTCAAACACTCTTCGGATACCTAAACTGCTGCAACATGTTTCAAAATAGCACAGAACAAAAGCCATGACTGGTGTGTACATTAAGGTGGGTCATTGTAGCGGCTTCTCACGAGTTATTTCACCAGGTCGACATAAAATAATTTCTGGTTTTGGCAGCCTTGTGTGAAATGAACTTGGAACGGGGCGATCACAAAACCAGGGCTATAACTCTCCTATTCAAAAAGAGAATCTAAAGAAATTTGTCAGCATGTCTCATTCCAGGTGTTCCTGCTCTGTATCAGCCATAGATAGGTACACACATGTATTCTGAGGTGACTGGCAGAAGGACAAACACAGGTGAATCTACACAAAGAAAACTCATTGGCGTGTGAGAAATAATTCTGGCATTTGATAGATGTTTGCCATTGCATGGGGCATTAGTTAACCCGTTCTCCTCATGGTGGGGGTTTACACTGGGTCTCTAATGTGTTTAGAAATAGTGTATTTGGTGGCTAGAAGTTTTGTCTGCGCTTTCATCTTTCATCAGACAGGAAGTGAGGGATGTCAGCGCCATACATGTTCGCCAAGAATACACACAGCTGACTAAAAGTGGAACAGCTACTAGGGAGCAATGTGTGCATTGATTAATGGGATATAGAAATAAATTCATGCTATAAAAATGTTACATCCCGGATTTATTTTAAATATTAGTTATTGGGTTTTTAAATAGTGCCATATAGATTATGTTGTTCCTAATATCTCTCGAAAACCTTGCTCTTAAAATTAAGCTGGAACCATCAGATATGGAAAAAAAAATCCCTTTCAAATATATGTGAAGAAAATGTGCTGCACTACCAAATATAAGTAAATAAATCCAGCAATAAATATATGTGTTTTTAGTTAGATATACACTATATTACCAAATGTATTGGGACACCTGCCTTTACACGCACATGAATTTTAATGGCATCCCAGTCTTAGTCTGTGGAAGGCTGTCCACAAGGCTTATGCCACGTACACACGATCACTTTTTGTGATGAAAAAAAACGACGTTTTATGTGACGAAACAAAACAACGTTTTTCAAATTAAATTTTCCAAAACGACGTTGCATACACACCATCGTTTTTCCAAAATGCTCTAGCAAAGCTCTGTTCCATTGAAGCTCTGTCTCATAACTTGCTTCTGAGCATGCGCGGGTTTAAAAACATTGTTTTGCTCACACACGATCACTTTTTATGACACAAAAAACGACGTTTTGAAAAACGACACAAAAAATTCAAGCATGTTCGAAAAAAAAATTTTGGTTGTATTTTTGAAGACATAAAACAACGTTTTGTCCACACACGATCATTTTAAATGACGTTTTTGAAAACGTTGTTTTTTTTCATCACAAAAAGTGATCGTGTGTACGCGGCATCAGAAGTATGTCTATGGGTATGTTTGATCATCCTTCCAGAAACACTTTTTTGAGGTCAGGAATGGATGTTGGATAAGAAAGCCTGGATTGCAGTCTCCGCTCCAATTCATCCCAAAGATGTGCTATCGCGTTTAGGTCAGGACTCTGTCCAGGCCCTTTAAGTGCACAGACATCAACCTGATAGAATACCTTTGGGGTGAATTAGAGCGGTTGACTGCAAGCCAGGCCGTCCCATCCACCATCAGTGCCTAACCTCACAAATGTGCTTCTAGAAGAATAGTCAAACATTCCCATAGACACACCCCTAAGCCTATAGACAGCCTTCCTATAAGAGTTTAAACTGTTATAGCTGCAAAGGGTGGGCCAACTCAATTTTGATGCTCATGGACTATGACTGGGAAGCCATTAAAGTTCATGTGTGCGTTAAGGCAGGTGTCCCAATATTCTTATGCCATGTACACACAATAGTTTTTCATGACAAGACAAATTACATTTTTTAAATTGGTCGTTAAAAACTATCGTGTGTAGGCTCTAGAACATTTTTCTCGATGAGAAAAATGGTCATTAAAAATTTAGAACCTGCTCTTTTTTTTCTCGTCGTTTTTCACGTCATTGTTTTTCTCAGCTCAGAAGCAAGTAATTAGAAGGGAAATGTGCATAATCAGCCCAAAGGATGGCGCCATTTGAATGGAACTTCCCCTTTTAAAGTGCCGTTGTACGTGTTGTTCCAGCTACCATCCTGTGGTGTTTACCCATTTGCAATTTATGGGAAAATTAAGGACTTTCCTTATCCCAGTGTGCAGCCTCCTCTTTTCCTTGTACATGGTTCAAGGCAGATGAGCCAAGGCATGCACCTGTGGCAGGAGTCCTCATTACTTCCATTCATCTCATTTACAGTAGGTCCACTCACCTGGATAGGCGTTCCTCTTGTTTGCACCAGTATACAGTATATACCAAAGTTTTTAGACGCTATAATGTTCGCACATATACACTTATTGAAATTTGTATTCTGAAATATGTAAGGGATGTCAAAATCAGGTACCTTATAAAAAAGATTATTGTTCTGCTAATGGAGAACGTAAAACCCATGGCATTTCTATTAAATCACCAGTAGATGGCAGCATAGGGTGAAAAGCCTGAATGACATAGAGCAAATTCTAATGGAACCATTGCTAATAGCAGGGGAACCAAAAAACTGGAGTATATTTAAGGTTATAAACAGGGTGAAAGTGATTTAATTTAAATCCTGTGATCGGTAAAGGCTGCAGTGTGATTAATTAACATATCAGCACATGTGCAATTGTTTATTATTTTCTATGAGGACATTATTCCTGTATATGAGAATGTTATTATTACAGATATGTATGAACACAATAGCAGTTGTTACCCAGTCTATTAGTCTGAAGGTCATGTGTTTGTGTCATTGCAGAAACTTTTCAATAAAAACACTTCTGGTTTCAACCAGCCTGCTTCCTTCGCACATTGGAATTTTTTTTTTTTCTAATACCACTTCAGACTCCACCAAAAGAAAGAACAGGAGACTTGCTCATGTTTTACTTGCTTATAGCATCTGTACTATGGTTTTGCATCATTTGTGGTACACCTTTAATTCCCTTTAACATTTTTGTTTTTGTTTTTTTCCTCTTTACTTATTTTTTTTATCATTCTCTTCTTTTTAAACTTTCTTTTCATTTTTCCTTTTCTTTTTTTTTCTTCCTTCCAGTCATAAATTTTCCATAACAAGAAAATCGATAATATATCAATTTACCAACATTTAGAGACGAAAAGGGTATCACAAGGCTACTCTCAATTTTATCCCACCGCCCTCCCCCTCCCTCAGTTTTAGTAACATTAATTTTTAAATTAGAAATATCTCCATACTGTTTAAGTATTTTTAATAGATTCCGCAGACCGTTGTCATCGGACATGTCTCCTCGTGTGTACAGGGCCTAAGTCTCGCTCATCTTCCTTCTTTCTGGCTTATTAAACAAGCTGGAAATCCCCAGTTATATTTGATATACTGTGCTCGCATTTGATCCAAGAGCAGTTTCAAGAGTCGCCGTCTTGCAAGCGTTTCTGGGGCCAGATCTGTAAACATTTGTAACTCAGTCCCTTCATACTGTAAAGGTGGTTTTCCTCTTAGCTTCATCCAAATCTCTGTCTTATCTTCATATAGCCGGAACCTCACAATTGTATCTCTTGGCCAGTCTACTTCTGCACTTTTTGGTTTTCCTATCCAGTGAACTCTTTGAATCTTTAGAGGGACCTTCATTCCCTTATCCAATATAGGGTTAAATATTTTATTCATAATTTTTCCTTTTTCCATAAAGATTTTATTGAGAGAAAAGATATATTAACAGACATCTTAAAAACATCGACAGGAATAACCATAAAACATAGAGACCAAGGGGCCCCGGTACAAAAACATATGGCATAATCTTAATGAGGCCCAAATAACACTTTCAGCCAGTATAAAATCGTCAGCAGCCTAAGTAAAAAGGAGATTATGGGCCAGATTCAGGTAGAGTTAGGCTGGAGTATCAGTGATACTCCAGCCTAACTGTCACTTTAAGCCGGCGTTTTTGTTTTCTGTAACCAGAAAACAAGAAACGCCGGGTTGGAGTTCCGATGCGAGCGGCGTAATTGAATTTCGCCATCGCATAGCAACTTTAATTTAAAAATGGCGCCGGGGGCGTTCCCGCTGATTTACGCCGAAAAAATATGTTAATCAGCGGGAATCGGCAATTCACGATCGTATTCGGGCGCGACGCAGTGACTTTCCGACGTTTCCTTAAGCGATACGCGGCGTAAAGATAAAGCAGCCCCCTAGTGGAGTATCCTATGTTAAGTATAGCCTTCGTCATTGCGTCGGAAAAAAAAAACTGAATTTGGAGCATGCGCACTGGGATGCATTGACAGTCGACGCATGCGCAGTACGTTCGCCGCGGGATCGCGCTTAGTTTAAATAATACACGCCCCGTACCCGCCCAATTTGAATTCCGCCGGCTCATTTGCGATACGCTGCCGCAACTTTAGGAGCAAGTGCTTCATGAATAACAGCACTTGCTCCTAAAATTTCGCCAGAGTAACGTAAATGAGAAGTGTTACTCTAGCTTAAAGATGCTCCCATCTACCTGAATCTGGCCCTATGTGCCCAACTATCACAAAAGGCTCAAGATGATATGGGTATACCGCAGTGTATCTAGGTTCTCCGACCCATAGAAGGGGGGAGATGTATAGACGTACAAGGAACCCCCATATAGATGGGATGATAATGCAGGTTGCCTGTTACGCCAGGACAGGGCCTTTGGTTTACTTTCGCCTTAGTCCTAGGAGGACCGTTTCCTCCAGCAGGGATGGTCGGAGAGATCCGCCAAGCGCAGACCCATCTGCCCATCTCGTTAAGATTGCTAATGCCAAGAGAAGAGGTAAAGAAGAAGAAAGAAACTAGAGGGGAGAGAGGGAAAAGAAAAAAAAAAAGGGGAGGGGGGAGAGCGAGGATCAACTGGATTTAAATGCCCAGAGAGGGGGTGGGGAAACCACCAGCTACCCTCTCCGTCTACTATGTTGGTACAGAAAAAAGTCGACCTTATCGTACAACACATGCAAAGCCGACTCACCGTGCACACTATTATTTATCATACCGTCTTAATAAGGTCCTGATAGATAGCCGTATTCCTAAATGTAACCCAGTCTTCCCAAACATAGGAAAAGCTAGAGATTCTATCTTGTGCAGTATGTATCAGCTCCTCTATCGCAGCAATACGGTTAATGCGTGCCACCCACTCTTTAGGAGACGGGGGTGTCGTGTCTCTCCAGTGAACAGGCAAGCACAGTCTGGCTGCATTAATCATACGAATCGCCACAGATTTGCAATACCGATTTTTAGGAATTTCTGAGAGGTGAAGAAGATACTGTGCTGGTGAAAACTCCAGGGGTAGTGATGATACTGCCGTCGTCACGTCATGAACCCTCCGCCAAAATGTTTGGATTAGCGGGCAGTCCCACCATATGCGGAGGAAAGTACCCGAGGTCTGTCCACATCTCCATGGTCCGGCACAGTTGGACAGAATTTGTGTATCAGGTCTGGCGTCCGGTACCATCGTGTTCTAATCTTGTACCCATTTTCCTGGATGCTTACGTTTTGCGATCCTTTGTGTATGCACCAGTGGACTCGCTCACAACTTTTAGCTTCGATTGATTTCTCCAACCGGGCCTCCCAAAAGGCCTGTTCTGCTTGCATAGAGGTACAAAGTTTCGGAAACATGGATGCATAAAGCACCGAGATTACATGCCTCTGATGGGCGGGGCTAGAGCATAGCGACTCAAACACTGTGGCCTGTTTGGAAAAGTCACCTCTGGTCTTGGGGTTATCGAGAAAGTGTTTTATCTGAAGATCTGCCAGTGGGGGAAAGGTCTTGGTTAGGGACAACGATTACACCTCTCTTAGCGTAAGAAATCTATCCCCCGAGAAGAACTGTTTGGCTAGCATGTCCACATGTGGCCATAGTCTCGTCAGGTAGGAACTCTCTAGCCCCGGTTGGAAATCAGGGTTCCCCCTAAGGGGTGTTATGCCACAGGCCGTATTCGAAACTGCATGGGTTCCACAAGCCTTTGCGTATGCCAGCAAAGTTGCCCCTACTAGTGGGTGCGATTGAGCACTAGACATCCAGTGTTTCCTAGAGAACCAGGGCATCTTACAGAGGTCGGCTCCAGTGATCAAACTTTCCAGATGGACCCAGCCTTTATGACGAGCGTGCACCTGCCAGTCTACTACCCGCGTCAAATGGATAGCCTGTCCGGGAGGCCAATGCCCCCATTTAGCTTTGGAAGCACTAGTTTTGCCCAAATAATCCGCGGCGCTTTAGTCCCCCAAAGGAAGTTCGTGCACATCCTCTTATACGTCACAAAGAAAGAGGATGGCAAGGAGATCGGGATTGTCTGCAATTTATACAATAATCGGGGTAGGACCGTCATCTTTAAGATAGCAGCTCGCCCAAACCAAGAAATCGTAGGAGTATCCCAACGAAGCATGTCTTGCAGTATGGCTGCCAACTCACTCAAAAAGTTCTTGTCATAAAGCTCTGACAACTTGCTCGGAAGCCTAATGCCCAAGTAGATAATATCGTCAGTTTTCCATCTAAAGGGAAAATTCTCCTGACATAGGGCTACTAGCGACTCGGGAAGCGTCACATTTAGGGCAAACGATTTGGAGTAGTTCATTTTCAAATGGGAGATTTTTTTAAACTGTTCAAGGATTTGCATCAGATTAGGCACGGAAATCAAGGGGGCAGAAAGAAAAAGCAAAATATCGTCAGCAAAAGCTGCAAGCTTATTTTCCTGTTGCCGTATTCTAATGCCTTTTACATCCGGGTGTGCCCGAATGCATCGAAGGAGAGGTTCCAACGTGAGAATATACAGAATAGGGGAAAGGGGGCAGCCCTGTCTAGTCCCATTGTGGATGGGGAAGGCCTCCGACAAGTGGCCATTGACCCGAACCCGGGCCCGCGGATTTGCATACAGGGCCCCGATGTAAGCCCTCATTCTGGTCCCCAAACCCAAGGCCTCCAAGACCGAGCCCATGTAGTCCCAGGCCACTCGGTCAAAGGCCTTCTCCGCATCCATGGATAGGAAAAAGCCTTCATGCTTGGAAGAAGTGAGCCAGTGATGTAAGTTGAGAGCCTTGATTGTGTTGTCCCTGGCCTCCCTGCCAGGGACAAAGCCCACCTGATCAAGACCCACCCACGCCGGGACATAGTAAGCCAGCCGGCTCGCAAGAATCTTTGAGAAGATTTTGACGTCGACATTTAGGAGCGAGATCGGTCTATAACTTGCTACATCTGCGGGGTCCTTATTGTCCTTGGGTAACACTGTGATATATGCTTCTAATAAAGTATTAGAAGAGCAAGGAGAGTTCGAGAGAGAATTAAAGGCCCTAAGAAAGCCCAGCGATAAAAGGTCTTAAAAGCATTTATAATATTGTGTTGAGAAGCCATTCGGCCCCGGGCTTTTGCCAGGTTTCATGGCTTTCAGAGCTTCAACCCATTCTTCTGAGGACAGTGGGGATTCCAAAGATTGCCTATCCTCCCTGGCTAGTGCCTGTGGGCAATGTTTGTGTAAAAAGGCCCTTATCAAATTAGCCCTCTCCTCGGCTGGGCACCTACTCGCTTTAATGTTATACAAGTTGCTATAAAACTCTTGGAACTGACGAGCAATGCAGTCAGTTTTGGTATGGATCTCCCCCTGCCTGTCCTTTATATGATGGACTGTTGAGACAAGAGCCCTCTTCTGCGTGAATTTCGCTAGGAACCTACCCGGCTTGTTTCCGTGCTCATAAAACAATTTTTGAGATTACAAAAAAGCACGGAAGAGATTTATGCTCAGTTCCTCTCTCAAGAGAGTTCTCGCTTCAGCTAAGTCAGCCGCTGCCGCAATGGCCAGTGAGCCTTTATGTTGTGTTTCCAGCTTGGCCATCTTACTCGCCAAGTCCCGAACAAGAGCCGAGTTCTCCCTCTTCCTCCTCGCTGCAATAGACAGCAAGTGACCTTGAACCACACACTTGTGCGCTTCCCATTGAGTCACGGGGGACACTTCCAGGGTGTTGTTTAGAAGGAAGTAATCCTTTATGACCTGCTTAAGAGTAGCCACATCAGCAAGATCGGTAAGCAGGGATGCATCCAGCCTCCAGATCTTGGTGGATACCACCTTCTGTGGGAAACACAGGGTCATAGTAGTCGGGTGATGATCAGACAAGACCACGCTTTCAATCGTCGCTTCGGTGAGATACAGCCAATCTTTTTGGGATACGAAAATGTAATCCAACCTTGAATATCTTTGATGCGGGGATGAAAAGAATGTGTAGTCTCTTCCCCGGGGATTTAGGGTGCGCCATGTATCATGCAACGCTAGAGAGGCCAATCCCAGTTTCGCTTGTCTTAAGGCTGAGAACGGGAGGGATAAAGTGCCCGTGGATGTATCAAGCATTGGGTCTAGTGCCATGTTCAGATCCCCGCCAAGAATCACGAGCCCAGACTGAAACGAGGTGAGTTTCAAAAGTGTATCTTTCAGAAAAGACACCTGTTTGGAGTTGGGGCAATATATATTAGCCAACGTTACCGGTCTGTCTTTCCAGGTACCTTTGAGAAAAATGAATCTGCCCTCCAGATCAACTACCTGATCCGTAAGGTGGAACACGAACGACTTTGCAAGTAGAATCGCCACCCCCTTCGTCTTAGAGTCAGCACAGGCCGCGTGAAAAACCTCTGGATATCGTTTGTTGTTAAGACGTTGAATAGCATTAGACTTGAAGTGAGTTTCCTGAAAGAAAACGATTTGGGCTCTTTGTTTATGAGCTTCTGCCATAAAGCTTGTGCGTTTCTCAGGGAGATTGAGGCCCTTTGCATTAACTGAAAAAACCTTGAGAGACAGAGGAGCTGATGACTGCTTAATGGATGCCATGTGAGCGGATTTAATGTAACGCCACACAGTCCTATCAACTATAGGCGGAGAGAGTAGCCTCAGGGTGAGGGAGGGGGAGGGGGGGAAGAGAGAAGGAAGGGAGAGAGAGAAGAAAGAGAGAAAGTAAGGGAAAAAAAAGGGAGGAGATACAAGTAGAGGAAAAAGTGCCAAAGCCAAAAGAAAGAAGGCCCCAACACCTATCTGTGTCTGTATGTTAGGTATCCGGGAATTTAAACCCACAGGGACCCAGGAGAAATACCGGAGGTAGTCAAGTCCTGCTGTACTACCTTAAGTGAGTAAAGGATTTCCTTGTAATGGGAAGATCCAGTACTATGCCGGAAGGTACAAGAGGGGAACCTGCCTCTCCTGATGTGGGGAAGTAAACCTGAACCTAGAACTACCTAATCAACTCGCCATCCAGAACCTACGGACCAAAATTTAGCTACATGAAGTAGAAACCCTCAAAGCTTAATGAAGGCGGGGTGACACCCTGGGGTCTGCCTATCTAACTGCGACAGACTCCACACCGTTTCCCCCCCTCACCACACAACCCTCTCCCAGGGAGACATCTAGAGTATCATTGAGCATAGCCGGGTGAAAGGATCTCATAGTGTCCTCCGCATTCCTGGACAAAACACCCAATATAGGCAGCCCATGTATACAGACCCAATGGGCCCTATCAACAGCTCCAGCTCGGACTATCAAGCATCTTGGGGAGTGCGGAGGACAGTCAACAGCTTACATCATATCACGCCATTCTAATAGCAACAGTAGTGCCGATGAAAACAGGAACAGCAGACAGTGAAAAACAAGAAAAAAAAAAACATAATGACACAGCGGGAAAAAAGCCGGTAAAACAACTTCTTAAACATATGCTAAGGAGCACTATGTTCGTGGTAGAATCCCCTTAGCAGTAACCTTCGGTATAAAAAGTGCCAACGAGAGATCATTCCCCTGCTCCGAGACATTTTAACAAAAGTCCAGCATCCAGCTAGTCATGTGCGAGCATAACTCTTCACGAGGTATATCCCTTGGGACCCCAGGCCCAGACACGATCAGAGACCAAGTGCCGCACCCTATGGCCCCCAAGATACACACATCAACAGATCTATAATTCTCAGCATGTAACCATGTAAGCGTACATCAATCCCCGTATCACACTACTACTACTACTACTCCCCCTCATCATGTCCACAAGTACGTATAGTCAAGGACCACCCAGGTAGGACAATCATACAGCCACACTCTTAGCGGTGGGAAAAAGGGGGGTAACATAGGAGGGGAGGGCGGGAGAACAGGAAGGATAGGACATTAGGGGAAAAGGGGGGACTGGGAAGCAAGGGGTGGAGCAATGCATCTGCAGAAAACAGGATGAGGTAGCATTCACAACATTAAAGCATTGAAAAGTACAAGCCCTCCAGCATGGATTAGGGATAGCATCCGCTATAATTCCACAATCCAGTTGCAAGGCTAATTAAATACTACACTCGTATTGACCCTCAAAATCCTGTGAATAGCATATAACAGTAGTTTTATATCAAAACAGGAAGCCCAAAAAAAAATCAAAATAGAGGGGTGCACATCTGGGAGGTAAGCCCATCTCCAATCCAGGATAGTCCAATGACCCGAGGTATGGTAGCCAAGTCTCTCTTGCAGCAGTAGAAAGTCTGGATCTGGGCTCACGAACCCCTGAGCTTGGGGTCTGTCTCCCTGAAGAAAAGGGCCCCAGACCATGCCTACAGTACATGTAGAACTAATCATGTGAAGTGCAACGACCCCTTGCTGGTCAAGTCTGGAAAGGCTGTGTGAGCATTGAAAGCAAACCCTGATCCCAGGGCAGCAGGGGGGGAGGGGGCAGTCATAACTAAAGAACAAGAGAACAATGAGAGGGGAGGAAGGGATCAGCTTACCAGGCCATGTCCAATATTTCTACTGCTCAGTCCGTCGCCGCACAGACTATGGTGATGCTCGAGGGCTGTCTTCCGTCTCCATGTCCCCCCGTACATGGAGCGGGGAGGCATCGGAGGGTCTACGCCATCTCTGCCTATTCCGCTGGGACCGTGGGGTATCATCCAGCTGGGTGGGGATCCAGGGCTCAGGCTGAAAAAAAGAGCCATACCAGTCAGGCACACGAACCACAGGAATGCCTAAGATGTCACAAAACTGGGGTAAATTCGCAGGTGTTCTCAGATAAGCTGTTCGATTGCCAGCCGACGCCTGTAGGCAGAACGGGAATTTCCATTTATACACGATGCGCCTATCACGTAGGATTTGTAGGAGAGGCCGCAAGTCCCGTCTATGTTATAGAATGATGGCGGATAAGTCCTGGAACAATTGTATGCGCATCCCTTCATATTCCAAATTAGCCTGGTTGCACGCCAACCGCAGAATTTCCTCTTTCTGTGCGAAATTCACTAAGCAACACACTGTGTCTCTAGGCGGGTCTGTATCCCTTCCCCTGTGCCAGAGTGCCCTGTGGCATCTCTCCATCTCCACCAGAGCATCATGCGGCCTACCAAGCAACGTGTTGAAAATCGCCCATACAGCCTGTTGTAATGGCTGAGCCCCTCCACCGATTCTGGGATCCCCCTGACGCGTAGATTGCGCCTGCGACCCCTGTTATCTAAATCTTCCAGGTGTCTGTGCATATCAATGAGATGCTGGGTCTGGGAAGTGGAGGCTCTCTGCACTTGTTGAATGGCAGCTCCGTGTGTCATGGCGACTGACTCCACGTGTTCCATCCTAGTGGCCACTGCTCTGATCTCCCCCTTCAGGTCTGTAATCGCCACGAATATGGCGGTTTTAATGTCCAGGGCCACTTGCTGCAAGTCAGCCATGCACAGAGGGGGCGGTGGATGCGCGGCGATCGCACCCTGTGGAGGTCCCGAGGTTGCGGGAGGCGCGGCCGAGGAGAGCTCCATACTAGAGCCAGAGGCTTCAGATGTGGCCTGCGAGTCCGCGGGTTGGGAGCGGAACATCGCCGGGATCGTCTTACCCAGCTGTGTGGAGGGATCCTGCTGGGACCGGGTGGTTGGCTGACTTCTCCCTGTCATTCTGTCGGCACACGAGTGAGGGAATCTGCTAATTATAAGCTGGTCCGAGGCTCTGGACGGTGGAGCTCCTCCACTATGCTGCCATCTCGCTCCGGTGACAGGCCACGCCCCTTTTTAAGTTATTTTAAGTTATTTCCCTATCCACATTTATTTTCAGAGTACTTGCCATGCTCTTACCGACATTTCGCTGCCATTTGCAGCCCTCTAGCCCTTTCCCTTAGTCTTTTAGAGACATTTTAGTAGTCAAAAGTCCGGGTCCCCATTGACTTCAATGGGGTTCAGGTTCGGGGTCAAGTTCGGGTGCCGGGAACCCGAACATCCAGGTGTCCGCTCAACTCTAATTATTATATGAACCGATGTTCTCCCTCCTAAACAATTCTTCACATCTGTAGACTTGACCTGACTACTGCACAAGGCACGCACATCCTAGAAAAATATGTCATTGTGTTTCCTGACAGATCCACACAACACACTAATCAAACATGTATGTACAGTTGTGCCGTGCTGCATTCACACATACTGTAGCAGAAACTTTACTTAAGTCCTAAATGCTTGTCTATTTAGCATGAGCACAAAAGCCTGAAGAAAGGTCAGTATTAATCACTTTAAATCAATTCCCATCTCTGCAAAATAGCAAATATTAGTATTAAATAGTTGCGGATAATCTGAAGACATTCCCCCAGGTGTCTAAGTACCAAAAGTCCCAGCATTAGAGCTAGAGATAGCATTTGCACAGGAACTTAGGCTTCCATTTAAAGCCTAATGCTGGCCATAAACTATACGAAAAATCGACAAACCTATTTTCGAAAAATAAACATTTGGCCGTGAGCGCAAACGATAATGCCATCATGTAATGCCCCAAGGCTTCACTTCCTGATTCCCTTACCGAAGATGGTGGCACCTTCATTTGAGAGCCAAAGGGACAGATCGGCTTTGCGTGAGGACATTGCGGGCGTCCTGGACAAATTAGTGTCCATATTTTAAAAGTCAGCAAAAAAATAATAATAATAATTAGTCGAAATAACGTTTTAAAGGAGAAGTCCAGCCTGGGGACAGATGCTGCATCCACCTAGGTAAGTCTGAATCTGGACAAAAAGCCAAATCCATACTTCTATTTTAAGTAGTTTGATTAGACCAAGCCAGGACAAACAAATTATTTTCTTTGCTAAATAATGTTATTGTCAGAGCTGTATATATTGTATAAAAAAAATCAGCTACATGCAGTATATAGCACAATGTTGCAGCAGGGGTCTTTGCGTCTGTCGCCAGACCATAACTGAGTCGGGCTGAACCCTGCTCAGCCATTCACAGAAAAGCTGGTATTTTTTTATCAATGAATACAGGACTTTCTTTGATTGGCTGAGGTGGCGATCATGATGCAATCCACCTGCTTCTCCACCACAGCCAATTAGAGGTGGCCTCATATTCACTAATATAAATACAAGGGTGCAAAATAGCTACTTGCGCCCCCCCCCCCCCAAAAAAAAATCTAAATGAATTCAATAATTTCTAGCACCAGAACTGGTCCAGGTGGACAGGAGAGGGGATGCAGCCAGGTGGGGGAAGGATATAGCCAGGTGGACAGAAGAGGGGTGCAGCCAGTTGGAGGGATGGAGCCAGGTGGACAGGAGGGTGGGTGTAGCCAGGTGGACAGGAGAAGGGGGTGCAGTCAGGTGGACAGGAGAGGGGAGGTGCAGCCAGGTGGACAGGAGAGGGGAGGCGCAGCCAGGTGGACAGGAGAGGGGAGGCGCAGCCAGGTGGACAGGAGAGGGGAGGCGCAGCCAGGTGGACAGGAGAGGGGAGGCGCAGCCAGGTGGACAGGAGAGGGGAGGCGCAGCCAGGTGGACAGGAGAGGGGAGGTGCAGCCAGGTGGACAGGAGATAGGGGTGCAGCCAGGTGGGGGAAGGATGGAGCCAGGTGAACAGGAGAGGGGAGGTGCAGCCTGGTGGATAGGAGAGGGGAGGTGCAGCCTGGTGGACAGGAGAGGGGAGGGGAGGAGAGGTGCAGCCTGGTGGACAGGAGAGGGGAGGGGAGGTGCAGCCAGGTGGACAGGAGAGGGGAGGTGCAGCCAGGTGGACAGGAGAGGAGAGGTGCAGCCAGGTGGACAGGAGAGGAGAGGTGCAGCCAGGTGGACAGGAGAGGGGAGGTGCAGCCAGGTGGACAGGAGATAGGGGTTCAGCCAGGTGGACAGGAGATAGGGGTTCAGCCAGGTGGACAGGAGTCGGGTGCAGCCAGGTGGGGGAAGGATGGAGCCAGGTGAACAGGAGAGGGGAAGTTCAGCCTGGTGGACAGGAGAGGGGAGGTGCAGCCTGGTGGACAGGAGAGGGGAGGTGCAGCCAGGTGGACAGGAGAGGGGAGGTGCAGCCAGGTGGACAGGAGAGGGGAGGTGCAGACAGGTGGACAGGAGAGGGGAGGTGCAGACAGGTGGACAGGAGAGGGGAGGTGCAGACAGGTGGACAGGAGAGGGGAGGTGCAGCCAGGTGGACAGGAGAGGGGAGGTGCAGCCAGGTGGACAGGAGAGGGGAGGTGCAGCCAGGTGGACAGGAGAGGGGAGGTGCAGCCAGGTGGACAGGAGAGGGGAGGTGCAGCCAGGTGGACAGGAGAGGGGAGGTGCAGCCAGGTGGACAGGAGAGGTGAGAAGCAGCCAGGTGGGGGAAGGATGGAGCCAGGTGGACAGGAGATAGGGGTGCAGCCAGGTGGACAGGAGAGGCGAGGAGCAGCCAGGTGGGGGAAGGATGGAACCAGGTGGAAAGGAGAGGGGGTGCAGCCAGGTGGGTGAATGATGGAGCCAGGTGGACAGGAGAGGGGGGTGCAGCCAGGTGGACAGGAGAGGGGGGGTGCAGCCAGGTGGACAGAAGAGGGGGGGTGCAGCCAGGTAGACAGGATAGGGGGGTGCAGCCAGGTGGACAGGAGAGGGGGTGCAGCCAGGTGGACAGGAGAGGGGGTGCAGCCAGGTGGACAGGAGAGGGGGTGAAGCCAGGTGGACAGGAGAGGGGGTGAAGCCAGGTGGACAGGAGATAGGGGTGCAGGCAGGTGGACAGGAGATAGGGGTGCAGCCAGGTGGACAGGAGATAGGGGTGCAGCCAGGTGGACAGGAGAGGGGAGGCGCAGCCAGGTGGGGGGAAGGATGGAGCCAGGTGGACAGGAGATAGGTGTGCAGCCAGGTGGACAGGAGAGGGGAGGTGCAGCCTGGTGGACAGGAGAGGGGAGGGGAGGTGCAGCCTGGTGGACAGGAGAGGGGAGGTGCAGACAGGTGGACAGGAGAGGGGAGGTGCAGACAGGTGGACAGGAGAGGGGAGGTGCAGCCAGGTGGACAGGAGAGGGGAGGTGCAGCCAGGTGGACAGAAGAGGGGGGGTGCAGCCAGGTAGACAGGATAGGGGGGTGCAGCCAGGTGGACAGGAGAGGGGGTGCAGCCAGGTGGACAGGAGAGGGGGTGCAGGCAGGTGGACAGGAGATAGGGGTGCAGGCAGGTGGACAGGAGATAGGGGTGCAGCCAGGTGGACAGGAGATAGGGGTGCAGCCAGGTGGACAGGAGATAGGGGTGCAGCCAGGTGGACAGGAGAGGGGAGGCGCAGCCATGTGGGGGGAAGGATGGAGCCAGGTGGACAGGAGATAGGTGTGCAGCCAGGTGGACAGGAGAGGGGAGGTGCAGCCTGGTGGACAGGAGAGGGGAGGGGAGGTGCAGCCTGGTGGACAGGAGAGGGGAGGGGCAGCCTGGTGGACAGGAGAGGGGAGGGGCAGCCTGGTGGACAGGAGAGGGGAGGGGCAGCCTTGTGGACAGGAGAGGGGAGGTGCAGCCTGGTGGACAGGAGAGGGGAGGTGCAGCCTGGTGGACAGAAGAGGGGAGGTGCAGCCTGGTGGACAGGAGAGGTGAGGTGCAGCCAGGTGGACAGGAGAGGGGAGGTGCAGCCAGGTGGACAGGAGAGGGGAGGAGCAGCCAGGTGGGGGAAGGATGGAGCCAGGTGGACAGGAGATAGGGGTGCAGCCAGGTGGACATGAGTGGGGAGGTCCCGCCAGGTGGACAGGAAAGGAGAGGTGCAGCCAGGTGGACAGGAGAGGAGAGGTGCAGCCAGCTGGACAGGAGAGGTGCAACCAGGTGGACAGGAGAGGTGCAGCCAGGTGGACAGGAGAGGGGAGGTCCCGCCAGGTGGACAGGAAAGGAGAGGTGCAGCCAGGTGGACAGGAGAGGAGAGGTGCAGCCAGCTGGACAGGAGAGGAGAGGTGCAACCAGGTGGACAGGAGAGATGCAGCCAGGTGGACAGGAGAGAAGAGGTTCAGCCAGGTGGACAGGAGAGGAGAGGTGCAGCCAGGTGGTCAGGAGAGGAGAGGTGCAGCCAGGTGGACAGGACAGGTGCAGCCAGGTGGACAGGAGAGGAGCAGCCAGGTGGACAGGAGAGGAGCAGCCAGGTGGACAGGAGAGGAGCAGCCAGGTGGACAGGAGAGGTGCAGCCTGGTGGACAGGAGAGGGGAGGTGCAGCCAGGTGGACAGGAGAGGAGAGGTGCAGCCAGGTGGACAGGAGAGGAGAGGTGCAGCCAGGTGGACAGGAGAGGAGAGGTGCAGCCAGGTGGACAGGAGAGGAGAGGTGCAGCCAGGTGGACAGGAGAGGAGAGGTGCAGCCAGGTGGACAGGAGAGGAGCAGCCAGGTGGACAGGAGAGGAGAGGTGCCACATACGGGAGACCTCCTCCAGCTCCTCCCCCGTTCAGCTGATCATTCGGTTCCACCCCCGTGCTCCGACGGCTGGCCGCGGAGAGGCTGGGCAAGCTGCAGGAGCAGCTTTGCTTTGGGCTCCTCCAGGACAAGCGTGTGTCCAGTCCGGGCCAGGGTCGATCCATCCTGGCTGTCTGTATGCACAATACCGCCCGCCCTGCTCCTCCAATGGCTGCACATTACCCAGAGAGGGAGGTGGGGCGGGCAAAGAGCTTAGATGACACCCACGGCTGCTGCTGGACATCAGCATGGTTATCCCTGGCTTAGTCCAAGGAAGGAGATCTGCCTGCTGCTTCTCCCCGCCCAGCCACTCTGCAGCCAGTCATCTGGAGCCGCCTCCCGCTACACTCCGCACCAGCCACCACCCATTAGTGGGGGAACCGATCCGCTGGAGGGGTCAAAAATGGCTGTGGCTGCGCCCTAGGCGGCAGTGCGCTCTAGGCGGCTGCCTAGTTCGCCTAGTGGGAGCGCCAGCCCTGAGCTCCCATACCACTGCCAGAATATGCTGATGTAGTCTATATTTGACCAAAAAATGAGATTGCGCTAAATAATGCATATAAGTAAATGGAAATGCTGATTAAGCATGTGCACAGGTAAAAAATTCCAATATATATAAGTCCATCAGCATATGAAGGAGTTCATAATCCAATGATCCCACAGGTGCCAACAAATCAACTTGGAAAAGTGTAGTATAGATAAAACCTCCACCGAAATCATATGTAGCCTCTTACCAAAAAGACATAAAATATAAGCCTGATACGATCTATGATGCTGGGTGATGGTCACAGGGGAATTCCACTGCATACAGCCTGGTTATCAGATGTAAGGTATCTCCCGATAGGTCATCAACAGGCACATAAAAAACAAGGCCTCACATAGCATAAAACCTTCATTTATTAAAATAAAAGAGACGACTTGCACTTACATCAAAGTGAAGAAAACATTGCATCAAACATATCAGCCGGCCGGTGCTATATACAGTTTATACAGCACTGACAGTAAGGCCGCGTACACACGATCGGTCCAACCCGATGAGAATGGTCCGACGGACCGTTTTCATCGGGTCACCGCTGAAGTGGCCTGATGGTCTGATGTGCGTACACACCATCAGTTCAAAAAACTATCGTGTCAAAACGCGGTGATGTAAAACACAACGACGTGCTGAAAAAACAAAGTTCAATGCTTCCAAGCATGCGTCGACTTGATTCTGAGCATGCGCGGGTTTTTGAACCGATGCTTTTGCGTACTAACGATCGGTTTGGACCAATGGTCAGGCGTCCATCAGTCTGATTTTAAAGCAAGTTTTAAAACTTTGGTCCGAAGGACGACAGATCGATGGGCCGTACACACGGTCGGTTTGGACCGATGAAAGTGGACTTCAGTCCAGTTTCATCGGTTTGGACCGATCGTGTGTACGCGGCCTAACTGTATTGGTTAGCAAGGGAAATATAAAGTGAAAGTAACCTTAGAGGTAAGCTTTAAAGGGTCACTAAAGGAAAACATTTTTTTTCAGCTAAATAGCTTCCTTTACCCTAATGCAGTCCTGGTTTTGTGTCCTCATTGTTAGTTTTTGCTGTAATCCTTCTCTGTTCTGCACACTTCCTGTCTGTTTCCTTATGAAAAAAGTACTGGGAGCTTCTCTCTGTGGTCTCTAATCAAGAAGGTGTAATTATCCCGCTAGCCTTTTTTGGGTCCTGGGTCACGGATGGCAACTACAGCTGCGGTAAATTTTTGGATAGGGGTAAGCTGATACCCCTAGACACCTTGAGGGACAGGCATGGTGGATTCCCAATGGACTGGTGGAGACATAAACAGCTCCAGCACTTCATTGCGACCCATGGTGCCTCCCTAAGAGGGTTAGACACTCTTACCCCCCTTAAACAGCTGTTCGTAGAGGAGGAACCCACTCCATCTGATCTCAGAACTGTACCAGCTTCTGGGGTCTGCTCCTGCTGTCACCAAGCCGGCCTTTATACGGAAATGGGAGCGGGACCTGGGAGTCGAATTCTCAACAGAGCAACGGACACACATGTATAGACTTGCACACTCCAGCTTCATTGATTCCAGGATGCAAGAAACAAATTATAAACTGCTAACCCGTTGGTACCGCGTACCTGCGGCACTATCACGTATTTACCCCTCAGTCTCGGACCACTGCTGGCGTGGATGTGGCCAGAAGGGCACTATCCTCCATATTTGGTGGGACTGCCCTGTGGTCAGACCATTCTGGCATTCCAACCCGGACCCTGTGCCATCTAGCCTGGATGTTGCGCTGCTGGAGTTAGCAGAGCCCTCGCTGAAGCTGAGGAGACGTGCTGGTAGTGATGCGCATGACGGATGGTGTTCTTTTATGCAGCCCGCTCACAGATGAGTCCCTCTGTCTCTCCCCCTCCACGGCCTATATGGCCAATATTGAAGACCTATCCTATGTTTTTTGCGACTTGTTGTTTCTGTTTTGTTTCCCTTTAGTTAACTAATTCTTGTTCAAACACCCTTTTTTTTTTGGGGGGGGGGGGGTTACACTTGGTAGAGAACTCGTCTTGAAATCCGGTGCCCCGTTGGGACCTACGCCTAAGCAGGCTGTGGGGGGAGCCCGGGGGGTTTCTCCCCTGTATGGAGGTATGACGGAGGTCTGGTGGCCCCCCTCCTGGGGGGGATGCCTGTCGGGATCCTGCTGGCCTAGGGGCGGAGTTATGCCCTAACACCTTTGTTAAGAGCCATAATGAGGCTCGGGCCCCATGTTGAGGTCACCGACATGAAATTGCAATGGAATGTGTTCCCCCCCCACTCCCCATTCCCTTTCCCATGCTTCCCCAGTTATGCTGGGGAATTTTGTTGTTCTTCTACTCAAATGATGTGATTTTTCATGTTTTACTGCAAAATATAAAAATAAAAACAAAGATTATATAAAAAAAAAGAAGGTGTGATTACTGTGTGCCTAAAACCCCTCAGAACCAATCAGTTTCATTTTAAAAACAAACACTTCCCTGTATTGGCTCTTTGTGTCTGTCCTTCAGAGAAGCATGAAACTAGATGAAAACTACAGGCACATTATAGGATTGATTTTTATCTATTTTTAATCATTTTTAAAAGGAATCAGTTAACTAATATGTCTCTATACCCTGTAAACAGTCATTTCAGCAAAAAAAATCTTTTCCTTTACAAATCCTTTAAGTTAGCTGTGCATTGGGCAGGTGTCACGCAGAGCTGGGGAGGTGCACCCTAAATATCTTATCTTATTTCCTTTTATGGGTAGCAATGACTCCCTAGGGAGTTGTTGGATTTAATGGTCCCTCCTAGAAGTGTTGCCAATTGTCCATAAAAACTATGAACAGTTTGTAAAAAAAAACTGCCACTTTTGTTCGTGGATGGAAGAAAATTGCTTGTTAAAAGATTTGCTTATCTATAGTACTGAACTGCGCATGCGCAGTATTGGAGCCAGCCAATTAGAGTACTTTCAGGCTCAGCCTCAGAACAGGAAGCAGGAGGGGTCCAGGTGCGCACCTGTGTGGTGACAACATGGCACACATCAGGCATGGATGTATTCACATGCCCTGCCACACAAGGCCAAACCAGCAGGTCACTAATCATCTGACTCTGGAACTGTACATACACAGTTCAGTCAACAAGTGGATTTGTTTTTTTAAAGCCTTTTTCCACCAATCGCCACTCCAAGAGAAAGGTGTAAGGTGGCACTCTGGGGACATTGATTTAATTAGGACTCTGATGCAAGGCAGGACTCTGGGGACAATGATGTAAGGGAGAACTTTGGGGACATGGATGTATGGAGGGACTCTGAGTTAAGGGGGGACTCTGTGCACTCTGGGGGCTTTGATGTAAGATGGCACTCTGATGTAAGGGGGGGACTTTGGGGAAAATGTTGTATAGGGGGAATGCTGGGGACTTTGATGTAAGGAAGGACTCATATGTGATATACCCCCTCATCCTGACTGCTGCTATCCATATATTGTTTTATTGATACTTACACCTGATGCTATATATTATGCTGTACATAGACTTGACCAAGGTGTTCATTGCCTAAACAATTGCTGGTTTTAATGAAGTTTTTCTTTAAGGTAGTCTCAGTCAGACAAAAATATCCTTTTCATGTGCAGAAAAACATATGTAATAAAAACGTTTAAATAAAAAAATTTACATAAAAAGATCCTTTGCCTTGAGGTTTATTTGTGTCTGTGAGGCTGTCAGCTGTGGCATAATAATTTGTATTTTGTGGGTACAAAGACTATGATATATGTGTGCAGTGTACTCAGCAGGCACAGATTCTGTTTAATCCACCTTTAAGGCTGTGTACACACGATCAAATCTATCTGCTGGAAACGGTCTGCCCGACCGTCCCAGCAGACAGATTCGATTGTGTGTACGGGCGAGCAGACGGATTTGGCCACCCGACAGATTTTAAAGCATGCATGGGAATTCGTCCGCCCGATATGTCTGCTGGTTAGTACGCTAACCAGCAGACATATCTTCTCGCACATGCGTCGAATGGATTTGACGCATGCAAGGAAGTAATTTACTTCCTGGTGCGGTGACGTGGCGGCGTCAATGTCACCGCCACGTCAGCGAGCTGTCTGCTGGCGGGGATTTTGGTTTGATCGTGTGTACAGCGATCAAACCAAAACGGCCAGCAGACAGATTTGTTCAAATCGGTCTGTCCGACCGATTTGAACAAATCTATTTGCTCGTGTGTACAGGGCCTAAGGCCGTGTACACACAATCAAATCTATCTGCTGAAAACGGTCTGCCAGACCGTTTCAGCAGATAGATTCGATCGTGTGTACGGGCGGACAGACAGATTTGGCCAGCCGACAGATTTTAAAGCATGCTTTAAAATCTGTCTGCTGGGAATCCGTCTGTCCGACATGTCTGCTGGTTAGTACGCTAACCAGCAGACATATCTGCTCGCACATGCGTCAAATGGATTTGACGCATGCGCTGAAGTGTTTTACTTCCTGGTGCGGTGACGTGGCGGCGTCAACGTCATCGCCACGTCACCGCGCTGTCTGCCGGCAGGGATTTTGGTTTGATCGTGTGTACACGATCAAACCAATACATCCCAGCGGACAAATCTGTTCAAATCGGTCTGTCAGACCGATTTGAACAGATGTATTTGGTTGTGTGTACGCGGCCTGAGGCTCTCCCACTGGCCATTGCCATTGTTCGCCGCAAGGTGGCCTATGTTTTTCATAATCCTAGTCTTGTTCACATTTTGTCTTGCTGTTTTGACATTTTAATTGTAAAGCCAGGCAGATTACTTGTTATGAGTATTGTTAATAAGCCCTCTCTTGTAGTCCATTGACACTTTCTCCATCTTTGTACTTGAAAAAGCTGGAGTAAGTGTCTTCATGAGCCTGACACTGCATCCGTGATCCACCGATTCACTGAGTGAGCGCAATGCTTTGAAGACTCCTGTGGGAAAAAATAATAAATACACATTTTTTTCTGCAAAAAATATGTGTTTTATTATTTTTTCCTTTTATAGGGGTTGTATAGTGTGAGGGATTAACTCGGTAGAGGGTGTGTGCGACCCCCTGGATGGGTTCACTACACGCTGAAATGTACAAAACGGCACTTGAGCATGACTGAAAACAAATGATATGGTTTATTTTTCCATCTTGCGGGATACACGTGCAAGCATCAAAACAGCATAAACAAAACAAAACATAAAATAAACCCTTGACACTTGGGGCGTCTACCTTCCCAACACAGGGACCTACCTATGGAGTCTGGCACAGCCTACTGCTGGGCAGACACTACTGGTCCTACAGCAGAAAACAACAAAAAAGTCTCTGATATTTCTCACACAGAAATATCCATCAGCACCTGACCTCTTCAGAAGTGCTTGTGTCTGCTCCTTCACTCACAAAGCCCCCAGGATGCAGCAATCAGTCATCATCCTTAGGCTTTATATGGGCTTTAATTGCTTCATTTTGAACAGATGAAGGCTCACAAACCTCTCTGGCCATTTCTACAGCCGACGCCCAATAGTATATGGTGTATTGTCTACACAAGGCAGAAATATATCTTCCGTCTGGGACAACACACACAGATTTACCTGACTTCCTGTCACATACCCCCCCCCCCTCTTGTTTCAACCCTAGGGTTGGGACACAGGTTGCCAGGCACGCATGCACTCAGTACACCCCATCTGCATTCCCCATTTTAACACCGGGGCGATGCGTTACAACAAAACTAAATTCCTGAAGGGCCAGGAACCACCTATTTATTCTCCCATTGGTCTTCAAATTTTGGCTGAGGTACATAAGAGGGTGTTCCTTGCTCTGTAATATACTATTTTTTTAGTTGTAAACCATGCAAAACCTTAATTGTTTTTTTAATGGACACAAAGGTTTCCCTCGATAGCTCAATCCCTGAAGAACTCAGCGAGTCATTACCAATACCAAGAGCTGACAACACTGTGCTCTGCAATGGATCATCCATGTGGATGCCCTCTTCAGATGTAAACACACCAAGACTGGAATCCTCCAAAGCAAGGTGACACCCAAAAAAATCTGTTCTTCTATGAACTGGACTAAAGTCTGACGCAGAAGACCTCTGATAAACCGATGTACTAGGCGGTTTTTCTTCCCTTTGGAACGCTAGACGGAAATCATTACTTGTCAATTCTACATTTCCAAGTTTCTTACTTTGTGATAGTTCAGACTCACAAGTATGGTGAAAATCTACCAAACCCAATGTAAGGTTTTCAGAAACTGAATCCTCGTCACTTTCTTGAACCAACCGCTTATCCTGTGCATCACTTGTTCGCACATCCCTATTCTCACCAAGAACTTGACAATTACTATCGGACACATCATTAACTGAACTAGACACAATTTCTTGTCTATCAGCTACAATCACTTTTGAACTTATGTTTATGGCTAGTTGTTCAACTATCTTTGCCTCATAGTCTCCCAAAAATGTTTTAGTATTTGTTTCTTTGAAACCATCGACTATTGGACACAAATTCTCATATTCTTCATTCCTTTCAAGACATTTGGAAAAAGCATCTAATAAATTGATACATTTAGCCTCTCTGACCACTTCAGTGATGGAGGTTTTACCTGCCATTACAGATTCTACACTTTGAAAAATAGATTTTACTTCCCGAGGACTCTTGGTTGTCAAGTCCAAAGTATTATCCTGCGTTACTTGCTCTGACAGAACACTTTCTAAAGACTGGGGGCCAGATTCACAGAACCCCTTACGCCTGTCTAACTGGTGTTAGACTGGAGTGATTTCAAATTACGCGCGTTTTCTAGCTAGTCGGAAACCTCAAGCCATGAATAGACGGCTGCAGGCTTCAATTCGACTGGATTACGTGTTCATACGCCTTCGGATCTACGCTGCAATAAAATTGCGGCCACTGGGTGGACTTCCCGTCGTTTTCCGCGTCGGGGTATGCTAATGAGCTTTTGCCGGCGATCCCAGAAATTACGATCTTCAATCGCAATCTCTTACGGCACCTTTAGTCATCTTTTCGCTGCGTAAAACTATACCAGCTTTTTGCTGGTCTAATATTAGACAGCCCATGTTAAGTATGGCCGTCGTTCCCGCGTCGAATTTCTATGTTTTCCGACGTCTTATTATTTTTTACGTAAGTCGTCAGGGAATAGGAATGTTCGTAAACTACGCTACTCAAACAACGAATGTGATTTCGCGCAATGCACGGCGGGAAATTTCTGAACGGAGCATGCGAATTTAGATCGCCGCGGGGACGCGCTTAATTTAAATGCTTCACGCCCCCCAATTGCGTATTTCGATTACGCGGCGAGAAATAGACTACGCCGCCGTAGCGTACGGGCAAAAATCTACCAGGATTTGGTGTAGAGCCTGGTAAAATACGGCAGCGTAGAGTATTTCGATTACGCAGCGCAATATTAAGTGTATCTGAATCTGGCCCCAGGTTTCACAGGATGTGACATTACCTTTATATTCAAATCCGATTTCATTAACATAAAACTTAACACACTGCTCTTCAACATGCAAATAATTCACAGAGGCAAAAATAGCTTCAGTCTGGGTGCATATTTCCTGCAATTCAGATTCCTCAATGACCCTGCTCCGCTGATCATCAACTATGAGAAAGTCATGAATCTCACCTGCCTTACTACATTCACAAGGCTCAGTGGATATTGGACACACTTTTTCTACATCATTTAGTGCAGTGTCAGAATTAAGTTTTTCAGCTTTATTTCCATCAAGCAACTGACTGAGAACTGAAGATGTGCAAACCCCTACTTCCTGCACTTCAGCCACTTCATTTGCCATGAAGCGATCAGGGATTTCACTTTCAACATCACTTCCAGAAAGTTCAGCTTCATTTTTCATACAGTCCTTCAGATTTAGCTTTCTAAGAATTTCCTCCTCCTCCTCCTCTTCATCTTCTGCACCACTTTCAACTTCTGCAAGCTCTTCGCTGTCAGAATCATCACATGGTAGAAGATGGAAATCCTCAAGCCCGGCCTCATTTTCTTCATTTTCTCTGTTGGTGAAAGAACCGGAACAGAGAGCAACTGCTTTATTCATTAGGTCACTTTTCTCATTTTCAGCATGAGCCTTTGTACAACTAAAAGATTCTTGATTTGGACCATCATCTTGACAGACAAATTTTCAGAGCAGAGTCCTAGCAACTCATCCATAACCCCTATCTTGGAGTCATTTGCATCAGGCTGGCTGGTGTTGGACTGTGATTGGTGAAACTTTCCTAAGCAGAGATCTAACAGTTCGCCCATATTTGCATCCATAGCATTATCATCCATACTGTCCATCACAAGTCTTTGCTTGGCAGAGCTGTACTTGCTCCTGTTGCGGCCAACATTTAGAAAACCATGAGCATGTGTGACAACGATCTCTTCGTTGTAATCCTCATCACTCCAAAGTAAGCTTTCCATGCAAGAATCGCTGAGCGTCTCCTCATCACTTAGTCTTGTATATGGACGGCATCCATGATCGCTGCTTTTTCCGGAACACGGGGCCTTATAATCACTGTTGAGCTTTGAAGGTTGTAATTTTTTTGGTGAGAGCTCCTTAGAAACCTCTATGTTCTCTTCCCTACCAGACAGCTCTGACTTTGCTTTCTTTTTCTTCTTCTTTTTCTTTGACATCAGACTCAAGAAATCTTTGAATTTTTCTTTAACACTTTCAGACAGCTTGTCTGGCCTGCGATGAGACTTCTGGATTAAGTTCTCCTTGCTTTTGTCTTTTAGGGACGGTCCGTGGGAATTTGAACTGTTTGTGGTGCGTCTTCTCTTTGAGCTTTGCTGACTGGCCTTTTCGTGAGCTAAAGAGCCTCTTGTCTGCATATGCCTCGTGACAGGACTCTGATCCTGCTCTGACTTGTCAACGCCAGGGAAATACTTCATATGGTAATGCAGTAATTTGGCTTTGCGAAAAAATTTGGAGCAATCCAAAATCTTGCCTTTAAACTTGTTGGGTTCCAGTTCCAAGGTAACAGCTTTAGTAGCTGGATCAGCAAGTTTCTTCAAAGTATTTGCTAAAGGTTCTCTACTGTCTTTAGCAGAACTGTCAGACCGTTGATTCAGCTTCATAGGAGCTGCTACTGCAGGGACAGCCGGGACCTCCTCAGCACCTTCTTGTACATGAGGGTCTTTCTCTTCTGGTTTGATCTCGTCTGGTTTGGCCTCTGGAACGCCATTCACAAAATTGGTTTCCACAGGCTCTACAGACTCTTCTACTACTAATGGCGGCTCCTTTACTTCGGGAGTTTCAGGCTCTGCCAGGGCACACTCCTCTGGCTCCACTTCTTGTTCCTCTGGTGAAGTACTACCCTCTGGTGATGATTCCGTCTCAACAACAGACGTGGTAACCTCTGTAGCATTATGATCCTCTGGATTCTCAATCAGAGTGGGCTTGCTATCCTTTTCCTCTGTTCTCTCAAATAGTTTCGCGATGGCCTTCATTTGCTGCTGGTGTTTCCTTTCCCAACCTGCCATTCTCTCTTGGTGAACCTGTTGATTAGCTACAAGGCTCTCTCGGTGAGCTGCCATGCTCTCTTTGTGAACCCGTTGTTGAGCTGCAAGGCTCTCTCGGTGAGCTGCAATGCCCTCTTGGTGAACCTGTTGTTGAGCTGCAATGCTCTGTTGTTGAGCTGCAATGCTCTGTTGGTGATTTGCATTTGCTATAATCAGCTGTTTCAGCATCTCCTCAATTTTGGATTTACTTTAACTGCCCGCATTCTCCACCATGTGTGAGGGATTAACTCGGTAGCGGGTGTGTGTGACCCCCTGGATGGGTTCACTACACGCTGAACTGTACAAAACGGCACTTGAGGATGACTGAAAACAAATGATATGGTTTATTTTTCCATCTTGCGGGATACACGTGCAAGCATCAAAACAGCTTAAACAAAACAAAACATAAAATAAACCCTTGCCACTTGGGGCGTCTACCTTCCCAACACAGGAACCTACCTATGGAGTCTGGCACAGCCTACTGCTGGGCAGACACTGCTGGTCCTACAGCAGAAAACAACAAAAAAGTCTCTCTCACACAGAAATATCCATGAGCACCTCACCCCTTCAGAAGTGCTTGTGTCTGCTCCTTCACTCACAAAGCCCCCAGGATGCAGCAAACAGTCGTTATCCTTAGGCTTTATTTATAGGGGCTTTTAATTGCTTCATTTTAAACAGCTGAAGGCTTCTAACTCCCCAAACCTCTCTGGCCATTTCGACAGCCGACGCCCAATAGTATTTGGTGTATTGTCTACACAAGGCAGAAATATATCTTCCGTCTGGGACAACACACACAGATTTACCTGACTTCCTGTCACAATAGGTTCATTTTTTTTTCTAAATAGGTTCCTTTAAGCTAGTGCATTGTTGGTTCGCTTACCCTTTTCTTCAATTTCTCTTCTAAATGTTTTTTTTTTCTTTGTCTGAATTTCTCACTTCTCGTTCTTTCTAAGCTTGCCCCCATCATCCGAGGTCTTCTGGCTGGGGGTTAGTTAGTCCGAACAGCTTACTAAGGAGGAACAGGAAGTGAGAAATTCAGACAAAGAAAAAAATACATTTAGAAGGGAAATGGAAGGAAAAGGTTAGTGAACCAACAATGCACTAGCTTAAAGGAACCTATTTAGAAAAGATAAAAAAAAAACCTTTACAACCCCTTTAAAGGTGAATTTAGCTTTTAAATATCAATTGCCTTAGTTTAGAATAGGAGTTCATATCATATTTCAGGTGGTCTTAAAAAAAAAAGTGCTCCCATGTTTTATCAATAAAAAAAAAGTAATCAGGGGTCGGAAACTCTGCCTTGTAGAATTTCTATTGCTGATCTGGCCACCCCAAAACATTCACTGACTAAGTAGCAGTGCACTTTGTCAATCTTTTCTTGTAGGTTTTATTGACTCTGTGGGATAGAGTGTTAGTGTTTACAAGATACCTAGTGACAAAATGTTCCCTCTATTAACTTCAACCCCTCTAACAGGCTAGTAGTTTGTTTTTAAGCTGTAACTGCCAATCCTTATTTGGGTGCCTTTAAACCAAGGCTGGCAATGAACTGAACAAACTTATCTGAAGATGCTCTCCATTAACCATTCAGTCATTCGGTCTTAGCATTGGGAGGTTATGGCTTGAGCCCTTATTTTGGCACCTGGAAGGCTCTTCTAGAAGGGTTCCTCAAACAATTATCTCTTCCCCAGTTCACATTACTGGCAATAAATCTCCTAGTGATTGATCAGGGAGCCACAGTGAAATACATATTCCAAAAGTAGACAGAACCAAACAATGCTTTAAGCTGGCCATACATTATAAAATTTTCTTAGCGCAAGGGACTGCCTGATTGCATACAAATTAAAAGTATTTGACCTCATATAATATGGTTTTGGTAAATCTAAATCTGTTGAGTAGGTGCTATTTAGTAAATTTAGTTACCTGAGCTGTAGTTTAGCTCAGAGGATTATACCAAATTGTGGGTTTCTGTTCCAGTCCAGCTGTGTTGTTCCCCTTGCCTGCAGGTGTCGCTGTCACCAGGAATCAAGGCTGGGAATGCAATAGGTTGAGTGCATTCTGGGAGAGGGTACTGAAGAGGCAGACACTCTTCTGCCGTTGGATGCGCTGGCATGGTTTTTCCGGTCTCAGGGCCTGCTGGCCCGAGGGTCCGCAACTGAGAGTGGGCCGAGGAGTTTCTGGGGCCTACTGGTCCAGGGGTGGTCCTGTGCTGTCTTGCCTGTGAGAAGAAGCTGAGCAATTGGGGACCCAATTGAAGGACGCACCCGGATCAACTTGTCTCACTGTGCTGCCAGCCTGGCTGAAAGATCCTGGTACCGTGAGCTGTGTACTTTCTTTGAAGTTTTCATTAAGTGTGTGTGTGTGGTTACACGATCCTGTGGCAGAGGGCTGTGTAACGACTCAGAGACACTCATGAAGTCTGTGGCAGAGACTTTGAACGAGCTTCGCATCGGTTGCTAGGTCAGTGAGAGTGGGCCTATCCGGTGGTTGCTGAATCCAGCGTGGAATTGATTTGTGCTCTGGATCCAAGACTGTACCCGTGATCCGCAAAGCAAGGTACCTGAATCTTCCCTATCCCTCTACCCCTCTGTTGAGAACCTGTTAAATAAAATTCTTAAAGAAAAAAGAAACCTAAGTGTTGGTGCGGACATTCTTTTGAACAACTCTTTAGGAGAGACCCCTAGATCGAGTGTGGTGAACATTAAGATAACGGCAGGCCCAAAATTAAACCAGCAGCTTCTTCCGGGGTTGTGCTAGATAAAGAAAAATTGTGCAAATTGTATAATGTATATCCAGCCTTAGTAGAAACTCAATACATGCAGAAAATGTAGACAATCAGTTCTCAGGCTGGCTACAGCCTAGCTGCCTAGTAAAATTGGAAAAGGGGCACGCCGACTTATAGCAGGTGTCCATACACATGTACAACATGTTCAATGACCATAAAATATCCTTGTCCTAATGCAACCCCAATAATCCCCACCTTTTAGTCCTCCTACCTAAGACCCCCCAACCAATTCCATTTACAGATTTCTGAGCTTATTTTTGTATTAAATTAACATTTAAAACGCTAATGTTTAGTAAGGGTGATACTCTCGCTCTAAAATCAAATTTAGTCAGATGAGTGTTTTACACATTCCAAATGTCACTTACTAAACAATTGTTTTCCATGATAAAAAAGGCCATTCATTTTACTGCAGCAATCAGGCTGCTAGGTGTCAGTGAGGCAACCATCAGTATGGGAGGTTATAGTAACATATCTATAATAACACAATGACCTCACCCATTGTTAAAGAAGATGTGTATGATGTCATGTGATCCATTTTCTTTGTCTTGCCCTTGTGGCTTTCGAGGTTCTGTCAATCAACAAAGATATTTATTGCAAAGAACCCCAGTGATACACAGTGAGTGATGCTCAGCAAAGTTTAATGTTGCAATAACAAATATTCTGATCACAAAAAGGTTGTGTTTTTTTTTTTCCTTTTTTAGAAATTGTATCTTGATTTTAATTTTTTTTTATTTAGATATAATGATGAGGGGTTAGAATTGAAAGCCCTGTCAAATTTTGAACACTTGTTTTGAGTAAGGTTGCTCTGGGCTTTCCATATGTAGCCAGATTATGTTGACCCTTTAACCACTTCCCACTGACTATACACATATATGTGACCTCATGGAAGCGGTCTTCTTCCGTGGGCCTGCATTGGTCATGTATTGGTTTACATATGTGAAAAGAAGTACAAGCCTATTTAATTCCACTCCTTCTCCATAATTAATAATAAAACATTATTGACATCATTCATTCTGGTGTACTCTGACACATTCCTGTGGTTCTAAAGCCAGAAGTTTTTTTTTATCTTAATGCATTCTAGATTAAGATAAAAAACCTTCTGTGCAGCAGCCCCCCTAATACTTACCTGAGCTCCATCTCAATCCAGCGATGTTGCGCAAGAGTCTAAGCTGTCCAGGACTCTCCCACCCCATTGGATGGGGAAGCAGTGGGGTGGCATTGGTTCCCGCTGCTGTTAATCAAAGTCAGTGAGTCAATGAGGAAGGAGGGGGAATTAACACAGAGCAGCGGCTAGGCTCAGATACCCCCAAAGTAAGCTGCTTGCTGTGTGGGAACTCAGCAGGAGGGAGGGGCCAGGAGTTCCAGTGAGGGACCTGAAAAGATGAGGATCTGGACTGGGCAAAACTACTGCACAGAGCACATAAGTATAACATGTTTGTTATTTTTAAATGGAAAACAAACTGAGACTTTAGTATAATTTTAAAGGAATGTTCACCTTTACTTGTTGCGTTTGTAAACCTCTGTTTAGAGTACTCCAGAGTAGACTATGGGCTCCAATTGCAGCCACTGACAGATATTCACCACTGGCAAGTGAGAGGAGGGATTAGGCAGGTGAGCCGAGGCTTGCACCCGTGGGAGGAGTCCTCATTACTTCCATTCATCTCAATTGATTTGACCACTCGTTCACCCCATGATTAGACATTACCGCTATATTATCACTACTGGCTCCACTATTACCCTCTGTCCTTTGCTCACTGCTGGCTGTCACTTCCTTAGAATCCTCCCCCCAACACCTAGTTTAAAAGCCCCTCCAACTTTGTGGCCATCTTTCATTACTAAAGAGCTGGTAACTGACTGAGGAGTCAGCCCAGTTCTCCAGGAACCCAAACGCCTCTTTCCTACACCAGTTCCTCAGCCACTTGTTCAGTTCCCTAAGCTCCTTCTACCTCTGTGGTGTCGCTCGAGGCACAGGTAGTATTTCTGAGAAAACCAGCTTGGAGGTCCCACACAATCTATTCCCTAAGTACCTGAAATAAATTTTTAGGACTCTTTCTTCCTCTAACTTTGTCATTGGCTCCAAAGTGAACCATGATAACTGGGTCCTCCCCAGCCTCACCCAATAATCTGTCCACCTGATCCACGATGTGCCAAACCCGAGCGCCCAGTAAACGACATTCTGTTCGGCGAGCTCGGTCTTTGTGGCATATTTCCCTTTCTGTCCTGCTAATAATTGAGTCCCCTAATACCTGTCTTACCTTTCCTGCATCTCTGCCCCCCTCCTTACCAGAGCAGTCACTCCCCTGGCAGCTAGGGGAGGGTGCCTCCTCCAGCACTGCCACCATCTACTTCTCAGAGCCCCGGACCTTCGCTGCTCCCCGTGTGCTAGAAAAAAGAGGGGGATCCAAGGGATGTGCTATAAGAAAGGTCTTGGCTCTGAGCAGCAGAAAGTGAGCCCCTGACCAGTGCACATTAAGTGTGTTTACAGGGAAGGACTGCTTGTAATCCATTGAGGAGCTGACATCAAAGTGCTGTCTTTACTGATCCACCTGGTTGTTTCAAGTGGGCCAGGCTCCAACACAACAATTGGCAATGGAAGGGCTAGTACCATGCTTAGCATAGCCAACCCAGGGAGGCAGATTTTAAAGCAGGCTTAAGGCCTCATGTGCCCCTGTGCATCAAATCCTGGTGTTTTTGGGCAATCAGGAGGCACAGGTTTGGGTTTTAGCCCTGCTGCATGCAGTCTTTTAAAATCTATGACCAGTGGCGGCTGGTGCTCAAATTTTTTTTGGGGGGGGGGGGGGCGCAAACAAACGAAAAAATCACACATCAATTACAGCCTCACTGTGTCCATCAATTGCCGCCTCTGTGCCCATCAATTGCCGCCACTGTGCCCATCAAACGCAGCCACTGTGCCACAAAATTGTCGTTTTTTTACTTTTTATACAATATCTTTCTTTTACTATGAATATTTAATACAGAATATGCACTAATGACATGGCGTTGAAGAGTATTATGCTGTTGGGAAAGAATCACTCTTCTGGTTATAAACTGTGTATGACAGTTTGAGCTTGAGCTATTGAGCTATGTAAACCACAAATTTTGTGTCCAGGAAAGTGTTTAAGACTAGTCTTCTAAACATATTGGAGCTCCAGCCTCTGACTGGAAATCTAAAATATTTATATACAATGGGCCAGATTCACAGAGCGATTACGCCTGCGTAACAGGAGATGCGCGGCGTAAGTCTAAATGTGCGCGTGCGTTTCGATGCACGGCATCCCCAAAACGAGATACGCAAGAAATCTACTTTTTTTAGTCCAGCGTAATTTCGTTAGACAGGCGCATCCGTCCACGCAAAACTGCGCTAGACAGACCATTGATTTGCTAGTCAAATATGCTAATGAGGGACTTACGGGGATCCGCAAAAGAACGTTGGGGCAGCGCAGGCTACGCAGTGTGCGCAACAGCAAAATGTCCTGTCTAAAATTAGACCATATAAAAGCTGGTCTAAAAAGAGAAAAATCGTCTACATGTCAGATAAAGCAACACTGTTAGTGAGGAGCTGAGCAGTCACACATGTTGCCCAACAAACTGTATGCCAACATGCCAGTGTCATCCATGCTCATAGCTATACTACTGACTTTGGATGAGCAAAGAAGGAGGAGCGCACCGAGGAGGGCACTGAGGAGGGCACAGGATTTTTTTTTTTTATTATTCTAATTTTTTTTTTGGCTTATATCAACTTTTCAATTTAATCTAATCTAATACAATATTCTTAGCTGATACAAGCCCTCAATCTTCACGGGAGAGGATATATCACACACGCCTAGACATCTATGGCATGAGTGATTCTGAGGTGTCTCGCATCTTCAGATTCACCCCTCATGCCATCATGGAATTAACCACAACCCTGCAGGAGGACATCACCAGCCCAACACATGACACTACCCATGACAGCTACATATACAATCAAAGCCCCATCCCCACAGATTTCAAACAGAACATGTATGGGGACAGCTGGCTGGTTGGTGAGTGACATGGGTGGCAGGCATGACTGCCCCCCCCCCCCCCATGATGCACATATCACAAGGAGCACATGCACTACTAACATCCTCCTGTCTTTTCCCTTCAAGGTGACTCTGCATATGCACTGGGACCTCATCTCATGACCCCATCTCATGCCAGCTCACATATGCATCTTTGCACGTTAAACACACACATTAATCATGGCACAAGTAGAATGCATGCATGCACACCACTGTGGTCCCTAGCACACACACCCCACATCCTCATCACATTGGATTGGCACCAGTCCACCATGCAGGACTTGTGAGCAGCAACGCCATGCCACGGCTCCAATTATGTCACTGTACATTCATACACCATTCACACGGACCTGGGGATCACTTCTCCACCACAAATGAGGGTGACACCCCTTTTCCGGCAGGAACGCACCCCCACATTCCCAAACAGAACCAAAAAAAAAAAAAATGCCCAGCAAAAATATAATTTAAACAAAATACCAACAAAGAAAACACATAAAAGACAAAAATCACTCTGCAAAACAGTCCCCAAATATATCAAAGACACGTCACAAACAAACAAACAAATGCTAATAAACAACAAAACAAAAGCACCTTGCTGTATAGGAAGGGATACAAATGTACTTTTGCAAAGGAAGTGCGTTTGTGTCTGTCTATTTATGCTGTCTGCATAGTTCCCAAATTTGCCCTAGTCCACTTCCAATTTCACTGATTGCGCCGTTCCCGAGTTGTGAGCATGCGCACAGAGGTGCTGACCATGGTCTGCTTCAAGCGCGCATGCGCGAGCCGGCCGGCCCTTCATTTGCATGGGGTCACGACTCATTTCAATGTAACACGCCCACGTCCTTCCCAATTTGTATTACTCCGCCTTGCGCCTCTGAAATAACGTTGCGTAGGCGCAAATTTCTGCGGAGAATAGGGTGATTGCGCCGCTACATTGCGCCAGTCTAACGTAAAGGCGGAGCGCTACGCCTGTCCAATAATGCGCAGATGTACCTGAATCTGGCCCAATATTTCTATTTTACATGACTACCTGTAAAGGCAATTTTCTAAATAGTTTTAGCCCTTTTTTTTGTTCTAAATATATACAAAATACATAAAAAATAATATAAATTCCCCATGTAAACTTTATTTGCTCCTTTCAGTCTGTTTCATATGTATGATTAAAAACCGTTTGTACTTTCCATTCAATAATAATAAAAAAAAAAACTGTTGGTCCTGACAGAAATACAGTGCTGTGCCGTGGCCTGTGCATGCTGCCATCTTACCCTATGTGATAAAGATGAGGAGAATTGGAAGTGCTTCCTTTCTTTGGGTGACAATTCTGATTCTCCATAATTATACAGTGAGTGAAAGTTGTCAGCCTGGGACAGGAAGTTTGTTATGCCTTGTACACGCGATCGAAATTTCTGATAAAAAAAGTCAGACGGAATTTTTTCATCGGATATTCCGACCGTGTGTGGGCCCCATCAGACTTTTTTTCTGTCAGAGTTTAGAAATAGAACATGTTTTATTTTTTTCCAATTGAAATTTTCCAATGGAAATTCCGATCATCTGTATGGAACTCAGACTGAGAAAAAAACATGCGTGCTCAGAATCAAGTCGACACATGCTCGGAAGCATTAAACTTCATTTTTTACGGCTCGTCGTAGTGTTTTACGTCATTGCGTTTTGGACGGTCATGTTTGACCGGCATGTTGGGCCGTGTCTCCCCCTCCTCCCATTGGGATCGCGTAATGATCGGACGCCGCGACCTATGGGCGGTTACCTGTGATGACGCATCTGCGTCTGATGCTGACACAATGGGCGGAGACGAGGTGGCGTGCTCCTGTCCCGCCCTACACCTTTGGGCAATGTTTATGCGCCTCCACGCGCGAACGACGCATGGTGATGACGCAATCACGCTATACGTGAACATAGCGTCTTAAGGGTATTTAAAGCCCTCACATACCACATACTGATGTGTGTCACTCGGATGAACACCCTGGGACATGGACCTCACGTTTAAACAACCACTTGGTAAGATACCTGCTGGAGACTTCATGGATACTTCTTATCTTTATATGTTGCATTTATGCTGTTAGAGCTGTCCCTACAAGGGACATATCTTTGCTGATGTGGCTTTTGTTTCTATGTTTACCATACAGAAAACCTGGCTTAAATCTTTTAGCCTCAAAAATAGACGTATCTAGCGGTGGTTTAATACACCTGAAGGAATTCAAGTTTAATCTACATTGGTTATATGTCCCAGTTGGCTCCAGGACCCTTCATTATTGGTACTTTTTGTCTCTGTGTTTCTTAACTGGATATATCTATATATCGGTTGCACTTCTTTATATTTATGGATATCTCTCTATTTTTATATAGAATGGAGGTTGCCAATAGTGTCACGTTTCACATAAATCGTAAAGCGATCTCTACCTTGACTTTGTTGTCAACTAAAGGTGATTTCTTTTGCACTCTCTGCACCTTGGCTTCTAATGTTTACTAGAAGAAGTTCACTTTATATTTCTCTTTAGATTTCACCTGGCTGTTTTCACCCTTTTCTTTCTTATCAGCATTATCTCCCCCCTTCTTTTTCTTCTTCTCTGTCTGCATTTGTGGAATATTTAAACATCAAGCGATAACATACATATTTTTTACCAAACAGATCTGTAACAAGATCTAAGGACTCTTTTGAAGCAAGTACCTACCTTTGACTACGTGATTGTGGTGTGTGCCCTTGAATTCATTCGGTATAGGATCATCGGCAATGTAATTATATGCTGCAGCTTCTTTCATTTTTTACTGTTTTACTTTATAATTGTTTTTCCTTTTTTTTTATATACTTTTATATACCGTAGCAATGTAAATAACATGTAACCCTGTATCATTGCAGATAACTATTCTGTTTTTCTGGCTATACATCGTCTTACAAAATCCTTAACAACTGCCCTGAAGAAGCCCCACGGCGAAACGTGCGTTGGCAACTTTAGGGATTTTGTACACAACGTTTTTTCCCATGTATATGAATTATTGTTTTTGCTATTTTATTGTTACTATGCATTTATACTGTTATGTTTAATTGGTAATATTAAAATTATATTTTTTACCTACTTCCTTGGTCTCAAAGTCCGACCATCAATACCTCTCCACAGTTATTGCTTTTTGTTTTTTGAGTGTGTATGCAAGACAGCTTGAACGGAATTCCGGCGGGAAATTCCATCGGATTTTATCCCATTGGAAATTCTGATCGTGTGTACAGGGCATTACTTCAGGATCACCAGGTGAAAACAAAGGGGAAAAGAATACTAAAAAAAGAATAAAACAAATGCAGTCACCACATCTAGGAACTGGTAAGCTGCTATATGTTAAATGTTGTTTTTGGGTTTAGTTATCCTTTAAGCATTTTTCGTAAGTCAATCGTTAATCTCTGATTGGTTGCTAGGGGTTACTGGACTTTGCCCTTTGCTCGTTTATACATACAAGAATTGTTTGTGGAGGGTTATGACAGGGCAGTCAAGCTGTGAATAAATATCACTGTAATCAGTGGAAGGTCTCTTCTTGCTTTTCTCTTCAGCAGGCCGCCAGCTTCTTTATACTTCATCAGGATGAAAGGCTGATGTGTTAGCTGGTGGATAAGTTGTGTTATCACAGCTGATAAGTTATCACTAAACACACACCATCAATTTGTCAACAAGCTGACATACCGAACTGTAATATGTCTGTTGTCACCTCAACTGCAATATGTGTTGTACAAGGAAAATGGGGGGAGCACATAGGTAAATAATACACACCTGCTTATCCATAATGTTCATCTTGTACACATCAGGAGACCCTGTCAGTGCAGGCATTCAGAAAACCCCTTCTGACTGAGCAAATAATGTTATGGTGATATTTTGACTAACTGGATATTTTAGATCATTGTGCTATTTCTGAATGATGATTTATCAAAATGTTTTGCTCATCTCTTGATAGGCCAAACTGTGCTTTTCATCCGAGCTACTGTTGTCAATGATGGATCCTTTTATTCCCATGAAGAATATTTTAGAACAGGGACCCCCAAACTCCCAGGCCGCGGCGCACTACCAGGTCGTGGCCTCTCTTCAGCCGGGCCTCGGGGGACAAGCGGCATGAGAGAGCATGGCAGGCGAGCGGATGAGAGAGCCAGGTGGATCAGAGAGGCAGACGAGAGAAGCAGGCTGGCGAGCAGAGATGACATCATCTCTCTCCTCCCGCCCCACATCACCGCTCTTCTACCCTCACAGCACGGACCTCCTCAATGACAGAGGTGTGGCGGGGAGCCGAGAGATGACATCTCTTACCACCTGCATCACCGCTCTCCTGCCCTAACTAACTTAGAACCAACCACTGTACAGAGGCCTGCCTAAATGGACCAGTGCTACCACCTATGCTATGACAATCCCCATTTGGTAGAACTGGCAGGCAGCAGGGTAAGTGACAATCTGCATCTGGTGGTCAGCAGCATGGCAAGTGACATCCTCATCTGGTGGCAGGCGACGTGACAAGTGACATTCTGCATCTGGTGGCAGGCAACATGGCAAGTGACAAGCTACAGCTGGTGGCAAGTGACATTCTGCATCTGGTGGCAGGCAACATGGCAAGTGACAAGCTACAGCTGGTGGCAGGTGACAGTGCCAAGTGACACCCTCAGGGCTCCCACTGATTCTGCATTATGGTAAGTTGAACTATTTTATATTACAATGTAATAATAAAAATAATGCGCTTCAATTAGCCTGACACCATACCAATCTCGGTGCCAGGATGATTGAAGCGTCAACACCAACCATTACCCCGAAAAATTGCCAGCGAAAAATCGCTTGACCCCCCACCCGGGCCTTGCCACAATTTTCTTCCACGCAGCCGGTCCCCGGTGCCAAAAAGGTTGGGACCGCTGTTTTAGAAGGCTTTTGCTGAATTTAGCTACAAAATGTCCAGAATCAAGTATAAAAAAAAACAAGGAAAGAGTTATCTGAGTTTGTGCATTTTGAGGATTGGTGGTGCCCCCTCTAAATCTACTGCCTTAAAGGCTAACTTCAACTTTCCCAGAAAACAGGCTATGCAGTGGCCCCAGTAGATATCAAAAATCTGTGCAGCTTTGTAAAATGACCATTAGTTGTATTTTCTTACCTAGACCATTTGAGTCCCCTTAGAAGCCTGGCTAAAAAAAATACCAGTTAGTAACCCTCTGCTTTGTTGCTATGATGTCATTGGTTTTCGCTCATGGAATGCTGGGAGTAAGCAGCCCATGGTTTTCACATCCTAGCAATAAGTAAGGATGCGGGGGTTGCTAACTGGGATCTTTTTTAGCCAGGCTTCAGAGGGGGGCCCACATGGCCTACAGGCATGACAATAAAATGAATGATTATTTTACAAATCTGCACAGATATTGAATATCTACTGGGGCCACTTGACTTCTCTGGAAAAGGTGAGCTTAACCTCTAACCTGGCCATAAACTGATCGTTGAATCGACTTCTGTCAAAGGGATATGCTGGAAACAAATTTATCGATCAGTAGTACACCACAAGGTGCAGTACATATGTTTTGGTCTGATGTATAGCTGCTCTGTTTCAAAAGCCGATATATGCAATGATATACCTCCTTAGACCCAATCTGTGTTGACAGTATGACCACTTGCTGACTTGGTGCCATGTACAGGCCAGACAGCTCAACTCCTTAAGCCCAGTGCACACCACTAGTTTTTTGTTCAACCCATCAGGTTGAAAAAAAATGACAGCTTCTTTCAGAGCCGCTGTACTAACAATCCAATGTTAGTGCAATGATCTCCCCTGCTGTTCTTTTGTGTTCTGACAGAGGGATGACCCCCCCTGCCAGAAAACTCCATTCAGCACTCTCAGCCATTGGGTGAGAGCGCTGATCATGAGGCGGTTGGCTGCTGGATTTCCAGCATGTTCGTCTGAGGCCGCGTACACACGGGGAGACATGTCCGCTCAAACATGTCCGACGGCCCGTTTCAGGGGACATGTCTCCTCGGATTTTGGTCCGATGGCGTGTACACTAGGGTTGTCCCGATACCGATACTAGTATCGGTATCGGGACCGATTCCGAGTATTTGCGGGAGTACTTGTACTCCCGCAAATACCCCCGATACCAAAATAGAATACCCCCCCCCCCCTCATATTGCAGCGATGGCCGGTCCCTCATACCTTTAGATATGATGATGCCGTCGCCGCCGCATACCGCCATTAATCCCCTGCAATATCGCGTAGCGCACATTACAAGCTTTTATTCTGAATACTTGTAAATGCCCGCGCCGCCATGTACAGACACTCCCCTTCTCCGGATTGGTGGGATCCCTCCAATCCCGAGCAAGGGGGAGTGTCTATACGCAGATTCGTGCATAGACACTCACACTTGCTCAGGATTGGAGGGATCCCTCCAATCCGGAGAAGGGGAGTGTCTACACATGGAAGCGCGGGCATTTACAAGTATTCAGAATGAAAGCTTGTAATGTGCGCTACGCGATATTGCAGGGGATTAACGGCGGTATGCGGCAGCGGCGGCATCATCATATCTAAAGGTATGAGGGACAGGCCATCGCTGCAATGTGGAGGACATACATGACTGCTGCAATGTGGGGGACAGACATGGCTGCTGCAATGTGGGGGGACAGACATGGCTGCTGCAATGTGGGGGGACAGACATGGCTGCTGCAATGTGGGGGGACAGACATGGCTGCTGCAATGTGGGGGGACAGACATGGCTGCTGCAATGTGGGGGGGACAGACATGGCTGCTGCAATGTGGGGGGGACAGACATGGCTGCTGCAATGTGGGGGGGGACAGACATGGCTGCTGCAATGTGGGGGGACAGACATGGCTGCTGCAATGTGGGGGGACAGACATGGCTGCTGCAATGTGGGGGGACAAACATGACTGCATTATGTGGGGGGACAGACATGGCTGCTGCAATGTGGGGGGACAGACATGGTTGCATTATGTGGGGGGACATGGCTGCATTTGGGGACACATTTAAAAAAAGTATCGGTATCGGCGACTACTTGAAAAAAAGTATCGGTACTTGTACTCGGTCCTAAAAAAGTGGTATCGGGACAACCCTAGTGTACACACCATCGGACGAAAATCCCCTCGGACTAAGGACGCGGTGACGCCGCCACGTCACCACTCCAGGAAGTAAAATACTTCCACGCATGCGTCCAATCCATTTGGCACATGCGGGGGATTTCTGTCCGCTGGTTAGGCGTACTAACCAGCGGACATGTCGGAAGGACGGGTTTGCAGCGGACAAATTTCAAAGCATGCTTTGAAATTTGTCCGCTGGACAAACTTGTCCGCTAGGTCGTACACACGATCGGATATGTCAGCTGAAACTGGTCGGTGGACCAGTTTCAGCAGATAAATTTGATCGTGTGTACGCGGCCTTACAGAAGCTGGGCTGAATGTCGGTCAGTTCAATAAAAACCACCCCACATTCGGCCCATATTTACTAGGCTTAACTCGGTAGAGAAGTTGAATCCAACACACTTCTCAAAGTACAACACAGAGGATGTTTTCCCATCTTTTGACATGGAAGAAGACAAACATTTTCTGTACTGTGGCCCTGCAATGAGTAATACTGACTGAGAAAACATGGAAGACGCAAGGAAGGTCTGGCTAGGAATTAACTAGCTAGCATTAAGCAGTAGGGGAGAACATGGATGGGGGTATACCAAATGTAGAAAACAAGCATGCTGTAGTGTAGTTAAACTACCACTAGATGTCAGCATACATTAGAACATAAACAACAGAATGCACTACAATGCAACAATAGATAACACCTCAAAGTTGGAACACAACAAACAATCACAGATGCCATAACAGCTACTGTATGTGTGTGTTGGGATGCCATTCTAAATAAGTGGAACCAAAATGAACATTGTACTATACGTTGTATTATCATGTTCTAAAATGACATCCTCTATATTTCTGCTGCATTTCTGATTGTAATCTCCCACAAATTAACTGTTTGCCAGGACATTGGTGCTTGGCAATGCTGTATGGCTTTCTTTGGAAACCTATTAACGAAAGCTTAGAATGGCTCAGAAACCAAGCAACTGGAGTTCTAGTAGTCTAAAGCTCTGTACACATGGCCAGGAATCCCGTCAGGAAAAAAAGCTGTTCTTTTGAATGGCAAGAACGCGGTGACATCATCAACTACGACGAGCCGGCGTCTCATCACATTCGATGCTGCCACCGCCATCTTGCTACACCCCACACTACCCTTGTATGCTATCGCGCATGCGTCAAAGTCTTATCGAACATGCACAGTTTTTCAAAGCATCCAGATGACCGGTTTTCTCGGCAGGAAACACTGCCGGGAAACGCAACGAGAAAATAAAGAGCAGGTGGGAAAACTGCTAGGGAACATACACACGGCCGGAATTCCTGGCCAAAAAGCTCTCCTGGCAGTTTTCCTGCCGGGAAAACCGGTCATGTGTACACAAGGCTTCAGGCCACGTACACACGTCCGAGGACCTCGTCGGGCTAAACTCATCGTTCCACCCGACGAGGTTCCGGATGAGCGGTCGAAAAAGCTCGTCGAGCCAAAGTCCTCATTGAACAACGAGGAAAAAGAGAGCGTGCTCGCTTTTTTGGCTCGACGAGCTTCCCGACGGGAAGCTCGTCGGAAGTGTACACACGACCGAGAACCTGGGCAGAATATGTCTCCCAGCGAGCTTCTCGCTGGATTCTGCCGAGAAGCTTGGTCGTGTGTACGGGGCCTCAGAGTTACAAGTCAATACTGGAAAGTCAGCTACTCCAGTGGAGGTTTTATGCCCTGTGTCCCTCAGGGAAGGCAAGTTCTTTCTGTAAATGAAAAATTAATTTTATTTTACCAAATGTGATATATGGGACTTTCCAAAGTAAAACCACTTGAGACAGACAGAAACTATATCCTTATCTTTGCCTTATCTGAGCAAATATACCCAGTCATACAGTATACAACAAATGGATTGTGTCTTATCGTTACAGTAATGTCACTAATAAATTTTATGTGGCACTAAGCTCCTCTAGTAATAAACTGCTGGGAAACACAGTGATAGTGAAACAAAATGCTAAAAGAATTCTAAGAGTAAAAACTGAAGCCTGTAGTCTTGTAAAGTTGGCTATTCACTAGTAAAATTTAGTTTGAATTTTTTATTTTATTTTTTAAGAAATGTATTGGTTTTTCTAATCATTAGTGGGGTCAAATCGACATTCATATTTAGCCACATTGATGAGAAAATTCGAAAGAACAATATGAATTTTTGTTTTTCTTGACCAATGAATTTCTAATATATGGGTTTCGTTCAGTAAATTACATTAGTTCCAAAATCATATATTAAAAGCAAACAAAAATTTCAAGTACTTTGAACGACATTCATCCAGTCATCACAACAGCAGCAGAAGATCGCTACCGTCCCATACTGAGCTACACAGCTGACTGTTCGGTGATCGAGAGCAACTGCATCATTTACTGGGTGGACTCTGGTAAGATCGTTCCACATTTTACCACTAGCCTCCACAGCTTGGTTTAGTGCTGATCTAGTGCCATTTTATCATTAGGCTCTATCATCGAGCAGACGAATTTTCAAAACAGCAGTGTCAGCAGTGTCTATCTTACTACACATTGCAGTTCTATACACGTGGGCCTACAAGCTATCAGCTGTTCTAACAATATTGGGACTGGACAACAAAACCATTGATCTTTCCTTGGGATAACCTGGTCATATTCAGGCCAATTTAGACTACCATAAACCTCTCTATACCGCAATATACACTCTCTAAACAGCATTTGGACTCTGATCTTTCTGGACAGGTGGACTTTATTTAGTCATTTATTAGGTAATTTTTGGGGCACAATCACATACCCCTATTTCCACCAGTATCAGTATTAGTTAGTAAAACCCACAGTCCATTTTCTGATAAGTACTATTTTTTGCATCTCCCCAGGGGGTCCCCTCGTTAATACTTCCCAATACTTCTACGATATTGCCCCATATTCATACGGCAATATCCTTGGGAATGCTCACGGGGATACCGTACTGAAGCGTCCGGACAGCTGTCTTTTTATTTTTGTTGGTCTTTGTCTGTCCCTGTTTTTGTTTTGTCAGTACCGGTTAATGAATAACAATTCTAGTTTTCACGGGTGCAGCTTTGGCCAGCTATCACCAGTTGATAATCTTAACATACCTAGGTCCCAGAATTTTTTTAATATTAGACATTGTTTATAATATTTATATACATATCTTGTGTTAACTATATAATAAAATTTACTATTTTCATATTCAGTTATTGTCCGTCACTACCTTGATAACCGCTAGGTCCATAGAAGCACACTGTCTTAGTGCTCTCTTTAGGACCAAAACCCCCCTTTTCATGCATCCAGTCATCAAACCTACAAAGAATTCTCATACAAATGTTAGTAAAAGCTCCTAGCTCATTTATAAAAAAAATCATTATATATGCCTTTATTTTTCAGTTTATTTTTCAGTTTAAATGTTATTTGAGATAATTACTGTACCTCTAAAATGGAATAGCATTCATAACCCCTTTGTACTTGAAAGCAAACCTTTCCCCACTTGTATTAACAATCACACCAGCAGGCATATCAGATATGCCTGCTGATCTGAAATCCCCTAAAATCATTTGTTAAACAATAATTATTTTAGTTTACTTACAATTACTGTTTTTCCGCTTCCTGGTTGATTCAGGCACTGGTGATGTAACCCTGGCCTCAAAGCTGCACCCTGGGAAGGTTACATCACCAGTGCCTTCACCCTCACATGTTCCAGGAGGCAGACCGAGAGTTTCAGGAAGTAAAAAGAGATGGATTAATCTGCCCTTAGGCCGCGTACACACGAGGAGAAATGTCAGATGAAAACGGTCCGCGGACCGTTTTCATCGGACATGTCTCCTGGGATATTTTGGTCTGATGTGTGTACACACCATCAGACCAAAATCCCCGCAGACAGACAACGCGGTGACGTGGCGGTGACGTTGACGCCACGACGTGCGCAGACAAGGAAGTAAAATGCTTCCACGCATGTGTCGAATCAATTCGACGCATGCGGGGGATTTCGGTCCGCTGGTTAGGCGTACTAACCAGTGGACATGTCCGATGGACAGGTTTCCAGCGGACAAGTTTCTAAGCATGCTTAGAAACTTTTGTCCGCTGGAAACCTGTCCGCTAGGCCGTACACACGATCGGACATGTCCGCGAAAACTGGTCCGCAGACCAGTTTCAGCGGACATGTTCGATCGTGTGTATGCGGCCTTAGTGAAAATGGCCACTATGAGAAGAATGGGGAGGAAAAGAAAAATAAGATATGCAAAAAGCTTGCAATTACCTATAAGTATCCTTTGGAGATTGCCGTTAACAAATATTTCTAAACTTGTCTTTGTTATCATTTTTAAGATTAGGGTGACATTCCTCTTTAAGGTAGTACTAAAGCCTGATGTTTTTAACACCAGCATAACAATAGTAGTATAGCTCCCAACAGTCTCTGATTTCGACTTGGAGCAAAGTCATCATATTTTGGTCTGATCTGTATAGTTGTATATATTGTAAAACAAGAAATATATATATGTATATATATTTTCCAGTACTAAAGCTTTCATCCAATTTCTAAATTGCTGCATTTGTACATTTTAAAAGCCATTATAAAGAAATTAGTAAAAAAAAAAGTTCTTGTGGATTTAATTTTTTTTTTTTGGTTAAATCTCTTTTAAGGAGAATTTTGAAAAAAACAAACACATTTTTCTTAGTTTATATGATAAAATTTTGCAAATTATACATTTTTCTTCATAAATTTTGGCCACAAATTATACTGCTACATATCTTTGGCAAAGATAACCCAAATTAGTGGATATTATTTGGTCTTTGTGAAAGTTAGAGAGTCTACAAGCTGTGGTGCAAATCATAAAAAATTATCACACCTGATGTACTGGTGGCCTATCTCATTTCTTGCGACCCCTTTTTTGAAAGTAGACACACCAAGGTATTTAGTAAGATGCATGGTGAGGTTTTTGATGTTGTCATTTTTCAGCACAATTCTTTGCAAAATAAAGATTTCAATTATTTTTCACAAAATTGTGATTGTAATAGGTTATTTCTCTCACATGGCATGTGTATACCACAAATGCTGCCCCAAAATACATTCTACTACTCCTCCTGAGTATGGCGATATCACATGTGTGGGACTTTTTCACAGCCTAGCCACATAGAGAGGCCCAATATGCAGGAAGCATCATCAGGTGTTCTAGGAGCATAAATTACACATCTAACTTGTTGACTACCTATTACACTTTTGAAGGCCCTGGAGCACCAGGACAATAGAAACGCCCACAAAATGACACCATTTTGGAAAGATAACATCCCAACGTACAATATGCACAGGTGACACTGATAACTGATGGCACGTGGCACTGGTGACAGATGGCACTGACAGGTGGCACTGATGACAGGTGGCACTGGCAGATGGGTCTGGCAGATGGCACTGTGTACTGGTGTTTTTTCACTTACATTATCACAAGCTGCAGCACAGGTCGCTTTCCCTCCTCACACGCCGTCTCTATGTGAGGAGCGAGAGATGATCTCATATGTTTACATTTGAGATCATCATCTCTCATTGGACACAAAGATCGAGTGCTTAATGGCCGCAGTGTCCAAGGGACATGGCCAACACAGATTTTACATGATGCCCGCCGTCGGAGCGCGCGGGGGAAGGAGAAAACAGGACGTCCAGGGACACCCTCCTGGCAATTCTATAGCGGCGGTGCAAAGTGGTTAATAAAAAAACAAGTGGCACACAGTGTAAGGCCTCTTGCAAATGAGTGCCTGAACCCATTCATTGTAAATTCTGGTGTTTTCCCCACCTGGGCAATCCATATTCTGTATACAGCCTTCCATAGTCATGAATGGCTGTGCATGGCTTTTGCTCTTGCTCTTCATATATTGTGGTACTCACGTAAACATGAGCATAGCATAAGGGCACATACAAAAATTAGGCATTTTCCTATATGCTGTACTCATGTTTACGACAGCACTGCCATATACGCAGAGTACAGCCGCACACACTTTATGCCTATGGGAGACTGTATGCAGCACCTGGCCTGGGAAAATGCCAGTATTTACACTGAATGGGCTTAGGTGCCCATGTGCAAAAGCCCTAAAGTCATAACATCTGCAGCAGAAATTGTAAACATGAATTAGGTTTTAGCCACTAGAGGTCCGCGCTATTGACAGAATACGTCAACAGCGCGGACCTGAGGCGCCGGGGTCACGTCTTTGGACGTGATGTATTTGTAATTCCCCGCGAGCGCCACAGGGTGGCACGCGGTGGGGAAAAACAGTTCCGTCGCATCACCGAGGATTCGATGCGTGTACCCGGCGGCCGCTCCACGTCCTGTCAGGGAAAGGAGACAGATGCTGTTTCCCTTGTACATAGGGAGACAGCATCGGTCACCTCCCCCAGTCACCCCCCCTCCCCCCACACAGTTAGAACACACCCAGGCAATACATTTAACCCCTTCCTCACCCCCTAGTGTTAACCCCTTTAATGCCAGTCACATTTATACAGTAATTATTGCATATTTATAGCACTAGTCGCTGTATAAATGTGAATGGCGCCAAAAATGTGTCAAAAGTGTCCGATGTGTCCACCGCAATATCGCAGTCCCAATAAAAATCGCAGATTGCCGCCATTACTAGTAAAAAAAAAATATTTAAAAAAAATCATAATTCTGTCCCCTATTTTGAAGGCGCTATAACTTTTGCGCAAAGCAGTCACTTATTGTGATTTTTTTTATTTTATTTATTTTTTAGAATACGTATTGGCCTTAACTGAGAAAAAAAAAATATATATATATATTTTTTTTAAATTGGGATGTTTATTATAGCAACAAGTAAAAAATATATATATATTTTTAAATTGTCGCTCTTTTTTTGTTTATAACGCAAAAAATAAAAACCGCACGGGCGATCAAATACCACCAAAAGAAAGCTCTATTTGTGGGGAAAAAAAGGACGTCAATTTTGTTTGGGAGCCATGTCGCACGACCACGCAATTGTCAGTTAAAGCGACGCAGTGCCGGAAGCTGAAATTTCGCCTGGGCACGAAGGGGGTTTATGTGCCCAGTAAGCAAGTGGTTAATATCATTGTTGGATTACAATGTTTGTATTTTATGTAACAACTAAATCAACAAATGTTTAGTAGAGATATATTCAACCAGTAGATGGCAGTGTTTACAAGTTTGTAGCTACATGTTAATACTCTTTGTCTTATCCCTGAATAAAGTTACTATTCCTGTCTGCGGTTAAGCAGTAGATAAACACATGTGGACTGTGTATTGTCTGTTCTGTAGGGCTATATACAGAATTTCTAATTATCACTTTAACCACTTAAGGACCCCCGCACGCACATATACGGCCACAGAATGGCTCGTACAGGCACAAGGGCATAAATTTACGTCCCCGCCTTCGTGCGGTTCGTGGGTCCCATCGGGACCCCCTCCGCGGCGTGCGTGGGTCCCCCTGGCTCCGGGAGCGATCCGGGACGAGCGGGCGGATGTCGGCGTTTACCCGCCTCCCCGCGATCGCTCCCAGCCAATGCGCGCGCTCCCAGTCTCCTGTCACTTCCTCCTCCTGTGTAAACACAGGAAGGGGGAAGTGATGTAATCTCCCATCGCAGCAGTATTTCCAACCGCTGCGATGGGAGAAACACCTAACAGTAAGTGTGCACCAACATTACACTGACATACACACACATAGGCATACTTAACCCCTTGCGATCTGCCCCCCCACCCCCCCTGTCACAGTGTCACTGAATGCAGTGATCTAATCACTGCATTTAGTGTCAGTGTGACAGGCAGTGTAAAATCAGTTAGTGTTAGGTTCAGGATAGCCCCCCCACCCCCCCTAATAAAGTTTTAACCCCCTGATCACCGCCCTAGTTAACCCTTTCACTCCCTATTGCCAGCGTCACTAAGCGATCATTTTTCTGATCGCTGTATTAGTGTCGCTGTTCCCGCTAGGTAGCTATTTTTTTTTATCGCAATTTTTTTTTTTTACTAAAGACATGTGGCTAAATAAATTTTGGCCTAAATGTTTGACTAAAATTTAGTTTATTTGATTTTTTTTTAACAAAAAGTAAAAAATAGTGTTTTTTTTTCAAAAATGTCGCTCTATTTTTGTATATAGCGCAAAAAATAAAAATCGCAGAGGTGATCAAATACCACCAAAAGAAAGCTCTATTTGTAGGAATAAAAGGACGCAAATTTTGTTTGGGAGCCACGTCGCACGACCGCGCAATTGTCAGTTAAAGCGACGCAGTGCCGAATCGCAAAAACACCTTGGGTCATTTACCAGCGTATTGGTCCGGGTCTTAAGTGGTTAAAGGCTCATGTAAAGGGATGTTGTTTTTCTGCATTTGACAAGTGTTTTTGAATGTTAATCCTATTTACTTTAATTGAGCAACATACATGGCAGTTTCTTTGTGCTGCACTGCATTTATTTGGCTGCCGTTTATACTCTGCAGAAATTTAGACCCTAGATGTTGGTGTTGCCACAACACTGTAAGCCCTCACAGTTACTCTTGGTGGGCGCAGGGATGGGCGCAGTGAAAATACTTCCTGATCACTGCCTGTGATATTAATTAATCCTATTTACTTTAATTGAGCAACATACATGGCAGTTTAGAGGCTGCATTTGACCTTCTTTGTGCTGCACTGCATTTATTTGGGTGCAGCATGTCCTTCTTAGATACATTTGAACCACCGGAAAAGCATGTCAAATGTAGCCTTTTCTTGTCAAATGCTATGTTGCCACTTGTGTTAGAATAGCAAACTCAGCCTTAAAAAGAATGCAACATGAACCCTAAACCAGGCTGAAACAAGCAGAAATTTTTGAACCACCGAAGAGACTAGGCTCATTAGAGAAGGTGCAGGTAAATTAGGGTGACCACGTTTCCAAACTACCATTCAGAGACACCCCCCTTTCCAAAAATCAGCTTGTGCTGTAACAAATCACAGCACAGTGATTGGACACAAGAGGCGGGAATTATGATTTCTACAATCACAAGCAGGGGACGGGGACTGTGCTCCTCCAGGCATTCCTGGCCAGGACAGTACTGTCAGTGAGTAAAGCGGTGATGTGGCAGCTTTTTTAGGGGACATTAGTTTGGCTTGGGGGGGTGGTTGTGTCAGTTTCATTCCGGGACACTGTATTGACCTGGAATGAAGTTGCCCGGGACAGACCTGCAAAATGCAGGACTGTCCCAGGCAATCCGGAACACGTGGTCACCCTAAGGTAAATACATTACTTAAAGTGGAAGTCTGGTCTAAACCAAAAATTTGACTTGCATAGACATGACTAGGCAGGATGGAAATTGTAGTTCCTGAACAGATGGAGGGCCATAGTTCAGAGAATCCTGCTGTAGAGGAATGATATCTATACTTAGTTATTCCCTGCGCTCTCCGTTCCGGTCACGTGTTCCTACCGCTGGCTACAGGGGCTGGCTACAGCTGACAATGGATGCATGATAGTAAGCCTATGGGTGACACCACTGCCCAGGCATGGCAGCCATTGTTGGCGATCTCTCCTCTCCCCTGAAGCTGGCACTGGGAGCTGATCATGTGACCGGATCTGAGTGCCCAGGGAATAGGTAAGTATACACATCTTTCCTCTAGTGTACAGGGTCTTAGAATGAAGGTGGGAGGAGGTTTACGATCAGATGTTTATACCAGACTTCTGCTTTAAATAATGTCTTTAATTAATTTCACGGTTTGAAAATGATGCGCTATGGAAATATAGTGTCCCTGCAGTGCCCTCTACTGTATGTTTTTAAATTAGGCTGCAGGAATTATAATGTTCCTAAATAGCTGTATGCTGTTCTGTTATACTACATTGCCTTCTATAGGAAATTTACAGTAGAAAGAGTTGGTAGAATTTCGAAAGTGTCTGGTGTGGCCAGCAGTAATTACATACCTCCCAACTAGGGATGACTTGAACACCCCCCCTTTCGGTTCGCACCAGAACCATCAAACGGACCGAACGTTCACGCAAACTTTTAGAACCCCATTGAAGTCTATGGGACTCGGACTTTCAAATTCAAAAGTGCTCATTTTAAAGGCTAATATGCAAGTTATTGATGTAAAACGGGTTTGAGAACCCGGGTCTTGCCCCAGGGAGCATGTATCAATGGAAAAAAAAGGTTTAAAAACTGTTGTTTTTTTCTGGAGCAGCGATTTAAATGATGCTTAACCACTTCCATACCAGGCACTTACGCACCTTCCCGCCCAAGCCAATTTTCAGCTTTCAGCACTGTCGCAATTTGAATGACAATTGCGCGGTCATGCTACACTGCACCCAAACAAAATTGGCGTCCTTTTTTCCCCACAAATAGAGCTTTCTTTTGGTGGTATTTGATCACCTCTGCGATTTTTTTTTTTTGCGCAACAACTAAAAATAGAGCAAAGATTTTGAAAAAAAAATAAAGTTTTTATTTTTTTCTGTTAATTTTTTTGTAAATGAGTATGTTTTCTCTTTCAATTACGGGCACTGATATGGTGGCACTGATGGGCACCGATGGGCACCGATGAGGTAGTTCTGATGGGCACCGATTAGGTAGCACTGATGGGCACTGATAGGCGGCGCTGGTATGGGGCACTGATGGGCACTCATGGGCGGCACTGATGGGCACTCATGGGCGGCACTGATGGGCACTCATGGGCACTCATAGGCGGCACAGATGGGCACTCATAGGCGGCACAGATGGGCACTCATAGGTGGCACAGGTGGGCACTGTTAGGCGGCACAGGTGGGCACTGATAGGCGGCACAGGTGGGCACTGATAGGCGGCACAGGTGGGCACTGATAGGTGGCACAGGTGGGCACTGATAGGTGGCACAGGTGGGCACTGATAGGTGGGCACTGGGCATGGATTGGCACTGTGGGGTGGCACTGACAGACACTGGGGTGGCACTGATGATCACTGAGGGGTGGCACTGATGGATTAATGTTGTCAATCAGTGCCCATGTGTGGGCACTGATTGGCATCTTTTTTTTACTGCCCTTTTTTTTACTGCTGACTTTTTTTTTTTTGTCATTTTTTTTTTTTGACATTTTTTTTTCCTTTTTTTATGTTCCCTGGTGGTCTAGTGTGGGCACTCCCTGGTGGTCCATGTGGCGATCCGAGGGGGGGCTGCGCTGATAAACAATCAGCGCGAACCCCCCCTGTCAGGAGAGCCGCTGATCGGCTCTCCTGTACTCGCGTCTGTCAGACGCGAGTGAGGAAGAGCCGTCGGCGGCTCTTCCTGTTTACATCGTGATCAGCCGTGATTGGACACGGCTGATCACGTGGTAACGAGGCTCCGCCGGAGACTCGTTACCGAGATCGGAGGTGCAGGGTGTCAGACTGACACCCCGCATCACCGATCGCCGCGCTGCGCGCCCCCACGGGCGCGCGCCGGCATTGAAATCGTGCTAGACGTTTGAGAACGTCTAGTCACGATTTCATAACCACTTCCCTGCCGTAAATCGGCTATTGGCCGGGCGGGAAGTGGTTAAAGTGAAAAAATAATTGAAAAATTAATTTAAATATCGTACCTGATGGGTGTTATTATAAGAAAAAAGTCATTTAAAACTGCGTACGGCTTTAATGTAATGTCTGGTCCCTGCAATATGGATGAAAATCATTGAGAAAAATAGCATTGGTTTCCCCCCTCCCCCCAGGTCATAACCAGCCCCTTTGGCCCTATATACTTTGAACCGCAGTATACAGGCGGTGCAAACAAGACAGGGAATGTAGGTTTGTTGTTAAGTAGAATCTGTTTGTAATTGTGAACTGCTACTTTTTTAAAGTGTAGCTCCAGCCAAAAAATCATTTTTTTTAAGCTTTTGGAAAACATAGAGAGGGGTTATCACCCCTGTAACATTTGTTTTGCTGTCTGTGCGCATCTGTTCAGAAGATTGCACCTCACTCTCTGTCCAAATGACAAATGATTTTTAGAAAATGTGGGTTTTTTAGTGAAACAAAGATTGGTGATAAAGCATCAGTGGACAGGAGACACTTCTTAGAGAAGCAAATTTCCCTATCTATGTCTATGTCAGAAAATAATAAAAGACCAAACACTTTTAATGACAATAACTTGCATATTAACCTTTAAAATTAGCACTTTTGATTTCTCCCATAGACTTCTAAAGGGTGTTACGCGGCTTTCAAATTTGCCACAAACACCCTAAATTGTTCACTATTCGGCGAACAGGCGAACAGCCAATGTTCGAGTCGAACCGCAAAGTGAAATTTATAATATTAAAACGTTAAGTCTCTTCTATTGAAATTAATCACATGGCTAAACAAAAAACATAATATTGACAATTATAAACAATCGGACTGTTGCGCCATCTTGTGGGTTTGCTACAGAATGGCATAACGTAACGTAACAATATGATTACACAACAGTTCTAGGGGAAAAAATTTCAAAAACAATATATATAAGTATTTTAAATAATACATCCACATAAACAAAACCTTTAGATATATATATAAAGGAATATAAGTAAAAAATACACTGCTCAATTTAAATTAAAAGGAACACTTTGAAAACATATGAGATTTCAATGGGCAAAAATCTCATGCTGGATATCTATACTGATATGGACTGGGTAATGTGTTAGGAACAAAAGAATGGCACACCATTTGATGGAAATGAAAATGATCCACCTACAGAGGGCTGAATTCAAAGACACCCCAAAAATCAAAGTGAAAAAATTATGCAGCAAGCTAGTCCATTTTGCTGAAATTTCATTGCAACTCAAAATGGTCCCCAGTAGTTTGTATGGCCCCCAAGTGCTTGTATGTAGGGATGAGCCGAACACCCCCTGGTTTGGTTTACATTAGAACCTTTGAACCAACCGAATGTTCGCGTGAACTTTAGAACCCCATGGAACATGTATCAATGCAAAAAAGAATTTTAAAAATGGGCGTTTTTTTCGGGAGCAGTGATTTTAGTGATTCTTAAAGTTAAAAAAAAAAGTGCTGCTGGGTGTCTATAGTATGCCTGCGAAGTGGCACGTGTTTCCCGTGTTTAGAACTGTCCCTGCACAAAATACAATTTCTATAGTAAAAAAAGTAATTTAAAACTGCTTGCAGCGTTAATGTAATGTCTGCGGCCATGTAAAGTATTGCATCAAAAATTGTAATTACACGCCCCTGTTAAACAGGGGCAGAAAAATTGTGCCTTAGCCACTGGTGGGGGTGCCCAGAACCAAAAATGTTCTTACAGGCTATCAGCATGATCATTGAGGAGGAAGAGGATAGTCGCTCAGCATAACAGGATAGTCACTCAGCATCAGCATAGACAGTCTTGAAGGAATCTGACATTTCAAAAAAAATTATTCGGTTACATCAGCATCAGGTGCTTGGTAACAAAAGTGAGTACACCAATAAGTGAAAATGTCCAAATTTGGCCCAATAAGCCATTTTCACTCCAGGTGTTATCCGACTTATTAGTGTTACAAGGTCTCAGGTGTAAATGGGGAGTAGGTAAGTATTTATTAAATGAACAATATCATAAAACTAATGGATACAGTATAATCATAGCCATAGGTGTATATAAACATCCTATTATTGACAATGAATTGCTGTAATCACATACCTATTTTTATCACGTCCATATTTATCTACATGTTTCACCATGAAGGCTTCTTTGGGAAAGAACATGAGGATTAGTTTATTAAATATGGAAAATCAATAATTGATCAGCTTTAAGTGTATACAAGAAATAGAAACCGAGAGTTAAAGGAGTTGTAAATAAAAAAATTTTTTTTGCTGAAATACAGTGTATAGAGACATAATAGTTAACCGATTCCTTTTTAAAATGATTAAAAATAGATACAAATCAATCATATAATGTACCTGCAGTTTCTAGTTTTGTTTTTGCGTGTTGTTTCCTGCCTTTGCTGTACAGAGCCACAGAGCCAATACAGGGCAGTGATGGTTTGGAAAACGAAACTGATTGGTGCTGTGGGGTTTTAGACACACAGTTATCACACCTCATTGATTATTGACCACAGAGAGAAAACTCCCAGGACTGTGGTTATCAGAAAACAGACAACCAGGAAGTGTGGAGATCAGAGAAGAATTACAGCAACTTGAGAGCAAAAACGAACAATGAGGACATGAAAACAGCACTGCATTAAGGTAAAGGAAGCTATTAAGATTTAAAAAAAAATCCTTTACAAACCCTTTAATACATCACGAAAAGAACATCTTAATATTGAAATCAATTCAAATAATTAGTTAGTCATATATATAATTTTTTATCAAATATATATATTATTATTATTATTATTCTTTAAGGTAATTATATAGCACCGTCAATTTACGCAGCCCTTTACATATACATTGTACATTCATGTCGGTCCCTACCCTCAAGGAGCTTACAATCTAAGGTCCCTAACTCGCATTCATATACGAAGGCCAATTTAGACAAAAGCCAATTAACTTACCAGCATACATACATATATATATATATATATTGTAAGATTGGGGTGACCCAGCAGTAGGTGCGTTTTTAGTGAGTATGCCGGTCCAGAACTGAATTTTTAAGGGCCTGGTAGCCCATTTTTATTTAAAGCACAAACAGTTCACAAATACATCAGAAGCCCTCACAGGGGAGGGTTCCACCATTACTGCATCTTACATACTTAATACTTTAGCCTCCTGGCTTTAGATCCTTGACATCCGGCTGTTTCAGGCCTTTAGCCTAGGCCTTAGGTCTGCTCCTCAGAACAAACAGAGTTAAGCTCTTTCCTAGCTTACTCCTGATCAACACCCTGCTGCTCTATCACCAATGACATCTGCCTCCTGCAGACATACATGCTCTGGCTGCAACCAGGCACGTCTGACTCCTCTCAGAGGGATAAGAGTCCACCTGACTCCCATGCACAGACTTCCTGTCTGTGGGGTGGGGCACACTAGGGAACAGACTGAGCTGGCAGGATTATACTGGGGAATTGCTGACCAGATAGACCTGCGGAGGGGGTGTACTGGGAGACAGACTGACCAAGGAGGGATTATACTGGAGGACAGACTGACCTGGGGTGGATGTACTGGGGGGACAGACTGACCTTGTTTGGTTTAACTACGCTCCTTAACCACTTAAGGACTGCCTAACGGCAATATACATCGGCAGAATGGCACGGCTGGGCACAGGCACGTACCTGTACGTCGCCTTTAAGAGCCCAGCCACGGGTCTGAAGCTCCATGACCGTGCCCACGGGACCCGCGGACCCAATCCCCGCCGGTGTACCGCGATTGGGTCACAGGAGCTGAAGAATGGGGAGATGTGTGTGTAAACACACCTTCCCCGTTCTTCTGTGTGGCAGTGACACTGATCGTCTGTTCCCTGATATAGGGATCGACGATCAGTGACGTCACGCCTACAGCCACGCCCCCTACAGTAAGAATCACTCCCTTAGGGCAGCACACTTAACCCCTTAGCGCCACCTAGTGGTTAACCCAGGCATGTCCAAAGTCCGGCCCGCGTTCCGGTTTAATGTGGCCCCCCTGGTAATTTGAATATATATATCTTTTGCGGCCCCCAGTGCCACAAAATATATATACCGTATTTATTAGCGTTGCCTCGTGGGAATAGTGAGGGGGTGGGACGAGTGCCATCAAATTACATACAGGAGAATCTCCTGTTTACTCGGCGTCCTCTGTAATAGCAAGTCCCATCTCCTGGACTGCAATTGGACGACTGTTCTGTCTATCATAGGAGGCAGGACTGTATTAAAAAAGCCGCAGAGTAAACAGGAGATTCTCCTGTATGTAATCTGTTGGCGTTCGTCCCTCCCCCCTCCCTGTCCCCTCGAGGCTGCAGATGGGTATCGATCAGGCTGCACTGATGGCAATATTAAGGCTGCATTCATGGCAATGGTGAGCCTGCAGGTGGGCACTGATTAGGCTGCATTCATGGGTGTCAATAAATATATATATATAAATAACATGCTCATCCTTTGTCCAGAGTGGTGCTCAGGATTCATTGGGGCCACGAAAGATATATACGTATATACAAATAACATGCCTGAGCTCATCGTCACCACACACAGCCACGAAGGCAAGAGAATTCTTGTTGGGCAGTGTTAGTGCTCGAACGAACACACTTAGACTGAATTTTAACAGTTCAAAGAATGTCAGCAAAAATGGTTGGCCCTCACGCATGTTCACTTTGGACACCCCTGGGTTAACCCCTTACACTGCCAGTGTCAGTTTCACAGTAATCAGTGCATTTTTATAGCACTTTTCGCTGTGAAAATGACAATGGTCTCAAAAATGTGTCAACAGTGTCCGATGTGTCCGCTATAATGTCGCAGTCACAAAAAAAAAAAATAGCTGATCACCGACAAGTAAAAAAAAAAAAATTATTAATAAAAATGCCATAAAACTATCCCCTATTTTGTAAACGCAATAACTTTTGTGCAAACAAATCAATAAACGCTTATTGCAATTTTTTTTTACCAAAAATATGTAGAAGAATATGTATCGGTTTAAACTGAGGAAACAAAAATGTTTTATATATTTTTTGGGGATATTTATTATAGCAAAAAGTAAAATAAAACATTGAATTTTTTTCCAAAATTGTCGCTCTATTTTTGTTCATAGCGCAAAAAATAAAAACCGCAGAGGTGATCTAATACCAACAAAAGAAAGCTCTATTTGTGGGAAATAAAGGATGGAAATTTTGTTTGGGATCCACGTCGTACGACTGCGCAATTGTCAATTAAAGCAGTGCCGAATCGCAAAAAGTGGCCCCGTCATTGACCAGCAAAATGATCCGTGGTTAAAGTTTTCTGCACAACATTTAGATAAGCCTGTGAAACACTGGCAGAATATAGTCTGATCAGATGAGACCAAAATTTAACTCTTTGGATGTCATAATACACACCATGTTTGAAGGCCAAATGTACATGCACTGTACATCAGCCCACAAAATTTCCACTCGCCTACTAGCATTTGGCGAGTGGATTTAAAGTGGATGGTTCACCTCAAAAAGCCAGCAGCAACAAATACTGCAGCTGCTGACTTTTAATATTAGGACACTTACCTGTCCCTGGAGTCCAGCGGCGTCCGTAGCAGAGGACGAGCGATCGCTCGTCACCCTGCTGCTCCCCCCTCCATCCACGGTGAGGGAACCAGGAAGTGAAGCGCTGCGGCTTCACTGCCCGGTTCCCTACGGCGCATGCGCGAGTCGCGCTGCGCCCGGCGATTGGCTCTCGCTGTGTGCCGGGAGCCGAGAGTTCCCAGCACACAACGGGAAAAGCCCGTCTTTTGCCCGAGACTGCGGGCCGGAAGTGGGTGCAGATACCCATCTTTAGACGGGTATCTGCACCCCCCTCCCCCCTGAAAGGGGTCAAATGTGACGCCGGAGGGGGGGAGGGTTCCGATCAGCGGATCTTCACTTTAGGGTGGAGATCCGCTTTAAGCTGGGGGCGAGTGATGACAGGGCTACATGACCAATCTCCCTCCAATCTGTGCCTACACTTAGAGTCCCGATGAGAATGGCGGCCGAAGAGGAAAGGTGCATGCTCGGGGAAAGTAGTCTGGTGAGCCGCGCATGCCCTGTCCCATTTTGTTAAAGTTGTTGTTGGTAATATTTGATTTTGTAACTTGATTCTGCATAAAACATTTAACCACTTAAGGACCGCCTACTGCACATTTACGTCGGCAGAATGGCACGGCTGGGCACATCAACGTATATATACGTTGATTTTAGTACCCAGCCGTGGGTCGCGGGCGCGCACCCGCGGGCGCACGCCCGCGACCCGGTCCGAAGCTCCAGGACCGGGACCGCGGGATTCGCGGACCCGATCGCCGCTGGAGTGCGGCGATCCGTCCCTGGAGCGGAAGAACGGGGAGAGCCGTGTGTACACACGGCTTCCCCGTGCTTCTCTGTGGCCGCAGCATCGATCGCGTCATCCCTGTAATAGGGGGACGCGATCGATGACGTCACACCTACAGCCACACCCCCCTACAGTTGTAAACACACACATTAGGTCACACATCCCCTACAGCGCCACCTGTGGTTAACTCCCAAACTGCAACTGTCATTTCCACAGTAAACAATGCAATTTAAATGCATTTTTTGCTGTGAAAATGACAATTGTCCCAAAAATGTGTCAAAATTGTCCGAAGTGTCCGCCATATTGTCGCAGTCACGAAAAAAATCGCTGATCGCCGCTATTAGTAGTAAAAAAAATAAAAAATTAATAAAAATGCAATAAAACTATCCCTTATTTTGTAAACGCTATAAATTTTGCGAAAACCAACCGATAAACGCTTATTGCGATTTTTTTTACCAAAAATACGTAGAAGAATACGTATCGGCCTAAACTGAGGAAAAAAAAAGTTTTTTTATATATTTTTGGGGGATATTTATTATCGCAAAAAGTTAAAAATATTGCATTTTTTTTAAAATTGTCGCTCTATTTTTGTTAATAGCGCAAAAAATAAAAACCGCAGAGGTGATCAAATACCACCAAAAGAAAGCTCTATTTGTGGGGAAAAAAGGACGCCAATTTTGTTTGGGAGCCACGTCGCACGACCGCGCAATTGTCAGTTAAAACGAAGCAGTGCCGAATCGCAAAAAGGGGCAAGGTCCTTTACCTGCATTTTGGTCCGGGTCTTAAGTGGTTAACAGTGTCATTCCATGAGATAATCTGCGAGGGCGTGTTTACGGGTGCAATTAGGCGCAGGGCAGTGTATGAATTAGGTGGGGCAACTGGTGGCGAGTAACTCTTGAGGCCTGGCTAGTAGCTCAGGACTTGAAATTTTGAGCCCTGCTGTACATCATCCCAAAAACACCCCCATACCAACAGTGAAGTTGGGAACATCATGGTGTGCGGCTGTTTTTCTGCATACAGTACTGGCAAACGTCATGCCATTGAAGGAAAGATGAATACAAAAATGTATGAAGACATTCTTAATAAAAAACTGCTGCCATCTACCAGGATGATGAAGACTAGTCTCACATGACGCTGCAGTCAGAGACAGACAAGACAAGACGTTGAAGGAGAAACTTCTGGAAAGATGAGTGTGGATCGCTCCGAGGAGATCGTTACCTACAGGAATTGGGTGCGGATCGGCTGGAAATCGAGTAATCTACAGTCCCTGTGATTGTCCAATGCTGTGGACTTACATGCCTTCTTGATCCCATCTAACAGGGGTTCCAACATATCTGGTATTCACTTACCTTTCCCCCGGTGTGACCCTGCGGATTTCCTCCTTTCAAACAACTTTACCTGAAGCAGTGGCAGGCTGTTCTCTCACTTCTTCACTGTTTGGATTATGTTTGAAATTCGGACAATTTAATATGTCTGTACTCAACCTTGCCGTATAAGACATGCGATATTCGTTTATATCACATCGATGGACATTTACATATACGTTTATTCAAATTTATTTGTATTTATTTAATTTATTACTTTTTATAACTTTATATACACAACGGTCAGGTTGTGTTGAGTTTTCTAGCGCAACCTATTCTCTTTCTGTATTTATATGTGGAATTACACCCGAAAATACATTCTGCTGCTTCTCCTGAGTACGGGGATACCAGATGTTTGGGGCTTTTTGGAAGCCTAGCCGCGTACGGGACCCTGAAAACCAAGCACCGCCTTCAAGATTTCTACGGGCATACATTTTTGATTTCACTCCTCACTATCACAGTTTTGAAGGCCATAAAATGCCAAGATAGCACACAACCCCCCAAATAACCCCATTTTGGAAAGAAGACACCCCAAGCTATTTGCTGAGGGGAATGTTGAGCCCATTGAAAAAAACATTTTTGTCCCAAGTGATTGAATAATGACCAATTTAAATTTTTTCAAAAAGTGGTCACTAAATAAAACATTGCTCACACATGCCATGGTTATATGTGTAATTGCACCCCAAAATACATTTTGCTGCTTCTCCAGAGTACGGGAATACCACATGTCGCGGACCTTTTGGGAGCCTAGCCGCGAACGGGGCCCGGAAAACCAAGCACCGCCTTCAGCATTTCTAAGGGCGCAAATTTTTTATTTCACTCCTCACTACATATCACAGTTTCAAAGGTGATAAAATGCCAAAATAGCACAAAACCCCCACAAGTGACCCCATTTTGGAAAGTAGACACCCCAAGATATTTGCTCGGAGGCATGGTGAGTATTTTACAGCTCTTGTTTTTGAAAGTGAAGAATGGAAAAAAAAAATATATTTTTCTATTTTCAAAACTTTGTGACAAAAAGCGAGATCTGCAAAATACTCACCACCATACCTCTCAGCAAATATCTTGAGGTGTCTACTTTCCAAATTGGGGTCATTAGGGGGGGTTTTGTGCCATCTGGGCATTCCATGGCCACCCTTAGAAAGCCTGAAGGCGGCGATTGGCTTTTGGGGTCCCATACGCGGCTAGGCTCCCAAAAAGTCTCACACATGTGGTATCCCCGTACTCAGGAGAAGCAACAGAATGTATTTTGGGGTATAATTCCACATATGCCCATGGCATGTTTGAGCAACATATCATTTAGTGACAAGTTTGCGCAAAAAAAAAATTCCCGCAACTTGTGTCAAAATATAAAATATTCCATGGAATCGACATGCCTCTCAGCAATATACTTTCAAAAATGGGGTCATTTTTTTTTTTTTTTAACTGAACATTTAGAAACTTATGTCACTCATCTAACCATTTGAAGACAAAGCCCTTTGATACTTTTTGTTTACATGAAAACAATTTTATTTTTTTTGCTAGAAAGTTAAGTTGAACCCCCAAACATTATATATATTTTTTTAAGCAAAGGCCCTACAGATTAAAATGGTGGGTGTTGCATTTTGTTTTCCCACACAGTATTTGCACAGCGATTTTTCAAATGCATTTTTTGGGGAAAAAAAAATACACTTTAAATTTTATTGCACTAAAACACACTATATTACCCAAATTATTGATGAAATAACAAAGATGATCTTAGGCCGAGTACATGGATTCTAAACATGACATACTATAAAATTGCGCACAAACGCGCAGTGGCGACAAACTACATACATTTTTAAAAGCCTTTACAGGTTACCACATTAGATTTACAGAGGAGGTCTATGGCTAAAATTACTGCCCTTGATCTGACCTTCGCGGTGATATCTCACATGCATGGTGCAATTGCTGTTTACATATGACTCCAGACCGACGCTTGTGTTCGCCTTTGCGCAAGAGCAGGGGGGGATAGGGATGCTTGTTTTTTTTCTTTTAATTATTTATTTAGCTTTTTTATTAGTAAACTGTTCCTTCCATTTATTTTTATACCATTTTTATTGTTATCTCAGGGAATGTAAATATCCCCTATGATAGCAATATTTAGTAACAGGCACTCTTTTTTGGAAAAAAACAGGGTCTATTGGACCCTAGATCTTTCCTCTGCCCTCAAAGCATCTGACCACACCAAGATCGGTGTGATAAAATGCTTTCCCAATGGCGATGTTTATATCCGGAGGGGGGGGACATTCCCTCCCACTGCTTGTAAAAGCAGTCCAGAGGCTAATTACCTGCTAGGATTGCTTGTACATGAAAGCCGACCGCTGGCTGAATGATACCAAGATGATACCTAAACCTGCAGGCATCATTCTGGTATAATCATTCAAAGTCCAGCAACATACCATACGTTAATGGTTCTTGTTGGACATGTATTGTAATCTTTTTTTTTTCATGCAGCCTGTTGGCTGAACAAAAAAAAAGATTGATCGGTAGGTATGCCAACCATTATAACATCTCCCTTCTTCCACCCACTTCTAATGATTAGCATACATGCACCATTTATATATGCCGAAGCATGGGGGCATCCTCCCGCAAAAAAGTTATGCCGCGCACACACAGTCAGACTTTTGCCTCCATCGGAATTTCGACCGTATGTACACGGCATTAGGAGCAAAATCGCTCCTCCGCCCCTAATGCCCCCATGGTCTTTTTTTTAACTGTGGTGGTAAAATCACCTCCTACAGCATTGAGTCGCAGCTTTATGTATCGTGGGAGCAAACGCTGTTGCTGTCAAGCTAAATAAATCTGTGCTGCAACTGAATGGCATACCTTCTAAGCAAAATGATGGTTAACATTAGAACAATAAAACAACAACTATTTTTTTTTAATTATTTTACTATTTTTTTTTGTGTTTTTATTTTTTACTTGGTAAGAATTGTCTGGGGCGCTCACCTGAGAGCTAGAAGCTACATCAGGATCAAGCGACCCCTTTTCAGTGGGAGCGATCGCGAGGGGTTGGCCAGAAACGTATATATCTACTGGCGGCGTTCCTTAAGTGGTTAATTACCATCTGGGGCGCTCACCTGAGCGCTAGAAGCTACATCAGGATCAAGCGACCCCTTCTTGGTAAGAATTGTCTGGGGCGCTCACCTGAGAGCTAGAAGCTACATTAGGATCAAGCGACCCATTTTCGGTAGGAGAAGGTGCAGGATCTGTAGGTAGACTCTGTCCTCCTCTAAGATTTATATATATAGAGCTCTGTGCCCTTCCGTGGACTTTGTCTATTCCACGAAAAGGCCTCTCAATTCCAGTAGATCTTACTTGGCAAACACTACACAAATGGGATCGTATGATACCCATTGTAAATGTTGGGGGTTTAACTCAATAGTAAATGCGTTTTTTTAGCGAGTCCACAGCAGTCAGATGTTATGTTTGAGGGCATGGCAGCCCATTTTTATTGAAGAAAACAAAAGAAGAGTTCACATACAGCATTTCCCACGCAGGGGTTTTTCTCCATTAATGTTCATAGAACTCAAAATACCAAGCCTCCTGGCTCCTAGGCTTACTTAGCCTTGCTGTACCTGCTCACCTGGCCCACTCCTGGCCTCAACAGGTTCTCCAGCCCACTGTCTCCCAGACTTCCGGACTTCCTTCAGCCCCTCTTGGACTCGCTAGTCACCTCAGTTCCACCAGCCTCCCAGTCCCTCAGGCACGAAGTCCCCCCACACCAGGGATGTAGTATCCAGGGCAGACAGACAGACAGATTCCCACACACAGGTCTGTCTTGCAGCAACAGCCAGCTGCACACCTTCCACCTCTCTCTCTCTCTCTCCGACCAGTCCCTGATTATATTGTCAGCGTTCAGCTGGGAACCCAACCTGCTGGCTGTCTGTAAAATCTGGACACAGAGTTGGAGACCCCATGCCGCCCAAGTCTCTGCAGGATCTCCAACTACACAGCCCCATTCAAAACTAGCAAAACCTGGAGAAAACTGACAGAGCAGTTTTCTCCATTTAAAAACTATGCTGTGTAGTTCTGCAGTCTGCTGACATGCAGACTCAGTGTCCATTTTTGCTGCATCTCCATGGTGACAGGGACCCTTACTATTACACCATCTATAGAATATCAAAACAATTGAGCCCCATGACCCCCTTCTTTGGAACACTGGATTTTCTATCAGCCTTACACTCAACTGTGTTTGGCCCTTGGTATAAACACGAACATATGAGAATTGCTCAAGTCCTTCAGTCGGATCTATTAGGGGTCGCTTGATCCTGATATAGCTTGTAGCTCTCAGGTGAGTGCCCCAGACAATTCTTACCGAGAAGGTGTCGCTTGATCCTGATGTAGCGTCTCAGTAAGAATTGTCTGGGGCGCTGTCATGAAAGATAGAAGCTACATCAGGATCAAGTGACCTCTTCACGGTAAGAATTGCCTGGGGCACTCACCTGAGAGCTAGAAGCTACATCAGGATGAAGCAACTTCTTTTCGGATATTGTTTAATGTAAAATTAAATCCAGCCTCCTCCACCCCACAGCCAGCCTCTCCTTTCAGTGGTAATTGTCTGGGGCGCTCACCTGAGAGCTAGAAGCTACATCAGGATCAAGCGACCCCTTTTCAGTAGAAGGTCCTGGATCTGTAGGAAGACTCTGTCCTCCTCTAAGATTTATATATTTTACATTTAATTTTTATAAATAAATGTTTTGGTTTTTTTTGCAAAGCATAAACAATTACCATTACAAACATGCTATATAAAAAGAAAATATCTGATATACTTATACCTATAAATTTATAAAAAAAAAAAAATTATGGGGGATTTTTATTAATTTTTCTATACAATTTTTCTTTTTCAAATCATTAATACAAAAACCTCTATATATATATATATATATATATATATATATATATATATATATATATTAGGGCTGTGAATGATCAAAATTTTTGTGTTCGATTAATCGTTTTTTTTTTAAATCGATTAATCGACTAATTTCGATTAATTATAACGCACATACAGATCCAACTACTTTTAGCTGATCTCCTTGCAGGCCGATTCCCAGTGCAGCTACCAACAACTGGAAAAATGGATAGCAGGATACAAAAAACACACAAAGGCAGCGCTCCATGGGAATAGCATTAAAACTTTTATAGTCTTCAAGTAGGTAACAAATTAAATATTGCACTGGAGATAAAATCGATATAGCTACATAAACTGTAAAAATGGTGCGAGTAATACCAAATGGTACCAAAAGCAGTCATAAAAACCTGTAGCTAAGTATGATACTGGTATAAAAATGTGTACAACGATGCCACTGCTGAATCCAGATGAGAGGTTAACATCAGTCCATCGGCATGTAGATGTCCCATGAAGGGAACTATCACAACTCCCAGTGGATGGTTGTAGAATCCCAGGTTGACAGAGGGAAGTAATAGAGGGAAGTGTAACAGCGCTTGCGTCAGGGCTGTCTTAATGAGAGGGCACACCTGGGCACTGCCCAGGGGCCCCAGCTGCATTGGGGGCCCCTGCAATTTGCCCAAAGCAGCTGGTCCTTGAGCCTACGCTGCCCCGAAATTGGGGGCCCCATGATGGCACTGAGAGTGATAGATACACAGGGGAGGCAGTCTGCCTTCTACCTACTTGATGTCTGTTTACCTGCACGGTCATTATTGTAGGGGCCCCAGAGCATTTCTTTGCCCAGGGGCCCAAGATGCTATTAAAAGGCCATGGCTTGCATGTGGCAGATAGTAAGGTCCCGCCGGCATGCAGATATGAAGGCACAGCAAAGGAGCCCTTCAGATGGACACGGCAAGCCCCGCCGGTGTCCATGATGTCACCGGATCTCTGACAGAACTCCCTGAAGGCCCAGAAGCCGGCAGAGAGGTGAGTACCAGTCATAAGAATTTTTTAATCGATCAAAAAGATTTTGATCGATCAAAAAAATTAAAGATTAATCGATCGATTAAAAGTTAATTTGCACAGCCCTAATATATATATATAAAGAAAAAAGATGTTACGCTATAGGGATCATTACCACATTAATTACCATCTTCATTACCCTGAAAGTTATAACAACTCTTCATGGTTAATGAACCAAAAAATATAATTTCCATCTTCTTCAACGTCAAACCTGTACATTATCCTCCCTCCGATGTAACTGAACCACAGATGACCATTTCCAACACACTGAATCTCAGACCTGTACATTATCATCTCTACAAGGTTAATGACCCACATATAACCATGTCCATCACCCTGAAATTCAAACCTGTACATCATCAACTGTTGAATGTACCACACATTACTATCTTAATCAACCTCAGTTTTAAACCTGTCGTCGGTCATCTCGTCCATGTTAAACAGGATTTTGCGGCCCTGTTGGGGAATGGGAGCTTGGCACAGTGGACAGGTTGACCTTTCCTCCATCCACCATTGAATGCAGCCCATGTGAAATTTGTGAGCGCAGGTGAGAATGGTCGTGTCTTCTCCAATTTCATACACCCTGCAAGACAAACCGCACAGGTCACCTGCTCCTTGCCACGCGGCTTCATGGCCGGCGGTGGTGCTGGGAGATGTTCAACAGGCCTGACGTGTTCTCTTGGCGAACGTCTCCTGGGTGGGTCCTCCTGAAAAAGGCAAAAAACAAATTGTGGTTATTCACCATAAGTCGCTGAAAATCGCAGTGAAATACAGGAGATATCTCTCTGAATGTCACTCTGGCAACTTACTAAGGAGAAGTGAGCTGAGAGGTCCTCAGACTGAAGTAATCAACAACCTGTGACCAATTACTAGACATGTGCATTCGTTTTTGTAAGAATGCATTTTCGTCCGAAAATCTGTTTTTTCCGTTATCGTTTTAACAAACGATAACGAAAGTGCAAGAAACGAAAACCGAAAGATCGACATAAAAAATGCTTTATTTTCGTTTTTGTTGCGGTAAAAATTCGATATAGAGAGATTCGACATTATAGGGAAAAGATTCGACATCATAGAGAAAAGATTTGACATTATAGAGAAAAGATTGTGATTAACAACCTGTGACCAATCATAGCACCTCACACTGAAGTAAACAACCTGATACCCCTCACACCAAAAGTCATATAACACAAACCCATATCAATTTGATTGGTTTTACTTATAATTAAACAGTATTGGGCGATTTTAATGGTTATTATTGAATTTGGCCACAAGATGGCAATCTCTGTCTTCTCTGGCTGTAATACAGATCCCCGACATAGATTTCTCCTATCCCGAATGCTGTGATTCTATGGTTTCATCATCAGCCGTCGGTCATATTTATTACTGGATATCTCTATGAATCCTAAGGAGAGACTGTTACTGAGGGGGGAGAGCTGAGAGGAATGGTCCTGGGGGGCAGAAATGGTGGCCAAGGGGAGCAGAGCTGTGCAGGTGAGCCGGGGGAGGAGGGGAGACCGCAGGAATGGTGAGGAGGAAAGTCTGGGGGGGCAGATCTGGAGACCCCCAAATAACCCCCAGTGTTCACTTATCTGCCCCCCAATCACCCCTTCCCCCGTGTTCACTCATCTGCCCTCAAAATCTCCCCCCCTGTTCACTCATCTGCCCTCAAAATCTCCCCCCCTGTTCACTCATCTGCCCCCCATTCACTTATGTGCCCCCCATCACCTCCCTTATTCACCCCCCATTCACTCATCTGCCCCCATCCACTCATCTGCCTCAATCTCCTCCCTCATTCACTCATCTGCCCCCCCATTCACCCCCCGTGTTCAGCACCCCCTGAATCAGGGAGCTTGGCACAGTGGACGGGTTGCGTTTTCCTCCATCCATTGTTAGAAGCAGCCCACGTGCAATTTGTGAGCGCAGGTGAGAATAGTCGTGTCTTCTCCAACTTCATACCCTGCAAAACAAATCGCACAGGTCACCTGCTCCTCACCACGTAGCTCCATGGCCGGCGGCGGTGCTGGGAGATGTTCAACAGGCCTGACGCGTTCTCTTGGCAAATGGCTCCTGAGTGGGTCCTCCTCTTGGCTCCGCCGACGTGTGGCTCTGGATCTCGTGCAGTGGGCAATTGGTGAGTCGTCGCCATCCTGACGTGAGCGTCTTTGCCAGGATGTCGGACGAGGCATCCTGTTGGTGTTGGAGGCCTGAAAAATACAAAAAAAATTATAATTTTAATAAGAATATTAGTAGGGTTGTCCCGATACCAGTATCGTTATCGGGACCGATACTGAGCATTTGCGGGAGTACTTGTACTCCCGCAAATGCTCCCGATGCCAGATCCGATACTCAGTAATCCCAATACAACCCCCCCCCCCCCGCACACCGCAACGCCGAATATTTAATATGCGCAGGGAACATTACAGCTTTCAATTGAATAGCTGTAGTGTTCCGCGCCACGTATAGACACTCCCCCTTGCTCGGGATTGGACAGGTGATCTGTGCAATCCCGAGCAGGGGGGGGGGGTGTCTATACGCGGCTCGGCGGGGAACACTACAGCTATTCAAATGAAAGCTGTAATGTTCCCTGCGCGTATTAACTATGCGGCGGCATCTAGGTATGGGGGGACATGGCTGCATCTATGGGGGGACATGGCTGCACATGTGGGGGGACATGGCTGCACTTGTGGGGGGACATGGCTGCACTTGTGGGGGGACATGGCTGCACTTGTGGGGGGACATGGCTGCACTTGTGGGGGGACATGGCTGCACTTGTGGGGGGACATGGCTGCACTTGTGGGGGGACATGGCTGCACTTGTGGGAGGACATGGCTGCATTTGTGGGGGGACATGGCTGCATTTGTGGACACATTTTAAAAAAAAGTATCGGTATTTGGTATCGGCGAGTACTTTAAAAAAAAGTATTGGTACTTGTACTCGGTCCTAAAAAAGTGGTATCGGGACAACCCTAATAATAAGAGTTAGTAAATAGAGATAAATATCAATAAAAAATGATAAAAATTGCAGTTATTCGCCGCAAGTCTCTGAAAAGCACAGTGAAATACAGGAGATCTCTCTGAATGTCACTGCGGCAACTTACTAAGGAAAAGTGAGCCGAGAGGTCCTCAGACTGAAGTAATCAACAACCTGTGACCAATTACTAGACATGTGCATTCGTTTTTGTTAGAATGCATTTTCGTCCGAAAATCTGTTTTTTTCGTTATCATTTTAACAAACGATAACGAAAGTGCAAGAAACAAAAACCGAAAGATCCGACATAAAAAATGCTTTATTTTCGTTTTCGTTGCGGTAAAAATTTGATATAGAGAGATTCGACATTATAGGGAAAAGATTTGATACTATAGAAATAATAGATTCGACATTACAGAGAATAGATTCGACATTATTACTAGTCATACAACATTAGAATTCTTGTAGGCGGAATATTCGATCGGAAATGTACGATTCGACGTAAAGATTTGACGTTCCGTCGAATATTCTTTTGCCCATTCGACAGAAACCAAAAAGATTTGACGTACCGTCGAATATTCTTTTGACCATTCGACAGAAACCAAGTATTATTGGATTTTCGGATGAAAGCTATTCCCCAACGAAAAACAAAATAAATCAAAACGATTTTTGGGAGTAACTAAATAAATGTATTTTCCAAACGAAAACGAAAAAAACTAAACAAAATATTCCAGTCTGCACATGTCTACCAATTATAGCACCTTACACTGAAGTAAACAACCTGATACCACTCACACCAACAGTCATATAACACAAACTCTTATCAATTTGATATAATTTTACTTATAATTAAACAGTATTGGGTGATTTTAATGGCTATTATTGAGTTTGGCCAGAAGATGGCAATCTCTGTCTTCTCTGGCTGTAATACCGATCCCCGCTATCGAAGTCTCCTATCCCGAATGCAGTAATTCTATGGTTTCATCATCAGCCGTCGGCCATATTTATTACTGGATATCTCTATGAATGCTAAGGAGAGACTGTTACTGAGGGGGTGAGCAGAGAGGAACGGTCCCAGGGGGGCAGAAATGACGGCCAGGGGGAGCAGAGCTGTGCAGGTGAGGAGGAGAGACAGTGGGAATGGTGAGAAGGAAAGTCTGGGGGGGGACAGAGCTGGAGACCCCAATCACCCCCCCTATTATTCACTTATCTGCCCCCCATCACCCCCTCCGTGTTCACTAATCACCCGCCCACCCCCCTCCGTGTTCATCTATCTCCCTCCATCACCCTTACCACATTCACTCATCTGCCCCCATCACCCCCCTTTCACTCATCTGCCCCCCATTACCACCCCCCAGTGTTCACATATCTGCCTCCCCTCACCCCCCCCCCAGTGTTTACTGATCAAACGTGTTCATTCATCTACCCCCCATTCACTTATCTGCCCCCCATCACCCCCCCATTCACTCATCTGCCCCCCATTACCACCCCCGTTCACTCATCTGTCCCCCCATTACCACCCCCGTTCACTCATCTGTTCCCCCCCATTACCACCCCCGTTCACTCATCTGTCCCCCCATCACCCCCCTGTTCACTCATCTGCCCCCCATAATCCCCCCGTTCACTCATCTGTCCCCCCATCACCCCCCTGTTCACTCATCTGCCCCCCCCCCCCAATGAATCACCCGTTCACTCATCTTCCCCCCCTATCATCCACCCGTTCACTTATCTGCCCCCCCATCACCCCCCTGTTCACTCATCTGCCCTCCCATCACCACCCCCCCACTCATCTGCGCTCAAATTCACCGTCCCGTTCACTCATCTGCCCCCAAAATCCCCCCCCCCCCATTCACTCATCTGCCCCCCATCACCTCCCTTATTCACTCATCTGCCCCGCTTCACCACCCCCCATTCTCTCATCTCTCCCCCCCCCCCCCGTGTTTAGCACCCCCTGAATCAGATCGGCAACAATTTACAGTAAGTATTTCTTGTATTACTTTTGGTGACATTTGAATTATCAGTGTGACATTTTGATGAGTTCAGCTAACATTTCTATCCCCTCCATGTGATCCTCCTGGGAGGAGTCTGTTTTTTTTATCAGCAGAACAAGCTGTCATGCAGATGTAGCAGTTGGAGGGTTGAGACAAACCATTTTTTGCCACTGATAGGTGATTGCAATGATCGGCTCTTTTATTTATTCATGTAAAACCTTTATCCCAAAATATCTTTCTCTAACTGCTTGTGAGTCTAAAGTGTGACCTGGAGATTGACTTCAATTTGGTAGTGTATGTAAATCTGCTAGTACATCTAATACCCCCTCCCCCCCAGACCAACAATGCTGCTGTCCTAAGGTGTGCCCTCTGTGCTCCTTCATCCAGAGTGTGTGCACTCTAGTACAGGATGTGTGTTACTGGTCAGGTTACCAAGGGGAAAAGCCTTACAAAAGAAAACGAATACAGCCACCACATCTAATGATTACAATAGATGACATCCAATCAGACGGCTGGCTGAACATGTCGCCATACGTCCGTTTTTATCGGATGGCAGGCCAGTGTCGGGGGACACATCTCTGCTGACATTCGTCTCCCCATAGGAGTCAATGGGAGGCCTGCTCAGATCCCCCTGAAAAACCCGACAAATCAGATCAGAGCGGACCGATCGTGTGGGAGGGGCCAAAATGTTTGTGTGCGTCCCGAGTTCTTTATTTACTCTTCAGGTACATTTCATGTTCTAATACAATTGAGAAGACAATGGAAGTGGAAATAATGGCGACATGCAAGGAGATGTCAGGAACACTTAAAAAAAAACACATCGCAAAAATACGCTCTGGATCATGAGCGTCCGCTGAAATTTTTTCAGGGGGGGGGTGGGGCGCTTCGGCAGCGGCAATGCACAGTAGCATTTTACCCTTTCTTTAACCGCTGGCGGGGGTTAGAAGCGACCCCCCCCCCATGTTAAAATGTAAAAAACACCCCACTGTGCCCCCTGCATCTTTTTAATATCTCTTTGTCACTACCGTGTACCCCCTCTCCACAGCTGCACCTCTGGCCCCCTTTACATTACACAGCACCCTGCACCTCTGGGGCCCTTTACATTACACAGCACCCTGCACCTCTGGCCCACTTTACATTACACAGCACCCTGCACCTCTGGCCCACTTTACATTACACAGCACTCTGCACCTCTGGCCCCCTTTACATTACACAGCACCCTGCACCTCTGGGGCACTTTACATTACACAGCACCCTGCACCTCTGGCCCACTTTACATTACACAGCACCCTGCACCTCTGGCCCACTTTACATTACACAGCACCCTGCACCTCTGGCCCCCTTTACATTACACAGCATCCTGCACCTCTGGGGCACTTTACATTACACAGCACCCTGCACCTCTGGCCCCCTTTAGGTTACACAGCACCCTGCACCTCTGGGGCCCTTTACATTACACAGCACCCTACACCTCTGGACCCCTTACCTTACACAGGTTCCTGCAAAAATGAAATGACTGGGCTTAAATCGCACTGTAAAGAATCACATGTGATTTGAACAGGAATGTGGTGCGATTCCTGTCTGAATCACATGCTGTTTCTCACACCGCTCCTGTGTTAACCCCGGCTTGTCATAATGACTTCCGCCGGGGTTCACACAAGCGTGGTGCAGGAAACCACATGTGATTCAGACAGGAATCGCACTACATTCCTGTTCAAATCACATGATTCTTTACAGTGCGATTTAAGCCCAGTCATTTCGTATGGGCTCAAATCGCACCGCAAAGGTATTGGTAACTGGTATCAGTGAGTACTTGAGCACAAGTATTGTTGGTACAAAACAGGTATTTGTGCAACCCTAGACACAAAGACCAAGTTCCTGGGCAAACAAATCTGCATTGGTGAGAATAAAGATAACAGGGAATACATTTGTCACTGTTAGTACTTATGCACAAGAACACATTAACTGTAGGTATAGCATACACTATACAATCTGATTGTACAATCTCTGCACAATCTCCTTTAGATTTACAAAAACTATGTAATCTATGGACAACCTAAACAATTAATTTAAGCAGTATCCAATCAGGCAGACCTTTGTACTACATAGCTGGTGGTAGATCCAAAAGATATTGTACAATCAGATTGTATAACGTACGGTAAGTAAGCTGGAGGCTGGCCATAGATGGATCGTTTTTATTTTTGTCTAAAAAAAATTGAATGGATCCCCCAATTCACGCAACTAAGGTGGGTAAGGGAACCCTTTCCCCTGAAACATCGATGTCAGAGCTGCAAATCTAAAGAAACATTCCTGCGGGTTGGAGAGAAGTTGATGATTAAATTGATGTCTCTTTAGCAAGAATGACTACAGAAGGATTGAAACTTGTCCGATCCTTGCTGGAGCCGTTACATTTCCATCCATCTATGGCCAGGTTTAGTCACTCCTGTTGTTTTCGTATGCCAGGAGAGCTCACTAAGCCTCCGTGCGCACTAATTCTTTGGGGCCCATTCACATGTGGTGCAGACATGTGTGTCCTCTCTTATCAGCACAGGGATGTACGGGCATTGTGTGCCATCTCTGTGCCAGCGTCCCATTCACGTCTATTGGGACCCGCACCTGCATGTCATATTAGGATACATAGGCTGTGTCCATGCAGCCTCACGTCCCAGTAGATATAAATGGGGTGATGACACAGGGATGCACACAACACCTATGTACCCCCCGTGCTGATAAATGACAGCCCTGCATGGGAGATGCATGTTTGCACCCCTTGTGAATGGGTCCTTACTAGAAATAGAATCTGAAATAACAGTTATCTTGTCTTCACAATTAGCAGTGATATGAAGCCTGAAAGTGTGTTACTGTTATTACCTGTTGGCTGAGTAGAGGCAGGTTCAGCAGCACAGACAGGAGAAAACATCACTCAGTTTCTCTGTGCAGGTAGAGAGAGGAGGGGGTCCGAGAGAAGGACACAGGAGAGGAGGGGGGGGGGTCACTATACAGAGCAGGAAGAGATTGTCTAAAGCAGGGAGAGATAACAGGAGGCTGGGGGAGGGGGGAGGGGGGGGGCCGAGGTAGTGATCTCCCACAAACATCGGGACACTGTGAAAGTGAAAGCAGGATAGAAATGAGTGGGAGGGGGAGAGAAGACTGTCCAGGAGAGGCAAAGTTGTACACATGCAGACTGAATCAGGAAAGTGCTGATACCTTTCCAACCTTACCTCACGTGGAACAGAAAACTATCAGACGAGCCGAACTAGGGGGGAGGGACCTTGCACACAGACCCAGCTCTGTGATATACAAGCGCCGAGGACAGAGGGAGGAGAGCACTGCAGTGCTTAAAGCCGCCCCAGGGCCAGTCCAGCCCTGCTCCTGGCGAATCTAGGGGGGGGGGCAATCGCCCTCCCTTGCCCTATGGAGCGGACGCCCATGCTCTGGATGCATTTTACATGCAAGAGTTTAATGCGTTTTTGGCACGTTCCGGTGTGTGTGTTTGACGTGTTTTTTTTTGTTTTTTTTTTGAGCTTTTCACTGTATTGGGGTCCAGTGCACTTTTTTAATGTGTTTTATTGCCTTCCAGTGCAGCAAAAATGCAGCATTTTTTTTTTCTGGAACTGAAAAGCCCCAGTGCTCTGCACTAGTGTGACTGATGTCATTGGAAACTAGACATGTGCAGACTGGAATATTTAGTTTAGTTTTTTCGTTTTTGTTTGGAAAATAAATTTAGTTACTCCCAAAAATCGTTTTGATTTATTTTGTTTTTCGTTGGGGAATAGCTTTAGTTGGAAAATCCAATAATACTTGGTTTCTGTCGAATGGTCAAAAGAATATTCGACGGTACGTTGAATCTTTTTGGTTTCTGTCGCATCGGCAAAAGAATATTCGACGAAACGTCGAATCTTTGCGTCGAATCGTACATTTCCGTTCGAATATTCCGCCTACAAGAATTCTAATGTTGTATGACTAGTAATAATGTCGAATCTATTCTCTATAATGTCGAATCTATTTTCTCATAAATCGAAATCTATTCTCTGTAATGTCGAATCTATTATTTCTATAGTGTCTAATCTTTTCTCTAATGTCGAATCTTTTCCCTATAATGTCGAATCTCTCTATATTGAATTTTTACCGCAACGAAAACGAAAATAAAGCATTTTTTATGTCGGATCTTTCGGTTTTCGTTTCTTGCACTTTCGTTATCGTTTGTTAAAACGATAACGAAAAAAACTGATTTTCGGACGAAAATGCATTCTAACGAAAACGAATGCACATGTCTATTGGAAACCATATAACCTACTTTCCAATGCGTCTGGGGGAAAAACGCACTGGACTGTATGTGGTGTAAATCACAATTTGTTTTATTTTGGACACTAACCACTTCAGCTCCGGAAGATTTACATCCCCCCCTTCATGACCAGGCCATTTTTTTGCGATAGTTAAAATAATGCAGTGCCCTAACAATTGTGCGGTCGTGCGACTCTGTACCCAAACCAAACGTATGACCCTTTCCCCCCACAAATGGAGCTTTCTTTTGATGGTATTTGATTTGATTTTTTGTGCTAGAAACAAAAAAGAACATTTTGGAAAAATAAATATTTTTTGCTTTGTGCTATAAGGGCCAGTTCACACTCTTGCGCTGTGCGAGATCACATGTGATTCGCACCGCACTGCAAATCACATGCAATGTCCATGGGATTTCAGACATACAGATTTCTGGCCGCGAGTACGCGGAGGGCCTGTACCGCCCAGGCTGGTCCAAGTACAGACCGAGAATGGGCACATTCAGGGTGTTTTGGCCTGTACGCCGCAAAGCCTGAATTGCGAGACCTCCTATCACCCCCTCCTAGTATACCCCCCAGTAACAACCCTGAGGGTGGAAAGGACCATGTGTCCAACAAGTCTTTAGGCCGGAAGCCTGGGCCTCCCCCGGGAAGGAGGGGGAGGGAACCCCGGAAGGCCCGACTACCCCAAGGAGGTGACCGCGCCCCCCACCTATCCAGAAAAGGAGAGGCGGGAGGCCCCCTACTTACCGCTCAAGCGACGTGCATGGGTAACACTTTCAGACAGATCCTCCTCGCCACCGAAGTGGGGGCTGTCAGACATGAGGAACACTGCAACACAGGCCGAGACCCGGTCATATGTGACCTCGCGAGACATTTAACTCGCAGGGTCATGGTCGACCTAGCGGGTAGCTGAGGTCTGCACGCGCTCACTGGCCGGACTGGGGAGACTACAAAGATCTATATTATCCAGCCTGTCACCTAGCGGACAGTTGATAGAATCACAAACATAAAATTTCCTCAGGACTCTGGGCCCAAAGGGAGCCACGTCCTTCTCCTCTGCTAGGCATAAAAAAACTGAGGCTGCATGCTGCAGGGCGGAGGGTTATGTCCGGAGGGACCGCTTCCCTGGGCGGGGTTGTTCAACTGTTAAAGTAACATGTATTAAAATATCTAACTAACATGTTTTGCCTAGTCCTCTCCTATGAACAGGAACATAACCCACTTGTCAAGACTTGTGAAGGCTGTGTCTGTCCATGGACGATAAGAGAAAAGCAATTTTTTTTCTCAGTTTAGGCCGATATGTATTCTACATATTTTTGGCAAAAATCGCAAAAAGCGTATATTGATTGGTTTGCGCAAAAGTTATAGTGTCTACAAAATAGGGGATAGTTTTATGGCTTTTTTTTTTTTTACTAGTAATGGCGGCGATCAGCGATTAACACTTGCAGGGGTGTCTAAAATGATCCACTATAAAGTGTGAGCTGGAGTTTGCCTTAAAGTGGAGGTTCACCCTAAAACAATGATCTAACATTACATCCAGCATACTAACGACATGTACAGTATGCTGGTATTTGGGGGTTTTTCTTCGTACATACCGTTTAAAGGGTCACTAAATGAAAAAAAAATGTTTGCTGAAATGACTGTTTACAGGGTATAGAGACATAAAAGTTAACTGATTCCTTTTCAAAATGATTAAAAATAGATAAAAATCGGGGGCGTGGCCGGGATGTAGAGAGGAACGGACGTGCTGAGCCTGTGCTCCTGCCATCCGTGCACAGTATCCGTCTTCATCCTCGCTTCTGAGAGCCATCCTGCTCAGCAAACTTCTCCCTCCTGTCTGGGGGGCTCCCCCGGCCCTCCCGATGACTGGTAAACGCAATTCGGCTAAGAAGGCGACGAGTTATTCGTCCCGATTCCCGCCGCTGACCACACGCGCGGCGGCCATCTTGCTGCCTTCATCATCTTCTCCGGCCTCGGTAGCGGTGCAGACGGAGTCCTGGATGGCGGATCTTGAGGCCCTGGACCTGGAGGGGTCGCAGATGGAGGGGAGGAGTCCCCCGGAACAGCTGGAGGGCCGATCCACCGCCGCGATCCTGGCACAGTATCAGTCTTCATCCTCGCTTCTGAGAGCCATCCTGCTCAGCAAACTTCTCCCTCCTGTCTAGGGGCTCCCCCGCCCTCCCGATGACTGGTAAGCGCAATTCGGCTAAGAAGGCGACGAGTTATTCGTCCCGATTCCCGCCGCTGACCACACGCGCGGCGGCCATCTTGCTGCCTTCATCATCTTCTCCGGCCTCGGTAGCGGTGCAGACGGAGTCCTGGGTGGCGGATCTTGAGGCCCTGGACCTGGAGGGGTCGCAGATGGAGGTGAGGAGTCCCCCGGAACAGCTGGAGGGCCGATCCACCGCCGCGATCCTGGCGGCCATTGCAGACAGCAAGTCCTCCGTGGAGGGTAAGATAGACACGCTGGCTATAGAGTGTGGGCTCATAAGGCAGGACATGGACAAGTTCAGGGGCCGCCGGTCTGAAGCGGAGCAGCGCTTGTCCGTGATGGAGGACACAGTGGCCTCCACCTCCCATTCGGTTGGGGAATTGCAGCAGCAGGTCAGGGTCCTGATGGCCCGTTCTGAAGACGCGGAAAATCGCCTGCGCCGCAATAACGTACGGGTGGTCGGGCTCCCTGAGGGTGCAGAGGGCACTAACCCGGTGGAGTTTGCAGAATCCTTCTTTAAAGATCTCCTGGGCCTGCGGAACCTGTCCCCTGTCTATGTGGTGGAACGCGCCCACAGGGTACCTGCCGGTTGGAGACCCGCAGGCGCATGGCCGCGTGCCTTCCTTGTCCGCCTGCTTAATTTCAGGGACCGGGACGCGATCCTGGCTGAAACATGACAACGCTGTGATTCACCTGTATCCTGACTTCTCCCAGGAGCTGCAGAAGAAGCGGCGCTCCTTCACAGATGTCCGTCGTCGCTTGAGAGAGAAGGGCCTGGTGTATGGCATGCTCTATCCTAGCCGCTTGAAGGTGATTCACAGGGGCTCTGCGAAATTTTTCGATTCTCCGATGGAAGCAGTGGATTGGCTAGATTCGCTGGTCTGAGGAGTTGCTGAGGTCGGGGGTCGAGGTGGCGATGTGGTCGACCTAGGGAGAGAAGTCACTTACCTGTCTCTGATGTCCTTGCTGGGAGCAGTGGTTCCATGCTGCAGTGTTTGAATGCTATGCTCCGGCTACACTTTGCTGTGGAACTTCATAGCTATAAGCTGGTTGGAATGTTATGAGCGGTCAATCATCCGTTCCAGACAGGAGCAGCAGGTACGGTTATGCACGGATTGAAAATTCCGCGCGATTCCCTAAAACCCCCCTAATTTTTTCCTTTTTTCTTGGAGTGGATGGACTTTTGAGACGTTCCACATCTGTTTTCTACGTTTTGGGTACAAAGTTTCTCCGGCGGTGATACCGTTTTTTAGTTTGGTTCGCCTGGAGCAAACAGGGTGTTGGGGTTTTTGTGATGTTTTTTCCCCTGTATTTTTGTCAGATGTTTCTATTTTTTCTTACTGGCATGTTTTTTTTTTGCCTCTTCCCCTCCCCCATTTTTTACCCTTGTGACATTGACCTTTTGCCTTCTCCTTCCCGCTGCCTTGGGGCCTCGCTCCCTGTGCGTGTTACAGTATGTGGTGCCTTCCATGACATGTTTATTGAATTATTGTGTTATGTTACCCTGTGGCTCTCTGTGTCCAGTCTCCTTCTCCCTGGCTGGTTTGATTCCCATGCCCCTCCTGTCCTTCAAAAAAATTTCTCTTTCCCGACCCAATGAATGATATTAAGCTGGTATCGTGGAATGTCCGCGGTTTAAACTCCAAATTCAAACGCTCTTTAGTTCTACAGTATCTTAAGTCCCTGAACCCACATATTGTCCTCCTGCAGGAAACCCCCCTGGTGGGTAGTAAAACTCCACTTACTCCTCATATGCCAGAGGTGTGGTCATCTTACTGCATAAGAAATTGCAATGTAATATAGAACATGTTGTGACGGACCCTCAAGGGAGGTATGCTATTGTAGTTCTCACCGTGGACTCTCAGCTGTTGGCTATAGCCAATGTTTACATTCCCCCCCCCCTTTCACAAGGAGGTGTTTTATCTGATTTTAGAGAAAATTGCCACCTTTGGTCCACTAAAACTGTTGGTTGCTGGGGATTTTAACAACGTGCTTGACTATGAGTTTGACGCTTCTAACCCGAATCGGGTGCGGAATCTGGACCTCGGGCACTGGGCAGATATGGCGGCTTTGGAGGAGGTGTGGCGGTGGAAACATCCTGGTGAGAGAGGTTACTCCTATCTTTCCCACGTCAGCTCATCCTCCTCCCGTATCGATCTGTCCTTTGCGAATCCAGCCCTCCTGCCGCTGGTGACCGATGTTGGTTACCTGGCCGGGGGTCTATCGGATCACACTCCCTTGCAGGTGACGCTGTGCCGGCCTGGGGGGGGTGGTCAGAGGCTCTGATGAACCGTCGGTTGAGCCGCTGGTTTCTGGTCATATCACAGAGTACTGGGAGGTTAATGATGGCTCTGCAGGTGGGCACATGGTCTGGGATGCGTTCAAGGCGTCCACCCGGGGCGTGTATATAGCTGCTATCAAGGCTGCTAGAATTGAGAAGAATTCTGAGTCGGAGGCGCTACAGGTCCATGAGGTTCGGTGTGCGAAGGCTCATGCAGAGGCACCCTCTGTCTCCACACTTGTGGAGTTACAGATGGCCAGAAGGGCCTTCTTGGTTCATCTGCAATCTCTTACGCAATGTACGTTTAAATGTAAGGCGGAAGACTTATTTGAGAGGGGGGACAAAAATGGGAAATTGCTGGCTTATTTAGCAGCAGATGCTAGGCCTCATGTGGCAATTCCTTGCATATGCACGGCAGGGGGAGCTCTAGTGAGGGACAGGGAATGGATAATGCAGGCTTTTGTGTCCTACTACTCTGACCTCTATGCGGCTATCCCACAGTATGAGAATAGGGTTCTGACGGACCTGCTGGACTCCTTTCAGATCCCGGTGTTGCCTGGGGAGGCGGTGGAGCTCCTGGAGGCTCCCTTTTCTCCTAAGGAGCTGGCTGCGGCTATTGCTTCCTTCCCAAATGGAAAGGCGCCGGGTCCTGATGGGATCCCGGCGGAGTGGTATAAGACTTACTCGGATGTGCTCTCGCACAGGTTGCTGACCCTTTACAGGGAATGTTTGGAGGTGGGGAGTTTGCCTCCCTCGTGGTACGAGGCCCAGGTGGTCTTGCTCCCCAAACCTGGGAAGGACCTCCTCCATTGTTCCTCCTATAGGCCCATTGCTCTACTGAATATGGACCTTAAAATTTTGACCAAGATGTTAGCTAATAGATTGATGTCCTGTTTAGACCATTTAATTTCACCTGACCAGACAGGGTTCATGCCCAAGAAGGCTACAGATATCAACTTACGCAGGGTTTACGCTCACGCGCAGATTGACGGGGAAATATCTCACGGGGGGGCCCTGGTGTTTTTCGATCTTGAAAAGGCGTTCGACTCCATTGATTGGGGCTACATGACTCAGGTACTGGGGCGTATGGGCTTTGGTCCTGTGTTCCTCAAATGGATATCATTACTCTATAATAGTCCGGTAGCGGCAATTTGTCTGAATGGCGAGGTGTCGAGCGCCTTTCCGGTATTTAGAGGCACCAGGCAGGGTTGCCCCTTGTCGCCGGACTTATTTGCCCTGGTGATGGAACCCCTGGCAATCGCATTGCGATCCTCGCCCCTAATTGAGGGAATCAAGGTGGGCACTCTGACTGAGTCATTGGCTCTTTACGCGGATGACCTGGTTCTGTTTCTGGGGGATACTGGTCCTTCCCTACATGCCGCACTTTTATTGATGAGCAGGTTTTCTGTGGTCTCGGGCCTTAAGGTCAACTGGACCAAATCAAAAATCCTCCCACTCAGTTCCCATGTGTCGCCTGGACAGGCTGACCCTTCTAATCCCCTACAGTGGGTGACTCAGATTAGGTACTTGGGGTTGCTAATTACGAACTCTGTGTCGGACTTTGTCAACCTCAATGTATCCCCATTGTTAAGCACTGTCTCTAGGAAGTTACACTCCTGGAAGAGTCCCCCCCTATCCCTCATTGGAAGGGTCAATCTTATTAAAATGAAGATTCTCCCTCTCCTACTCTATACACTTAGGAACTCTCCGGTGTGGATACCAAAATCCATTTTTAAGGCCATAGATGGTATGATCTCCTCCTTCTTGTGGCAGGGTAGTCTCCCACGCCTCAAGTTGGCCATCCTTAAGCAACCCTGGGGGGAGGGGGGTTTGGCGGTACCTGACTTCCACAAGTATTTCCTGGCTGGCCAGTTGACGGTCGCACACCGTTGGCTGACTTCTGCTCCGGACGATGCTGCGGTATCGTTGGAGGCGGCTTGTGTGGGTTCCTATGAGGCACTCTCCTACTTAGTTTATAGGGGCCGAGGAACGCACTCCATGAATTCGGTGATCAGAGCATGGTCTGTGGCACAAGAGTTGAGGCCTTCCCGATCGCCTCACCCTCTCCCCTAAAACGCCTCTATGGAGAAATCCTAATTTGTCACACTTTCTGGACTACCCGGACCCGGTGGTGTGGGCTGCCTATGGGATAAAGACCTTAAGTCACATTGTGGTGAATGGTACCCTTATGACGTTTGACGAGCTAAAGACACGCTATGACCTTCCCAATACTCATTTCTTTAGATACCTGCAGTTGCGCCATGCATTCCTGGCTCAATTTGGTGGGGTTCCTTTGGTTCTAGAATTCGGGGATTTGGAATCACTGGCTCGTAGCAAATCGCTTCCTAAGACAGTATCTAGCCTCTATCAGGAACTTTTTCAGGAAACTACCAAGCTGCTGTCGCCTTGCAGGAATGCTTGGGTGGCTGTAGCCCCAGGACTGGACAGTGATGACTGGGACGATGTCTGGGGGGGCGGCAATCCAGGCCCTGGTTTCCACTAGGGATAGACTTATACATTACAAGTTTTTACATAGGATATACCGGACCCCGGCCAGACTGGCTAGAATGTTCGGAGGTCAGGGATCTGCCTGCTGGCGGTGCTCCATGCCCTCTGCCAATTTTATGCATGTCTTCTGGGATTGCCCCCAGGTAAGGGCATACTGGGAGGCGGTGGTGGATTGCATTAGGTCGGTCACTTCTATCTCGATCCCCATGACTGTTGAGGTGTGTTTGCTGCAGCTAGTTGAACCCCTGGCTACGACCAGGGCTATAAGGACTCTTCTTATTCTTTTGCTTTTTTTATGCCAAGAAAAGAATCATCCTTTCATGGAAAAGCTCCTCAGCCCCAACGGTGACAGCTTGGAAGGTGTTAGTCAACAAAGCCATTCCATTCTATAAGGCAACTTATTTGAGTAGAGGGGCATTGACCAAGTTTGATAAGGTATGGGGGGGCTGGATGGCTTCCGTGGATACGGTGTCAGATTAAGTTAGGTAGGTGGAGGCATATGTGGTCCGACAGCTGAGACAGTCAGGGAAATCTTTGGAGGGGAGGACAGAGCACTACATGGCATGTCTCATGATAATTGTCCATTTTGGAGGGGGTACTAGTTATTGTCTATTATATTGTGGTTGGGTTCTTTGGGAGGGAGTGAGGGCACCCGTCTCTTGGCTCAGCACTGGGTCGGGAGTCGGCAAGAAGGCTTTATTTATATTGTGTAGGGGGGACCAGTCATGCTTGGACTTCATTTCATTACGATCCATCTCATTACATTTGAACACTGTTGATTATGTCTACTACAAACATTTGTCGTCCCCCCCCCCCCTCATCTCTCCCCCCCCCTTTTTTTTCTTTCCCCACTTCCCCCCTTCCCCTGTTTCCCCTCTTCTCTTGGTTGTGTTTTGTTTTGTACACCGGTCCCTGTGTTTTGACCGGTAACTGTTGGTCGCGTTTGTGGCCTGTTATTGTATATGTGTCTTGGAAAATTCAATAAAAATAATTTTACAAAAAAAAATAGATAAAAATAAAATAAAATCATTATTCATTGGTTAAAAAGCAGTTTAAATACAACTCAATGTTTAACCCTAGTGGCTGCATTGTCCTTAAACGATGTATCCATTCTGTTTCGTTTTGCGATACGGCTTTTTTGAGGTCAGTGCCTCTCCAATGTTTAGTGACCCTGTCTACGCCATAAAAGGTCAGCTTGCGAGGGTCCTTATCATGGCAGTCTGCAAAATGTTTGGAAACACTATGGTTAGGAAACCCTTTGATTATGTTTGCCACATGTTCGTTGATTCGACTTTAAGTTCACGAGTTGTGCGTCCCACATATTGCAACTTGCACGGGCATTCTAGGACATAAGTCACATGATCTGAATGACAGGTGATAAGTGGTTTTATCGTGAATTCCTGTTGGGTGACAAAAGAAATGAATTTGCTCTTTTTCTTTCCCTGTCTGGTGGTATTTTTACATGATCTGCATCGGGTGCAGTAATGGAATGCAGATCCATCCAGAAAGGTCAGAGGTCTCTCAGGTGGATCTGGGACATTGGCCGCAATTTTATTTCTAAGGCCCGGAGCTTGCCTGTAAATGAAATTGGGCTTGGGGGGTAATATTTTGGCCAAATCTATATCCTGTAATAGGATAGGCCAAAATTTTTTGAAAATATTTTCCACATTCCTGTACTGTCTATGAAAGCCAGAGAGGAAAGGCACCTAATCCTCCCGTTTGGTGCTTCTCTTAGACTCAAGCAAGGTTAAACGGTCCATACTGTAACGTAGGCAAAGGATATCCTTTTTCAGCAAACCGTTTAGTGAGTATGTTTGCTTGTAGGTTGTAATCAGTAATTGAATCACAGTTCCTTCTTATGCGCATATATTGACCCTTGGGGATTGCTCCCAACCATTTAGGATGGTGGCAGCTGGAGGTGGGCACAAAACCGTTTCTATCTGTAGGCTTGAAATAGGTTTTTGTGCCAACCCGATTCTCCTTTTTATACAGTGTTAAGTCCAGATAGTTGATAGAGACAAGGCTGCATTCTGCCATAAAGATTATTATTCATTTCCAATATGAGTTCGTCTAGGGCTAATTTGGTGCCCTCCCACATTAGCAGGATGTCATCGATATATCTTTTATAATATATGAGGGCAGGTGGGTTAACATTATAAATGGTTTCCTCCTATTTATTTAGAACCAAATTAGCCACGCTGGGGGCATAACGAGCCCCCATCGCGACACCCTTGAATTGCGATAAGGAGCCATCCATTAGTGCACATTTGGGGGATCTTCTTGGTGGAGGTGGACACCTTTTACAATGAATTTTCAACAATTTGCATCTGAGAAAGATTAGCCTTGATTGGACTTTATCTAACACTCTTTGAATGGACTTGAGTTTATTTATTTATTCATTCATCTTTTTTTTTTTTTTGTACAATCTATTTCTATTTCACTATTTTCAGTGTGTTGCTGCTCACTAAGTCTGCTATTGTTGGTTCAGACGGACAATTTATTAGATTTCACTTTATTGTTTATTCTCTTATTATTCATTATTAGCGCCCCCTCCATAGTGAGCTAGTCAGTGAGGCAGACGGATTAGCTACAGGAGCTCCACAGCGGCGCACGTCTCCTAGGAGTAGGAGCGTGTGTGCCTTAGCTCCAGGCAGGCGTAGGAGGCAGACAGGCAGAGTCTCCCCCAGCCCTGCTAGCCCAGTCCACACTCCAGCTCCAGCCCTGGAAAATCCTGTGCCCCAATCTGATCTCTCCTCCAGCTCAGCTCCCTGGCTCTCCTGCAGGTAAGAGCCCTCCACCAAAGCTGCTGACGGCCGTCCTTTTCAGGATAAAGCCGCAGCAATACGGATCTCCCCTGCTCCTTTCCTCGATTCCCTGCACTCCCACACCTCCATCTTCATTAGGGGCCCCCTCCTGCCACCTCCCCGCGGCAATTCCGCCGTTCTGGGGCTTTTTTGAGAGAACCGCACCAGGCCGCCCTGAATCGCGGGGCCGCGGTCTAGGAAAGACCGCTGCTTCACTTGCGGCCTAACGGCGCGCTGCTCCCCACGCCTCTGCTGTCCTCACCCAGCCTCCAGGAAACCCCCCTTACCCCAGAAGGACAGACACTCGTCCCTGTTTTCACCCTCTCAGCCCCCAGTTCTTACAGAACCACCCTATCTGTCAGCCCTCATCCCACTGCCTGAGCAGGCAGCCATCCTACCAGACCAGCAACACACTCACCTCTCATCCCCAGCCCCCCCTCGTCTCTCCAACGTACAGAAGCTTGATCCAGGGGTTACCCGATCGCCTCTCACAGGGGTCAGGAAGGAATTTTTTCCCTACCGGAGCATATTGGCCTAGCGCCGCCAGGGTTTTTTTGCCTTCCTCTGGACCAAGCCAGGAGAGAGGAATTAGCCAATTCCTCTCCCCACTGCCCCTGAAATCTCCCCCCCCCCCCCGGTGTATTGGCGATCATGGCATGTCGGCAATATTCTGCCGAAACCATTTGGAGTTTGAGGCAATGCACGCAATACTGCCAGCCATCACCAAAAAGGCCCTAAGAACTGAGCGACTATTGAGAATCGATCATAGATCGACTGTCAGACATTTCAGCCATTTACCCCAGCTCAAGCACATATCATGTGCTCTGATTAACACAAGATCGGCAGTAAAACACCGACTAGAAATCCACGACTTCATTCAACAAAATAATTTAGACTGTCTCTTTATTACAGAGAGCTGGCTCACGGCCGACTGTAACACCATTCTAGGAGAACTGGTGCCAGAAAATTACCGTATCATAACGGAAAACAGAATAGGGCAAAGAGGAGGCGGCCTGGCGGTGATCCACAAGACTCACCTTACGATCACCAAACCAGTCCGCCAAAACCCTCTTCCATTCATGGAAACCCTTACTCTACAACTACAAACAACTTCAAAGGAGACCGTCCACATTCTGCTCTGCTATAGACCGCCCGGCCCAAAATCGCAGCTGCTATCATCATGAACGGATTTCTTCTCCACTTACACCCTCAACAGCAAACATCTTTTGCTGCTCGGGGATTTCAATCTCTGGGCCAACTCCTCACAAGACCCCATTGCCGATGCCTGTATTAACCACCTGGAAGGATTAGGTTTACAGCAACTAGTATGTGGACCCACACATGCTTCAGGTCACACACTTGATCTTATTTTCAGACAAGCTCTGGAAATAAAAATGTTGGAAAATGAAAAGTTGCCATGGACAGACCACCATGCAATTAAATTCAGTATTTCCACTATCCCCCCTGCAACAAAAACATCAAATCCAGTGACAACACACTGGACTAGATGTCAGAAGAAGCTCCACTCGGAACTCTTCAAAACTACTTTAAGGAAAAAAATAGAAACAACTCAGCCGCATCAAACGGCCGTTGAAACATTGGATGCCATAAACTCGGCCATGCTACAGTCAGCCAACTTGGTAGCGCCGAAACGAAAAACCCGCATCCGGAAAAACAACCACAGCTGGTTTAACAACCAGCTGTCGTTACTGAAGCAAGAACGCAGAAGGGCAGAATCTGCCTGGAAAAGATGTTCTTCAGAGCTAAACCTATCCATCTACAAGGCGACAACAAGGAAATACCACAAAGAAATTTTCCAAGCCAAGAAAAATTATTTTTCGGAGGCTATCAACAGCGCCTTAAACCGCCCCCGCGAACTCTTCAAGATGGTCACCCAGACCATGAAACCAGGATGCATTGAAGCCCCCAGTTCGGACACACAAGAATTTTGCAATGAACTATCGGATTACTTCATTAACCACTTAAGACCCGGACCAATACGCTGGCAAATGACCCAAGGGGTTTTTGCGATTCGCCACTGCGTCGCTTTAACAGACAATTGCGCGGTCGTGCGACGTGGCTCCCAAACAAAATTCACGTCCTTTTTTTCCCACAAATAGAGCTTTCTTTTGGTGGTATTTGATCGCCTCTGCGATTTTTATTTTTTGCGCTATATACAAAAATAGAGCGACATTTTTGAAAAAAAATCAATATTTTTTACTTTTTGTTATAATAAAAAACCAATAAACTAAATTTTAGTCAAACATTTAGGCCAAAATTTATTTAGCCACATGTCTTTAGTAAAAAAAAAAAAATCGCATTAAAAAAAAATTAGCTACCTAGCGGGAACAGCGACACTAATACAGCGATCAGAAAAATGATCGCTTAGTGACGCTGGCAATAGGGAGTGAAAGGGTTAACTAGGGCAGTGATCAAGGGGTTAAAACTTTATTGGGGGGGGGTGGGGGGGGCCACCCTGACACTACTGACTGTCTGACTGTCACACTGTCTGTCACACTGACACTAAATACAGTAATCATACATGATTACTGCATTCAGTGACACTGTGACAGGGGGGAGGGGGGGGGGGGGGGCGATCGCGGGGGTTAAATGTGTGTGTCAGTGTGCTGTTTGGTGCAGACTTACTTGTTCTGTAGTGATCTCTCCTCAGCGGCGCTTGAAACAAACGCCGAGGGAGAGATCACGTCGCTTCCTCCTTCCTGTGTTTACACAGGAGGAGGAAGTGACAGGTCAGGCGGGCGCGCGCATTGGCTGGGAGCGATCCGGAGGGGGCGGATGAAAACGGATAGCCGCCCCCACTTGTCGGATCGCTCCTGCAGCCGCGCGGACCGCCGCATGTACGGGGGGGGGGGGTCCGATCGGACCCCCGATCCCCCCCAAGGCACCAACGTATATATACGTTGATGTGCCTGTCGGTGCCATTCTGCCGACGTAAATGTACATGCGGCGGTCCTTAAGTGGTTAATAAAATCGAGGCAATCCGTGAAAGTATTCAGCAAAACAATTCCCCCCTCAGCCCCCCCTGCAGCCTCTCACACAACACCCATAGTAATTCTCCTATATCGGGTAAGTTCACCCTGGAACCCATCTCCATCGAGACCACTAAGAATGTCATTGGTACTTTGCGTAATGGCACAGCGCCAAATGACATTATCCCCACAGAACTGCTGAAGGAATGCGCCTACATCCTGGCTCCTCCCATCACGCAGCTTATCAACCAGTCTTTCTTGGAGGGCATAGTGCCCTCACAGTTGAAAGAGGGTATAATCCAACCCATCCTGAAGAAACCCTCCCTGGACCCCAAGGACCCACTCCACCGCCGTCCCATAACAAGCCTCAATGTACTCTCAAAGGTAATGGAGAAAGTAGTGGTACAACAGCTGCAACAGCATCTGGATACCCACAAGCTACTTGACCCATTGCAATCAGGCTTCCGTCCCGGACATGGGACGGAAACAGCATTGCTGAAAGTATGGGACGATGTTCTCAAGGCCGCAGACGAAGGAGAATCTTGTCTTCTAGTTCTGTTGGACCTAAGTGCAGCTTTCGACACTGTAGACCACAAACTGTTACTGACTCGGCTTGCTGAAGTAGCCAGAGTCGCAGAAGGCGATTTATCTTGGTTCTCCTCTTTTCTGGAAAACCGATCGCAAACAGTGAAGTTAGGACCTTTTACGTCAGAGAAACGCACAGTAACATGCGGAGTCCCTCAAGGATCGCCTCTGTCACCAGTGCTGTTTAACATATATCTTCGTCCTCTTTTTGAGATTATCAGCAGCCAAAAACTGCTCTACCACTCATATGCAGATGACACGCAACTGTATTTCCGCATCTGCAACAGAAAGGATCACCACCTCAATCTAGAGACATGCCTCTCTTTGATAGAGGACTGGATGACAAAGAGTTATCTTAAACTCAACGGAGCGAAAACAGAACTTCTCCTGTTTCACGCCAAGCGCAGGAATCAACTTTCAACAGCATGGACCCCCCCGCCTATTTTGGGCAAACTCATCACCCCTAGCACCAAAGTCAAAAGCCTAGGGGTCATTTTTGACTCCTTTAAGACAATGGACGCACAAATAGGGTCAGTAGTCAGCGGATCTCACCATCTGCTGCGCCTACTACGCAGACTCACTCCGTTCATCCCTAAAGAAGATTTAGCGGTCGTGGTGGGAGCAATTGTAAACTCCAGACTGGACTATGCAAACGCCCTCTACCTCGGACTCCCCAAGTACCAAATCGCTCGTCTGCAAGTCGTTCAGAATACGGCCGCCAGACTTGTGACTGGGAAAAACCCTGGGAATCCATCTCACCTTCACTGAGAGCCCTTCACTGGCTGCCAGTTAAAGACAGAATTGCTTTTAAAGCCCTCTGTCTTACGCATAGATGTGTCCATGGGAATGCCCCCCTTTATTTATGCAAAATAATAAAAGCGCATAACCCCAATCGCGTTTTGCGATCCACTAATCAGAACCTGCTCGAGGTTCCGAAAGCCAACTTCAAGTCCAAAGGAGAAAGAAGATTCGCGATCCAAGGTCCCAGACTATGGAACGCTTTACCAACCAGCATTCGGTTGGAGGAGAACCACCTAGCATTCAGGAAAAAGGTCAAGACTCATCTCTTTTGATATCAAAGGAGACAGGAACAACAAGCGCCCAGAGGCGATTCAGTTCGCATGTGCCGCGCTATATAAGTTTTCATTCATTCATTCCATATACCATTACTGTTCAGTTCAGACCTTTGATGAGGTCTCTATCTTAGGGGAGCTGCTTATTCACTATAATTATATGTTGTTGTCACATTAATTTTTATTGGCGTGAGATACCACACCTTTTATAACACAGAAATGACAGCTCAGACCACCGTGAGAAAGCTCCCAGTACTGTGGTTATAAGGAAACAGACAAGCAGGAAGTGTGGAGATCAGAGCAGGATTACAGCAACTTCAAAGCAAAAACGAACAATAAGGACATGAAACCAGTACTGCAGTAAGGTAAAGGAAGCTATTTAGCTAAAAAAAAAAATCCTTTAGTGATCCTTTAATTGTTATTTTCGCCCTGGTTTCCGGGTTCTGATTCCCGCGGGACTGGGCGTTCCTATTGAGAGCTTAGATGATTGACGTCTGGTGAAAAACTTCCCATGGCACATAAAGCGCGCCACCGGTCCGGCCCCTTACCACGTGATCAGCTGTCAGACAATGACAGCTGATCACATGATGTAAACAAAAGCCGGTAATTGTTTTTTTTTTTCCTCACACTGACAGGACGAGGAGAAAAAAACAAAACGATCACGGCTTATGTGAAAGGGACATCGGTCCCGAAGAGGAAGGAGGCACATCTGCCTCCTCTGTGCAGTCAGTACCCCCTGCCAGTGCCATCTATCAATGCCCACCAGTGGTGCTAATCAGTGCCACCTATCACTGCCACCCATCAGTGCTCATCACTGACAGCTATCAGTGCCACCTATCAATGCCACCTTTTAGTGCGGCCTATCAGTGCCCATCAGTACAGCCTCATCGGCGTACATCAATGAAGGAGAAAAATTACCCTTTGGCAAAATTTTATAACAAAATATAAAAAAAATATATATTTATTTTTTATTTAATCAGTATTTTAATTTTTTTTTAACAAAAAATAAAAACCGCAGAGGTGACCAAATACCACCAAGCTCTATTTGTGGGGAAAAAATTATAAAAACTTCATTTGGGTACAGTGTTGTATGACCGTGCAATTGTCATTGAAAGTGCATCAGCGCTAAAAGCTGAAAATTGGTCTGGGCAGGAGGGGGGTTTAAATGCCCAGTAAGCAAGAGGTTAAAGGTTCGGATGACTTTGAAGCCGCGCTAGTGTGAACCGAGACGAAGGCAACAATACATAATCTGAAATTAAAATGGAGAACCTTTAACTGAAAGCAATAATGCATACACCACATGAAGGGAGGCACATGATTTAACGCTTAAAACTTGTCACCTTACTATTGTATAAATCACAACATTGGCTGGACAGAATTTTAGATTATTTATAATTCTACTCTGTTTAGCTGTTTGTGTGGAGTTCAGTCTTTGAGTGTTTTGTTCCTTTTATACAATAAGTTAACCTAATGCCATTGTATTGTACCTTCTCATTCTTAGATCAGGCCAGACATACAAGTATACAAGCTCTACATCAGGTGCGCCCAACCTTTTGAGGAGCGAGGGACACTTTATCGACACAATGAGGCGGAGGCGGGACTCCAAGCTGGCCGCAATCACTGATGGGCCAGCCCCACCGCGATCACTAATGGGTCAGCCCCACCGCCGCCTCTGCACATGACCCCATTCTTCGCACTAATGCTCAGGGAATGTGAAGGGGGAAGGGATTTATACAAAGTGGTGGGTGGGGTGGCAACAGTGATGTAAGGGGGGCTGAGGTTAGTAATTTGAAGGAGTGGGCCAGGCATGGACTGGCCATAGGGACTACAGGGAGTTTCCCGGTGGGCCGATGGCTCAGTGGGCCGGTTTCAGTGACAGCCTGTCAAAGTAATGGCTGCGCAGCTCACCCTCCACTTCATGCAGTGATGTGAGAAGAATGAGGAAAATACAGAGGAGAATAAGTGAAATAATAAAAGAGGTGAGTAAGGACTCCTTTTGTTATGCTACTTATGTTTTTTTGCACAATTGCGTATAATTTGTATACTGCTTTTGTTCTTGTTTGCAAACATAAAGTGGGCCGGTCTGGATAAAGTCCAGGGCCAAATTTTGGTCTCAGTCCATCCCTGGAGTGGGCTGATATAAATGGGGTAGAGAACAGAAATGTGATAGGGAGGTGATATTAATGGGGAAGTCATATGAGGGGGTTTGAAGACACTGCTGTAAAGGGGTAATATGAAGGGGGCTGTGATGTAGAGGGGGGTTGTGATGTGCAGAGGGGCTAAGAACACTATTCTGATGTAAAGTATCTGAGGCTAGGTTTATATCACTGCTACCTGTGTTCTGCGTGTAGGCTGTTTTACATGCAGAAACACAAAGAAATAAGTCCCCTTACCCTTTGTTTTTGTTTTTAATTGCGCTACACCAAGCTAGTTTGGCAGTCACAAAAATGTGCAGCATTTGCCCGATGCTTCAAAGTACCATTAGGAATCAAACATGCAATTCGGACCTCCCCTGGAATAACATTTTAGTGACTGGACCTTCGTGAATCTATATTCAATACCCCTGTTGTAATCGATAATTTAAGTTAATTGAAGCAGCGGTCGCTGGTAATGTTGGTCCCCGTGCGGTAGCTGGTAACTGCTTGCCGACCAGTTGCCGTCATACTGCAGCAGGTCGGCTCTCCTGCACGAACCACCTTAGGTGTACTTCGGTCAGTGTATGGGAGATAGGCGACCCGCGGTCGCAGTGTACAGAGGCAGAATGGGGTAACTGCCTATGTAAACAAGGTGATTCCCCGTTCTGCCAGATGACATGTCAGAACTTCTTCTTGTGTTCCCAGAGATCTGGAACAGTAATCTCTGTCATGTCCTTGGTAGCCCATCCCCCCCTACAGTTAGAACACACCCAGGGAACACCCCTTGACTGCCCCCTAGTGTTAACCTCTTCCCTGCCAGTGTTATTTTTACAATGAAAAGTGTATTTTTATAGCACTGATCAATGTAATAATGTCACTGGTCCCCAATTAGTGTCAATGTCACAGTCTCGCTTAAAATCGCAGATCACTGCCATTACCAGTAAAAACAATAAAAAAATAAAGTCCCTAAATCTATCCCATAGTTTGTAGACACAATAACTTTTAGGCCTCGTACACACGATCAAATCTGTCTGCTGGAAACGGTCTGCTAGACCGTTTCAGCAGACAGATTCGATCGTGTGTACGGGCTAACAGATGGATTTGGCCACCCGACAGATTTCAAAGCATGCTTTGAAATCTGTCGGCTGGGAACCCGTCCGCCCGACATGTCTGCTGGTTAGTATGCTAACCAGCAGACATGTCTTCTCGCACATGCGCCGAATGGTTTCGTCGCATGCGCGGAAGTGTTTTACTTCCTGGTGCGGTGACGTGGCGGCGTCAACGTCACCGCCACGTCAGCGCGCTGTCTGCTGGCGGGGATTTTGGTTTGCTCGTGTGTACAGGCGAGCAAACCAAAATCCCAGCAGACAGATTTGTTCAAATCTGTCGGACAGACAGATTTGAACAAATCTGTCTGCTCGTGTGTACAAATCAATACGCTTATTGCTTTTTTTTTTTATGTAGAAGAATATATATCGGCCTAAACTAATGAATACATTTTTTTTTATATATATATATATTTTTTGGGATATGTATTATAGCAGAAAGTAAAAACCGCAGAGGTGATCAAATATCACAAAAAGAAAGCTCTATTTGTGGGGGGGAAAAAAAGGATGTACATTTTTGTTTGGGTACAAAGTTGCACAATCAAGGAACAATGGGCAGTTAAAGCAACACAGTGCTGTATTGCAAAAAAAATGGCCTCGTCATTAAAGCGGAGGTCTGGCGTAAAAAAAAATAAAAAAAAATTGTAAAAGTCAGCAGCTACAAACACTGTAGCTGTTGACTTTTAATAAGGACACTTACCTGTCCTGGTTGCCTACAATGTCGGCTTTCTGAGGCCAATCCGTCCCTTGGACCGGGTCCCAGCGCCGCCATCCTCAGTAAGGGTAACAGGCAGTGGAGCCTTGCAGCTTCACTGCCCGTTTCCTACTGCACATGCGCGCGGCACTCTGAATGGGCGGCTGACTTCTGGGAGACACACAGTTCCCAGAAGTCAGCGCACACCCATCCCCAGAAGACAACGCAAGGAGGACGAGACTGAGAAGCACCGCGCACAAGGAAGGGGCAGATTAGGAAGATCTGCCTAAAAACAGCCATTTCTGGTAAGTATAACATTTTTATTTATTTTTTTGAGCCTTTTTGGCCATTTTTTTTTTTTAGGGTGAACATCCACTTTAAGCAGGCAAATCTTTCCGGGGCTGAAGTGGGTAAAGTTGGCCTCCACCTCCCTCTGTTCAATGGTGGCCATTAGGAATGCATGTCGTTGGTGTCCAATGGTTACTTTCCTTTGTCTCCCAGTTCCTGAGTTTTTGTTGACCGACTGTGCCAGAACAATGCCGGCCACATTGGGCAGAATAAATTCTTTTTACGGGGCTTAAATTTGAAACTGCATTTGCAACAGTTTAAGCAAAACTTGGCCTCCTAACGTCTTGATAACTTCCTATTGTACAATCTACCCTCCAGGGGGGTAATAATGTGTTTTCTAGAGACAAAAATTGTACAAATTATAGTTCTTAATTTCAATGTCCCTCTCTAATTGATTGAGTATATTAACTGATTCTTAGGCCGCGTACACACGACCAAATCTGTCTGCTGGAAACGGTCTGCCAGACCGTCCCAGCAGACAGATTCGACCGTGTGTACGGGCGAGCAGATGGATTTGGCCAGCCGACAGATTTGAAAGCATGCTTACCAATCCGTCGGCTGGGAACCCGTCCGCCCGACATGTCTGCTGGTTAGTACGCTAACCAACAGACATGTCTTCTCGCACACGCGCCGAATGATTTCGACACATGCGCGGAAGTGTTTTACTTCCTGGTGCGGTGATGTGGCGGCATCAACGTCACCGACACGTCAGCGCGCTGAAAAAAAAAAACACAAAAAAAAATAAAATAAACACAAAAAAACAAGAAAAAAATAAAATAAAAAAAAATTAAACACAAAAAAAAAAAAAAAAAAAAAAAAATTTAAAAAAAATAAAAAAGATAATAATAAACACAAAAAAATAATAAAAAAAAAAAAAAAAAAAAAAAAAAACACAAAAAAAATAAAAATAAACACAAAACCAGAAAAAAAACAGAAACAAGAGAAAAAAAAAATGTAAACACATAAACAAGAGAAAACAAAAAAAAAAAAATTAAATAAATGACAAAAAAATTATTGTGCCGGGATATGTGCCCATATGGACCACATTGTGAACATGTTTGTGAATTAATGTCAACTTGTGAAACGAGTGTATACGTAATGTAATGTATACGTGAAAACACGTGTCCGTGAACAGGTGTTCATGAATACAAATGTGTCTCATTCATATATTCATGTGATCGTGAAATGGATGAAGATCAAGTGAATAAGTAAACAACACGAAGAAAAAAAAAAAAAAAAAAAAAAAAAAGGCCTTATTGGGGTATGGTAAAAAGGATGCAGAGATATATTGATGTCCTAAGTGTAGAAGTATCTTTTTAAAAAAATGAAAAATGAAAAAGGTGATAGATTTACTACGGGGCACCTTTATATATAACGGCCAGGACCCAAATGTGTGCGAGTGGACGGCATGAGGTGTACTGATGTTCCGGTCTGGAGATGACTCTGACCCCGACGTGGCATAAGTGTCATAGGCTGTTTCATTCTCTGGGTCAGAGAAGCTCACCTTTTTTGTTCTGTTTTTCCGGGACCGTTTGGGTTGATAGGGGAGCTGTGTCCAAACATACACATTATTGGTGTCATAATCTGTGCGATCTCTCAGTTGTTTCCCCTTTTTGGTGTCAATGACATGTTTCTCTAATTTATCCAATTTGCTGTTTAGTTTCGCGTCCAGATCTGCAAAGTCAGGATGTGTCTGTAGCATCGTTAGTTCCTTTTGGATGGCAGACATCTCCGTTTGTATTTTGTTGACTTGTTCTAAATTGGATTTGATGAGGATACCCATCAATCCAAATGAACAACTGTTGAGCGTGTCTGTCCATTCCTGTTTCAAAACCTTGTTGCATAGTTCTGTTGTAGGGAATTTCTTAATGCGTAAACCCCGAGGTATTTGGGAAGTAGTGATGTAGTTGGACAGAAAGTCAGTATCCCAGTAAAATTTTATCTCCTTCGCCATGTGTTGTTCAAGCTGTCTAAACATGGCTAGGAGTGATACTTCACTATCCTGACTTGGTGCCGAGATGGTGTAGGTGCCCAATCTGAACGGATTTTCCGTGGATGGTTTTAGGGTTCTGCTGAAACCTGGATCTGTGGTTGTGGCTGTAGACGAGGACATGTTGTTATCCATAAGAAGACTGGTAATCCAAAATAATCAATAGGAAATTCCAAACAGGTACTCCCTAGCTGGTGATAATGAGATGCAAAATCCAAAAAAGACAAAAGAAAAGAAATCACCGCTCCAGGTGAGACCTGTAGACGATCAAGGATAATTAGATTACCAAGGTGCTGGCGATGCAAATGGCAATGATGATGAAGAAAAGAGGGAAGGACGGCCGCACTCCAAGGATTTTCAAACGAAAAAAGTTGTCTTTATTGTAAATCCAAAAACATGTACAGTCACAGCAATCACAGAAAACAGGACAGTCTACAGGTCTCACCTGGAGCGGTGATTTCTTTTCTTTTGTCTTTTTGGGATTTTGCAATCACAGCGCTAGAGCAGCGATACACGGAAGTCACTCCGGGTATCACGGCGGCAACAAAGAAGGTGACTGAGGACCGTTGCGGGGGCTTCGATCTCAGGTAAGTGATTCATAATGAGCTAGTATATTTTTTCTAGGTTTTGTGTATTCTTTCTTACACCAGGAGGTTAAAGCGGAGCTCCACCCTAAAGGGGAACTTCTGCTCATCAGAACCCTCCCCCCTCCGGTGTCACATTTGAAATCTTTCAGGGGGGAGGGGGGTGCAGATACCTGTCTAAAGGCAGGTATTTGCACCCACTTCCGGCAACACAGTCTGCGGGTAGACTGTGGGCAGGACGTCAGATACGCCCCCCCCCCCATTGTGTTCTGGGAAACACACAGCTCCCAGAACACAGCGGCGACCAGTGAGGACGGCGTACACGACTCGCGCATGCGCTGTAGGGAATCGGGCAGTGAAGCTGGAGCGCTTCACTTCCTGGTTCCCTCACCGAGGATGGCGTTGGGGGCAGCAGAGTGACGAGCGTTTGCTCGTTCTTTACCGCCGACGGCGCTGGACTCCAGGAAAGGTAAGTGTGCTAATATTAAAAGCCAGCAGCTGCAGTATTTGTAGCTGCTGGCTTTTAATATTTATTTTTTCGGCGGACATCCACTTTAATTTTCGATTGTTTTCAATGAACACAAATGGAGGTCCCAGACGTATTATGTAGATTTTTTTTTTTTTTTTAAAGGATGTTTATAGTGCAACTCTTGGTTACCCCAGTAGTATTTTCAACTCTTATTCATTTACCTGCTCTCTTAATTTTTATTTCATTTTTTTCCTCCACTGCTTGTGTGTAAAAAATAAAAATGTTCTCCATTTATTTACAGTATATATCGCAATTTGCTGATATTGAATACATTATAATATGTTTGTTTTTTAAAAAAAATAAACGTTTAAATGCAATTATGGCTTTGTAAATGTGTCTTTTTTTTTTTATTTATTTTTTTTATTCAGTCCAGCAGACATTGTGTGTGGTATTTGCAAGGCTGTTTGAATGGGCTTTTGCATGCATCCTCTGCAGCATTAAAATGGTATACTGCAGGGCACATATTAACGAGGTGCATTGGCTCAATCAGATTCAGGGTGAAAGTGTGTTCTGCTAACTCCAAGCCAGGATGTGGTATGAGCAGGGAAAAGTATACCAGAGGTATGTGGCCTGAGCAGGCTAAGGTGTGTGTCGAAGAGATCCAGTCAGAGTATGGGGCAATGTCAGGCCCGTCTTTAAGGCGGGGCAAAAGGGGAAGCTGCCCCGGAACCAGTTATTTTTGTATCCTCTGCCAAGGCTCCCTGCAAAGCTACTGGAGTTTTTTATAGCTTTTTATAGCTTCAGTGTGCATGGAGCCTTATGCCCCGTACACACGATCACTTTTTGTGATGAAAAAAAATGTTATTTTTCTTCATGAAAAAAAAAGAAAAATTTCCAACTTCATCATTAAAAATGACGTTGCGTACACACCATCATTTTTGACGTCGGACCGTTTTCAGCAGATAAATTCGATTGTGTGTACGCGGCCTAATGCAGTGGCGGTTGGTGCTCAACATTTTTTGGGGGGGCGCAAACAAACGAAAAAAAAAAACATCGAACGCAGCCCCTGTGCCCATCAAACGCAGCAACTGCGCCATCAATTGTCTTCACTGTGCCGTCAATTGTCTTCACTGTGCCATCACTTGTCGCCACTGTGCCATCAATTGTCGCCACTGTGCCATCAATTGTCGCCACTGTGCCATCAATTGTCGCCACTGTGCCATCAATTGTCGCCACTGTGCCATCAATTGTCGCCACTGTTCCATGCCATCAAACGCAGCCACTGTGCCATCATTTATTGCCAATATGCCCATCAATTGTCACCACTGTGCCATCCCATCAAACAGCCACTGTGCCATGCCATCAATTGTCACCACTGTGCCCATCAATTGTCGCCACTGTGCCAATCAATTGTCGCCACTGTGCCATGCCATCAAACGCAGCCACTGTGCCATGCTATCAAACGCAGCCATTGTGCCATGCCATCAAACGCAGCCACTGTGCCATCAAACGCAGCCACTGTGCCCATCAATTGTCACCACTGTGCCCATCAATTGTCACCACTGTGCCCATCAATTGTCACCACTGTGCCATGCCAAACACACCCACTGTGCCTTCAATTGTTGCCACTGTGCCCTGTAACATGCTGTTAGATTTATATCAGTGCCTCCTTACCTTACTGTATTCACTGCCCCCTACATCAGTGATTCCCCCCCCCTCAGACTGGCCTCACTGCGCTGTTACTGACCATCACTCGGGTGCACCGTGCAGGGTTCAGTCAAATGGTCCTCTGGGCTCCAGCTTGATGGCTCTCGTTTCATCCTATATTACACTACGAGACTGTGAGGACATGATTATAAGAGATGGTCAGAGACTGTGCGGCCATAATACAATAGATGGTCAGAGCATGTGCAGACATGATGCAGGAGATAGTCAGAGACTGCATACACGATAGAAGATATGGTCAGAGACTGCAGATATACTACAGGAGATGGTCAGAGACTGCAGATATACTACAGGAGATGGTCAGAGACTGCAGACATACTAAAGGAGATGGTCAGAGACTGCAGACATGATACAAGAGATGGTCAGAGAGTGTGCGGACATGATACAGGAGATGGTCAGAGACTGCAGACATACTACAGGAGATGGTCAGAGACTGCAGACATACTACAGGAGATGGTCAGAGACTGCAGACATACTACAGGAGATGGTCAGAGACTGCAGACATACTACAGGAGATGGTCAGAGACTGCAGACATACTACAGGAGATGGTCAGAGACTGCATACATGATACGGGAGATGGTCAGAAACTGCATACATGATACAGGAGATGGTCAGAGACTGAATACATGATACAAAAGATGGTCAGAGAGTGTGCGGACATGATACAAGAGACGGTCAGAGAGTGTGCGGACATGATACAAGAGACGGTCAGAGAGTGTGCGGACATGATACAAGAGATTGTCAGAGACTGCATACATGATACAGGAGATGGTCAGAGACTGCATACATGATACAAGAGATGGTCAGAGACTGCATACATGATACAAGAGATGGTCAGAGACTGCATACATGATACAAGAGATGGTCAGAGACTGCATACATGATACAAGAGATGGTCAGAGACTGCATACATGATACAAGAGATGGTCAGAGACTGCAGACATACTACAGGAGATGGTCAGAGACTGCAGATATACTACAGGAGATGGTCAGAGACTGCATACATGATACAAGAGACGGTCAGAGACTCCTGACATACTACTGGAGATGGTCAGAGAGAAGGATGAGCTCCAGCTCGTTCGTACAGCCCACGTGCAGAGCCCACCAGGAAGTTGGCACTGCACTGTGCTAATCACAGGCAGTGAGACATTTCCCGATCTCTGCAGTGACTCACTGCCTGTGATTAGCGCAGCATAGTGCTGACTTCCTGGCGGGCTCTGCACGTGGGCTGTGCGAACATGCTGGAGCTTATCCTTAGTCCGAGACTGCAGACATGGTACAGGAGATGGTCAAAGGCTGCAGACATACTACAGGAGATGGTGAGAGACTGCAGACATACTACAGGAGATGGTCAGAGAGTGTGCGGACATAAATGGGCTGAAATTGCACAGAACGCACAGCGTGTTCCTGTGTTTTTCAGTGTGAACCTGGACCTGTGACCTGGAACCCACACTTTGCTGCACTAACTTGCCTGGAAAGGACGCACTAGTATGGGCACCTGGAGCAATTTTGCACATCGCTTGTTGGGTGCCAAGGGCCACTCCCTCTGTGGCAGACAGCATCTTTAATTTGGGGGGGGGGGTATGTGCTAAGGGAGTGAATTTCATAACCATGCCCCCTTTCAGCATAAGTCATAAAGTGCCCCCTAGAACATATCCTCTCCCCCAAAATCACTCAAAGTGAACTGTAAACCTCCCCCTCTGGAAGGCTCACTTACTTTGCATTAGTTGTCAGGACAGGTGTCATATTTTGTCAGACGAGCAGCTTTGTCTCGAGTCTCGGCAGCATAGTGAGCCTCCTCCTCCTTCTCCTCTGTGTACACAGTAAACATCACACAGCAGGAGAAGCAGGGGGTGGGCTCAGTTAACTCAGTCTCCAGGGTACTCTGCAATGTGTGTGTCAGGGCTGGGCAGCCAGGGCCACTGAGTTTGCGAGGCCTAAGGCAGCCGTCTAATTTGAGAGCCGCCTCTGTTTAACTGTATCCACGTTTAGGCGATCCCTGAAAACATTTATTTTCAGAGAAGCCTATTCCGCCTTCACCCAACAACTGTACTTTAATTTTCTTCATCAGTTCATCGCCCATAGTTATTACCTTTTGTAACAGTTGACCCCCCCCCCCCCCCCTCCTAGATTGTTAGCAGGGCCCTCTAAATCCTCCCGTATTGAATTGAATTGTAACTGTACTGTCAGCCCTCACGTTATAAAGTGTTACATAAACTGTTGGCGCTATATAAATCCTGTGTAATAATACTAATAATGAAAAATTAAAAAGGAGGTGACCCAACACAGAGGCAGAGCAGAAACTCAATGGCGGATGGACTAGGGGTCACTTTCTCTTTTTTACTTTTCTTTTTTGGTTTTACGAAGATGATTTAACTAAGCACCAGAATCAAGGCCGTAAAGATGTTGTTGATATGTAGGAAAACTGTTCAGCAGATGTCCTTCCTCATCACTGAACAGATATGGAAGACAGATATTCCTTGCAGTTGTCTCTACTGTTCCAGATAAAGACATGTGGGGAAAATGCCCTGCGGTGTACTCTTGATAATAGTGTACGCAGTGCAGATTATAGGTCCCACAGGTTCTGTGGGTGCTATTGGTGCTTTTGTCAGACGCATTGTTGTTCCAGTATTAATCTATACAGCATTAATACATGCAGAATTGTTATCTGTGTCAGTGCATCACTTGTGAATACCAACTATTTCCATCACTAGTGTAATGCTAAAAAGCACACAGTTATGTGGGTGATGCTTAATACTGGTCATACTTTTTAAATAGTCATCTTGGTATTATCACCCTCTATGAGACATTCCTCAGCATTTGCCAGACGTAAAATAGCTGTTGAGCATGATTGTATGCCCTGAAACAGTGGTGAACATAGTCATTAAAAAGCCAATAGTATTACTGGGTCTATAATAAGGTATGTAATGAGAACAGGTATTAGCAATTAGGGAGCGGGATGAACCGGAGAAGGTAAAAAAAAAAAGCAAATTAAACTTCAGTTTTAAGAAGAGTTTCTGAAGAAGCCCCTCCTTTCAATCTCTCTATACCATTAAATTCAGGCAAGTGACCCTGGGATGAGGATGACCATTCTGAGTGAGGTGACCCCTCTCTATAGAAAGGTGAAGAGGAGGCACTGTTACCAAATCTAGGCATAAAGGAAATCACTGCAGCCTTGGCCAGCATGGAAGAATAACTATGGGTGAAACTTCCTCCCTGTCTATCTTCATGAGAACATCACATTATCAGCAGGGCCATCTTAATAACATCATGGGCCCCTGGGCAAAGTAATGCACTAGGGCCCCTACCAGGGAGATGGTGACCCGTGAAACACTATGTGCATGGTGGCAAGGAGAGAGTGTGGATAAATAATGCTACATATTGGGTGTGGCTTTAGAGTCTGATTAGAAACAAAAAATACACACAGTGAATTATCTCAAATTAAATTCACCCCCTATACACATTGTCCTCCCACCCCATATACACTGACTCTCTGTATACACTGACTCTTTTCCCTGTACACACTGTTCCCACTCCTTTTTGAAACTATCCCCCTTCCTGTACATACTGCCCGCCTGTCATAAATGCCTCTCCCAGCCTGTATTTATGTATGACGTTACACGGTATGGGGGGGGGGCAGGAAGGCATAGTACAGAGGGGTTAGGGGACACAGTAAAGGCGAGGTCAGGCCGATACAGTATAGGGTGTAGTAATGTATAGTGTCAGGTTTGGGTAGTATAGGGTGGTCATGGGCGTCCGCTGAAATTTTTTCAGGGGGGGGCGCTTTGGCAGTGGCGATACACAGTCAGATTTAACCCTTTCTTCGACCGCTAGCGGGGGTTAAAAGCGCCCCCCACGTTAAAATGTAAAAACACCCCACTGTGCCCCCTGCATCTTTCAATATCTCTTTATCACTGCTGTGTACCCCCTCTCCACAACTGCATCACTTGTAAAATGGCTCACTAATCGAATAATAACAATCACAATTTCATATAGTAAAAGTAAAAGTGTATTACCATGCAGCAGGTGTGTCCCTTTAGTGCATTGGGGAGCCATTAAAAAAATGTCAGTGCAAACATGTACAAAGTGTGCCAATGTGTGTTGAATTACTGCACTGTCTGCAAAGCCAGCCTGCTTTTACTGATGTCCCTTCTGAAAATTAGCAAACAATTAGTGCTTTAAGGGGATTGGTAACAAAAACCTTTACAGACTGTCTGTGTCTGTGTGTTAGACTTGCCTTAACAGCGCGCGGGCTCCTCTTGGTACAGCTCTCTACGCTCCTCCCAGGATCAGTATCACCAACGTGATCCCCTCCCGACGTGAGTGATGCCACGCCACCAGGCTGGACTGCAAAGTTAGAGGGAGTGAGTGATCATTGGCTGGCCGGAAAACAAGGGGCGGGGAGCGGAGCGAAAGGTAAACAAACACAGTCACAGACTGACTTGATATGCCGCAGACATGAGAGAGGCAGTGACAATCGGCGGCGCAGGTTCGAGAGGCGGCCGCAGCTAAATCTAAATGTGTGTCACAGTGTCTTACTACTGATTCTAGGGGGGGGGCGAACGCCCTCCCTTGCCCTATGGAGCGGACGCCCATGAGTGTGGTAGAGGGTCAGGTTTGGGTAGTATAGGTAGTAAAGTGGGAGGTTTGGGTAGTATAGGGTGGTATAGTGGAAGGTTTGGGTTGTATAGGGTGGTATAGTGGCAGGTTTGGGTAGTATTGGGTGGTATAGTGGCAGGTTTGGGTAGTATGGGTGGTATAGTGGCAGGGTTGGGTAGTATAGGGTGGTATAGTGGAAGGTTTGGGTAGTATGGGTGGTATAGTAGCAGGGTTGGGTAGTAAAGGGTGGTATAGTGGAAGGTTTGTGTAGTATAGGATGGTATAGTGGAAAGTTTGTGTAGTATAGGATGGTATAGTGGAAGGTTTGTGTAGTATAGGTGGTAGAGTGGAAGGTTTGGGTAGTATGGGTGGTATAGTGGCAGGGTTGGGTAGTATAGGGTGATATAGTGGAAGGTTTGGGTAGTATGGGTGGTATAGTGGCAGGGTTGGGTAGTATAGGGTGGTAGAATGGAAGGTTTGTGTAGTATAGGATGGTATAGTGGAAGGTTTGGGTAGTATGGGTGGTATAGTAGCAGGGTTGGATAGTAAAGGGTGGTATAGTGGAAGGTTTGGGTAGTATAGGTGGTAGAGTGGAAGGTTTGGGTAGTATAGGTGATAAAGTGGGAGGTTTGGGTAGTATAGGGTGGTATAGTGGAAGGTTTGGGTAGTATAGGGTGGTATAGTGGCAGGTTTGGGTAGTATTGGGTGGTATAGTGGCAGGTTTGGGTAGTATAGGGTGGTATAGTGGAAGGTTTGGGTAGTATGGGTGGTATAGTGGCAGGGTTGGGTAGTATAGGGTGGTAGAATGGAAGGTGTGTGTAGTATAGGATGGTATAGTGGAAGGTTTGGGTAGTATGGGTGGTATAGTAGCAGGGTTGGGTAGTAAAGGGTGGTATAGTGGAAGGTTTGTGTAGTATAGGATGGTATAGTGGAAAGTTTGTGTAGTATAGGATGGTATAGTGGAAGGTTTGTGTAGAATAGGTGGTAGAGTGGAAGGTTTGGGTAGTATGGGTGGTATAGTGGCAGGGTTGGGTAGTATAGGGTGGTATAGTGGAAGGTTTGGGTAGTATAGGGTGGTATAGTGGAAGGTTTGGCTAGTATAGGATGGTATAGTGGCAGGGTTGGGTAGTATGGGTGGTATAGTGGAAGGTTTGGGTAGTATAGGGTGGTATAGTGGAAGGTTTGGGTAGTATGGGTGGTATAGTGGCAGGGTTGGGTAGTATAGGGTGGTAGAGTGGAAGGTTTGAGTAGTATAGGGCAATATAGTAGCAGGTGTGGGTAGTATAGGGTGGTATAGTGGCAGATGTGGGTAGTAAATATTTGAGTGCATTGGGTCTTATATCTTTAGGATAATCATCCACACAGGCCAAGGGGGGGGGGGGGGGGGTCTATGAATTTGTCATATTGTATCACATGGCTGTTGGGTGCCGACTTTGTTCATTTATAGCTGTACTGGGTATTATAGATTGTACCCCATATTACATTCACAGCAAAGTCAGCACCAGCCATGTGACACACGGTGACAAAGCCGCAGAGCACCCGCTGTCCTGTGTGGAGGATTATCCTAAAACTAGAAGATGTTAGAAGGCACTGTGAGGACTTTGGATGATTCTTTTTAGGATATCACAACGGGCGTGACACCTTACTCACTCGCTCGTATTTGTTTTACCGCTCCCTCTGTCGGCTCTCCCAATTCAGTCCCGCCACCTGAAAGAGCAGAGCAGCCGCAGCACTTTACAGATCACTCCGCCAAACACTGACATCAGGAAAAAAAAAGAGAGAGAGAGAGAGAGAGAGAGAGTGAAAGAGAGAGAGAGAAAGAGAGAGAAAGAGAAAGAGAAACTGTGGGAGGCACAGCATAGTATGTTACATGGGGAGGGGTAATAGCAAAGCACATTACATGGTGGGCACAACACATTCAACGGTGAGCACGGAACAGCACAATGCATGATTGGCATTGCACAATACAGCACATCACGTGGTGGGCACAACACAGCACATGCACACAGTGGGCACTGCACATTACATGGTGGGCACTGCACATGACACGGGCACTGCATGACAGCACATTACATGGTGGGCACGACACAGCACATTACATGGTAGGCACTGCATGGCGCAGCACATGACATGGTGCGCACTGCATAGCAATTTACATAGTGGGCACTGCACGACATGGTGGGCACTGCATGGCATAGCACATTACATGGTGGGCAAAGCACATGGCATTGTGGGCAATGCACATTACATGGTAGAAACTGCACATTAGTGGGCACAGCACATGACAGCACATTACATGGTGGGCACGACACAGCACATTACATGGTGGTCACTGAATAGTGCAGCACATGATATGGTGGGCACAACACAGCAAATTACATGGTGGGCACTACATGACATGGTGGGCACTGCATGGCATAGCACATTACATGGTGGGCAAAGCACATGGCATTGTGGGCAATGCACATTACATGGTAGGAACTGCACAGCACATGACATAGTGGGCACAAGAGAGCACATTACATGGGGTGGGTTGAGCAGCAGTCTCTCCCCTAGCACAATCATTACACCCACCCAGGTCAGTTTCTACACAATCCCCCCTCCCTAATAAGTTTACTAACCTCATCTGTTCCCAACAGCATGGCAGATGTCCCTCCTCCCAGCATGGCAGACTTCCTTCCTCCCGGGCTCCTGCAGGATAGGATGACATCAGCCCCCCTCCCCCACACATCTGCCTGCAGCTCTCAGACACCAAGAGGATCTGTGTGAGGGGAAGAGATCCTGTGACAGGCATATTCAGGACTCGGCTGCAGCGGCTGGCACTTCTCCTTCATGTGCACTGAGGGCTCCTCTTCTCTTCCTCCAGAACGGCACACAGACAAGCCACAGCCATGGACCTATATTGAGGGAGGGGCTTGGAGCTGAAGCTCCAATAGCCTTGCAGGCAGGAACTCTAGAGCATGCAGCTGTGCACTACTAGTGTCCATCCACCCGAAAATGAAAAAATAGTCCCTCAGCTCCCACTTTCTGGGCCCCGCTATTGAACTGATGGGGCCCAGAAAAATATATAAATTCACCCCCTAAGCAATAAGGAGTAGTAGTACATGTTTACAAGGGGACAGGAAAGTGCAGGGGCCCCTGGGCAGCTGGGGCCCCTGGGCAGTGCCCGCTCATTAAGACGGCCCTGTTGGTACTGTTCACCTATACACTTCAAATGGGGTGCCATCATCCTGAAGTCCTAAAGACTTTCCCTAGCTTTTCTGGGAGTTCACCAGCTACTACTTAGTACATTTAGGAGTGTATTCCCATTGAGGGGTCCTTGTGTGCTACCATTCTTCTATACACTTCAAAGGGTATCCTCACTCTGAAGTCTTAGTGCAGAGTTAGGGCCAGATTCATAAAAGACGTACGCCGGCGTATCTCCAAATACGCCGCTGTAATTTCAAATGTGCGCCGTCCCATCTTTGCGCCGATTCACAAAGCGAGATACGCCGAAAAACATGGCTTCAGCCGTCCGACGTAACTTGCCCACGCCGGCATATCGTGGGGGCATAGTTACGCTGGACGTATCATGGCGTATAATGGCGTTCCCATTATAAATATGCAAATGAGTAAGATATGCCGATTCACGAACGTACGTACGCCCGACGCAGTAATCTACGCCGTTTACGTAAGGCGTTTTTCCGGCGTAAAAATAAACCACCAAAAAGGTGGTGCATCCCATGCAAAGGTATGGACGTCGGAACAGCCATCTTTTTTTCGTTGTTTACGTAAGCCGTACGTGAATGGGGCTGTGCGTAAGTTACGTTCACATCATAGGCATTTACGCCAACGTATCTTAAGGAGTTTATGCAATGTGATTCTGAGCATGCGTGCGCATGCCCAGTTCGACCGGCCATTCATATACGCTATTTGCGTAAGGCTTACGTACGGCATAAAGTTACCCCTGCTATAGCAGGCGCAGCTAATGCAAAAGTATGGGCCAGGGAACAACGCCGTTTACGTAGTACTAGGTGAATAGGGCTGTGCGTAAGTTACGTTCACGTCATCTTATGGAGTTTATGCAACGTAATTATGAGCATGCGCGCGCATGCCCAGTTCGACCGCCCATTCATTTGCATGGGGTCACGCTTAATTTAAATTGATGACGCCCACCTCCTTCCTACTTTGAATTAGGCGGGCTTACGCTGGCCAATTTACGCTACGCCGCCGCAACTTACGGAGCAAGTGCTTTGAGAGTACAGCACTTGCCCCTCTAAGTTGCGGCGGCGTAGCATATATTCGATACGCTACGCCCGCCTAAAGATGCGCTGAATCTGGCCCTTAGCATCCTCATTTTCAATTGTAGGCCTAGGCTCACCCTCATCCAATCCAAGTTCTACCCAAAAATAAAAACCACAGAAAAAAACATGCCCAGCCTGGTTACTGGCTCAAGTGTGTGTAGAAATGTTGTGTACTTGGCTGCCCTGTGCCTATCAGGGAATGGAAGCCGGGATCTAATGCCACGTACACACGGTCGTTTTTTGCGATGAAAAAAAACGACGTTTTCTGTGAAGTAAAAAACGACGTTTTTGAAACGTCACTTTTCAAAGACAATTTTGCATACACACCATCGTTTTTTCACAAAAAGCGAGGTTACGTTCACCACTCTTTTCCATTGAAGCTCACTTCATAACTAGCTTCTGGGCATGCGCGGGTTGAAAAACGTCGTTTTGAAAGACGTTTTTGCTACACACGGTGACTTTTTGTGAAACAAAAAACGACGTTTTGAAAAACGACACAAAAAATTCAAGCATGTTGGAATTTTTTTTTGGTCGTTTTTTTGAAGACAAAAAACGACGTTTTGCCCACACACCATCAATTTAAATGACGTTTTAAAAAACGTCGTTTTTTTTCATCGCAAAAAATGACCGTGTGTACGCGGCATTACTGCCAAAACAATCCGGTCAGTGTTCTACATTTATAAAGGCTATTTAAATCACAGGAATGGATGGTCAGCAGGGCTCAAGTCCCTGCACTTTTTTCACAGCAGGAACGCAGTTCCCTTTGCAGGACTAGAGCAGCCGAGCCATCTAATCCAATCCTTCACTGTCTAAGTGGGATGCCCAGCTTGAGTCACTGTCAGGGGCAGGCGAACCTTAGTAATCCTTTATGTTACTGGCCGCTTCCTGTATATGGATTCATCAGGTAGTGTGTGGGTATTCCGTCACTTCCTCCATGCCGCAATGTCTCCTGGGAGCTTTTGTCATTGTTCCCAGAAGACATTGCGGAGGTCTGCCGCGATTTATCGCAGGATTTAGAAAGAACTTTAGTAATTATGCATATGAGCGTATCATTTTTTTTATTTTTTTGGTGGGGGAGTGGATCTTGGGTGGGAGTTCTCACACTTTTTTCCCCAGGACTTGACCCCTGATGGTCAGAAATATAAATTCTTTGGCATGTAACTTCCATAAAAAGTGACATTAGTACATAAGTATCTGAGGTGTCGTCAGAATATTAGGGCATGAAGGAGTCTCACATACTCAATGATGAAGCCCACCAAAGTCCAACTGAAAGCAAGCAGTCGGCTTTGGCGAAGTTACCTAATAACGTACATGTTTTTATTTTAGTCTGCAACTTATTTTTGTAGCACAAGCAATGCACTGCTCTACTTATGAACACAGATTCTTCATGCACAATGGAAAAATGTATGCGAGCCTTGATGAAAAATGACTCCTCGTAGAATTGCAGCACAGATCTGGAATGTGTCCATGCTGTACAAAGCTGCTTTCCACACTTTATTGTCCGCATAGTGTGCTTCGTAAGATGTTCTGCTAAATATGAATGGAAATAATGAGCTTTTCCAGACAGCCAGGGGTTATGGAAGCCGAATCCGTCAGCTTGTATTTTGTGAACACATCTGCCTGGATGTGGTTGGCTGCTGGCAAAGAGCTGGGAGGACTCAGTGGGAAGGAATGCAGCTTAGTGCTGGAGGAGGGAGCACTGCAGCTGGAGGCACAGGCTATGAAGGAGCTGATGGATAGCAGGTTGAGAAAATGTTGTGCTTGTTAGGATGGGGATACCAGCTGGTGGGTGGCCACATGACCCCGACTTGTAGTGGATTTTACACCACATGCACTGCAAGATAATAACAGCTGTCACTACACTGTAAATAGTGCCTGGGAATGTGTGGAAGAGATGCAAATGATCACAGTTGTAGGACTGTAATTAGTTTAAACAGTTGGGTTAAATTAACAAGATCATGCGAGTGGTTAATCGACAAAGCAGTACAAACAGCAGTGCATAGTGTAAAGCCCCATACACACGGTCAGACTTTTTGCCAACAAACTTCAAAATGAGCAAGTTTTACAAAAGATCCGACCGTGTGTACACTCCATCGGACAAACTTTTTCGGTTTTCATCGGACAAAAGTTTGTTCTGCAAACGGACAAACTTTTTGGCAACAAAAGTCCTACGGTGCAAAGTCCTATCGTGTGTACAGAAATCCATCGGACTTTTGTCCGAAGTGCAAATACACATGCCCAGAACCAATGTTAAAATCAACCAACAACAGCAGAAGTTGACCAAAGGGTGGTAGTAAAGAGCAGAAAAGAGCAGAAAAACCTTGTGATGTTGGGAAAGTTTTAGGAAAGTTTGCAGAAAAGTCTGAAGCCCCGTACACACGGCCGAGGTTCTCGGCAGAAACCAGCGAGAACCTCGCTGGGAGCCGCATTCTGCCGAGAACCTCGGCCGTTGTACGCTCTCGGCAAGCCCCGCCTGTCAGGAAACCCGTCGAGCAAATAGAGAACAGGTTCTCTATTTGCTCGACGGCCCGTCGGGATGAATGGCTGGTTGCCTTTCCCAAAGGGCGGGTTGCCGAATCTGACGGCCGGCAGAGAACCTCGACGGGCGGAACGATGTTTCTCTGCCGTGTGTACGCGGCATGAGCGTGTGTATGCTATGGGTGTGCCCGGCCAACTCCCTTCGGACAAAAATCCACAGAAAATTTTGTTTGAAGTCCGATCGTGTGTATGAGGCTTCAGGGTGAGATTTTTTTATACAATAGAGATAAGAGCGTCTGTAATGCTTTTATTTCTGCCCATTGGGGATATTTTACTCTCACTTGCTGTTGAAGGTGGGAGCAAAGTGATAAAAAAAACAACAGTAACTAACCGGCTATATCCCCCCAAAAAAAAAGGTTCTGCATAGATTTTGCTGGCCCATTCACATAAGACTGCAGTACATCACAGTCTGAGTTGTATTGTGTATTAACCCCTTCAGGAAGAATCGGCGATCATGTAATCATTGTGATTGGCTGTAACAGTGGTCAGGGTAGTGTGGATACTTCTCCTCGGCAGCCAATCAGGAGGGTTGATTGCCTCGCTGTGCATGATGGGGAGGGGTATTTAGGGGGGGATGCCATTGGTTCGGGGGTGTCTTCGCCGACATTCCGCCTGGGTAGTCGTCCCACCACCCCCGTGTGTGGCCCTCCTGGCCGGGGTGTGTGTGTTGCAGCATTCCTGGCTCCGGGACCACATTGGTGCGGAGCAAATGTTCTGCTTTGCAGGCTCAGTGTGTAGACTGAGTCTGCGGCTGCAGAGTTGTCCCCTGCTGTCCATCCCGAGGAAGGAAGCTTAAAGATGGAGAATCTGTCTGGTAAATATATCAAGCACGTGGCTGGTATCTTAAGAGAGGCCTACCGCTTCATCAAAGGACACATCATTTCTGAGAGGTTGGATGAAGGTCACCTATCAGTATCTGAAATTAAACAAGCTGTTCAAAGGAGATGCGGGTGCTTAATCAGTGTTAAGAAGGATTTTGGACCAAGAACATCTCTGCTCTTTGGGAAGGTCTGTGGCAGAGACTTTGCTAAAGTTCCGAGTGACACTCTGGCTGCTAGATCGGTGAGAGCGGCCTATCCAGATGCACTATACCCACTCTGGCTAGAGTGGCGATGCAAGTTGTCGTTGGAAGCAGGACTGTTTCCGAACCTCTGTTATGCACCTGCATCCATTATCTATCGCTTCTTCTATCATCTTACCTACTACCGGTACTACTTTTATTATTTTTACCCCGTTGGGTAATAAAGCACAAAAAGAGATACCTACAGTGTGGAAATTGAATTTATTACAGCTCTCATCCAGTAACCTAGATGGCGGAGAAACAGCGGTAACGTGCCACCCAAATCAAACCAGCAGCTCCTTCGGGGGTAGTGCTACAGTTTTTTTTTTTTTTGGTAGTAGGTAATATTACATGACCAGAACTGAGGTTTGTGTTAACACAACCTTTCCTCTACACATCAGAATAATTAATCATTTTAATGGAAGAAATTACATCATAGAATGTTGTAAACCCACTTTGGAAAAAAAAATAAAAAAAATAACACCTGCAAGACAAAGACATAATGAGCATTATATATATAGTATGCATAGTATACTAGCTAATTATGCAATACTCACCTAAGATCGAAGCCCCCGTTGCGGTGCCCGACACAGCACTGGCCGGCGACATGTCCTCCCGGAGTTACTTCTGGGTTTCGCGGCTCCGGCACTGTGATTGGCCGGAGCCGCGATGACATCAATCCCGCGCACAGGGCCGCTGATAGGGGGGGACCATCAGTCCTCTTGTAGGGGGCCCAGCACACAGGGGGGCCCAAACAGCAGGGGGAATTAGTGCGGTTTGGCGGAGGGACAGTTACAGGAAGGATGTCCTGTGCGGCCCTCTGCAGTAGCTGAAAGACAGTTTTACACCTCCTCCCGGCTTTCAGCTGCTGCAGGGAGAGACACTGACACAGGTCATCATTCCTGTAAGTGCTTCTCTAAATCTGTGCTTTTCCATCCCTGTTCTGCCTGCTTCAGATCCCCCCCCCCCCCTGTGTGCCCCCTGTCACTGTGAATATATATATTTTTTTTTTAAATGTACAAAAAAACAAAAAAAAGGGGCTAATTCACACAGGTTCTCTGCTATGTTTGTGTCCGCTAATAATGATTTTAGTGTATTTTTTGTGAAAATATGGTCTTGATATATTGGGGGGGCCCTGCCAGGTAGGCTGTATGGGGCCCTGTGATTTCTAACAGCAGCCCTGCCCGTGCATGCGTGCAGGAGCCGCCGGTAACGGGACACTCACTGAAAGCAACGGCACGTATGTGCCTTTGCTTCAGTGCGCATGTGCCTAAGTCAGCACATGCAAATACAGGGGATATCTCCTAAACCATTCAGATTTAGGAGATATACAGGGTTGCTACAGGTAGGCATTTTTATAGGCTTACCTATAGCATAAAGTGTGTTGTAACGGTTTACAACCACTTTAATGATTGGAGCCTTCCCCGTGGATCACAAGTTCGATTTTCTTTGTTGATTTATAGGTTGCTCTATTATGTGAAGGGGATAATAATGGCTTCATCATCTTCACATGACCCTTGTTATCTTTCTCCAGCATCTACTCTCCTATAAACTGCCTTTATGTTGCAGGTCAGTGGAGAACAGAGGAAAGAGAGAAAATAAAGGAAAATCAAAGTGGAACTCCACTCAAATGTGACCATCGCTTATAGAAATATACAGTATAAATAAAATTTTCGAGAGAGAAGAGGCAAAAAGTTCAATTCACAACAGAGCTCAAGCTATCTTAATGGAGCAGGATAAAGGTGGAGATTGTAGCCATGCTATCTGCACATCCTCCAGCATCAAATGTCATCAGCTAAGTTCCCATCCTGTCAGACTGGCTCCTACTTTGTACTAATAACTTATTCAATCTGCTACACTTAGAAGTCCTCTTCTTCATATAACTCAGGGGTGCCCAACCAGTGCAGTATATAATAGACATTGGAAGAAGGGGAGGAATCGCGCTAAACGTGAGACAATGCCTCGTAATGGCACAGTATGTTATCAAAGTTATAATATGTAGTTGAAACACAAAACCTAAATTGATATGTTTAAAGTCCACAACTAAAAAATATATATGTGAACAAACTTGTGAGTCAATCGTGAAAAAAAGGGGGATGAGGTTCTTTGTAATGGTCAGAGGTCCATCTGTGAAGCCAATGATGCTGAGTTTTTATATATTAAAAGGTGCCGGCCGGCTTGTGGAATGCATACGTCCCCTCGTGTGGTTGCGATGACGTGAGAACGTCTCCTCCCAACGTTTCGTCTTCACAAAAGACTTGGTCACGTGACCAAGTCTTTTGTGAAGACGAAACGTTGGGAGGAGACGTTCTCACGTCATCGCAACCACACGAGGGGACGTATGCGTTCCACAAGCCGGCCGGCACCTTTTAATATACGCTCCAAACCTGCATTTGTTTGTAAGTGCATTTTTTGGCTTTTTATAGAATAAATTTTATATGGATTTACACTATTTTAGTTTTTTTCGATTCCATGCTATTCATTGTGACCCATCGAGGATTGGTTTCTGACGTGTTGACATGCTATAAGGCGAGAGCAGTTTATCCACTCTTTTACTGCCTATACTGATCCCAGAGGGGATCCTACTGTCTGGTAAGGGTCAGTGTGTTCGTTCGGTGGCGGGACCAGCACTTCCCTTTCCTCACAGTTTTTGCTGTCTTCTTTCACGGGTGATTAAGATCTGTATTTATGCAGTCTATACTATGAAAAGTTTTTTTCTTGTCTTTTTTTCACTGAGGATCCATCCTATCTATACATGATGATGTAAAGTGAAGTTTGAATACACCATTCTTAAGGCTGTTACCGACCTCAAGAGGGTCATATTATTTGGTAAGGGTCAGTGTGTACGGTGGTGGAGGGTTGTCACTGCCCCCTGTCTACCATACAGCCATTTCTCACGGGTGGATAATATTCACAATTCTCAATGGTATCACACTATGCAAGTCTTTTGTTTCTCTCTTTTCCGGTATTGTGACTACACATTGAAATCTGCAAGTGCAAGATAATCGTGAATGGTAACGGGACATTGATCTTCCTGTATCTCTTTTGAAAAACTCAGCATCATTGGCTTCACAGATGGACCTCTGACCATTACAAAGAACCTCATCCCCCTTTTTTTCACGATTGACTCACAAGTTTGTTCACATATATATTTTTTAGAGTTGTGGACTTTAAACATATCAATTTAGGTTTTGTGTTTCAACTACATATTATAACTTTGATAACATACTGTGCCATTACGAGGCATTGTCTCACGTTTAGCGCGATTCCTCCCCTTCTTCCAGTCTGTTTTATGTTGTATAACATTTTTGAATCACAGCTTTTTTTTTATATTTGTAGTATATAGGGTATGTGCAATTCTCTTTCCATTTTTACTATATAATAGACATTGTTGGCAAAGTGCAGCTAACCGGCGGGAAAACCACAGGTACACTGCGCCACACCCACGGTGTGGGTAGACTGCAGACATTCAGCTTAAAAGCAGCCTTAAAGGATCACTAAAGAAATTCTTTTTGTTTAGCTAAATAGCTTCCTTTACCTTACTGAAGTCATGGTTTTATGTCCTCATTGTTCGTTTTTGCTTTGAAGTTGCTGTAATTCTGCTCTGATCTCCCCACTTCCTGCTTGTCTGGCTCCTTATGAAAAATCTCATGGCAGCTTTTCACTGTGGTCCAAGCTGTGAATACTGTGTGTCTAAAACTCCTTTAGAACTAATCAGATTAATTTTAAAAACAAAACACTGCCCTGTATTTGTTTGTTTTTGTTCTGTGTGTCTCTTTACTTCACAGAAACATGAAACCAGTTTAAAAGTGAAACTAAAACTGCAGGCACATTATATGATTGATTTGTATCTATTTTTAATCATTTTTAAAAGGAATCAGTTAGCAATTATGTCTCTATACCCTGTAAACAGTCATTTCAGCAAAAAAATGTTTTCCTTTAGTGACCCTTTAAGCCCCTTTCACAGGAACGTTCCAACCCAATCGGACCCTCCATTCACCTCTATGGAGCGGCAGATGTAAACAGACTTTTGTCCGTTTACACCTGCCTACCTCCAATCTGATTTGCTAAAAAAAAAACAGAAGTGGATCTGTCTCCTTCCATTTGATTGGATAAGAGGGCCCATAGAGTAGATTGGGCTGTGTCTGTGTCTGCTTTGCATATGCAGACTGGATACATATCTGTCATCTGCCCACTCCGCTCATTGTGGCCCGCGACTGTTTACTAAGTCACTTAAAGGGGTTGTAAAGGTTTGTTTTTTATTTTCTATGTTTAAAGGTTTTTATTGGGTTTTACAAATACGGTCCAACAAAGTCATACAGTGGTGAGCATGAGAGAAACATGTTACATATATATCACACGTGATAACTGTCAGGCAAACGACTACACCGGTAAAATAATCAGGGAAATAAGGTAGCAACAGTAGTAGGCCGAAGACCTTGCCTGGGAAGTACAGAGGCCCAGGCATCCCTTAGGAGAAACCCCCTGCAGCCTATCCCCCGCACCCCGGTTTTTTATTTTCTAAATAGGTTCCTTTAAGCTAGTGCATTGTTGGTTCACTTACCTTTTCCTTTCATTTCCCTTCTTAATGTTTTTTTTTCTTTGTCTCAATTTCTCACTTCCTGTTTCTCCTCAGTAAGCTTTCCACCATCATCCGAGCGGTGTTTAGTCAGACAGAACAGCTTACTGAACAGCCTACCGAGGAGGAACAGGAAGTGAGAAATTCAGACAAAGAAAACAAAGACAAAAAAACATTTAGAAGGGAAATCGAAGGAAAAGGTAAGTGAACCAACAATTCACTAGCTTAAAGGGTCACTAAAGGAAAACATTTTTTTTGCTGAAATGACTGTTTACAGGGTATAGAGACATAAAAGTTAACTGATTCCTTTTCAAAATGATTAAAAATAGATAAAAATCAATCATATAATGTGCCTGCAGGTTAGTTTCACTTTTGAACTGGCTTCATGTTTCTGTAAAGTAGAAATAGACACACAGAACTAAAAAAAAACAAATCCAGGGCAGTGTTTTGTTTTTAAAATGAATCTGATTGGTTCTGGGAAGTTTTAGACACACAGTAATGACAGCTTAAACCATCGTGAGAAAGCTCCCAGCACTGTGGTTATAAGGAAACAGACAAGCAGGAAGTGTGGAGAACAGAGCAGGATTACAGCAACTTCAAAGCAAAAACTAACAATAAGGACATGAAACCAGTACTGCAGTAAGGTAAAGGAAGCTATTTAGCTAAAAAAAAAATCCTTTAGTGATCCTTTAAAGGAACCTATTTAGAAAATAAAAAACAAACCTTTACAACCCCATTAAGTGGCCCTTGACCATTAAAACGTTGGGCACCCCTGATATAACTTCTGCTGGTTACATTTGGCTTGGTTGGCTAGAATGGCTTCGTTTTTGTGTAGGTGTTGAGATGGTTTAAAGCAAAACTAAAGGCAAAACTTTTTTTTTTTGCTTTAGAGTGGATAGGGAAGAGAACCCCTGTCAGATTTGTATTGTTATCTGTGCCCCTGTTAGTAAGATTCAGGGGTTACTGCCCTCCCTTACTCTATCCAAAATGGGAAAACAAGTTTTGGATATAGATCTACGTTAAGTATTTAGAGCATTTAGTGCTACTTCAGTGCCTACTACAGATACCCTTTTATGATTTTTTTTTTTTTACTCCCCTTGTGTTTATACCTTTTTTTGTAGTATAATTTTCTTACACAAAAATACTCTGGCAGGTTGTTTTGTTCCTGCCTCAACTGGTCAAAAAATACACGCACATGAACATTAATGGCATCCCAGTCTTAGTCCGTAGGGCTCAATATTGCTTTGGTCCACCCTTTGCAGCTATAACAGCTTTAACTCTTCTGGGAAGGCTGTCCAGAAAGTTAAGGAGTGTGTCTATGGGAATGTTTGACCAATCTTCCAGAAGTGCATTTGTGAGGTCAGGCACTGATGTGGCCGAGAAGGCCTGGCTTACAGTCTCTGCTCTAATTCATCCCAAAGATGTTCTTTTGGGTTGAAGTCAGGACTCTGTGCCGACCAGTCAAGTTCCTCCAGTGCCGATCCTGACCTCCCTTGGGCCCTAAGAAAAATGACATGTCACAATAAAGATTAAAGTTGAGAAGCGGGGGAGGGGGTGTTCTGCTGCCGGAAATGACATCTTACATTAAAGTGAGAAGCGGGGGTTGCCTGACTTCTTACCTCTTCTCCCATGCAGCCATCGAGTTGAGAAGTGGGATGAGGGGCCGAAAATGACTTCTCACCAGATGGGCCTCTAGTAATTTGGGGGTCCCTCTGCAGCTTTGCGGGGCCCTTAAGCAACTTGCATAGTGAGCCTATAGTGCAGATCGTCCCTGAGTTCCTCCACCCCAAACTCGCTCATCCATGTCTCTATGGACCTTGCTTTGTGCACTGGTTCAAATCATTTGGTGGAGGGGGGATTATGGTGTGGGGTTGTTTTTCAGAGGTTGGGCTTGGCCCCTTAGTTCCAGTGAAGGATATCTTCATGCTCCCAATTTTGTGGGATGGCCCCTTTCTGTTCCAACATGACTGTTTACCAGTGCACAAAGAAAGGTCCATAAAGACATAGATGAGTGAATTTGGGGTGGACGAACTTAACGGCCTGCACAGAGTCCTGACCTGAACCAGATAGAACACCTTTGGTAATGAATTAGTGGAGACTGCGAGACTTCGAGCCAGGCCTTCTTATCCATCATCAGTGCCTGACCTCACAAAGGCTGGAAGAATGGTCAAATATTCCCATAGACAAACTAAACCTCGTGGACAGCCTTCCCAGAAGTTGAAACTGTAATATCTGCAAAGGGTGGGGCAACTTAATATTGAACCCTATGGAATAAAGCCTCGTACACATGATCTGACTTTTCCGTTGATTTTGGTTTGAAGGGCGTTGTCCGTGAACTTGGTATGCATACACACGGCAGAACATTTTCAACCAACATTCACCAAATCACGTGGTTTTTCAGCTCTTTACCGCCACCCTTTGGGCAACTTCTGCTATTGTTGTCTGATGTTTTACATTGCTCCTGAGCATGTGTGTTTGTACTTTGGATTTTAGTCTGATGGACTTGTGTACACACGATCAGATGATCCTCCATTGGACATTTGTTGTTGGAAAGTTTGAGAGCATGCACAGCGAACATTAGTCCGTTGAAAAAATTACAACAATTGTCCAATGGAACATACAGATGGTCGGTTTGTCCAGTAAAACAAGTCCGTCGGACCGCTGTTGTCGAAAAGTCAGATCGTGTGTATGGGCCTTAAGACTGGGATGCCATTAAAGTTCATGTGCATGTAAAGGCAGGCGTCTCAATACTTTTGATAATATAGTGTATCTCTGTGTATCTCTGTGTATCTCATGTGGTCTGAAAGTCAGATGAAGCTAGGAAGCTGTGTCTATGCATTCTGAGGATTTTAAAATATAACAGCTACAGAACACACTCCTACACAGATAACTCTGACAACTTGAAGACTAGTATGGCCAGGGCTGGCGCTAGCGCAAAGCAACTTGGGCACTTGGCTTACAGCGGCAGGGAACAGGGCGGAAAATTTACAGTGTCACTGTGTCAGGTTTTCTCTCGTCTCTGTGAGTCCCAGGATTACACACACCAGGTATCTCCCGCTGTGTGTATTGGAGCTTAGTGTGTTTATTTTGGCCGCGCTGTGAGAAAAGTCCCGCCCTCCTCCTAGATAAGCTTGTGTCATAGGCAGAACAATGCGTCGGGACAGCATGACATGAGAGAGAACTTATCACAGATGCTTCCTGCATACTGTCTGCCAGGTAAACGCTGTGCCCCAATCTGCTCCAATATGCCCTGATGTGTGCCAATATGCCCTGATGTGCTCCAAGTGCCCCGTGCCCTGATGTGCCATGTGTTCTGATGTCCCATGCCCTGATGTCCTGTGCCCCAGTCTGCTTTTCCTCTATGTCGTGTGCCCTAATGTGCTGTGCCCTGATGTACTGTGACCTGTGCCCTGATGTGCTGTGCCCTTTACCCTGATGTGGCCTGGTGTGCTGTACCCTGATGTGCTATGCCCTGATGTTCACTGTGCCCTGATGTGCACTTTACCCCAGGGGTGCCCAACCTTTTGAAGAGCGAGGGCCACTTAAAGGAAGTTGGTAACCAGTCGCGGGCCACAATAAGCAGAGCGGGCATATGACAGGTCACGGCTACTCTATAGGTCCTCCGATCCGCCCAGATGGAAGGATACAAATTCCCTTTTGGGTTTCGGATTGGAGGTAGGCGGGCGTAAAACAGACATCTATCGCTCTGTAGAGGTGAATTGATGGTGCCATTTGGTCGGGTTAATCATGTGAAAAGGACCTAAGACTGCTTTCACACTGATGTCCTGTGGTTTACCCACACCGCGGGTGGAGCGCAGTGCACCTGTGTATAACCTGCAGGTTAGCTGAACTTTGCCACAGACTCCGCCTGTGGTAAAAGCCAGCGCTGCAGAGGACGCATCGGCGTATGGGGCTCTCCTCCGCAGCTGCTTCCTTCCTCTACCACCAGCTTCATTCACAACACTGATGTTGTAGTATGGCAGGTCGGCAACCTGCGATCTGGGCTTGCCAACCCGCCATTCCAGAGTAGGAGGTCGCGGGCCACATCAGAGGGCTCCCCGGGCCACTGGTTGGCCACCCCTGCTTTACCCTAATGTGTTGTGCCCTGTACTTGTGTGCGCGCCGGGGGGGGGGGGGGGGCAAAATGCACCTTCGCCTGAGTTGGCAAAAATCCTTGCAACGGCCCTGAGTATGGCACTATCAACTAAAATCAATCAAGTTGTAGTAGGACACTATTTTTTTTCATTTGAACAAAAGGTAAATGTTTTTCTTTTTTAAAAAGCCACCTACAAAGAGTATTGTCCCCAAATATATTTTCTCAACTTTGCATTCTACAGACTTTCTACTTTCGGCACACTGTTTATTGGCCTGGGGTGATCTTCGGAAAATCTTTTGTGTAATACAAAAGATAACTTCTCTATAAGGGCCGGTCTCTAGCCAGCAAATCCACAAATTCAAATAGAAGGTGGAAGTTCGCCAGCTTGGCTATAGCCAAAAGTTTCCCAGTCTCCTGGAGAGTTTGCATGATCAATTGATGGTGTGTTGCACCTTTGGGAAAATGATGACCCGTCTAAATTCAGATTGAAATTCAGCATTGAGCATTTGGTTATGGATAATATAATATATAATAAAAATGTCACCTAGAAAACCTCACAACATTTTTTTTAAATCCACCACCACCAGTGTGTGCTGTGAGGACAGGGAGTTCTCTAGCACAAGAGTGTTTAATGAAGCAGTAAAAAGGGCATTTGTCCAGAGTCTGCCAGGGGAGAGATCCAAGGAACAGAGCTTTTAGTAATTGTAACAGATCCTAATAGTTGCTTTAACCTAGCTTGTATCCATGCCCCTCTGTGTCCTAACAATGCCAGTGATTTTTTTTTTTTAAAAGTCTCTTCTTTTGTGTGGATAATTCCATGAAAACCCTAGTTGAATAAGAAAAAATATTGCTTTAAGCCCATGCAAATCACTAATGCCATGTACACACGATCGGAATTTCTGATGGAAAAAGTCTGACTGACTTTTTCCATCGGAAATTCCGACTGTGTGTATGCCCCATCGGATTATTTTCATCGGAAATTCAGAAGAATTCCGTTGGAGTTTAGATAGATAACATGTTCTCCTTTACTCCGTCGGAATTCCGATGTGATTTTGGTTGGACAAAGGTCCGACCGTGTGTACGGGGCTTTAGACTTTGCAGCCTTGATCTTTTTTCACAAATTTTAACAAGAAACAATTTGCATATACAGTAGTGGGTCTGGTTTAGTTATCACTTATAAATGCTGGTTTATAGACCACCAGCAAGCATTTATGCATTAAGCATTAAAGGAGTTGTAAATAAAAAAAAATGTTTTGCTGAAATTACTGTTTACAGGGTATAGAGACATAATAGTTAACTGATTCCTTTTAAAAATGATAGAAATAGATAAAAATCAATCATATAATGTACATCTAGTTTCTAGTTTCGTTTTTGCTTTGGTTTCCTGCCTCTCTGCCTTACAGAGCATACAGAGCCAATACAGGGCAGTGATGGTTTGGAAAACTAAACTGATTGGTTCTGTGGGGTTTTAGACACACAGTAATCACACCTCCTTGATTAGTGACCACAGAGAGAAAGCTCCCAGTACTGTGGTTATCAGGAAACAGACAACCAGGAAGTGTGGAGATCAGAGAAGAATAACAGCAACTTGAGAGCAAAAACGAACAATGAGGACATGAAAACAGCACTGCATTAAGGTAAAGGAAGCTATTAAGATAAAAAAAATCCTTTACAAACCCTTTAAGAGTCACCTCTTACATCCACACTGGGACACGACTCATAATTTTGTCCGAAGGGCGTTGGCCATGAACTTGTCTTGCATACAAATGGCACACAATTGCCGGCCAACAAACACGAACATAGTTGCGTACTTTGTGATTTTTCAGCTCTTTAGCGCCACCCTTTGGGCACCTTCTGCTAATGTTGTGTTTGGTGAGCATTGATTCGACAACAGACCATTGTCCATGGAAAATTTTAAAGCCTGTCATCCATCATTTGTCCGTGGAAAATCCGACAACAATTGTCCGATGGAGCGTACAAACGGTCAGATTTTCCACACAACAGCCTGTCATCACACAATTAGCGTCGGAAAATCTGATCGTCTGTACGAGGCTTTAATGTGAGTGCTGTTTGCTGTTTTAAACAGGCATTATGCAGGATTTTTTAAAAGCTTGTGTAAAGTTGCTACCAACACTACCATTATTATCTGTATTCAGCACTCCCACCCTGGAGGAGAAAAGTGCTTTCAATTTCAATTACACCCGAAAAAAAAAGGCTTTAATTGGGTCATGATAGCTGAAGTTTAAGGCCTGTGTAACTGTAACATTCTGAACATTGGAGTGACCACACAGGGGGACAATGTTTATAATGTTTCAACATGTACAGTACATGCAGCGTTTTTTTTTCACATCATTTTATTTACCCTAGTGTGCTCGAGTTCTTTGAGTTGGTTTCCAACCTTTATCAGGCTAGCAATAATAATTTGAGTTCTTCTTCTAAACCAGGAGCCTCCAAACTTTTTAAACAAAGGGCTATTTTATTGTCCTTTAAACTTTGGAGGGGCCGGACTGTGGCCAGTGAGAATGGAAATTTTCTTGGAGTAAATATCGTCACATTTGGTATTAGGGGGAGGAATAATGTCCCATTGTTGGTATCAATGGGAGGAATAGTGCCCCATTGTTAGTGTCAGCGGGAGAAATGGTACCCCATTGTTGGCATTAGTTGGCAGAATAGTGTTTCCTGTCAGTGGGGGGAAATAGGTCCCTAAGGGCCGGATAAAGGCAATCAAAGGGTCGCATGTGGCTCCTGGCCACAGTTTGGAGACCACTGTTCTAAACCCTGCAAAGAACCGCACAGCAGTGTCCCACTGAATAGTTGCTACTTATGAACCCTTATACATGTATTTAATAAATCATTGCAAAAAGCAGTAAGTCATAGTAACCAATCACTACAGTCAGATGAGTTAAATTGATATCTGACTGGCTGATGTGAAAAACTGTTCTTTGCACATAGTGGTTGTACAACTATTAGTGCCTGCTATTTGTATCAAGAGTATGGACAAAAAGATATTACAGGCATAAAATGGCATTAAAGTGCTCACAGAACATCAATCTCTTAGGCCTCGTACACACGATCAAATCTGTCTCAAATCGGTCCGCTGGACCGTTTCAGCAGACAGATTCGATCGTGTGTACGGCTGAGCATGCTTTGAAATCTATCGGGTGGAAATCTGTCCGCCCGACATGTCTGCTGGTTAGTACACTTACCAGCAGACATGTCGTCTCGCACCGCCGCCGCACCGCCGCCGAATGGATTCGGCGTCAGCGCGGAAGTGTTTTACTTCCTGGTGCGGTGACGTGGCCGCGTCAACGTCACCGCCACGTCAGCGCGCCGTCTGCTGGCGGGGATTTTGGTTTGCTCGTGTGTACACGCGAGCAAACCAAAATCCCAGCAGACAGATTTGTTCAAATCTGTCGGACGGACAGATTTGAACAAATCTGTCCGCTCGTGTGTACGAGGCCTAACACAAAATATGTAAAAAACACACACTTTGCGTGGAGTTCACTAATAATATTGAACATTATTTACTCCAATTCCCAAAAGTTTAATGAGTCTCATAATGTGTAAACAACTCTTTCTCCTCTTCTTTTTTTGGCATGGGTGACCATGTTGACAATGGAAGGCTAATGCCGCGTACACACGATCAGGCTTTTGCCCGGCCAAATCTCATTGGAATTCCAACGTAATTCCATCGGAGAAAAATAGAACATGTTCTATATCTAAACTCTGATGGAATTCATCGTAATTTCCATTGAAAAAACTCTGGGGCAACACACGATCAGAATGTCTGATGGAAAAAGTCCGTCTCACTTTTTCCATCGGAAATTCTGATCGTGTGTACGCGGCATAAGGATGTAAACAGTATCAACAATGCTGTGCCTTGAAAATATATCTCATTCATCTAAATGAGTATGAAAGAGTGAATATCCCTGGGTTTATTTTGTATTCATTTAAAAAATATAATTCTAAGTTAACAAACTTTTCAGTGAACCCTATTGAACTCTATGGGCAACAAATCATGGTAGTCAATCTAGGCACTGCCATAGGAGACCTGTACCAATGTCAAATTGACTCTCATGATTCAGTTGGCTAAGGGCCTAGGTTTGCACATCCTATTAAGTAAGTTGTGCACCCCTCACGTGTGTGTGCATGTATATATATACGGACGTTGTCAGTAGGGTAGTGGACAGTGTCAGTAGTTTTTATTTTTATCATTTTATTTTTTTGCAATTTTTTTAGGAACCCCATTAGGGGGCTTTGGCAAAGTATCAGGGGTCTAAACAGGAGAAATTTGCACAACTTGGAGTCATACGGTATGCTTGGGCACACCTGGCACACTCTGGGCATAGGGTATGCTCTAAATGATACGTGTTGCTTATTTCTGGCGGTGGACCTGCAAAGTTTTTGACCAAATATAAGCATTTTGCAAATTTTTCAGCGTTTCGGGATTTGTCACAAACGTTTGGCAGTGCTTAACCCAGGGGCGGACTGACAACTCATGGGGCCCCCGGGCAATAGAATATTATGGGGCCCCCAGGCTTACAGATGGCCACCAAGCCAGGTGGCAGTACAGAGGCGGGGCAGCTAAAATCTCGGGATTTTCACATCAAAAGCATGTAGGTTTTGGACATATCAGGGACAGATGTAAAAAAAACACAGATTTTTACATACTGTCCCTGGTTTTAATGAGCCTGGCAACCCTGATGGGGCCCCCTAGTGGCATGGGGCCCTCGGGCAGTGCCCGAGTTCCTCAATGATCAGTCCGCCCCTGGCTCAACCTGAACCTCAATTCTATGAATGAAAAGTGGAACCCCAAAAGTGAGGAGGGTATTCAGATCCCAACTACTCTACTAAATTGAACTTTTAGTTTTGTTTTCATGGACTTAAATTTCAACTAACCGACTGAACCACCTCCATCACACAGAAAGGTTAAATGTTAATACTGACTGGAAACAGCAATAGGCTGTAATACCCTGTACACACAATCGGTTCGTCTGATTTTTTTCATCAGATACCCGATGAAGCTGACTTTCATCAGTCTTGCCTACACACCATCGGTTAAAAATCCAATCGTGTCAAACGTGGTGATGTAAAACACAACAACGTGCTGAGAAAAATTAAGTTCAATGGTTCAGAGCATGCGTCGACTTAATTCTGAGCATGCGTGGATTTTTGACCGATGAATTTCCCCACAGACAATCGTTTTTTTCTATTGTTTTTTTTAACATTTTTAACATTTTAAAACGGGTTCTAGTTTTTTTCACCGTTGGGGAAAAAACTGATGGGGCCCACACTTGATCAGTTCGTCCGATGAAAATTGGTCTGTGTGGTGCTAGTCATGTAACTTCACTATTATTATTAGGACCCAACTTGCCAAAAAGCATTCTGCCCAAATCCTGTCTGCGTATAGTGTGTTTGATGTAATCGTTACTATCAGCTGTTTTATTATGTCTAGTATTGCCATCATGTGGTGTACCTTTTATCTATATACTTACAGGCTGCTAGAAAACCAAAACATCTTCATAATATGTACTGGGCCTCATTTATCAAAGTTTCTTAAAAGGATCTGTATGGGCTATATGCACTGCTATCCCATTTGGGAATATAATTACATCCATCAAGGATGAATACAGTTCTTTCATATTGATTTTATGACTTTTGGATTATCAATAAAATTTGTATACTTTCATACAGAAAACTCTAGTACTCATCTCCCTTATTAAGGGGTTATTGGTGGCAGGGTACAAAGTCATTTCTTTCTTTTTTTTTTTAAAACCAATATTTATTGGATGTCAACAATGTGTGCTTCATGTTGTGCTATAGATTACATTTGTAGCTATTTTAAAATATAAACCCTCGGGCTTTCACATTGAGGTTTCTGGGGCAGGAGTTTTTCAGGCGGTATAGCAGCGCTATTTTTAGCGCTGTACCGCCTGAAAAACTCCTCAATGTTAAAGGGGTATTAATCTCATTTAAAGATCTTAGCATAACAATTTTACAATTTTCTGCATTAAGATTTCACTTTCTGATATAGCCAAATTTTCTTCTTAACATTATTTTTATTTTATCGTTCACTTTAGCAAACAGCATGAGTCTTATTATTTATTGTTTTACTGCAGCAAGAAGTGTGGCTGTTTTCGAAGTTAAACAGAAAATTAGCGCTGAGAAGCTACTGAGGTTGATTAGATGTTCAGATTGCAAAATGAATGTTCTCTTAGCTTATAAAATGAGATGAAAGTAAGTGAAAATACACTTTGCAAAGAAAATCTTACAATCATGTGCTATGAAAAAAACAAAACAGGTTTTTTGCTTTGACATGATTGGATTATTGAAGTCGGCACAGCTTAAAGCGAAACTCCATCCAAAGAGGGAACTTTCACTTGTCTGCACCTTCTACTGCCACATTTGGCACTTTTTGGGTGGTAGTGGGTACCTGGATTTTGAAAAGTACCCTCTCTCACTTCCACCTCAGATGGCCGCAGCATCTGAGCCTGAAATTCAGCCATCCCTCCTTCCGCTGCAGTCTTCTGGGACACATAACAGGTCCCATAAGACTATGGGACCATTCACAAAGAGCAGTGCGACTCGTGTACGTGCAGTAGAAAGTTTCCTGTACTTCAGATGCCAGCAAACCTGCTGATTTAAGAAATAGCTCAGGAGAGGACATTGCTGGATCTCTGGACAGGTAAGTGTCCTTATACCAAAAGGAAGCCTGGAGTTCCTCTTTAACCCCATTGTCCAGTAAAAATTTACTTGCTAAATGAATGGCCCACTGTGTGTTGTCTCATGTTTTGATATGTGTGATAGATGTCCCAAATAAGTACAGGTTTGTATTAAAATCTTTGTTGTTTTGACTGCCTATATTTGTATTTGCAACCAGTGAGATTCACACTGTCTCTGGAAAAATGGTGGAAGGGGATTGATATAACAAAGGATTAGAGCAAGTTCGCTTCCAAAGTGAATTGTTACTGTGAGTGAAATTTTATTTTAGCAAAATTAATGAGATGAGATTGTGCTGACGTCAATCATGCACGTGCAGAGATGCTGTTCCTTCCATTTTTTTTTTGTGCAGGATTGAGTATTCTTTGCAAAGCAAATTTTCATTCATTTGCTTCATCTCATTTACTAACATAAGTGAAAATTTACGTTAAAAGGGAACATATTCTAGTTCTTTAGTAAATCAGAGTCAAAGTCACAAAAGACATTTTGATAAAAAATAAATAAAAATACCCCTAAAATATGTGTAAATTACTCTTAATTTTCAGAACACAATAATCAATCTTCAAACCAGAACTAGCTTTTTAAGAGTAAGCATCTATCCAAATGTATATATTTTATTTCATTATTAAAGCGTAAGACACAGCGCAACCACAGGAAACTGAAAGGAATAAAGGAGAGAGATTTTTTAATCTTTTATTCTTTGTGGAGTCCTGTGCCTCAGTTTCGATGAATTAATGCCAAATTTTCTAGAAAAATTGAAATTAACATTCCAGATAACCCAGCCTTGTGCGTGGCTTAGATGGGAACTTCCCTACACCAAAGAATAAAGAAGCTCCTGTCTTATGTCAGATCCCGCCACCTGCCTGACCCCGGGGTATGAGTCAGGTGTTAACCCCTTCATTGCTGAAGTGTCTCTGCAATAATTGGGGGGCTACTCCAGCAGGGAAGGGGTTAAAGTCCAGCTTTAACGCTCCCTTATCTTTAATTGGCTATCCCTGAACTAGAACAAAAAATGGTAAGCAACACTGGAACAGAAAAGTCTTTGCTTTCTTGAAGTTGGAGTTGAAAGCCATTCTATTCAATCTTTGTTCTCAGACGAGTGAAAGAGCACGAAAGTCAGGAATTAAAGGGGTGTAGAAAGCAGAGAGGAAGAGAGAAATTTGAACTGGATGAACAATGAAATTCTGAGCGAGTGGTGACATGCTGTCATCTCCTCCAATCTCTAATGCGTCTTGCTCCGAAGGTCTTTAGCACCGTTAATAGAACCTGTTCTAAGTTAGCACCATTTTTTTGTCTTTTTGCCGCCCAACCCCGAGAGACAAATATTACAAACTAGAGTGTGAAAAAGGAGATATGAAATAAAAAATTACACAAATAATTTCAGATGAGACAAAAAAATAAAATAACTGGAGTGGCTTAGACGATCATGTCTTGATCCACGTCATCTGCAATAGAAAAGTACCGATATGTGTAAGTTCTTTTTTTTTTACAGTCTCATGGCTTTAGAAACACTGTAAAACATTAATAGTAAACATTTAACTCAAACCAAACCAGATTTTGCTCTTAGGCGGCGTACACACGACCGAGGTTCCAGCGAGAACCTCGCTGGGAGCTGCATTCCAGCGAGGACCTCGGCCGTGTGTACGCTCCTGGCTCGCCCCGCCCGTCGGGAATCCCGTCGAGCGAAAAGAGAGCACGCTCTCTTTTTGCTCGACGGCCCGCCTGGATGAATGGCTGGTTGCCATTCCCGACGGGCGGGTCGCCGATTTCGACGGCCGGCAGAGAACCTCGACGGGCGGAACGATGTGTTCTGCCCGTCGAGGTTCTCTGCCGTGTGTACGCAGCTTCAGGTCCAAATTCATACTTTAATCCCTAACAACAAATGGATACAATAAGGAAATCAACCAATCAGATATTTTTTTTCCTTAAGCCTCGTACACACGCCCGTTTTTCTTAAAAACTGTTGGCAGAGCTTTCTTGCCAAGTAAACCGAGCGTGTGTACAAGACTTTTGGGTTTCTCTTCTGGAAATCTGGCCAGAAAAATAGAGATCCTACTCTCTATTTTCTCGTCAAGATTCTTGTCGACCTGTTTCCAGACGAGAAACACGAGAGTGTGTATACTTACCTGTCGCCATGGAAACCCGCGCATGCTTAAAATGACATTGACGCATGCGCGGTAGCTTCCACGGCATAGGTAGGGTGAGGCAAGATGGTGGCGACGGCATTGAATGTGACGAGCGCATGCTTGTCGTACATGATGACATCACAGCGTTCTTGCCTTTCAAGAGAACCACCGTTCGTTTGAAAGGTCTGTGTGTACACTCGGGCGGCAAGAGATTCTTGGCAAAAATCTCGTCGGGAAAAACAAAGTTTTTTCCTGACGAGATTCTTGCCCATGTCTATGAGGCCTTAGACTCTAACATTGCTCTGATCAGTATCCACAATGGTTGCCTAAATACTCGTTTTATACCTGTTTAAATAAAGTTGGAAATCCACTTTAAATTACTTTAAATGTTTTTATCTACAGGAAGTGAAAACGACTGCTTCACTGCATGTTTAAAACTATCACAATCTGTTGTGCATAAGATGTCTGCCTGCAACTGTAGACTAGGCTTAAGTACAAAAAAAAACTACTAGACAAGTCTTATAGGAAACACTGTAAAAGTATACAGTGTTTATAAACAATATTTTGGTCTGAGCTGCAGGAGAAGGTTGTTGAGGGAAGAGTTTAGGGTATAGGAGGGCTTCTTCCAGCACATATGTAGACATTACTGCAGTGTAAAGTGACTGTTTTCAACACTGGTACACCAATTTCATTGTTAGTGGCCTGTATAAACAGTGAGGGGGGAAGGGAAAATTGGAGAATGGGGGGGGGGGGGAATTGGAGAATGGGGGTTGAAGGCTCGGGATGCCAAAAGGTAAACAGGTGGAACCAGGAGGTGATCAATGGATGAGGACAACTTAAAGCTCCGTACACACTAGTAGTTTTTTTTTTTTTTTTTTAAGTTCAACCTAGCAGGGCTGAATGAAAAAACTGGAACACATGAAGCCACCCAGTACACATGATGCCACCCAACATTCGGCCCATGCGTATTAGGCTTAAATGTGATGGTCTAATCTTTATCACTCCAGAGATCAAGGCTTCAGCGGGTGAAGTCTGCTAACAGCTCACAGACACTAACAGCTCACAGAAATAAATTGGAACTCCAGCAAAAATAAAGAAAGTTTTTACATGTACATCCCGATTTCATGATCTAACTTTTGTTAATATTCCATACTATTCTGAACCTAAGGAGCTGGAAAATTAGGCAAGAACGTTGTCACTCTCACAACTGGAACTTTCCTGTAGGTAATTTGGGTAGATGGAGTCACTTCTAGATGTAGACATGCTGTACATGTTTTGTAACACTACGTACCTTCTTTGATTCCAAAGCACTTAGCCCATTCATCCAATGCAATGTATTTGTCACTGTCAAGGTCACATTCTTCAAAGAAACGGGTGGTGCAGTGTTCCATAGGGATGAGAGGGGCACGGAGAGGAGACAACTCGGTGTGGGAGAGGTATCTGTAGGGAAATATGGGACATACAGATAAGCAGAAATAATAAAAATACATGTGATTGGCTCTTTCCTCTTGTACTCCTTCCTTTTCTAAAATATAACCTACTCTGCATTTACATTATCCACCCTGTCTCGTTTCTCTGGACTGAAAAAAACAGAAGCTGATAGACAATGCATCCAAAGAATACAAGCCCTATTTTTAGGAGTCCTTACTATTGCTATCAATGCACACACAAATTACCCAATGTACATTGTTGTGGTTCAGTAACGTGTGCAATACTGCAATCCATAGTAATGGTACCCTAACACACAGTGACAGCACACCTGTGTTGCAATACATGGTATTGCACTCCTGTGTGTTGTGATGTACTGGGTTGCAAAAAATAAAGCATGTTCAATTTTTAATGCAGTCTGGTATGGTTCACATGAAGGGCTGCCTTAACACAATACATGTTAAAACATTGCAAAAGGTACTTTAATGCACGTGTCTTAACACAATGCACCAGAACCAACCCGTGTGAATGGGCTCCTAAAGTGTTTGCTCCTAGAGTGACCTGACAGGCTTTCCAAATCTACTTTTTTATACAACTTCTCCACAGGTTCAAATTCTTCAAATTCTGCTCATGCACATTGTAAAGGAATGGACTCATTTGTCTGCATGACCATTCCATAAACAACAATAGATCACTGAATTAGCTGTGTCTGCAGATGCTTTATATGAGGGATCTGCAAAAAGCTTCCGCGCTTTTTTAAATTTGATAGTTAAGAAAAATGTGGAAACAGTTTGAAGAACCCTCGTAGCAAAATGTGACCATTTTTGTAGGCAGCAGAAAATGTAATTTCTCAGAATGGAAGACAATCAAAGAATGCTCCTATGAAAAAGTGCTACCAAACAAGAACAAAAACATACATGGTGTATCACACAACATTCAATCCATGAAAGCACTTCTGCACTGTTCTTCTATGGCAGAAAGAGGATAATGTAGTAGAACTTGGCTTCTAAGCAAGTCTGAATGTAAGGTGACATTGATGCAATGTGCTCATGTTCGAACAGAACTATCCCCCCCCCCCCTCCTGTGAAGTCATGACAATTCAACCTGTGGCAGGTGAAGAAGGCAGTTACCCAGGTATATATACAATTAAGTGTACATGACATTATGTAGGAAAACAAGTTCCAGCATGTGCCCTAAAAAAAAGTACACATATAACAATGTACCAAACAGAATAAATGCCGTGAAATATTGCTCCCACTTATCTACTTTAACTATAATAAAAGGGTTTTACATACCCATCAATGGGGTGCTGGTCCAACTGTCCAAACTGCCAGTGAACTGGGAAGATGTACATGTTGTAATTCTTCTCAAAGTCACGAGCAAGCAGCTCCATGGGGTGGTCTCCAGCCTCCAGACGCTTCTCGTTTTCATGGATTTTCTTTACCTATTATAAAGGATCATTATATCTTACAGTTAGAATCACTGTCAGACTTCTGGGAAGCCCACTGTGCCCTAAGCCATTAGTATACTTAATAGTATTGCTAACATATTATTGCAGTCAACATCAACGAGTGTTGTGGGCTTTTATATGCAGGATCTTCAAAAATTAGACAATGGAATCCTAAATGTAAGTTTGACAATGCCTTAAAGTGATCCATTGTTTTGATTGAACATTGATATTAATATTGCCCAGCTGTCACCGATATATGTCGCATTTCAGGTCGACCTAAACCCTGACACTTTTTTGGTTTCTCTTACTTTTAAAATGGCCCATCACTATAATGGGAGACCCCAAACAATAGTAAGGTAATGGAAGCAGTAAAGGGTTACCCAGAATCAGCAATCACCATAGTGGGTATTCTTTAATAATCAGAAGACCCTGTACTTTGTGCTCCGCAAAATAATAGAATGCTTAGACGGGCACTTGAGGTGCCAACTTTATTGTCACAATTTTACTTTAAGGTGTTTCTGTTTATATACTGTATACAAAAAACAGCCTTTTGTAGTCTGCACCAATGCCTATGAAAATGGCAGCTATCATCATTCTAGGAACCAGCAATTAGGCAATACATTTTATTAATTCTGGAAGAACCAGTGATTTTTGCCCTCATTGTTCTTTGGTGACCAATGAACCCTTGTTTATTTAACAAGGGATATACCCACACCGGACATGACAAATTCCACATAGCGATCATTGTCAACACCTATTACTTTAATATTAAATATTTGCTGTTTAATACTAAAGCAAACAAAGTTCTAAGCATATGTTTTCATTTAGTAAAGTCCATTTATTCCAAATGTTAAACTAAAACAAAACCTTTCAAATTACATTTGTTCAGATGACATTCGAATGTTCTGAGAATTTTCATATGAATTTTCTAATTCACCTGTCAATGATTTGTGAATATTTGCAGAAGTAACTAAAACTAATCTCTCCTAAAAGCATTTTCCATATTTTGTTTATTCTTCTCTGTTGACTGAAGCTGGCCATAAACTGAAGTATGCATGAGTTTAAGTAATAAATGTAGATGCCTAATTTGTATAGTTAAAGCTGAAATGTAATCTCCCCCCCCCCCCCCCCCCCCTTCCCTAGCTACATGCTAGTTACAGTTGTAAATTAAAACTTTACATTTTCATAACATATCTTATTTTATTTCAAAGCCCTGTAAGTTTGCTTGTAAACTTCCAACTGCATTCAGTAAATTTGCAAGCAGATTGTCATTGGGTTTCTTGTGATGCTTATAAGTCATATGGCCGGGAGCTGTGGTGGCTCAACGTGATTGGCACTGCGCTGACAAGCCATTCACCTCTGCAGCCAAGGGTTCGGATCCCGGTCTCGGCTACATGTGAATTGAGTTTGGTGGTCTCAGCCCGGCTCCCGGTGGGTGTGCTATGCAAGGTACGCCTGTGCTTAGTACGCCCACCCCCCCCCCACAAAAAAAAAAACCACCACACTTGCACGCACACTAAATTGGTTTAAAACACATGCACTTTGGCCATGCGGTCTCTTAAAATAAAGAGAGGCGAAGGACCTACGGGGCTGGCTGGGTGGGCTAGGCCCCCTCACTCCCTCATAGGGGGAGTCCCTCTGCCCCATTGGGGTCCCGTTGGGCCCCAGTTGGGCTCCCAAGAGGAGCAGGTAGGGCGGGGTGAGTGGGAGGCCCCCCTTCACACCCGCCATTGCCACCAGGGGCATGGAGAAGGATAGCGATTGCCTCCGGGGGGAGGGTCTGCCTACTCCCAACTCCTGCAGTCCGGCTCCTCTCTCTCGAGTTCACGCACAAAAAATACACTTTAAAAAAAAAAATAAAAAAAATAAGTCATATGGCCTGCTTTACATCATGTGTGTAGCATTTTGTTGTTGTAACATAGCCATTGGTCTAAAATGCTACCATGCATTCTGACATTCTAGATGAGAGTCTGTGACTCAAAAAGTGAAGTTGAATATCATTTAGTTTTGCAGCCAAGCAACTAATATTTACACAAGGACAACAATTGCATGACAGATGTACTTTGAGACAAGTTTTGGTTATCACATCTGATTCCATACCCTCAGCTTCTGCTTCTCGTTGAGTAAATTGTTGTTATCATCGCGCTCATACAGGCTGACCAGAACGTTCTTCAGCCAGTCACGCATACGCAGAGGGAATTCAGTTAGCTCAGAATCCACGCAAGCAGGGATGTCTGAAAGACCAAGTGGAGAAAAGTTTATATTTCTTAACTAATGAGATAAACAAAGAGCTCAGCCACCTGGACAATTCTCATATAAATTGTTAACGTATTTCCAAAGTATGACAATATAAGTAACCATGTCTGTACAGCTGGTTCATAAACCCAGGTATGTTGTATACAAAAAAAAGATATCAAGCAATGTCATCACTACAGGGGATTAAGCAACACACTTTGCTGAAATCCCCATTGGAACTGTTAACATCCTCCAAGGCTCCCTGAAAGGAGTTTTTTTGTTAGGTCAGTTCTTGACTCTACAGCTCAAGGTTCTCAATCGGAACAGAAGCCTCATTGTTAGAGCAGTAGCATCTACTATTCAGCCTGTTGTTATCTGAATAGTTACTGTAGAAGAATTTCAGTCAAAATGGATCTTTTGTTTCCCCTCCTGATCTACTGCCTCTCTTAGTGGTTTGGAGTACTTTTACTTATTGTATTTCTCACGTATGAAGACAGAAACAGTTCACATACCACAGTCATTAGAAAGAATCCCCTTGACAGCAAGATATCTATCTATACCAAAGAACCCACCTTCTTAGCTAAAATGAGAATTTCACAAAGATACAGATATCTACAGAGGAATGTTTGAAGAGGGGTTCAGTGAAAATGTGTGGTTTATGGTAGGATGAATCAGCCATTGGCTTCTTATAATGTCATGGGAACTCCAACAGTATGGCTATGCTGGTCTTCCACACTCTTAAAATAACTGTGGTAGGTCAACCAACATAGGTGGGAACATAGATCTAGCTACCTTTATCTCTAGGTTTGTAGGCAACTAAATGTAACTAAAAGTACAATTTCAGTATTAACAGGAGTTTAATAAACAGAATCGACCTCTGGTCATACCAGAGATGTCTGAACAGTAGAGGGCTTAGGGTGTTGCTGGGGAGAGGTAGGACATTTGAATGATACCTGTACTAAATGTAAAGTTTAATAGATAGGGCTAGCAACATTATTTTTTTCAAAGAAAATTTGTTGCATTTTTGCAAGCATTTGAAAGAAAACTAGATTTATTTTGGACAGACATCCATCTGATTTAAAGTAGGGTTGTCCCGATGCCTCTTTTTTAGGACCGAGTACAAGTACCGATACTTTTTTTTATGTACTCGCCGATTCCGAATACCGATACTTTTTTTTAAATGCAGCAATGCGCCCCAAATGCAGCCTTGTGTCCCCCCCATATGCAGCCATGTCTCCCCCCAAATGCAGCCATAACTCCCCCCTCATATGCAGTCATGTCTCCCCCCCCATATGAAGCCATGTCTCCCCCTCATATGCAGTCATGACTCCCCCCCATATGCAGTCATGACTCCCCCCCATATGCAGCCATGTCTCCCCCCCAAATGCAGCCATAACTCCCCCCTCATATGCAGTCATGTCTGCCCCCCATATGAAGCCATGTCTCCCCCTCATATGCAGTCCCCCCCCATATGCAGCCATGTCTCCCCCCAAATGCAGCCATAATTCCCCCCTCATATGCAGTCATGTCTGCCCCCCATATGAAGCCATGTCTCCCCCATCATATGCAGTTATGTCTCCCCCGCCGTCTAGTTGTTCGGCGCTCAGCAGAACATAACAGCTTTCATTTGAATAGCTGCTGTTCCCTGCCGCGCGTCGTCATGGCCCCTCCCCCTTGTCCGGGCACTTTGATAGACAGATCACCTGTCCAATCCTGGGAAAAGCGCCCGACAAGGGGGGGGGGGGCATGACGACGCGCGGCAGGGAACAGCAGCTATTCAAATGAAAGCTGTTATGTTCCCTGGCTTAAGCGCCGAACAGCTAGACGGCGGCGGCAGCGGCAGCGGCAGCAGAAGCAGCTCTCCAATGATCCAGTGTGATTTTATACATACCTGGGGACTGCTCTGCTCTCCGCTTTCTTCTTCGCTTCCTCTCCGCCTCCTCTCCGCCTCCAGTCCGCCTTCCTCGCTGCCCCCTCAGTCTCCTCTGCGATCGGTTCCCGCCCCCTTTCCGCCCACTCTCTGCCCTCTCTCCGCCCCCATTCCGCCCCCACTCCGAAAAAAAAAAAAAAAAAAGTATCCGGATTAGGCATCGGCGGTATTTGCGGGAGTACAAGCACTCCCGCAAATACTCGGTATCGGACCCGATACCGATACTAGTATCGGTATCGGGACAACCCTAATTTAAAGAATCAGAACTGAATGTTCTATATAAAGCACAGCAAGCCTAAACACATCTGTGTATTGTAGGAATTAATCCCTAAGGGTGGCTTCCCTGATTGTTGGCTGAGCCAGCAGGAAACTGACGGCTGACTCCCAGCAGCTGGATATCACATCTTCCCTCTTGGGACCTACGCTTGCTGGAACCAGTCATTTAAAATTCAGTCACCCTGGGGCCCTTTTACAACATTCTATCGGAAAATGTCACTTATGGGCTTACATTTCCAAACCATAAATGGGAGCAATCATTTTACTTCAATGACAAGGTTACTGTGTGTTATTAGTATGTAACTTTGTTTGGCATATTATTTTTACTCTAATAAGGAAGCTTCACGCGTACATCTATATTACATTTCAAGAAAGAGAGTCACCGCTCAAGGATACTAATTATGGACCTCTTCACTAAATCCGAAGCCACACTTACTGAGATGTATTGTTCTATGGCCTTGGTTAAGATCAGACATTTGGATTTTACTATGAGTACCTCGGCCATGATGAATACACCTTATATCTGCAAGTGTGTGACATGGCATCGCATCATGTGTGGAGGTTCTGCTTTTTTCCAGGTTGCTCATCCTGTCTCTATATTTATCTTTATCCCCCGTTCCTAGTGGTTATTACAACAAAGTTTACCTTCTGGTTATTTACTAAGACGGGGATCATGAGACAGAAATTGCACATCTGAAGCATTCCTATCATAGTGTGTGTATTTCTTTGTTTAGTGCTCAATGTTTAGTGAAGTTTGTGTTGTATTTATGTTGACCTTAGAACATTACACATTATACGTTTTAATTTAATTTAGACTTATTTATTTATCCTAGTTAGTTGGATAGCGATTTTCACGTGTAGTGTTATTATGTGTGTTAGCTACTAAAGTCTAGTCTGAAACGCGTCAGCTTGTACCCTATTTGCTGTGGCATGTATCCTGTGCTTTTTATTTTACAATAAAAACAACAAGTTTTGGAGTGCGGCTGTCCAGAAATCTTTCCTTAATTTTGCTATATTACATTTCATTTTGGTAAAAATGTATGATTACCTACTGGTTTTTATATTTTGACGAAAATATCAGAGTAACAACCCTGGAACCTGACATTTAAAAAACAAATGACGAATGGCAGATGCAATATTACTGTCATCATGTGTTTCATTTTAAGCCCCATCTCACCAAGTCCTAATGTTTTATGACTAAATAAGAATATGCACTTCAACCCTATTGTCTTTTTATAATTGAAGAATTCCCAAGTTTCATAACAATTGGACCAACCCACTTCTAGAGCTTCTTGACAGTTTCTGAATCTCTCTGATGTGATGTGTCAACTTTATTAATCCAAATGGGGAAATCCCTGACACCCGGAGAGACACTGACGTTGGTCACTTGTCGTAGAGCAGAATGGCAAAGGAAATTGCAACATGCAGATTGGGGTACTAGGACCAAACAGGTAGTCAAAGTTCAATTCATCGCTCTCATTTTACAAGGCTGATGGTATTTTCATAAATGTTTTGGCGTGGTTTGATTTGCTTGTATTTATTTTCACATATATGATACTAGAATATGCTCAGTATAAAAAAAGGTGCACACTGATGATGCCTTCAAAGGCAGAACTTTATTCAGCCAACAAATTTCAGCAAATGGTCCTACCCCCAGGACCACCAAAACCTATAAAAAAGCCCATCGGGTGAAATGTGTTGGAGGGTTAGTTATGGGGGGTGGCGCCATGTGTTTAAGCTAGTCCACTTATTAAAGTTTTGCTTGTGACAGCATCATCAATGTAAGGCTTTTCCTTTGGATTATACTAAGCCATGTGTGGAGAAGTGGTGTACTGAGAGCCAGCACCTGATGCCAGCATATGAGGAGAGCGCTTAAAGGGTTGGAGCAGTGAATTTGTCTTTGAAGCTACAAACTTTTAAAATAGTACCGTGTTATTAAATAGATACATGACTCACATTTGCATGGTCCAATGTAGTCAAGGTGCAGTTTGTGGCCCTTCTTTGTGCCCTCCAAGGTGCACTTGGTGGCAAAGAAGTGGCATGAAGAATCATAGGTCTTGTTGTCATTACCACAGACCTGCAGGAGAAAATTTAGAAAGGTAATTTTGTAAGCAACAGCGTAACAATAGATACATATTAGCATAGCTGACATCCATTTAATCAGACACTAAAATCCTTTCTTTTATCAGGTTTACTCACTGGGACTCACTTATGTGATGTAACAGAAATTATATTCTGGATTTGTAGCACACCATTCAGAATGTACATAGTGACACTAATGAATATATACTAGTCAATTCATGACAACTTTACTTTCCTTTAATTCTTATCCCATTTTGCAGTCTGCTCTTGCAGTCATATAATTTATGCCATGGTTTGTACACTAATATATTGTCACTAATATACTGTAATTTTTTAAAATTGTATTATTACAGTAACATGTATATGCTTTATTTTGTTTTCTTACCTTCTCAAACTCTCCTACACTTTCAGGGCAGGAAGAAGGATCTTGGCACACGCACATTGGTTTGTTGCTCTCATCAACTTCACACACCTTGCCATGTTTGCAGTGGTGGTTAAGACATGGATCTGTAAAAAAATTATCATTTGGTTAAAAAGCTGCAAAGGTCGCAGTAAAACATAAGTGGAACTCCATCCAGTGAGGAAAGGTATTTCAGATTTTTATTGTTGTGCACCTGTTGAGGTAGCTGCATGTTACAATGTGGATGCATAAGCTTTGAATTTAAAACACAGTGCTAGAGGAGATAGTCCCAGCACCAGCTTCTTTTGCAGTAACAATATCAATAGGAACATTTTCTATATCACTTAGTTCCTTAAGAACAGTCTTGAAGGACTATTTGATGGTACCCCAACACTGGACAGAAAAATGTCAATCTTAATGCGGCTTTCCATTGGGGCACGTGCCATAGAGGAGGAGCCTGGAGCGTGGGCGGAGGACCCCAGAAGAAGAGGATCTGGGCTGCTCTGTGCAAAACCATTGCACAAAGCAGGTAAGTATACCATGTTTGTTATTTTACTTTTAAAAAAAATTAAGCTTTAATGTCACTTTAAGTTAGGTATACAAGTATCAAAATTCAGCCAGTTCAGCAGGAATCTGACGAATTTTGATCTGTGTGTACCCCCTATGTTCAACATAATCTAATTAGACTGACTTCTGCGGAATGGTCCTGCTGGAAACCAACATTCAATTAGCTGCTGCAGCCCATGGCTGCAGTGCTGATCAGTGTACACGGGGGGGGGGGGGGGGGGGTTAGATCCCACTGGTGGAAGGATTTTTTTTTTAAGTGTATACCTAGCTGTAGAGGCTATAATCTAACACCTTTGGAAACTTTAATGTAATATCTCACACATTCATTCACACCTTTGATGCTCTAACTGAACATTAAGACTAATTGAGGTTGATTTACTAAAGGCAAATCAGTTGCTCACTTTGCAGGTGGGCTTTCCCTTAGCTTAGTGACCATAGTAAAAATTCACTTAGCAAAAAACAATAGATCTGCTTGCACATAATTGGATGATGAGCTTCCCCTCATTCTCTAAGCTCTGAGGAAAATGTATTATGTGTAAATCAACTCCATTAACTCTAATAACTAACTATAATTTAAGGTGCCATTTTACACCATACTTACTCTCACTTGTAGTGTCCTCCTCTTCATCTTCAGCAATTGCTTCATCGAATTCACCAACTTCTACCTGCACAGGATTTGCTCCAACTACTGCCTCCTGTAATCGGCAAAGTGTAAATGTGAAAAAAACTGCATATTGTAACTTCTTCCTCAGGAGGTTGGCATTGATGTCTTACAACATTAGCATCTTTAGGCCTCGTACACACGACCGAGAATCTTGTCAGGAAAAACCCATTGTTGTGTTCTCTTGAAAGGAAAGAACGCAGTGACTTCATCGCGTACGACGTCCATGCGCTCATCACATTCGATGCAGTCACCGACATCTTCATTCTACCTATGCCGTGGAAGCTACCAAGCATGCGTCAAAGTAAGTTTGAGCATGCGTGGGTTTCCACGGCGACAGATATCTCGACGAGAAAAAAGAGAGCAGGTTCTCTTTTTTTCTCATCGAGATTCTGGACAGATTTCCTGACGAGAAACCTGAATGCCTCATACACACGAACGGAAATCTCGGCAAGAAGCAGCTTTCTTGCTGGTTTTTGACAAGAAAACCGGTCGTGTGTATGAGGCTTAAGTGTAATTCTACTTGGGTGATAGCTTTCATGCAGTTTATATGTTATTTCCTTATTTGTGTGGGACTTTTTGGGCAATGTACCCATTGTTATTACTATCAAATATGCCGTTTTACCTGAGACCTTTTACTGCCTCTCCAATGAATGTACAGTATTTAAAACTGCCCTCCCACAACAGCCCTTTAAAACAGATAAATACGCAGATACAATTCACATAGTAGTGCTTGCGCTGTTTCTCCACCAGTCAGAGCATTGTACAGGGACTGCAAAAGGCTAATCCCAAGCCAAATTTAGGTACATAAACGCCTTGTATTAAACAAAAATTAAGAATATATTAGGGCTCATTTACAATTGCATTTCTCCCTAACGATACATAGTGGATCGCTTTTCAGAAAGCATTATGCAGGAGCAGCTGACAGGCATTCAGGAGGCGATAATGCTGCTTCCTGAATGTTTTTTTTTTAATGGGAATACAGAGCTGCAACCACAAGTCTAGCATTTATGGATTGGTCCAATCAATGCAAATGGATGTCATTATTCCCATTGCACAGGTTCCTGGAATGAGCTTAGAGTAGTGAGTGTTGTAGAAACAGCCAGCTGCAGACTGGAAGCATCACAAATCAGTGTACATATTTACCAGCACACCACCGATCTTCAAATAACATCTAAAGTTTTTTTTTTAGAATGATCACATCACGATAGGAAAAGTACAATGTTTCGGAGCCACGCAGAACCCCTTCCTCAAGTATGTGATATCACATGCCTAAGAAAGGGGTCCTGCACGGCTCCGAAAAATTGCACCTTTCCCACTGTGATGTGATCATTCTTCATGGAACCTTTGGACATTATTTTAAGATTTGAAGGTATGCTGGCAAATTTGTACACTGAATCACATGAATGAAGTTCAGCAGCAGGCTTGTCCGCTGAATGCGAAAAGAAGGTACCGTATTTTTCGCTGTATAAGACGCACTTTTTCTTCCCCAAAACTGGGGGGGGGGAAGTTGGTGCGTCTTTTACGACGAATACACATTTTTGCCTGACCGATCCGAATGCGATCCGCGGAGGAAAGGCCGCGGCTTTGGCCTAGCTCCGGAGCGGTCGGCCATCTTTGTACACCCGGCGGCGGTGCGCGCTGACGTCATCACCCCTCTGCTCGTGGATCTTCTATTCCTACCAGAGCGCGCATCGGCAATGCATCTGCAACAGTGAGTTGGGGGTTTGTTGGACTGGCTATTAGGGGGCAGGGGCAATGTTACTGGCTATTATTACTAATGTAGGGGCAATGTTACTGGCTATTATTACTATGTGGGGGCAATGTTACTGGCTATTATTACTAATGTGGGGGCAATGTTACTGGCTATTATTACTATGTGGGGGCAATGTTACTGGCTATTACTAATGTGAGGGCAATGTTACTGGCTATTACTAATGTGGGGGTGGTGTGATGGTGATGATGAGTGGGGGACAATGGTGGAGATTACAGTGATGAGTGGGGGGAATGGTGAACATTACAGTGATGAGTGGGTGCAATGGTGGACATAATTTTTTTTACTACAGTATTTGGTTCAGAATCTTTTTTTTCTAGATTTTCCTCCTTTTAAATTGGGTGCGTCTTATATTCCGGAGCGTCTTACGACGAAAAATACGGTAATTTTTGGTGTGCAACAAAACAAAGCATTGCAGTTATGGCATGTGTACGACCCTATCTGTCTGCGGGGGGGCTGCTATAAAATCTGTATTTTAAATCTGCAGCTAGACATGGCCCTAATTTTATATTTGAAGACAGTGCAGGACCCTCTAAACCAGGCAGACTTCATTAACTGGCATTGAATATGGCAGGTCTGTTTATAACCTATTTTCCCCAGGATTTGCCTTGACAAAGATATGTGTAATTGTACCTCTGTCACAACATCTTCAATCACCTCCTCCTCTTCCGGCAAAGCATCCTGTTGCTGTGTAAGAGAGTTAGGTTAGTTACTATAAAAATATTAATTCTAACTACTATTATTTAATTACTGTATATAACAATTGTATAAATGCCACTTACAGGTGCAGCTAGTGCTCTGCCAGCCAGGCACAAGACGAAGAAGATCCAGACCCTCATTGTGCAGTTAGACCTGAAGACAAAAGGAACTTTTCGTGAGTATCTGGTAAAAGGTTTGTGAAGATTCTCATTCATCCAATCTCATGGTAGTTAGTCACATTCTACTGGACTTTTTCTAGACTTTTCTCAGCTTCTCCAAACCAACTCTTCAGTTGTAACAAGTGGCAAGAAGATGTCTCAGCCTTTATATCCACACATCTGAGGTCTGCAACACTACACAAGAAGTCCAGTTGAATGCAACTTATTACAACTAGCTAGTATCTAGTTAAGAACTGACACTATTAATAGATACTTTATGATGGAAAAGTAAGTATAATTATGATAGACACATAGGGGTTGATTTACTAAAACTGGAGTGCAAAGGCATAATGTGGTAGTATGCATGAATCAAGAGGCCGCTCTTGACTTATGCATCGCAGTAATGCACAGTAACATGGACCAATCTAACACATTATTTTTTTTATTGGTAATATTAACTTGCAAAAAAAATCATTGTTTTTATGACATTTATAGACAAAAGGATGTAAAAGAGGAAATTAACCATTTTAAAAAGACAGCATATTTACAGTTAAAAATGTATAAACTATGATTTGTCAAATTTAAAATGACACTAAAAACGATGTTTCTGGTGCATTGCATAGCAATAGCAATAGTAATGGTAAAAAATTGTAATATAAAATTATTAAAATAGTAGTTCATCGGAGTAGGAGATGATGGTGTTAGGGCTGATTAGGGTTAAATAAAGGTTGAGAATGGATTTAATAGTATTATTATTATTATTATTATTATTATTTTTTTGCTTGTAGGGTTAATTTTACTGATGTCATATGCAGACCAAAGATCATACCTCTACATATCATTGAAATAGTAAATACAATGGAGCAATACATTGTTACATTGCATTTACTCAATGACATATGTAGACTATCCACAAGCTTAATTTTGACAGCCACTCTTGCTGTGTAATACAAAGCAATTCAGAGCTGTCATTTTGACAGCCAGTAAATGTTGAAGAAGCAGAGGCAGGTGAAGAAGAGCGGTACGTAAGAGACACATTCTAGTAGATTTGTTGACTTTTTTTAGTATATACTTTATATCATGTTCAAAATCCTCAAGTGGTTAAAAATGGCACTCAAACATACAAATACAGCGGGTGTCAAGGGACCTGTGCTGCAGTGCATCACAACACACACGCTGCAGGTCTGGTTTTGGGTCCCTTGATGGGCAGTTCAGGTGCATTAAGACCACAACAGGCATCAAATGATTTTAGGGGTCCTAAATACAACAAAGAACAATATGTGATATATATGCAGTAACAAACAGCTACCAGTCAGTTATTATTTTTCAGTATGACACTTAATGGGTGAATCCGTAAATCTGATTATTAGCTTTGCATTATTAAGCCTGTGATTTGACTCTTAAATAAATACCAAGACAATTAAACTAGTTATAAAAATATACAAATTGTGAACACATAGTTAAATGAAAAATTAAACCTATATTATAGTTATACCTCATTAAATTATAATACATTAATATCCACAATCAGGTATAATAAATCAAATATTTGGTACAAGGATTTTGAAACTTATAGTTGGTAGTTGGGCTGAACTACAAAGCTAGAGACATAAAAATTGCCATGGATAAAGGTCCAGGGCATAATCTACATTGGCCACCAGGACAAAAAAAAAAGAGAGTAAATCTCTGTAACAAGATACAGCAATAAAAATCTACCAGATAGTCTAACCCCTCACCACCCTATGCATATGGTAAAATAGGACACTTTCTTTACAGTTCACCTACGCCTATTAACCACTTGCTTACTGGGCACTTATACCCCCCTCCTGCCCAGGTGATATTTCAGCTTCCGGCACTGCGTCGCTTTAACTGACAATTGCGCGGTCGTGCGACGTGGCTCCCAAACAAAATTGACGTCCTTTTTTTCCCACAAGTAGAGCTTTCTTTTGGTGGTATTTGATCACCTCTGCGGTTTTTATTTTTTGCGCTATAAACAAAAAAGTGTGACAATTTTGAAAAAAATACAATTTTTTATTATTAATTTTTTACTAGAAATGGCGGCGATCTGCGATTTTTATTGGGACTGCGACGTTATGGCCGACACATCGGACACTTTTGACACATTTTTGGCGTCATTCACATTTATACTGCGATCGGTGCTATAAAAATGCACTAATTACTGTATAAATGTGACTGGCATTGAAGGGGTTAACACTAGGGGGTGAGGAAGGGGTTAAATGTATTCCCTGCATAGTGTTCTAACTGTGGGGGGAGGGGACTGACTGGGGAGGTGACCGATCTGTGTCTCTATGTACAAGAGACACAGATCCGTCTCCTGCTCTCCAGAGACAGGACGCTGTCTCTATGTAAAACGGCAATGAGAGATGATCTATGAGATCATCTCTCATTGGCCGCACAGATCGCATCGCAAACGGCCACTCTGATTGGCCGTTCGCGGCGATCTGTGATTGGCTGTGTCCAAGGGACACGGCCAACACAGTGTTTCCCCGCAGCGCGCTCTGGAGCGCGCGCAGGGAAGCAGCTAGTGACAAGCCGTCAATTGACGGCTTGTTGACAATTTAGATCTGCGCTAGAGCCGTCATTCGGCTGTAGCGCGGATCTCAAGTAGTTAATATATATCATAATTTTAGTGTGGTTTCTAGAAAATTGGGTCATATATTGGCTTCCTATACCTCTTGGGACTTCAATAGTGGGAATTTGTAGCCAGATGGAAGAGTGACACTTTCAAGGTGGCTGAAGAAAGGGATGAAGTACAGGAAATCTTATTATTTGCAATGGGTGACAGAAGTAGCAAGCCAGTGGTGATTATTTCCCAGAGACAGGTGAAATAATATTTTTTTAACGAGTAGACCCAAAATAGTTAATTTACAAAAGCCAGGCTTGAACGGAAGGGAAGGAAGGTTAACATGTACATAAGGTGTACTCACAAATTTAAGGCTATATTAGTTAAGTGTACATTATTATTTGCACTTTTTCATTACATATATTCCAAAAGCTAATGTATCATATTTAAAGAATTGTATTTATAAGGACTTTTATTCTCCATATGTTAACTTAGGATTTGTCTACACGTGTATCCTAATGGTTTTTCCGGTCAGTGTTTTTCTTTGTCAGCTGCCCCATACACCATGTAAAGTGGCTGGGCTTGTACAGCCAGCAAACTTCCTTTCATCCTATTTTCTCTGGCCACACCATCCCCTCTGTGCTCTGTCTCTGTGCTTTTTCTCTCACACTGAGGTCACTTCAGCTTTTTTGAAACTTTGATGAGTGTCTGGGTGGAAAATTACTGCCACCGTTGGCAGAACTCAGTGCCCCTTCCCCAGTATGCACAGGCTGGGGCACCTTGTTTTATTTGGATCCTTCCTGGCACACAGTATATGTATGCTGGGAGTACATTCCTTATGTCCACAGCTAGAAGATAAACATGGTTATTTAATCACATTGCAGATCAGAGCGCAAAAAACACTTTGCCTGACCAAAATCAACAGCAAGCTGGAGATGACTGTGGTGTCCCCAATATTTTCTAAAAAGCTGTTGGAAAGGTTTCTTTTAATCTCACTGCCTCTTCGAGGTTATCCCAAAGGCACATTTTAAAACTTAAAAATGAACTCTGGGCTCAAATACTTTAATTGAAATATAATCCTCTATAGCCAAAGAGGATATACATTCAGTTTGTATGCACCAATTGCATTTGCAAGGTAATTTAGTGGTTTGTAAATATAGTAGTGACATCATCACTGTGCTCGCCTAGAGATCAATCCTGTGGGAGGACACCAGCAGCTCTACCTACTACAGGCTGCCTGCAGAAAACTACAGAGGGGGCAGATACAAGACCAGTCACCTTGCACAAGGAAAGAGAGCAGCAATGACTGGTCTACAGTATATTACAGGAGGCTCTTACACAGAGGTAAAGCCATGATTCAAGTAAGAATATGCATTATTTTTGTATTTAGACAATTTTTAGCTTATGAGGTTCAGCTTTAAAGTGTACACTAAAACACTGTACAAAAAAATTCCTTCCATTAGGAGTGAGTAGGGAATGATAAGAACTAGGTTTTTGTTGCTGTGTGGGGCTCTGTTAGAGAGATTTACAACAATCCTACATATAGGCCTTTTGTCAAATAGAGACAATAATATGGAGGTTGGATGAAAGATTATGTGTGGTATTAAATTGTGGGTACTTAAAAGTACATCTATATAGAGATCTGAACATCAGACCAAAAAAAGAGGCAAATGAGAAATAAGGTATAGAGAATTGGGTCAATCAAATGATGGTGTAATAGGCAACACAAATTTGAAAAACTTTCAAACATGAAGGCATTACAATTGTAATTTTCCTAATGTTGATAAGGAAATCAAGAGATGTTTGATTTATTACTGTAAGAATCACATCCATCTTCATCTTTCTTTAACCTGTTTTTTACATTCATTATTGTGTAATAATTAAAAGTTCAGCAAAGTCTCTTTAAAACTTTCTATGTTTCAATGTAAGTTCTCGCTAATTACTATTCAAAATAAATGTATGCAATGTTATCTACCTATGGGAAGGCAGGACACAAAGGCCACAGGTTTAACTCTATGAGGGTTTGGCTATCTAAGGCTGGGTTCATACTTGTGCAATCACAGATATTGCATGTGATTCGCACTGCATTGCTGTGCAGATCGCATGCGATGTCTGTGTGATGCAAATTCAGCCATAAAAATGTATGGCTAAAATTGCATCACATTCACATTGGTGCGCACTGGAATCGAATTGCATGGGTGTTCATACCTATGCAATCCGATTCCTGCACCATTTGACAGTTCGCACTGCGATCTGTGAACCGATCAGTGGATGTCATTAACTTTGCATTGACACCCGCTGTCGCTTGTAGATGTCAGTGTGAACTGCTGGTTCCTGCATTGCATATATGTGAACCAGGACTTATGGTCACTGACTATTATTGACAGCATGGCACTTGCATAAGGGCCTGTGTGGATGGGCTTTTGTTAACTTCAAACAGACAGACCTGCTTTCTAGAGCTTGCCAACATCCGAATAAACAGAAGAAAAGATTATCTCACATGGAAACACCTGTGAGTATAGGTGGACATTAGAAAGGCCCATGAGACATGTACACACGTAATTTCTATAAAAATTCTATTTACTTAACAAATTAAAAATAACAAACAGGCTTTAGAGCAAAGCCAACAGGTGAGGGGAGAAGTAGCGCCCCCTACAAAGATGTATGTGTACCCTTAACTCAACCAGACAAGAGTGACAGTAAATACACATATAGCAACCTATAACATTCAATCCTAATAGAATGCTTATGCTCTTCAGTGGAACGTTATACACACTAATTTCAATATCTTCTATACTTAAAACTCCCGCCCGCCTCCATGCACTTACACTTGAGTTTGTCAACTTGAGCTACTGTGTAACGCCCCACAGCATGCTTTATCAAGGACTACGAAAGTACCACTAAATGTTATTATATTATATATTATATAATTATACTACATGATCTTATAGATGGAATTATGTAAGATGATTTATACAATTCTTTACAAATGTTTGTTTGCTTTAAGAAAACTTTGCCTGTACCCCCATAACTAAACAGTCTTGAAGAAGCTACTGCTCAGTGAAACACGTTGACTGCCTATCAGACAAGAGTATTTGGATGTTATGCATCAATATTTTGTGTATTTACTGTCACTCTTGTCTGTATTTGACTTGAGGGTACACATACATACATCTTTGCAGGGAGCTCTACTTCTCCCCCTGCCTGATGGCTTTTCTCTTAAACCCCATTTTTAATGATTTCTTAAATAAATTACATTTTTATAGAAATTACTTGTGTACATATCTTATGTTGTGCATTTAAAGCCCACCTATACTCACAGGGGTTTTCATGTGAGATACTCTTTTGTTCACTTCAAACAGATGAAGCAGGTCAAATATAGGTCAAAAGAAACTGAAAGTCAAATAAACCTGCAAATGCATTCTAAATGATCTCAGAAGTGTCTTAATCAACACAAACCCTTAGATGCATGGCTGTCAAGGTAACCATAGGCCTTCAATACTTTCTCACTGCCTTGGAACAAATATGCAGATCGGTAGTACGACCATTTTCCTGACTTGCCCGAGGTTAAAGACAGCCAGTCAACAATAGCAAGCATATTCTTTTATTCTTTACTTTTTTCTTAATACGTTTTCTTTAAAGCGCATGTCCAGTCAAACCTTTTTTTTTTAAATATTGGATAGAATTGGAGAGGGTAAGAAACTATATCAGGTTTGTCATGCTATCCAGGATCTCATTTAAAGAAATTCACTCTCACCTCCTGTCCTGCTAACAGTGTTATACTAGGTAGGAAGCAAGGAGATCTCTCCAGCAGCAACACCAGTAGATATAAAAAATATTTTTTTTAGTAAAGTAGGGGAAGACTAGAACCCCTGTCAGATTTTTAATTATGTCCCTGTTATAGATATTCCCTCATTTCCTGTCTGATGAGACAATTGTCAGTAGGGCAGCTAATGCAGGAAAATCTCTGTAACGAAGCCTCAGGTAGCAGAAAAAAACACAAGATTTCTAATTCTTCATCTCTATTCAAAACTAAATTAAAACTAGACATACAAAAATCACTTTGGCTCTTTCAGATTAGCCAGACCAATCTGCCACACTCAACTGTATTTACTGTAAAATGAACTATGCCCAATAAAAAAATATACACTTAGAAATGTATATACAACCAGTGAGGGCTAAATAATCAGAAGGAATAATCTCTAATTAATTGTTCGATTACATAATCTAAAACTAGCTATTGTAATTTAATGTTTGACTCAAAAAAGGGTCAGAAGTTTTGAACGTGTGGTCAGGCCTATATGTTCCCAGGAAACTTAAATTAAACCTGTGTGTTCTTCTGGCATAGGGCATGTGCCAGCACTGGTGCTTGGTAGCTGTCCTAATTTGTTCACATTGGGAGCAAGGAGAGTCATCAGTCTTGTCCTACAAATGGTGCTTAAAGATCTATATTTGTATGTTTCTAACAGCAGACTGAAGTAGCTGGGGGGGGGGGGGGGGGAGAAAACATAATTATGTGCTACTAAGAAGGGGTGCATTGTGTGAACTTTTGTTTTACCCTAAATTGCCAAAGTAAAACTAAAATAAAGGACATCTAGACACATGTTTGAAACAGTCAATAATAACATACAAAATTTAACCAGGCCAACAAGGCCAAGTCAAAACCCCTAATACCCACTAAAAATAAAGACCTTGTTTTTTTGGATCCCTCCCCCCCTCCGGTGTCGCATTTGGCACCTTTCAGGGGGAAGGGGGTGCAGATACCTGTCTGAGACAGGTATTTGCACCACTTCCGGGTTCTGACTCCCCCGGGAATCCAGCCTTGTTACGTCACCCCCCCTGTCTTCTGGGAAACGCTGTTCTCAGGAGAGTGCGGGGACCAGTGACGGCGCGCAAGGCTTCACTTCCTGATTTCCTCACCGAAGATGGCGGCGGAAGCAGCCGAGGACCAAGCGATTGCCCAGCCTCAGCTGCTGACATCGCGGGCGCGCTGTCCAGGTAAGTGGGCATTTTTTTAAAGTCAGCAGCTGCCGTATTTGTAGCTGCTGGCTTTAAAAAAAAATTGGCGGAACCTCTACTTTAACCTAAAACTGATATTATGCTGATCTGAAATCACAAAACATACAGTATATATTTTAAACAAATGAGAGCCAGCAATAGTAGCTCCCATATTTCTTGGAATTTAGGTTTCATCCAACTTAGTAGGACCAATCCCCAAAAAGCAACAAACTGGTTGCTCTTGAGTAAATGTACCTACGCAGGCATTTAATTAGGATCTCTCCATTTACAAAATAATATTATATAGGGTGATTTGTTCTTTTATTTTAAGCCATAATGTTTCATCTGTGAACACCATTAGATTGAACTGTTTATTTCCAGCTGCCCCCAGCAAAGTCAATTTGGCCCCCAGATGGTCCTTAACTGCTGAACCCATAGACACAGAAGTAAAGAACTTTGTGTGTTTTGGTTGGAAAGCTGTGAAGAGGAACCGTGTCCTGTAGCAAACAAACCTCAGGTCCACATGATCTCATTGCAAGGAAAAAACAAGTTTATTTCAGAAGAGTAAACTAAGTTTATGAAAAGAGACTTATGCCTGAGCCTCATCTATGTCTGGAAATACTTCACTTTGTACACTTCCAGGACAGAGAAATACACATTGGCTGGTTCATCATGGAAGATTGAAAAGAAGATCCAATTAACCCAATATGAACATTGCTAAGCATGAGCTTCCGTAGAGGGGAAGAGATTTGACTTTCCTACTCTATAAAAAATGAATATAAAATTGGAGAAATTTCAAGTTTTTCTGTCATATAAAGCCTATAACGATTTTTTTTTATAATTCTTTTTATATATGAGTTTCAAAATTATATGAAAAATCTAATCAGTTGATGTGTAGAACACAGTTTTTAAAATACCTTTTTGGTATGTGAGGTCCACTGGGAGTTGAAAAGTACTCCTTGTTTGTCACATAAATTTGGCTTCACACCACTTTACCAAAGCATCTCTTCAAAGATCGGTACACAAACATCCTGATGCCATGCTTGGCATATCAGTACATCATTATCAGTAACTAACTATGCAATTAGCAGACTGCAGTGAGTTCCCTGAGCCTAAATTTTCTACAATATTGCATTTTAATTGCCATTGGGAGTTCAATTAATCCATCAACAATGCGTTATCATGTCTGAGTTAGGACATTTTAAGGTGTGTTCAGGTACGCATGTTGGCAAACCATTTCCTGCCTCTCACTTCTCAGCCTATAAAAAGTACATAATTGTTCACCATCAAACTTGAATTAAAACTTTTTTTTCCAAAGCATTCATCAGTTTCAAAAACTAGTCTAATTCAATGACAGTTTGGAGTTTCAGCTCCTTTTTTGTGGTCATTCAATTATAGTTTAAGCTTGATGATCAATACCCAATGCACTTCTGACTTGCTGAGTCCAGCCAGGAAGTATTAGAACCTATTTTAGATTTATGTTGCTGTGGATCTGGGTGTTCTGGTAAACCTGAACTTTGGGGGAAAACTACATTTGCAGTGGGGTTCTCTAAGGGTTAGAAGTTTATTTTTATCTCGATTACCATTAAATGTGGTTTATATTACTTTATCCCTCACACCCTTTCCCTACAATGCTCCGGGTTGTAAATGGGCCCTTGGTTGCTTCACTTACAATGCAGGACTACTGGTCCTGCATTGTAGTTGATGACGCCAGGTTACGACCAACAAAAAGAACGATGAAGATGTAAAGCCTATGGAAGTGAGGGATAAGGTAAAAACTGCATTTAAAGGTACTCTAGATAAAAATTTGCATTTACTGTTGTAGTGCAGGGGAAGCCGAACTCCACTGGTAGTTTAATTTTTCAGCCTTACAGAGTTTTGTCTTCTTTAGCTGTCACAATGACAAGTTTCACAAGACAGAAAATTAGGGGAAATCTACAACAGGTGACACAGACGACATTGAGGCCGGGTTCACAGTGGTCCGACAAACACTCCGACATTGGGAGCTCATGTCGCATGACGTGTGAGCGCCCCCCCTGAACCGTACCAGGCCACATGCCCTCAATATGGGGGGTGAGTGCTTTGGGGCAGGGGGGCGCCCTGTGGCCCCCCACCCCAAAGCACCCAGTCCCAATGTTGATGAGGACAGGGCCTCTTCCCAACAACCCTGGCTGTTGGTTGTCGGGGTCTGCATGTGGGGGGATTATTTGAATTCGGGAGCCCCCTTTAATAAGGTGGCCCCCAGATACCAGCCCCCCACCCTATGTGAATGAGTATGGGGTACATCGTACCCCTACCCATTCACCTGGGGGAAAAGTGTCAAGAAAAAAAACACACTACACAGATTTTTAAAGTAATTTATTAGGCAGCTATTTATTAGGCAGGGGGTCTCTTCCGACTTTGCCGGTCTTCTTCCGACTTCTGGGGTCTCTACCGACTTCGGGGGTCTTCTTACGACTCTGAGGGTCTCTTCCGACTCTCCACTCTCTTCTCCGCGCTCTCCGGTGCTTTCTGCCGGGCCCCTCCACTATCTTCTTGCAGCTCTTTTACTAGCAGGGGGCCCGGTCTTCCCTGCCGTCTTCTCCAACGTCTTCTTCCCTCTTCTCTTGTCCCGATGTTGACTCGACCCTCTCTCCCACTGTAATGCCGTGTGTGTAGTGGGCAACCATTTAAATAGGCGTGGGGCGTGGTCACCAGGTGATGTCACCCAGTGACTCCGCCCATATGATGTCACAGTCCTGGGGCAGGATGGGACTGTGACGTCATACGGGCAGGGACACTGGGTGACATCACCCGGTGACCACGCCCCATGCCTATATAAATGGGAGATAGTGGAGGGGCCCGGCAGAAAGCACCGGAGAGCGCGGAGAAGAGAGCGGAGAGTCGGAAAAGACCCTCAGAGTCGTAAGAAGACCCCCGAAGTCAGAAGAGACCCCCGAAGTCGGAAGAAGACCCCCGGAGCTTCCTAATAAATTACTTTAAAAACCTGTGTAGTGTGGTTTTTTTTCTTGACACTTTCCCCCCAGGTGAATGGGTACTCATTCACATAGGGTGGGGGGCCAGTATCTGGGAGCCCCTCATTAAATGGGGGCTCCCAGATTCCGATAAGCCCCCCGCCTGCACAGTCAGGGTTGTTGAGAAGAGGCCCTGTCCTCATCAACATGGGTACAGGGTGCTTTGGGGTGGGGGGGCACAGAACGCCCCCCTGCCCCAAAGCACTCACCCCCCATGTTGAGGGCATGCGGCCGGGTACGGTTCAGGAGGGGGGGGTGCTCGCTGGTCCCCACCCCCTTTCCTGACCAGCTGGGCTGCATGCTCGGATAAGGGACTGTTATGGATTTTGGGGGGCCCCCACACTGTTTTTTCAGCGTAGGGGTTCCCCTTTAAATCCGTACCAGACCCAAGCGACTGGTATGCCCTTGGAGGTGTAACCCATGCCGTTTTTTTTATTTAGAATTTGCCGTGGAGTTCCCCCTCAAGATTCATATCAAACACAGTGCCTGGAATTGGCAGAGATCCTAATCGGATCCCCCTTCATTGAAAGTCACACTAATGTCGGCTTCAAGTCGCAGGGCAAAGTCAGATCCAAAGTAGTACCAGTGTCGTGTCGCACCAGTGTGAACACGGCCTAAAAAGCTGACACCTTCACCTTCTAACCTTCACCTACTCAAAAAATAATATCTGTGTCTTGAAGGGAAATCTCTTGAGCAGGGCCTTAGTCTGGCCATATATTATACAGTTTTCTTGTACAATTTTTCTTTAGATTTACTAAAACCATAAAATATGAAATCAAACCCTTCAATTTGTATGCAATCAGGCAGACCCTTATATTACATAATTGAAGGTAAATCTAAAGGAAATTGAATAAGAAAATTGTATAATGTATGGTCAGCCATGGTTGCCCATAGATTATTATTATTTTTTTGGATTAGCCAGAAAATTAACACAATCCCCCATTCACATAAGCGAGGTGGATGAAGGAATCCTCCCTATTGTGTTGCTGTATTCTGACAGCAGAGACTCCTCCATCAGAATACACTAATCAGTGTCACAGCCAACAGACTGCAGCCCACTGTTTGACAAATATTTTCGAACAGTCTCTTTTGACCCTTCCCGCCTGACAGAAGATGCTAGATCATCTTCTGTCAGGCGGGAAGGGTCATAGATAGATTTAAATTCAGCTGGTCCCTGCTGAACCGGTTGTCTTTTGATTCATCTATGGCCAGCTTTATAAAATATAAAAATATAAAACAAAATGGCTGCACATGTAAATTAAAAATTTCAAATGTCTTGTTTTGAATTTATGTTAGCAGACTTCTCCAACTTTCTTAATGTACACTGATGATGGGAAGTTGTAAGATCACATATTATGTTCGTATTCTCTTCTCCTCTGCTGGAGACAGGCAGTAGATGGCATGGTTGGAAGATGCACTTCTTTGCTTAGAGAATATGCTCCCTGATGAGGTGTTTGTAGGTGCATTGGTTTTACTTTTAGCCATTAAAAAAAAGAAATAAAAGTTGAACACTTTATATTGTCCTACATTAGGTCAAGCAAAGTTACTGTTGTTAAACTTACTAATAATTTTGCTGTTTGGTTCAAGTCTTTTAAAGAAAAAAAAATGAAATTTTGTCTAAAGTGACATGGCTACAAACACAAAGGATCGTTGTTTAGATAAAAAAAGGGGAGAAGGTCCCATGTATCTTTGGTTCTTGCAAGTAGAACTTCTATCATGTAGTTCTATCATGTTCTTTGGGAAACAACCATGGCCTACTAAAATGAGACTATATGAAAATTAAAAAAGAAAATATATTAAAAAACATAGAAGAAAATATAAAAAAAAGAAGAAAGCATAGGGCCAGATTCAGGATGGCGAGCGGTTCTTTATTCCGACGTAACGTTGCTCATTTACGTTACTCCGCCGAAACTTTAAGAGAAAGTACTGTATTCACAAAGCACTTGCTCCAAGTTGCGATGGCGTAGCGAAAATGGGCCGGCGGAATTCAAATTGGGCGGGTAGGGGGCGTGTAGTATTTAAAATAGGCGCGATCCTGCGGCGAACGTACTGCGCATGCGACGGCTGTCAATGTATCCCAGTGCGCATGCTCCAAATTATGACGGTGTTTTCGAAGTGAACGTCAATGATGTCAATCCCCATTCACGGACGAGTTACGCAAACGACGTAAAACTTTTTCAATTCGACGCGGTCACGACGGCCGTACTTAACATAGGATGCGCCTGCTTTTTGTTGCTTTATCTTTACGCCGGGAAAACCCTTACGTAAAGTCGTAAAGTGACTGCGTCGGGCTCGCGTACGTTTGTGAATTGCCGTATCTCACTGATTTACATATTCTCTGCGTGAATCAGCGGGAACGCCCCTAGCGGCCATTTTAAAATTGCAGTTCCGATACGACAGCGAAATACAATGACGCCGCTCGTATCTTAACTCAATCCCCGCGTATCTTGTTTTCTGAATACAGAAAACAGATACGCCGTCGTAGGTTAGAAGTTACGCGGCTTATCTAGAGATAAGCCGCGTAACTTCTACCTGAATCTGGCCCATAGTGTCCATGTTTTAGTAGCAACCAAGGAAGTACTGTTTTATCTTCTATCTTACGGACATAAAAACAACAGCTGAACTCTGATTGGTTGTTATGCCCAACAAACATTCATCAATCAGCAATCAGCCCAAGTCATTTATCTAAATGATATCAGAGCCGTAGTATTTATTCAAGAACCACAGGTATATTACCCTTGAACATGGGTCTTCAAACTACGGCCCTCCAGTTGTTCAGGAACTACAATTCCCATCATGCCTAGTCATGTCTGTGAATGACAGTGTGTTACAATGCCTCATGGGATGTGTAGTTCTACAACATCTGGAGGGCCGTAGTTTGAGGATCCCTGCCCTTGAATGTCCATCATGAATGAGGTAAGGATCATGGAAAAGGAAATTTATCTTGGTCTGCAGCCCAAAGACATCCACCTGTGAAACAGAGCTGTGTGTACATTCGGATCATCGCACTAACGTCATCGCCCAGCAAAGTCATAAACTGAATCATGCCAGGGAAAGTGTTTGGGCATCTGTACAAACTGAAGTGTAACATTAGATTACTAAACCATCCAGAAGTATGTTATGCTAAGATTATGTCATGGGGGGTGGGTGCTGGGGTGATGTGGGAAGGGTTGGCTGTGAAAAATGTATGACAATGATTGACCAAAGGAAATAAAAAATGTTGTCCATTTAGCCTTTTAGATCTCATCTGGCATTTCTAATGCAGGTTACAAAACAGTTGCTGCTATGGGCAATACGCTTTTCATTTGTCACATTTTTATGAATTAGCAAGGGGAAGCTTGTAGATGATAAGACACTATAAAAAATAAAATTTAGGCCTCCCAGATATTAAAAATTGCAGTGAAGCATTAGCTATTTTATAGTTAGTAAAAACCCAGCTGAATGCAATAGTAGGCACTTTCAAATGGCTATATATAACTTATTTTATGTTTGCAGTGGTATGGACTACTCTGTTATGCAAATACTGATTTCATTCATGAAGCTGTCACTTTGACCTTCCGTCCCCTGCCTGTACTGGATTATTTATTAGCTTAAAGCTAATAACTAGGCTAATATAAAAGACACCCATTAATGCAGCTCTGTAAACATTAAAGTGGTTGTAAACCTCAGACATGAAATATGAACAAAGCATATCACTCCATAGTGCATACTTATCTCAAGTAAGAACACTTAGTGTCATTTCTCTCTGCTGCTTCGTTCCTCTGCTATTAGCATGAGTCACTTCTGACAAGTTTTCCTGACACCAAGAGAAAAACAATGACAGGGGAGGGACGCTCCAGCTGATTGACAGCATCAGCTCTGTTCCTGAGAGCTGTGTGAAGGGGGATGTGTCCTTTCTCTCCAATCAGTTCTCAAAGCTCTCCTTGCTGAGCTCTGCAGAATGTAATTTCGGCTCTTTGCCCCCTTTTTTCTGAACTCTTAGACAAGTCCGGGTCCACTCAGTTATGTGACAACAGCGAATGAATATTCGCTATTCTCACACTAATCCTCCTCCCGGCCAATCAGGAAGCGGGTTATTAGACCGGTTTCCTGATTGGCCAAAATGCCAGGAAATCCTATTGAGCGCCTAAGAGGAGGGAGGAAGAGGAGAGCGGGGAGCATTGCCGTAGGAGAAGACCCACCAGTCGCCACTGAACTGTCTCACCCGCAACGGCGCTGCCGGGGGGGTGGTATCCTAACTCATCTCCCGATGGGGGGGCAGACGTTTGGCGCCCCCCTCGAATTGTGGAGCACTAGCCGCCACTGAGTAACACTTTAAGTTCTTATGTGCTAATTAGTTTTAGACAATGGTTTTGTTTTACTTCTGCTCCTACTCAGAATTTGTTATTAAAACAAAAAAAAAATGATTGCAATGTGAGCATTTGGTATCACTTTAAATGAATTCTTGAAGCAGGGCCTAAAATAAGCCAGACGGCAAAGGATTAGTCACTAATATTACTTGTGGTCTCCCTGCAGCTGATCTTTTCCCATTACTGGAGTGGAGACGCCCATCTTTGTAGAGGAAGAGTTTTGCTTCCTCATGTCAGAGCCTCCAGCAAGGAGAGCAACAAAATCTCAAGACCAGCAGTCAACACTTATATACAGTTATGGTGGTTGTAGGTGTAAGTGCCTTGGCTCATTCACATTCCAGTCAAAAGGTACATTTTCAAGGTATTGCTTAGGCCCAATTCTAAATATTCCATAAAACAGCAAATCTTCACTTTTTTGAGTTACACTTCACTTTAATTGTATTTTTGTAAATGTAAGCAGTGTAAGTTCCTAAATTCGACTTGGTATCAGGCCTTTGCAATACCTGCACAGCAGATAATGCTGATGAGAGAACAAAGTAACAGAGAGATGAGCTCATCGGTCTTCTGCTTCCCTATTTACTATCCAGTCACCGGAGGGCTATATCTTAAAAAGGAATGAGCTGGTGTCATATACATAGGTTTAAGGTAATTAAAACAATTCTTTAATTCAAAAAATATATGTATTTATTTGTGTTTATATGTATTAAGTTCCGATGTGCTTAATAGTTAAGGACAATGGTTTTGTTTTACTCCTGACCCTACTCCTGAATAATAAAATGTCTAGATGGTTTATTTTGGTTGCAATTGGTTTTATTTAACCAACTGCTCTACAAATATGCTATATGCTGAAATACAGACAATGAAATTACAAAAATATGGCATTGCAAAAAAATAGATATGTAAAACATGCATGTAATGATATGATGCAGAGGTTCAGTGGTAGATGGCAACACGTCTAAGGCTGCGTACACACGATGAAACATGTCCGACGGACCGTTTGCAGCGGACATGTCTCATCGGATTTGGGTCCGATGGCGTGTACACATCATCGGACGAAAATCCCCTCAGGCTGAGGACGCGGTGATGTGGCGGTGACGTTGACGCCGCCACGTCACCACTCCAGGAAGTAAAATACTTCCACGCATGCGTCAAATCGATTTCTTTCCGCTGGTTAGTGTACTAACCAGCGGACATATCCGACCGACATGTCTCTGGCTGACAAATTTCAAAGCATGCTTTGAAATTTGTCCGCTGGGAAAATATGTCTGCTAGCCCGTACACACGATCGGAGAAGTCTGCTGAAATGGTCCGTCGGACCAGTTTCAGCAGATAAATTTGATTGTGTGTACGCGGCCTAAGCTTGATATGCAGGATTGGGTTGATCCAAAAACACTGATATCAGAAGATCTTTAGAACTCACATAAAACTAATGGATTGTGGTGCAGTCATCAACAGGGCATAAAACCAATGTGAAGAGGAAAGCATACAATAGTGAAGCCCATAAGGTAAAGACACAAGGTCTATTGGTAATTTACTTACAGGTAAAAAAAGACTTCATAGCTCATAAAAACTCTGCGGCTCTCAGCGTGCTTGCATCAGCCAGCCTGACATGTTTCATCCTCAATGGATATCATCAGAGATATCAACACCTCTGATGATATCCATTTAGGATGAAAGGGACATCAGTTTGGAATGAGATTAGATAGCATAGCCGAAGGTTAAACCGGTTAAATGTGGAAGGAACGCCATACCCTAAAGAAGTATTAATGGAGAAATCTACAACATAACTTAATGACACTACAAATACCCAAATGTTATGAAAGGATTTTGTGGGAATATTTTAATCGATGGCCCAACTTTCTATATGGACCCAAACTATTGGTATTAGTGGTGGTTGAACTAGATGAACATTGTCTTTTCTTTGCCTAGGTAACTATAGCCATCAAACAATGCTTGCATGCTGTACAAGTTTGTGACTTGTAATGAAGGTGAACAGTGGAGAAAATAACTTGTGATGGAGGTGGACAGTGGAGAAAATAAAGATTTGACATAAGCGTGCTCCGTCATACCATTTAGGACCTGACTATGTTACCACAGCAACTAGCATTCCTCAGGGCCTGAGTAATGCGAGAGGGGAGCCAGGCAGGGTGGAGCTCAACTAAGAGCAAGTTTGAAAAGTTGATTCTCTCCCACACAACATCAGCTCCCCCCCCCCCCTCCTTTCTTTTCTCTCATCCCACCCATCCCCCTTTTTCTGCCTATGTGGCAGACAATGGCTGTGTTAACCCCTTTTTACAACTCTATATAGGGATCTGCCACGCAGTGACAGGCAGGCTTTAGGGCTACTCTTGCTGTCCATCATCTGTTGACTATTGGCAATTTATTTTGCCATTTCTGCATCACCAATTAAAGAAAAACATGTTAAAAGGTTTTATATTATAACATATTATATTTAGAATTATTATTAGAATTTAACGTGCTATTTCCAAATGGCATATTTTTTTTTAAACTCTTCTACGTAACATTGTTATACTTAATATCAGTTGTTCCTTACTGGACTATTTTCCAGTTACTGCTCCTCAAGGGCATGCTTAAAATACTTTAATAAACATTCCAGTGATAGAACGCATTCCTGCTTGTCCTCATCCTTCTCTAACATCTATTATGTGATCCACAACAGACCTCTCTATATTGCATATATCAACTAACACCTCCCATTTCAGAGTGAGATAAAAGGTTTAAGGTTATGATCATACTTATTAAAAAAAAATATAGAGAGAGGCTCATTTTCTACACATAACTGAGCTGTAAGTCTCACCAAAATTTCCAAACTTTATTTTGAAAAATATATTTAAAATTATAACTTTAAATAAAGTATTTAAAATAATGGTGATAAAATCATAATCTGTATTACGTTAAAAGGGTAAGGATGTTAATGTAGGTTGGCAACTATAGGGAGTAAAGTACTACAACTGACCACACCACCTGGCTAAAGGGAATATTTCTAATACATACTTGTACGTGTAAATAAAAGTAAGTAAAAAAAATCTGTATAATATTTATATAATAATAACTTAACCAGTTTGGCTGTTGCTTTAAAGCTTATCTAAGATCATTGGCTGACATCCTTCAGGGAAATACCCCATACATTCCAATAAAATGTTTCAGTAGATGATTGTATATACATACATACACATATATATATGTACATACATACATATATAGATAGATAGATATACATATATTTATCTATATCTACATGTATATATATATATATATATATATATATATATAGATAGATAGATAGATAGATAGATAGATATATGTATATATATATATATATATATATATATATATATATATATATATCATAATTAAACATGCTACAAAAGATGTCATTATTTACATGCACATTTTTTTTCTTGTTTTAAATCTTTTTCCCTTTACTGTTGCAATCACACCTTTTTATGAAGAGGATTTTTCAAATTCTTGTGCATCTCTCCAATATTGCCAATTCCAAGTCCTTATCTCTAGAATTTTTAAAACATGTCATCTTAAGACCAGAAAAAAAAATGTATTAACCCCTTTGGTCCCTTCAAGCAAGAGTAAAAGTATGCCTATCAGTGGCAGACAAAGAACGCGGGGGTTAAATTAAAATTTTTGGTGAACAATGCAAAATTATTTGCAATGGATTAAAAATTATATAAGCATAAATATAACATTTAATTAAGAATAATTAATTAATGAAGTATTCCAGAAAATCAATACAAGGATAAGATGGAGCTATAGTAATTATGTCGCCACACCTATAATTCAGGTCGTTAATAGTTACGCTTCCCAAGATGTACCTATTCCCTATAGAGCAGCATTTCTATACTTAGTTTCCAAAGTGAGAACTTGCATTTCTACTTGGAAAGTTCCAGGATGATAGAAGCAGCTGCATTATAATGGAGATATAGGAATATAGGTATAGTGTATAGGAAGCTGGTTCAGGAGATAGTTCATACCTTGCAACACGAGAGGAGAGAGCTTGAGCCTCAGGGATGGTCTGAAGAAATCTGAAGGGTGCACAATAACTTAGCACAGAGCAGAAGCAGGATGGGTGGGACTGAGCTGTCTGTCTTTCTCATTCTCTCTCTTCTTTTTTTTTTTTTTTTTCAGGGGAGGCTGTGAAAACTCATCCAGCCCCCTGACAAGCCTATTCTAAGGATGAAGCCAAAAGTACATAAAAAAAAAAAAAGTAACCGCAGATTTCAGACCAGAACAATCCATAGAGGCTCCTAAATCTAGGAGAGGAAATGGGTAAAATGAATAGAAGGTTTCTGGTCTGTTGGTTGAACAATGTTTGATGAAACTTGTATAGTTTGTAAGAAACAATGGCAATGAATAACAACAGTGTAATCAAACTTTCTGAATGTTTTGCCAGGTGTTGGTAACAAAAGCCAATATAATAGAAGTGTAAAAAAAACTGCGTGAAGAGTTTGAAAGAGAAGTATGTGAAAAAACAAACAAAGAAACATACAGTACATACTCGTCTAGATGGCTATAGCATCAATCAGATGCTGCAGCTGTTTCCTGCTGGTTCTACAGTGTGAACTGAGCCATCAAAGACTGCTGATTGCTCAGTTCTCGGATCTGCTCTAAGCACAGAGCCATGACAGTTAGGCATCGTACACACGACCGGGTTTCTCGACAAAAACCAGAAAGAAACTGCTTCTTGTCGAGATTCCCATTTGTACAAGGCATTCAGGTTTTTTCGTCTGGAAATCTGGCCAGAATCTCGACGAGAAAAAAAGAGAACCTGCACTCTTTTTTCTCATCGAGATTCTTGTCGGCCTGTTTCCCGACGGGAAACCCGAGAGTGTGTATACTTGCTTGTCGCTGTGGAAACCTTTGAATGCTCAGAAAGACTTTGACGCATGCGTGGTAGCTTCCACTGCATAGGTAGGGTGAAGCAAGATGGAGGCGACGGCATTAAATGTGACGCGCACAAGCTTGTCATACGCGATGACGTCACCGAATTCTTTCCTTTCAAGAGAACTGCAGTTCTTTTGAAATGAAAGTCTGTACACTCCGGCGGCAAGAGTTTCTTGCCAAGAATCTCAACGAGGAAACTGACAGGTTTTTCCTGACGAGATTCTCGGACGTGTGTATGAGGCCTCAGTCATCGTTCTGTACTATGCCTTTTCAGCGCTCGCTGGGGCACCCGGACTGTGGAGGAGGCAGGAGTGGCTGACTTGGGCTCTCAATGGCTTTGGATATTGTTGTTGGGATCCCGATTTTATTGTTTGGTATCCCTGCAGAGCCTGGACCAGCTCTGTGATGTCTAGGTCACAGAAGTGCAGAACAAAGTGTGCTCCTATGATCAGGGCTTTTTTTCAGCAAGAACGTGGGGAAACACAGTTTTGGCACCTTCAGCACTGACTGTATGTAATGGTAAGGGGTGTTGGAGTGTCCTGCAGGGTCTAGTGATGCTGGCTGCTGGGGGATCTATTCTAGCTGGAGGGGATCTATTTTTGCTGGGGAGTCTATTGTTGCTGGGGTGGGTCTTATATTCAGGGTTAAGGTATTGCTAGCAGAGATCTACTGATGAGGGAGGGATCTATTGTTGCTGGCTGCTAGAGAATCTATTGATGCTTGCTGTAGGGAGATCTGTTAATGCTGCCAGGGGTCTATTGCTGCTGCCAGGGGGATTTTGTTTTGAATGGTCCATTGTTGTCAGGGGGATCTATTGTTGCTGGAGGGGGCTATAGTGTTACTGGCTACAGAGGGTCTATTATACTGTTTTCTTTTTATCATTAACAAATCCCATACAAATTACTTATCACCACAAAATTATACTTTGTTCTATATTCTGTAAAAGGGCAGTATTGAGAGGTGGGTAGGGGGTGAAACCAAGGAACGGTGGGTAGGGGCAGGGAAAAGGGGTGACTAAGAAAGAGGGAGTAACTGCACCTATTCACTGAGAAAAAAAAACCTGAGGAGAAATATGGCCTTAAGAGCTTTGGCCATACTTCTCCTTTAACAGCAGAGCTCTTCTGAGAGTTGGAGGCTCTTTTATGTAGGGATCATCTCACATGCTGGAGGCAACCATTCCTCCTTCTGTGGAGAAAAGGGTATGGGCCTTTATGTATTACAGGTTTTTGCACAGCACCTTACATTTTGTGCATTCACATAAGTCCCTGCTTCCAAGAAGTTTAGACTCTGAGGTACCTACCTCAGATGCATGCATATACTAATACCAGCTTACCTACCAGCATGTCTTTGGAGTGTGGGAGGAAAGCCATGTAAACAAAGGAGGAAAAGCAAACTCCATGCAGGTAGCGACCTGATTGGGTTTTTCACCGAAGACCCCAGTGCTGTAAGGCAGAAGTGCTAGGCACCAAGCTGCCCCCAGTCAAATATTTATTTTTTGGGTGTTTTGGATGGAGTGGGAACGTTTCAGAACTTCTGTCAGGTTTTATTGTTGTTTTGTAGTTCACCCTCACTATTATCTTAGTGACCATTGTCACTAAGACAGATAGTGAAGAGAAATCCAAAATGTTATAGTTGTTACAAAGACTATGTATAGACATGCAGCAAACATCACTGTACATCTGAAAAGTAATCCATGGTTCTCTACTGCAGTACTGTCTGCGACAGGGGGGGTAATTTTTGCCCTGGCGGCTTTGAACTAAAGCATCATTGCCGCAGTATGTGTACATGCAAGTAATATTCTGGTTAGGATTTGAACTGAAGACCTCAGTGCTGCAAAGCAGACTCTAGACCAGGGATACTGAATTAAAATTTAAGAGGCTTGTTAAGTAAAATTTTGTTCCAGTAGAGCTCCAGATCTCATGTTTGTTCTATTACTCAGCCCCCTTTACATCACAGTCCCGCTATTTACATCATAGCACAGTCTTTATACATCACAGTCCCCCTCTTTACATCACAGCCCCTTAAAAATACAGTCCCCTCTTACATTATCAACATTTTTGCATAAACAGCCCCACCTCCCTTTACATTGCTTCTCCATTTACATCACATAACAATCTTTTTGCATCACAGTCCACCCCCCTCCTTTATATCACAGCCCCTCTGCCCCTCTTTACAATACAGCCCCCCCCCCTTGCATTGAAGTCCCCCGTCTTTACATTGCAGTCCCCCACCTTTACATCTCAGCCCCCCTTTTTACATTACAGTCGCACACCCTTTACATCATAGCCCCCATTTTTACATCGCAGTCCCTCTCCCCTTTACATCATAGTCCCTTTTACAATATGCAGAATGGGGGATCCCTGCATTCACATTGCTTGTGTAGGTGTGGGGATCTGTTATTTTTTTCATTCAACGAAAAAAAAAAAAACTCAAGGTGTAGACCCTGCTTTAATCTCCCTGTTGTCATCAGAGATTTTGGCCAACACTCCAGATCCATTTAATCATGTTCCACTATAGAAATACATTTTATTTCCACTGTCAAAAAATGTCGACCTTATCCTCGATTATTCTCTTACATTAGTGGACAGTAGAAGAGTAACTCAAAATAACAGGACCCATATAAACAAAAAGTCAAATAAGTATTTAAAAATAAGGCTGGTAGGTTTTCTGTGACAACAAGACAAAAATTGTCAGCAGTTCCAAACCTTCTTCACTGTACTACAATTGTATTTTTGTCTGCGTCCCCATTGAAGAGATTTCACATCACTTCATGTCCTGACATCAGAGGCGTATCTAGTGAAAATGGCGCCTATGGCAAGCACTGAAACTGCGCCCCTGTCGAAACATTTGAAACCTATCTCTCAGATAACCTTAACAAAAAAACAGCTAATAAAACTAGTGATATTTATCATCCCTTGTGATACCTTTGGTAGTGACATATCCTCTTTATGGAGAAATCTGGGGTTTATTAGACCCCTGATCACTCCTCTGCCCTCCAAGGCCAGGTAAATGCAGAACCAATACTGGAAGTGATGAAATCTTCATCTCTTAAGGCCCCAGTTTTAACAAAGGAGAGGGAGAAACTGATGTTCCTCCTTCTTCTTTGTGTGCTGCCAAACCGACCAGATGGAATGGGAGAGCCTGGGAGAACAGGGGAGGGCTGTGGCTGAAAGCAGCAGGGATAGCGCTGCCATTGTCCATTAGCAAAGGTGCTGAAAAGGAGATTCTGCCTATGTTCAGGAGGAGGGGAGAAGAGACCCTCAGACCCTGGTAAGTGCCTTGCTGCCCAGCCACTTATCAGCGCCCCCTTCATATGGCGCCCATGGTACTTGCCACAGTGTCATACCACAATTCACATTAAGACTGAGTGCGATCGTGGGAAGAACATACAGCATACAGCACTGTATACATTTTTACCTTGCTCAGAAAGTTGAACATTATACAGAAACCGTGGGTGCCCTGGCACCAGATTGTGGAGGCGGGAGAGCACAAGAGAAGTACATTTTGACTGCTTAAAATTTGTTACCAACACTTCATATTCCTGATATGTGCCTGCTGTACCATGTACTGTTCTCTTTGTATTGTTTCCTTTATGTGAAATCCATGGTGTTCCTGACAGTCCCCAGGCTTTCCTAATAAAAACTGACCCCACTAAGCAGGAGAACACACCATAGTCAGTTCTCAAGCTATGCTGGGAACTCAGCCTGCTCTCCTCCAATGTGATCAGGCTTGTCCCGACCCCCCCCCCCCTGCATAGCCATTCACTGGAAAGCTCAGTGTGCTGTTGCTTCTCCCCCCCAGCTCATATGCATCTAAGAACAGAGGGAATGTGATCACCTATTAAAAAAGGGGAACACTGTATTTATAATGTATTTGTATAACCATACAAAAATGTTTTGCCTTTCATTTCTATTCTAAAAGTAATAGGTTGTATACAATCACTTTAACATCCCTCGTGTAAAGCGGACCTGTCATCTTGCCTATTATAGGCAAAGTAAAATTTCATTGTAAGTTGTATTTATTAAACACTTCCAACCAGTTTGTGATTGTCAATGAGGCCTTACAAACCATATGTCCTACTACAGGGATCTGAGTTTTCAATAGACACTTGCTTGTAAGAGCGGAGCTGACAGTTGTGTGAGTTATACTTCCTGCCTGGCAGTAGAAAATATACAAACCTACATCAGTCTATTCATATATTGGGTCTGAGGTTTTCCCAGGTGTAAACATGTGGCTAGACATCAACCACAGCTCTTGCACCCCCATAAATAGATATTAAGCCCATGATCTGCTTGCTGCACTGGTTATGAATAACTGCAAAAATGTATTTGGCCGGAGAGTAAACGATCATATCATATAAGGGAATCGTTTATAAAAAAGCATAAAAAAAGGAAGTTTTGTGCATATAAATCACAAGCTGCTAAGATTTTAAAGTTACTGAGGAGTTGATTTACTACAGACAAATAAACTGTGCAGTTGCACTCCGCAAGAGCAGTTGCTCCAGAACTTATCAAATGAGGTGGAGCTCCGCTGACTTCCATCATCCAATCACGTGGAAGCAAATGTAGCACACCCCCGAGGGAGCTGCTTTTGTTTGTTCAGTCTGTTACTCTGCCTTTCAACCCCAACGAACTGTGCCAGCCCCTCTGGCACACCTAGCAATGTGATTAATGGAATAACAGCAGGAATACACAACACAGTTCTTCTTGTAGTTTATTTGAAGAAAAGTAAAAGTAACATTAGTCAGCCAGGACCTGTGTAAGTACCCAGGACTTGGTTGAAACAGTTTAAAGAAAACAGTCAGGAACACTATGCAAACAACAAAAGCAATAGGTAACAATATGTACAGATTAAATAGACTCCCCAATAACTTTTGGTTTGTGGGGGATTCTGTGGCTAAAGGGGAACCCCAGGCCGGCCTACAAAACCTCTAGTACACACACAGTGAAATATCAATACCCGTGGTCTGTCCCCTTTAAGAGCAACCATGTTAATATCCTTGAGGCAAAGCTTTGCATTTTATTATCTTCACCAGCAATGTAGGAGCTCTGTAGACAATATTTGGATGTGGTATTCTATGAAAAGCATTAAAGGTTCCTGGGCAAAGCCCCTTCACCAAATTGTGTACACATTCAGCGGTCCTCCCCTGAGCGATCGATCGATCTTAGATGCAGGTGTGTCGAAGTGACATTTAGTCCTTGAGCTGTTGCAGGATGTCCTTCTTTAGCATTGGCAGTATGTTCCTCTGGGCTGGAGCTGCATGAACAATCTGTTCCTCTGGGCTGGAGCTGCATGAACAATCTGTTCCTCTGGGATGGAGCTGCATGAACAATCTGTTCCTCTGGGCTGGAGTTGCAGGCTGTGTGTCCCTTGGTGGGCCGCAATTCCACACACACATAGAATGCAGATACTCTCTTGATGGGGTCCAGGCAAAAATAGGCTCTGGCCTAGTTCCTCTAGCTTTTTATCCTTTCCTCCACAGTCCTTTGCTGCTGTCTAATGATTGGCTCAGGTTCTTCCAATAGGGAGTTCACAGACAACTTCCAATAGGGAGGTTACAAACAATTTCTGAGTGTCTGTGTGAAGAGAGAAAAAGGGGGGGGGGGTGAAAAAGCCCATGATGCTGCAGCAGACAGCTGTACCCTAATAGATTAGATCAGTCTGGAGAATTACCAGCTATACAAAAATACTTCCACGTAATTGGATGTTCTTTGCAAAGTGAAGCTTTACCTCATTTCAACTGCACTTGGCAAAGTGCACAGTCTATTTGCCTTTAGTAAATAAACCCCTTTGTCTCCATGCTAAGTAAAGTAGTGAGAAAGAAAGTACTACTGTGCTTGTGCCTCTGTCATGCATAGGTCATGTACTGTGGTGGATATAGGGACTATAACGTCATAATACAGGAGAGGAAGATGTCCTTTATTGTCAATATTGGCTGTAACAATAGTAATAATTGGCACCGCTTGGGGTACAGTGCTCTGGGCCCCAAGGCCACCCCTTTTAAAGCCAATTAGAGCCTCAGGCTCTAATCATGTGCTTAAAAAAAAAACCGAATTAAAACCCATGCGTCCGGCTCCCTAAATAGAGATTAGAGGCTTGGTGCATGGATTAGGGGGGCGACGACCCATGTCCCTTATGAGCGGCTTTCACTGGTCACTGTGTGATGAGGAGGTGCGGTTCGCTACGCAATGCGCCCTATACATATGAAAACATTGCACTTGGAGAAGCTGCCCTTCCTGGTCCCCTCCTTGACCCAGGCCTGCCTATACTGACTGTAATCACAAAAACATTTTATGATTTTAAAGGAAATACAACGTGTTAACATGGTCATGTTTTATAAAACATGGCTGTGTGGTGGGTACATAGGCATGTAATTTGGACAGTTGAGTTGCATTTAAATTATGCATACAATATTTAAGAGGTTTCCATGTACTATACTAATCTTTTAAAATATAAGTCTGTTCTATGCGTATTTTGTAGTTAAAGTGGAGTACTGCCCACCCCTCCAAATTAAAGCCAGCAGCTACACATACTGTAGCTGCTGGCTTTTAATATTAGGACACTTACCTGTCCTGGAGTCTATCGATGTCAGCACCGCAGCTGATGTTTCCGTCTGCTGTCGGGTGCTGCCGCTGCCATCACCGGTAAGAGAACCCAGTATTGAAGCCTTGTGGCTTCGAGGCTGGGTCCCTAATGCGCATGCACAAAGCGCACTGCGCTCTCTTACTGCGGGGAGGGAGGAGGCGGAAGCCTGACTTCTGAACGTACCTCGCTGTGGCGAGGTCCAGTGGAAGTGGGGGCAGGGTACCTGTCAAAAACAGGTCCCGGCTCTCCCCCAAAAGGTGCCAAATGAGGCACCGGAGGGGGGGAGGTGACAGATGAGCGGAAGTTGCACTTTTGAGTGGAACTCCGCTTTGATTTTATAGTTAGGTATACAGAATGTTGCAGATGTAATAAATTTACAGAGCGGACCTCCCATTTTCTAAAAACCTGGATATAGCAGACACTTTATGTTCTGTTTAAGTGCCGAAAATTGTGACCTCTTCACCTTTGTCTGCACAAGAGTTATTGCTGAGAGTAATAAACACACAGAGGAGCTCATTATACTAATGCCGCGTACACACGGACGTTTTTTGCGATGAAAAAAAAACGTTGTTTTTTAAAACGTCATTTAAATTGATCGTGTGTGGGCAAAACGTAGTTTTTTGTCTTAAAAAAAAACGACCAAAAAAAAATTCCAACATGCTTGAATTTTTTGTGTCGTTTTTCAAAACGTTGTTTTTTGTTTCACAAAAAGTCACCGTGTGTAGCAAAAACGTCGTTTAAAACAACGTTTTTCAACCCGCGCATGCCCAGAAGCTAGTTATGAAGCGAGCTTCAATGGAAAAGAGTGGTGAACGTAACCTCACTTTTTGTTAAAAAAAACGATGGTGTGTATGCAACATTGTCTTTGAAAAGTGACGTTTCAAAAACGTTGTTTTTTACTTCACAGAAAACGTCATTTTTTTCATCACAAAAAATGATTGTGTGTACGCGGCATAAGTGTTTTACACTGCATACTTTTCTAACAGTTACCTTAAAATGGATATATTTATTTATTTATATATATATTATATATGCTTTATGTACACTGCTGATATTTTCTATTTTAACAAACATATTCATTTTATTATTAAAAAACAACGATTCAAGATATCCATTTTTATATAATTAAAAGCAATAATGAGCGTCAAAAGGAACTAGTATCCTTGGGACTCAAATTTGTGAGACCCCTCCCTTAAAAAGGCACTAAAGTAAAAAAAAAAGAAATAACAAACATGTTATACTTACCTCCACTGTGCGGCTCGATTTGCACACAGTGGTCCGATCCACGTCTTCTGGGGTCCCTCGGCGGCTGTCATGGCTCCCCCTTGCATGAAGTTGGAAAGCTCTTGAGTACGTGCTCCCGTGATACAGCAGCGGCCATAGCCGCCCACTGTATCATTCGGCCCCGCACCCCAGTGCGCGTCGCATCATTGGATGTGATTGAAAGTAGCGCCAGCCAATGACTGCGCTGCTTTCAATCCATTCAGTGTAGCCAATCAACGGCCAGGCTGGGAACCAAAGAGGATGACGAGGATGAGCGCAGGACTTTCGAGGGGTCAGGTAAGTAAAACGGGGGCTCGGGGGGTGATATTGTCTGATGTTTTTTCACCTTAATGCATATGATGCATTAAGGTGAAAAAAAACATTTACCTTTACAACCCCTTTAAGGCTACCAGCCAAGCACACCAGTCATACACAGTGGGTATAAAAAAATATCAACCCCCCTTTAAAATAATCACATTGTGTTACTTTTCAGCCTGAAATGAAGACAGGCACAGTTTTTTTTTTTTTTTTTTATCCAGCTGTATTTACTTCAAATAACATTTTTTTTGCTATGCCGTTGCTGTAATCCTTCTCTGTTCTGCACACTTCCTGGTTGTATGTTTCCTTATGAAAAAAAGTACTTGGAGCTTCTCTCTGTGGTCTCTAATCAAGGAGGTGTGATTACTGTGTGTCTAAAACCCCTCAGAACCAATTAGTTTCATTTAAAAAAAAAACTGCCCTGTATTGGCTCTGTGTCTCTGTACTTCACAGAAGCATGAAACTAGATGAAAAACAAAACTGAAACTGCAGGTACATTATATGATTGATTTTTATCTATTTTTAATCATTTTTAAAAGGAATCAGTTATGTTATATTATGTAAACTGTAAACAGTCATTTCAGCAAAAAAAAATAAAAAATCCTTTACAACTCCTTTAACTGTGCTTAAAGGCATTGATATAGCATTTGACATTTGTTGTATCCATCTCCTGAGTTGTGCCTTATCCCGGAGATCTTTTGACAGTGCCTTGCCACCCATAGTTGTTTGCTACAGTTGAGCTAAATGCTCCAGGAAAACTTTTTTCATGCTGAGCCAATATAAATTACCACATCTGATCACAGTTGAATGTCAAGTGGCTTTGTGGGTCATTTAGAAGGTAATTAGTTACACCTGATTGAGTTAACAAGTAACCCCCCCCCCCCCCCAAAAAATAATAATAATCTGACATGCTGGTGTTATTGCTTTCAGATGGATGTTATAAGTTACACTGAGTAAATACAGCTGGATAAAACAAAATGTGACTATTTACAATGGGGGGGGGGGGGGGGGGGTCTATTATATACCCAATGAAGGTTGCTATTCTGATGGCTGAAATATGACTGACTTAAATTTTATTAAAAATTTTATTTTATTTTCAATTTGCAGCGCTGTCATTTTCTGTAAAATACAATGCAATATGACCACCTGGAGGTGTTCTGTACACAGATGGTATATAAAACACCCTTGAACATGTAATTTCCTGCCTGTGTGATTGGCTCACTTAGTCTGCACTAAGATGCAAGTCAGAGTTTTGGCATCCCCCTGCAATAAAAATCTCCCTGTGCCTGCGTGAGTTTCCTCCGGGTGCGCCAGTTTCCTCCCACACTACAAAGACAAACTGGTTAATTGGATACTGTCTAAATTGGCCCCAGTATTTGTATGTATGAATGTGAATTAGGGACTTTAGACTGTAAGCTCCTCGAGGGCAGGGACTGATGTGAATGTACAATATATTTAAAATGTTAAGTGCTGCATAGATTGCGGGCGCTGTGTATGTACCTGTAATAAATAAATATGTAAAGAATGATTAAAACAAAAGCAATGGTATTTGCATTGATGATACATATGCAAAGAGACAATAGGGACCCAAATAATAAGTATTGAGGTTTTGTTTTTATTCCTTTCCGACCAAAAAATAAAAATTAACACAAGCCATTTAGTTTTTCTGAGGCCACAACAGTTATGCCATGGATAGTATTTTTCCTTGTCAAAGTAGCCATGGATAGTATTTGTATTACTTTTTTAGTTTGCATAATAATATGTTATTTTCCTACCATTATTTAGCTATATTTTATTAATATGTCATAGTTACAATCAAATCCGATGAAGCTGACTTTCATCAGTCTTGCCTACACACCATCAGTCAAAAATCCAACCGTGCCAAAACGCGGTGACCTAAAACACTACGACGTGCTGAAAAAAAAAAAGTTCAGTGCTTCCGAGCATGCGTCGACTTTTGACGAATGGACTTCCACACAGACGATCGTTTTTTTCTATCGGTCTTTTATCCATAGAAAAAAATTAAAACATGTTCTATTTTTTTTCACCGATGGAAAACAAACCGATGGGGCCCACACACAATTGTTTTTTCCGATGAGAACAGTCCATCGATCTGTTTTCATCGGACAAACCGATTGTGCGTACAGTGCTTGAGTCTTTGGGTTACGACCATAGTTAATAATTAGAAATGCACAAAATTGTGCCTACAGTGTTTAAGTATGTGACAATAAAGGCTAAGACTAAAGATTCTCAACCCCAGGTGTTCAATATGACACTTGCTTGCATTCTTTCCTACAACGTAACTGTATGTTCTTTAAAAAAAGTGTTTAAAGCTTGCTGAAAGCTTTGTAAATGCTGTGCAAAATTTTGCTTTACCCACTGCTCTTAATCAAGCTTAATCCTGTATAAGGAAGGTCTAAATGTATGGTGTAGGACCTGTGACTTTATTGCACAGGAGCCCATGTTGGACATATTTTGCCATGGCCTGGATTGAGTGTTTTCCGAAATGGATTATTACAGTCTGTTCTATACACAGACCTGATTATAGCCTTCACAGCAGCAGCTGCTCATACAGTACATGTCTCTACAAGACAAAAAACATCTGGGCTGAAGCTCACTTAAACCTTCAGTAGAGAGCTGATTGGGCTGAGGACGTGGCAGAAGGGATATCCTCCCATTCTTGGCCCAAAGCTCACCCCTCCTTCTTTTAAACAGAACCAAATGGCAGGGATGCAGATGTCAGCCGATGTACGTGGCGTCTCTGCCACAAGATTGCAGTTTAGTTCATTCGAAATTACCTTTTTAAAAATAGTCAACGTTTCTGTGTGCAATTTTAAATCCAGACAGCTAGCGCTAACATTACAGGGAACCCTCAAAGTGTCAGCTACAGAGTTAAAATATGTTCTCATTAAGGGGAAAAAAATTGTAATAAAATTGTATTCTACCATTATTTGTGAAAGTGCATTTCATAAAAACTATATCCATGAGTAACTAATCAGGTTTCTTGCTGAAGAATGACAGTTTGGAAATTAAAGCCTGACTTTCACTGGTTGTTGTAGGAGAATATAGATAGGTCTTATTTCCAACTCATTCATAAACTAGACCTTTAAATAATGAGTTTGGCCCTTTCAAATGAAAGGTCCATTTAGGTCAAACTGGTGGACCTGATCAGGCCCTCCATTAGGCCTATGGACCAGTGGGTTAAACAGACCTGTGTCCATTTATACCCATCTACTGCCAATCCAATCCGGTCTGCTAAATAAAAACCTAAGGGGATCTGTCCCCCTCCCTATAAGCAGATCAGAGCAGAGGGCAGTCAGGTATTAATGTACAGCAGAGTCCATTTACACCTGGCTGTCCATAGAGCAGAAAGGGCTCTGTCTATGTCAGCTCTGCATAAACTGAGCAGACACGGACCTGTTATTTGTCTGCCCTGCTCTGATCATTGAATAGATCCCTTGCTAATCAAAATGGAGTCGGCCTTATGTGAAAATAAAATGTAGCAACCTGGGATGCTCCTCACAAATTTACTTGCCAGGAATAGTTACCCTGGTCAATTGTTAGAGATCTATTGATTTCTCCCTAAGCTTGGCCTGGTTGTACTTTTCTCTTCTACCACTAGGTGGCTGGGCACTTGGTGGTACTAGATATGAGAGGGAAAACTCAAGGTCATGTTATAGGTATATATGGGTGTATCTCAGCCAATGGGCAGGGGTTTTCTTGAATCCCTTGGCCTGCTGGGAGAGCCTATATATTCAGGTGGAGTCGGGTGATCTATGTTCTGTGCCACCTGGACGGCCGTCTGGGTGGACGTGTGCTGCTAGGGCTGCTAGGCTGGAGATTGGTCCTATCCTGGGCACATCTGGCTGCTAGGCTGTGTGAGGGCCTATACAGAAGTAAGAGAGGAGCGCAGGGTTGGGATTGTGGCTTGCAGTCCAACCAGAAGTGACGTTTCTGCCGGCCAGAGAACCTGTCAGTGGTCGGAGGTAGAAGGGAAGCTGTCGCCACAAAGTGACCAACCACCTTATTACCAGGGACCACAGTGAGTAACTGAAGCAAGTACTGGAGTAGCATTCTCACCAAACAGGCACAATGGAGAATCGGGAAACTTCAGGAGGTGATCAGTGACCCAACCAGCAGAGGTGACTCTTGCAGAGCAGCCTTGTAAATCCAGCCAGGGACCGAGCTGATCAGCAGAGGTGAAGCATGAGAAGTATCTGGAGTGCCAAGCTAGGGACCCAGCAGGGAAGCGTGGGTGGCGCTTGAGGAAGATACCACCGCAAAGTTCAGAGGAGCTCAAGGGATTCAGAGTTAGTGATACAGAGGGTCTAGTGAGAGACCGGGAGCTCTGTTGAAGAACTACAAGAGGCTGTTGTAGTGAAGCTGAAGGAACTGTTACGTTTGAGTTAGGAAAAGGTTAAAGACTGTTGCCATAGGAGACAGTATTCCTGCATGTGCAGATGTGGCACATTGCTGGGGCTTTTCCCTGCACGGCTCTCCTTCTATTGAAGTCTCAGAGTCTGCCAATTGAATATACAACTACCTAAGGGTGTCCTAGCCCTAACCCTCTTTCCTCCAAAAATATAAAAAAGTATTTTAGGAGAAATAAAACCTCTTTTAGATCCAAGAAGTGTCTGGCGCCCAATAACTTTGTCCACTTTGCACCCACTATGCCTCACATCCCACCACATACAGGAGGATGTCCGCTATATTTGGCCGGGAAAGTTCTCATTAGACTGGACAAGACCAGAGACCTTGCTACAAAAATAAAACAGGTAAATATAAGAATGCAGGAAAACATTGCACAAGTAATAATTGTAAACATATTATAATTTGGTATAGCAATCCATAAAATGACAACATAAATCTACTTTCTAGGGTCTGAAATAATGTAACCTTTCGCCGTGTCACTTCCACTAAAGTACTCCAATGAAGAAAAAAGTTATACAAGAGGCGTTGCAACTTTGATGGAGTTCATACATAGTAGTTAGAGGACAAATACATCCAGAGAGCTCACTGGCTCAAGCTAGGATGCCCACAACAGACAAGACTATCCAAAATGTACAAATTGGGTCCAATTAGACATTTTCCCTCCCCGGTATCATGTGGTTCATTAGTGTTACAGGTCTCATGTGTGAACGGGGAGCAGGTGTGTTAAATTTGGTGTTATTGCTTTCACTCTTTCATACTGGTCACTGAAAGTTCAACATGGCACCTCATGGCAAAGAACTCTCTAAGGATCTGAAAAAAAGAATTGTTGCTCTACATAAAGATGGTCTAGGCCCATTTCTTCCAGACTCCTTCCCAGACATGTCCCCTTCCTATTGACGATCATCCCGCTGATCTTATAATGTACCTGATCTCTGCCCCACCTTCGCTACCGAACTTTATATACCGAGATACTCACTCCCAATCCCCCTCACTACCCCTAATCACCAGTTTCCCCCCCCCCCCTACGGTTGCTTTAACCACTTATAACACAAGACGAATCTCCTTGCTCCTCGACTCTACCCTCGACACTGAATTGACAACCCTCTTCGACACGTATGTTGTTTTCCTTCTCACACCCTGATTGCTTCTACCTTCATCGTACTTCAATAGGTTCTGTTGCAACGTGTTTAAACCTATCGATGATGGATTTTGGTCTACTATTCCCTCTTAGAAACTTAAACTGTCATGCCCGATTATCGACCTTGTATTGTTGTTTCGGTTAACTGTTATTACTATACTGCGGCTGCACCCGCATCACTGCACCCAAGCACCTGTTTGCTTACTGTCAATGCATTTTCTTTTATGTTACTGCACTGTATTTTATGTACGTTAACGACTCCTTTAATAAAAACTTTTGAAACAAAAAAAAAAGATAGTCTAGGCTATAAGAATATTGCCAAGGCCCACCAAAATGAGAAAAACACAGTTTACTGTCTGCAGGTACCGAAGAGCCACACAATAAGTGTTAAAATGCTGCATGCAGTCCCTGGGTTGCAGATTGAGCACCAGGGCTTTTAAAACATTAGTCCAATGTTTTATTGATAGTGAGTCTTTATATAAAAAAAATATACATTGAGCCCCAACCCTAACACTTAAAAGCAACATCAGCATAACAATAAGTATACTGTTCATTTACAGTATTTCCCATAAGCAGACGTGCAGATATATTGATCAGACACTGGGCTTTATCCACTATGCATGTTTCTCCAGTTAATTCATTCAGATCCCTGACTTCCAAAGGATTAAAAAACATAACCATCATGTGAGTCTTGGGCTGCATTCACACCTGAGCATTTTTAGCTCTTAAAACGCATGTAAAACGCCCGGAAAAAAGCCTTAAAAAAGGCCCAAGAAGCAAAATCCCATTCATTGTTGTGAATGCAGCCTAGAGCCAGTCCTGACAAGATTGCAAAGCTTTTCCTCCTACAGTCATCATAACGAGCACTGAATAAGTAATTTTATTACCCATCGACAGTGATCAAATAAAAAACTGGAGGTCTGGTTATATAAAACAGGATAGACAAGCAGTCAAGTATAATTTAGGGATTTTCAGCCTTCTGGTTATTTGGGCATTTTATTAAGAACAAATTTGAAAAGTAAACATTTTGTTAGGTTGCAATAATATTTGGGAGACTGAAGAATATAACACTAAAGCAGGGTATATTTTGGGGGCATCTTTAACCAAGCATTGGAGGAATAGCAGGAAGGTGATTTTGGACTATACATTGCATCTGCAAAGTATCCACAGCGCTTCACTTTTTCCACATTTTGTTATGTTACAGTCTTATTCCAAATTGGATTAATTGTATTATTTTCCTCAAATTTCTACAAACAATACCCCATAATGACAACATGAAAGAAGTTTAAAATCTTTGCAAATTTATTAAAAATAAAAAATAAATGAAAGAATCCACAGTGCCTTGAAAAAGTATTCATACCCCTTGAAATGTTCCACATTTTGTCATGTTACAATCAAAAATTGAAATGTATTTTATTGAGATTTTATGTGATAGACAACACAAAGTAGCACATAATTGTAAAGTGGAAGGAAAATGATAAATGGTTTCAAAGTGTTTTACAAATAAATATCTGAAAAGTGTGGCATGCATTTGTATTCAGCCCCCCTGAATCAATACTTTGTAGAACCAGCTTTCCCTGCATTTACAGCTGCAAGTCTTTTTGGGGTTATCTCTATAAGTTTTGCACATCTAGAGAGTGAAATTGTTGCCCATTCTTCTTTGCAAAATAGCTCAAGCTTTGTCAGATTGGATGGAGAGCGTCTGTGAACAGCAATTTTGAAGTCTTGCCACAGATCCCTAATTGGATTTAGGTCTGGACTTTGACTGGGCCATTCTAACACCTGCCATGTCCTACTTCATTGCAGTCTCAAGCCTTTTGTAGACTCTAACAGGTTTTCTGTTAGCATTTGCTCAATACTTTGTTGAAGCACCATTGGCACCAATTACAGCCTCAAGTCTTTTTGAGTATGATGCTACAAACTTGGCACACCTATTTTTGGGCCGTTTCTCCCAGTCTTCTTTACAGGACCTCTCAAGCTCCATCAGGTTGGATGGGGAGTGTTGGTGCACAGCCATTTTTAGATCTCTCCAGAGATGTTTAATCGGGTTCAAGTCTGGGCTCTGGCTGGCCCATTTAAGAACATTAACAGGGTTGTCCTGTAACCACTCCTTTGTTATTGTGGCTGTGTACTTAAGGTCGTTGTCCTGTTGGAAGATGAACCTTCTCCCCAGTCTGAGGTCCAGAGTGCTCTGGACCAGATTTTCATCAAGGTTGTCTTTGTTTATTACTGCATTCTTCTTTCCCTTGATCCCAACTCTTTTAGTTCCTGCTGCTGAAAGACATCCCCACAGCATGATGCTGCCATCACCATGCTTCACTGTAGGGATGGTATTGGCCAGATGATGAGTGGTGCCTGGTTTCCTCCAGACATGAAGCTTGCCATTCAGGCCAAAGAGTTCAATCTTTGTTTCATCAGACCAGAGAACTTTGTTTCTCATGATCTGAGAGTCCTTCGGGTGCCTTTTGGAACACTCCAGAAGGGGCTGTCATGTGCCTTTTACTAAGAAGTGGCTTCCGTCTGGCCACTCTACCATGCAGGCCTGACTTAGGTGACAATTGTGTACTGCCACATGCTGATATCAGCTTTTATAGCCTTTTTAGTATTGCAGATATGTTCTCTACAGTATGTAGCCTTATAATTAATGATGTGTCCTTTTATGTATTGAAAAAGACAGCTACTAGTAAATATACCTTCTTTTTTAAGGTTTACCCTCTACTTTAACTATAACATTTGTTTATTGAATTGATGGTGCGGGGAAAAAAAAGGTTGTAACTGTGTCTACATATGTTTTATGATTTTCATCCCACTATTAGATAAAACAGCTATTAGACACAACATGGCAATCTTTTCCACCTCATCTACAGTATGCATCTGAAAAATTTGGTCTGTAGTGGATTTTATCTTATAGTGATCTGTTCAGGCAGTCTATGTGGAATGATGATACTGACACCTAGACAATACAGCTAGTGTAACGTGGCTGCTGCTTTGAGATCATGGACAATCTGTACATGTAAAAGCCTTTCTGAATAATTTATGTGAGTCACTTTTATGGAATGCATTGAATGAATGTGATCTAGCTCAATGCTCTGCAATGCACTAAAAACGAACACTGCTGTGGGATTTAAAGGGTTCCAGTAAATGTATACATGTAAACAAATCAATGGTTAATGTCTACCTGGACTTTGTTTACCACTCTAAAGCCTATTAGCTATATGCTAAATATATTCTGTATACATATCAAAAGTTCTCACTAGCAATAGTTGCATGGTGTTTCATAAGGCATGTTTCCTGATGGTGAAAACAGTGAACCATGACTACGGTACTTATTTTGGGTTGGAACAACCACTTGTAGCCTCCATTGGAAGCTTGTGTGATGGAAGACAATGCTGGAATCCAATTGGAAGACAGAGACAAGGCATCGTCACCTTATAACAGGAAAAAAAAACTGCAGATTTAAAACAACCTTCATAATGACTTTTGTAATGTTAAAGCTTATATGAGATTTTAGTGATTGGGTTTACATAAAGTTAAAAGTAGTTGTAAACCTCAGACATGAAATATGAACAAGGCATATACATCTATAGAGTGTACTTGTCTCAACAAGAGCACTAAGTGGAGGGGAGGGAACTCCAGCTGATTGACAGCCTTAGCTCTGTTCCTATGTGCTGTGTGTAGGGAAGGGGGAGCGTGTTCCTTCCCTTCCCTTATCTCCCCTCCAATCAGCTTTTGGAGCTCTCCTCATTGAGCTCTGCAGAGTGAAACTTCGGCTCCCCCCCCCCCCCTGCTTTTTAAAGCTTAGACAAGCCAAAAAATGATACACTTTGAAAGGAGGTAGAGAAAACTGCAGATAAACAGATACAACTTATGTACTGCAGGAGTACTTGTTTCATTTCTGTGTATAACCTGAGGCCAGTCACTTTACTGGGTATATGTAAAAGTTTATAACCACTTTAAGGTGCTCACAGATTTAAGATGAATCCCTCAAGAAAATTAAAAAATTCCCAGGTTTTTTTTTTGGCAACAGGAAAAGTAATATATCAAAAAAATGTCATAATTTTTTACAAACACGCATGCTCAGAACCAATGTTAAAATCAACCAACAATAGCAGAAGTTGACCAAAGGGTGGCGGCAAAGAGCAGAAAAAACAGATGATTTGGGGAAAGTTTGTTGAAAAAGTCCTGCCGTGTGTATGCACCAAGTTCATGGCCAAAGTCCTTCGAACAAAATCCACGGAAAAATTTGTTTGAAGTCCGATCGTGTGTATGAGGTTTAACAGACCACCTTTGTGCATCTAATGTATCCTTTAACAAATTTATATTTGCATATTATATATTCTAAACATTGGGAACTAAATGCCATAGGTGTAACTAACCCCGCCTCCCCCAAGCACCCCACACATGTGTAGCACTACCCCCGAAGGAGCTGCTGGTTTGTTTTGGTCGGCATGGTCGGCATGTTACCTTGTGTTTCTCTGATGTCTAGGGGTGTTTGGTAAAAGTTGTAGTAATGCAATGTCCATGACAGGTGTCTTTTCTGTGCTCTTTATTACCCAGCTGGGTAAAAACAATAAAACTTGGTGAAGAGTAGAGGTTTAGTAGAAATTAAGGTAGCAGATTCAGGTGTCAGTAATAGGGAAACAGTCCTGCTCCAACGTGTAATGTCTCTTTCACCATTCCAGCCAGAGTGGGTGTAGCGCACATGGACAGGCCTCTCTCACTGGCCTGGCAGCTAGAATGTCACTCGAACCTTAGGAAAAAGTCTCTGCCACAGACCCTCCTGATAATTGAAACAGCGGAGATAATCCTCCTTAGTAGACTTGGCACCTGGATCCCCTTTAGGTTGTTGTACTTAGGTTTGAAAAATACAAATATTGTAGCTGCTGGCTTTTAAAAAAAATAACACTCACCTGTCCAGGGGTCCTGCACTGTGCTCACCTGAACCATTTTTCCGATGGTTTTTAGGTCCCTGGTGCTGGTATGTTTACTGTGGGTAGCTGACTGGGATTCTTTGTGGCTTCACAGGCGGCTGCTAATTGCACATGTGGGAGTTTCAGTGCGCTTTGATAATGGTCCCACAGACTTTTTGAACCTGTGGCATGTCACAAAAGTTTGCGGGTGGGGAGGAGGGAGAAAAACTTCTTGTGGATCGCTTTGGCGATCCGACTAGAAGTTGGAGCAGGTACCTCTCAAAACCAGGTACCCGCTCCTCCCAGCTCCAAAAAGTGTCAAAAATAGAAGGGGTGGGAGAGGGCATAAAGAGGAATTTTCTTTTGGGGTAAAGTTCTGCTTTAAAGGTAAGCCACACTGGCTGCCAAGGCTTGTGCTATCTTGCAAGAACTAAAGCAATATCGTGCAATACTTTACTGCCTAAGGGTGTGCAAAAAGCAAGTGTTGGATAAGTTGGGGAGTCATTTGGTGGTCTTCATCTAATTTTCAGGAGTGGTATTGGTTAAGATTTTAAAATTTCAGTTTGCAGGGAGGCGTGGGTGATAGATGCTCATTTGTATTTTGTTGGCATTGTGGTATGCCCTTATCTAGCTGAAGGAAAATAAATAGTGAGGTAAAGCCACAGAAAACATGTAGCAATGCTTGTTTGAGCTCTATAGTTGCTACATGAGGTTAAAAACAGCCTCAGGTGTTGCAAAGGGGTCTAGCCCTGGATAAGCCTTATATTGTATCCAGGATTTGGTGCTTCCCAAGGTGAAGTCATTGGGCCAGATTCTCGTAGAATCCGCGGCGGCGTAGCATAAGCCATTTACACTACGCCGCCGCAAGTGCCGTAATTTGTGGCGGCGTAGTGTAAATGGCCCGGTGTAAGGCCGCGTAATTCAAAGGGGGCGGCTTGTATTTAAGTTGAGCGCGCCCCCGCGCCGATCGAACTGCGCATGCGTCGGCCATAAAAATAGCCCAGTGCGCATGCTCCAGCTCAAGTCGGAAAACGTCAATGAAGCCGACGTGAGCGTCATTTACGTAAAGCCCTATTCGCGAACGACTTAGTAAAACGACGTAAACGACGGAAAAAGACGACGCTGTCCCGACACCATACTTAACATGGCATACGACGGACCTTCGTAAACTTACCCCTCATATAGCAGGGGTAAGTTTACACTTACGAAAACGACGTAAACGACGACAAGGCGGCGCAAAAACTTTCGGGAATCGGCGTATCAGGCTCATTTGCATAGTCAAATGAGAAATCGACGTAAACGCCACCTAGCGGCCAGCGTAGAATTACATCTAAGATCCGACGGTGTAAGTGACTTACGCCAGTCGGATCTACGCAGTATCTATGCGTAAATGACAGAGATACGACGGTGTATCTGGAGATACACCGTCGTATCTCAGCTGAGAATCTGGCCCATTCTGTCTAGCATGCAGATACACCCCTAAAATGTTAGGCTTTAATTGGCATAACCCACTAGCGCTTTAATTGGCATGGACCCACAATTATCTTAAAGAGGTCTTGCTTGTACATTTTACTTAGCACATCCTTTTTCAAAATGGTCATATATTATTTATGATTACACTTCCTTATGTATTAATGGATTTTTAAGCTCTGATTCTAGGATTACATGCCCGGGGCTTAAAATGCTAGCAAAATGGTCTAGTTTGTCCCTCTCACAATACTTTCCTCCTGAAGCATCTGTGAGCTGCACAGTACACAGCTGCCAGTCAATATAAGGCCAGGGTAATTCAAGGACCATATTGATGGGCAAAACCTCAAATGTTGGTGGGGGATCAAATGAGCATGAAAAAGGGGAAAGGAATGTTGTTAAATTAGGCTGACAAAATCAAAAATTTGCAGCGGATAAATGACATGCAGAACATGTGAAAAGGGTAAAGAGACATGACATCAGGGTGTGATAGGTGAATAGTCTATGAAAACATGGAGAATTCTGTTTACCTCCAGCTTTGTTTACCTTTCTCATCCCCCTGTACTGCCAACTACCAGTCTCTATCTTCATTCTATTCAGAGGGTGAGGACAGGGATTGTTCAACTCTCAATGGGAATCTGGAATGTCTGTTATTTAAACAGCTGCTATTTCCATGTAGGATGTGTTGTGAGGCATGTGAGTGTTCTATGGCCCTTGCTGTAAACCCACCCATAGAATGTAGATGGTGGCAGGACAATTACATTCTATACACACATATCTAAAAAGTGACTATTTTAGCCTCATAGGGCCAGATTCAGGAACAGTTAGGCTGGCGGATCCAGTGATCCGCCAGCCTAACTGTGACTTTGAGCCGGCGTTTCTGTTTTCTGTAACCAGAAAACAAGAAACGCCGGGTTGAAGCTCCGATGCGAGCAGCGTAACTGAGTTTCGCCATCGCATCGTTACTTCAACTTAAAAATGGCGCCGGGGGCGTTCCCGCCGATTTCCGCTCAAAAAATATGTTAATGAGCGGAAATCGGCAATTCACGATCGCATTCCGGCGCGACGCAGTGACGTTACGACGTTTCCGGACGGGATACGCGGCGCATAGTTATACCTACATGGATTGGAATATCCTATGTTAGGTATAGGCGTCGTCATCGCGACGAAAAAAAAAAAAAAAAACGTCGCTTGCGTAAAACGGTCATGAATGGGAATGTGACGTCATTGACGTTCATTCACAGATTTTGGAGCATGCGCACGGGGATGTTTTGACACTCGACGCATGCGCAGTACGTTGGCGGCGGGATCGCGCTTAGTTAGCATACTACACGCCCCGTACCCGCCCAATTTGAATTCCGCCGGCTCATTTGCGATGCGCTGCCGCAACTTTAGGAGCAAGTGCTTCGTGAATGACAGCACTTGCTCCTAAAATTTCTGCAGCGCAACGCAAATGAGAAGCGTTACTCCAGAGCAAAGATGCTCTGGACTACCTGAATCTGGCCCATAGTTTTTCATGCCTCACAGTCCTTAAAAGTTCCTGATAAACAGGAGTCTTTACTGCTAGGAGCGTTAAGCAATTAATGGATGTGCAGGATAAATGCATTTCAAAGAGACTTCCCATTTAGCTTTATAAAGCCGACACGCCATTCGCACACAATTTGGGAGGCTGTCCATGGAGCTCACAAAGACGCCTATGGAGGACTTGCTTTCCTATCCCGAAATCTCAAAACTGGTGATGACATTCTATGACAGACTGTCCCTGAAGTTGTCCGACCCATTTCAGAACTCACGTGGTAAGTGGTCAGTCTTACTACCTGAGCTCTCAGATGAGGGCTGGGAGGAGGCCACTGAGGTTTGTTTTCAAGATATTATTAGTACTGCTGACCGTTTCATCCAATTTGAATCACCTACACCATACTCTGGCCAAGCTGTCCTGCATGGGATTGGGTACTTCAATTGTTTGCCCCAGATATACGCTAGCTGATGCAGATTTTCTTCATGTGTTCTGGGGTTGTCCGGGGCTGGCCTCCTACTGGAGGGACCTGTTCGATTTTTTTGAGAACCAACTTGCCCTTCCTATACCTCAGACCCCAAAAGGTTGCACTCTTAGGTATATTAAACAATTTTGTACACAGAACTCACCCTCAAACTCTACTCCGCACAATTCTGTATTATGCCCGAAAGGTTGTATTATTGCAGTGGAAGGATGTAAACTCTCCGACAACCCAAACCCTTTATCGCATCATCATTCGTGAGCTCCCCAAGTTTAAGCTAATATATAAGACTAGGGCTTGTACAAAGAAAATCACTAAAATATGGCAGCCGTGGCTGGATGTCACTAACATATTCTGGGGTACTGTCTTGTCATCCCAGATGACCTAGTCTGGTTTGACCTACAGTTTGTGATGACCCTAAACTTTCGGAGGTGAGGGTACGTTCAAACTGGAAAGGGATTTATATGATACAAAGCTTTTGTTTCAATTGAACTCAGGAGTGAGGTGGGCTTGACCTAAGTAGGTTTAAGGTGCATTAGTGTGAATGATTGAATGAATGTGTGTGTGACTGCTGTTGTATTGTTCTGGGTACCTTTTGGCTACATTCTAACTTCTTGCCCCCCCCCCCAAAGTTGTTGGGGGGAAAGAGATATATTATCCCAGGGCTCTGGCATGGTGTATGTGTCATGTCATTGATTTTATTGGGTCGCTAAGGCCCCCAAATATATTTGCTTAGGCAATGTGTATTTGGTTCCCTGTTGTCCCCCACTTTTCTTTTCATGTATTTTTTTTGTTATACTTGTGTAGTACTAACAACTGAAAGAGCTGCTGAGTATTTTGGGCGGCATGTTACCTCTTTTTTCTCGCTGTCCAGGGTGATAAGAGAGAGTCTGAAGAATTCCAATGTCCACAGGATACATTTCTTTTTCTAGGATTTATTTGCTGAACTTAGTAGAAAAGAATTTGGAGGGGTGGAAGGGTAAATAGGTAGGTAGGTTCAGGTGTATAATCTCAAACAGGAAACACTCCTGCTTCCAGCATACAGTTCTCACCGCAGGCAAATATGTACGCACAACTTTTATCACTTTGTCCCCAGCCTGCTTACCAGTTCCTGTCACAGTCTCCACGAGGGCAACATCTTCCTCGAAGTCTGGTCCTGGTAGACACTGGGTTGGGGCTCGACCACGGCCATGAGAAGCATTCACGTAGCCCACCTTCTTCACGGTAGACATGGCAGGTACAACCTCCATACAAACATTTTCCATAGCAATATCTGCTGGTGGCTCAGGAACATTTACACTAGCGACATCTCGGTTGGGATCACTCACCATAGCAGACACGGCAGGTGTAGAGCTGGAAGTAGGCCAGGAAATGGCTTCTTCTAAAGTGACGACGCCTGTAATCCAGTCCACCCGATGGACACAAGGTGATCTGGTAGGCTGATCCACCGCAAACAAATACTCTCCGCACTAGAGACATCAGCCAAAGGGTCGGAGCTGGACCGCTAATCCTTCACATCGTGGCCACGATACACCCAGCGCCTCCACGTTGCCGCTGGTATACAGCACGAAACGCCCCCGCGGCTTCATCTGGATGCCTGTATCCATCAATGATGCTCCCGTCGGTGCGGAACTCACACTAGCTCCAGCCAGGAACATTGCAGACCTTGGTCCTGCTGATGGCGATGGATACACCAACATGACTGCTTGCAAAATTCTCTTTACGATCTAGCAATCAAGACTTTTTTTCATGCCAGACACACTCACATCTCACGCAGGGGTTGCTAACTCCTCCCCCTTTCAGTTCTTTTTCTTGGCACATCGCTCCACGCACCTTTCTCCGTTGCACGTGCAGCCAACGCCTCCGACATGTAACCCAACCTTAATCCCTTCTTTGTGAGCACAGTTCAACACCCCGACAAGTTCAAACTCTCACTAGCAAAATAACTTTCAAATCCCGTTGCCAAAGGTAACACCCAATCCCGGACGAGCCCCCATGTGTAGCACAAACCCCCGAACGAGCTGCTGAGTATTTTGGACGGCATGTTACCTCTATCTTCTCACTGTCCAGGGTGATAAGAGGGAGTCTGAAGAATTCCAATGTCCACACGATACACCTATTTTTCTAGGATTTATTTGCTGAATTTAGTAGAAAAGAAGTTGGAGGGGTGGAAGGATAAATAGGTAGGTTCAGGTGTATAATCTCAAATAGGAAACACTCCTGCTTCCAGCATACAGTTCTTGCCGCCACTCTAGCCAGAGTGGATATTGCTCATCCGGATAGGTCCCTCTCACTGGCCTAGCAGCCGGAATGACACATGGAATAAAGTACAGTCTCTGCCACAGACCTTCCTTTATAAGGAGACAATTTTGGTCCAGAATCCCCTGACACAAGATTTAGCACCCGGATCTCTCCAGATCAACTTTTGTAGAACTAATGCCGCGTACACACGATCGTTTTTCGGCATGAAAAACACATAGGCCCAGATTCATAAAGCAATTACGCCTGTCTAACTGGTGTTAGACAGGAGTAATTTCAAATTTCGCGCGCCGTATCACTAGTTTGAATCCTCAAACCATGATACGGCGGCTTCGGGCTTCGATCCGAGAGGCTTACGTCTTCGTAAGCCTTCGGATCTACGCTGCGATATTTTTGTGGCCGCTGGGAGGAGTTTGCGTCGTTTTGATGCGTCGGGATATGCAAATGTGTTTTTACGGCGATCCACGAAGATACGAGCGGTCTTCGCAATCGCTTATGTCTATTTTTTTTTACGTACTGTTAGACCAGCTTTTTGCTGGTCTAACGGTGCGTAGCCCATGTTAAGTATGGTCGTCGTTCCCGCGTCGAATTGAATTTACTTTTTTATTTTTTTTACGTAACTCGTTCGGGAATAGAAATGTCCGTAAACGACGCTACTCAAACAACGAATGACGTAACGACGTGATTTCGCGCAATGCACGGCGGGAAATTTGCGAACGGAGCATGCGCAGTTCGATCGCCGCGGGAACGCGCCTATTTTAAATCCTTCACGCCCCCTACTCGCGTAGATGGATTGCGACGGGAGAAATACACTACGCCGCCGTCGTTTACTGGACAAAATCTACCTGGATTCCACGTAGAGCCAGGTAAAAAACGGCGGCGTAGTGTATTTCTGATACGCTACGAGAATCTAATTCTCTATGAATCTGGGCCATAGTTTTTTAGCATGTAGAAAAAACAACGTTTTTCTAACTTCATCATTAAAAATGACGTTGCTCACACACCATCGTTTTTAAAAAATGATAAGCAAAGTGTGGTGATGTACAACACTTACGACAGCACTCTAAAGGGGAAGTTCCATTCGCCTTTGGGCTGCTTGAGCTGATTCCGTGTTAGTAAAAGCCGATTCACGCTTTTCTGTCTGTTACAGCTAGAAAAATTATGTGAAGCCCACACACGATCATTTTAAATGACGTTTTTAAAAAAAACTATGGGCCAGATTCACGTGCATCGGCGAATTTTTTGACTGGCGTAGCGCACCTCCTTTACGTTAGACTGCCGCAATGTAGCAGCGCAATCACCGTATTCTCGATTGATTTGCGCAGAAAATAGCGCCTGTGCAACGTAATTTCAGAGGCGTAAGGTGGAGTAATTCAAATTGGGAAGGACATGGGCGTGTTACATTGAAATGAGCCGTGACCCCATGCAAATGAAGGGCCGGCCGGCTCGCGCATGCGCACATGAAGCAGACCATGGTCAGCACCTCTGTGCTCACAACTCGGGAACGGCGCAATCAGTGAAATTGGAAGTGGACCAGGGCAACTTAGTGAACTACGCAGACAGCATAAATAGACAGACACAAACGCACTTCCTTTGCAAAAGTACATAACTTTGTATCCCTCCCTATACAGCAAGGAGACTTTTTGGTTGATAGATTTTTGTTTGTTTGTTTTGTTGCTTGATTTTTCCTGCTTGTTTTTGTGAGTGATTTTTGTTGATTGTTTGGGAGAGAGTTTTTGTATGAGTATGACTGAGAGGAAGAGGAAGTTAAATTTTACTTTGGGGGAGAAACAAATTCTTGCCCGGGCCATTTCCCAATATGGGCGTTTCCTCCACGGCCCGGAGAGTGCCAACACCACCCCGGCCATGAGGCGTGAGATCTTGCAGAACATTACTGACCAGGTGAATGCATCGGGGGGGGGGGGGGGTGAGACCCGGACACGGTCGGGGATTGAAAAGAAGATCAATGACCTCCGGCGTCTGGTCAGAAAGAAGCTGGCCAAAATGGCAGCCCATGCCAGGGCCACAGGAGGGAGCCCACCATGCCCTGTTCGGCTGACAGTGGAGGAGCGTGCGGTGGCCCACACCTTTCATAGAAAACAGGTGGAGGGCCTGCCTGGCTATGACTCCAGTCATGAAGGCGTGATGCCAGGTAAGGTTTTTTTGCCCTATCAGGTGTGTAGCATGTGTTGGGGAGGGGGTGAAAGGGAATATGTGGCAAGTGTGTGGATCCTCCAACCTGTGAATGTTTTGTGTCATCCACAGATGAGCAGGAGGGTGCTGGGCCATCTGGGCTGACCGCACCATCCCAGGGACTACAGCCTGATGAGGACCCCCCGACAAGGCCGGAGTCCCCGGAGGAGGTTGAAGAGGAGGAGGTTGAGGAGGAGGAGTTTGAGGAGGATGTCATGTCAGCCAGTGGATTGTTGTTTTTGGAGGAGTCTTCCTCTCTGGCTGGCAGCAGCCAGCCCTCCATAAGGGCTAGCCCCTCCCACTCCTCCCCCAACAGGGCTCCTCTCCCAAGGGCCTCCCCTTCTCCCCGGCCACAAGCCTCAGCTGGAGGCAGGAAGTCATCCCAGAAGACCAGGGGGGTGGCCGAGCTTCTGCCCACCAATCTGAGAAGGGACCAGGCCCTTCAGACCCACCATCTGGGACAGGTCAGCCAGACTTTGGGGCGGATGGAGGAGAGCCTGTCCTCCAAAAAGGATACGCTTGGGGACCTGGACTGCCACTCCCGGGCTCTTACAAACTGCCTAAACGTACTGCAGACTACAACAGCAGACGTTGGGCAGGATGTGAGGGCCCTCCCCCAGGGTATCCAGGCCAACACGGCAACACTAGGTGCTGGCCTGAACAGAATTGCCGTGGCCTTGGAGGGCAGGCCGCCAGGTGGGCAGAGACCAGGGGCTGATCATCCATCCCCGGATTCCCCCCCTCCCCATGACTCTCCCCTGAGGAGCTGGGGCCGTGGCCGTGGCCCCCCAGGCGTGGCTCACACCAACGGCATTAATTTGTTTTCCCCCTTTTTTTTTTTTGCTGGAATTATTTTTTTTTGCTGGACATTTTTTTTTTTTTGTGATGTGAATGTTTTTGGAATGTGGGGGTGATATTCCTGCCGGCAAAGGGGTGTCACCCTCAGTTTTGGTGGAGAAGGGTTGCCCAGGACCAGGGAGAAATGATTCCCAGGTCTGTGTGAATGGTGTATGAATGTACAGTGACATAATTGGAGCCGTGGCGTGGCGTTGGCTTGTGCTAATCCAATTAGATGAGGATGTGATGTGTCTGTGCTAGGGACCACAGTGGTGTGCATGCATGCATTCTCATTGTGCCATGATTAATGTGTGTGTTTAACGTGCAAAGATGCCTAATGTGAGCTGTCTCCTGGCTGCTCTTCCCTCAGAAGACGGGGTAACCTCGGTTAGGGGGGGATTGTCTGGTTCAGGGGTCAGGTCATCACGTATGTCAATCTGCAGGCCCTTTCTCACTGCGAAGTTGTGCAGAATGCAACATGCACCGATGATCTGGCACACAAAGTTTGGGGAATACAACAGGGTCCCCCCAGACTTATCCAGGCATCGGAAACGTGACTTCAGGAGGCCAAAGGTGGGCTCCACCACTGCACGTGTTTGGGCGTGGGCTTCATTGTATCTTTCCTCTCCTGGGGTTTGGGGGTTCCGGATAGGAGTCATGAGATGGGGTCCCAGTGCATATGCAGAGTCACCTGTAAGGAAAAACACAGGAGGATGTTAGTCGTGCATGTGCCCCTTGTGATGTGTGCATCATGGGGGGGGACAGTCATGCCTGCCACCCATGTCACTCACCAACCAGCCAGGTGTCCCCATACACATTCTGTTCGAATTCCATTCGGTTGGGGCTCTGATTGTATATGTAGCTGTCATGGCTGGATCCGGGGTGTTTGGCACGGACGTGCCATATGAGGCCTTGGGCATCGACTATCACCTGTACGTTGATGGAATGCCAATGCTTCCGATTGCGGTATATGTGCTCTGTCTCATGGGGGGGCTGGAGTGTCACATGTGTGCAATCAATGGCCCCCACGGTGCGTGGGAATCTGGCAATTCTGTAGAAATCTGTCATTGCCTTCAGCCGCAGCTCCTCAGTGGTGGGTTTGATGATTTGGTTGGCCATGCGTCTGAGGATTGCAGGGATAACCTGGTGCACACATCTGCTCATGGAGGATTGTGACATCCCAGCCACCACTCCACTTGTTCTTTGAAAAGAGCCACTGGCAAGGAAATGGAGTGTTGCCATGACCTTGACCAGTGGCTGCACTGCATGTGAGCGGTGTGTTGGGCTGGTGATGTCCTCCTGCAAGGTTATGGTTAATTCCAGGATGGCATTAGGGGTGAATCTGAAGATGCGATACACCTCAGAATCACTCATAAGGGAAAAAGGAAAATCCCGCGCTAAATACCTATAGTGACAAAAAGAGCTGCAACAACTGAGTGTTATACACACACAATAGTAAAAGCAAAAAAAAAAAATGTGGAGTTGCGCTGTAAGAAAAATAACAAATAAAATAAAAATATAAAGGTGAACTAAATGGAGGAAAAAATTATTATTAAGATCAGGGCCGTCTTTAATATGGTTTGGGCCCTGGGCAAACATTTTTTTTGGGCCCCCCCTCCAGCTTATTTTGGGCCTGGCTGGTTCACATGTATGTGTTTTGGCGGCCCTCATTTGTGCAGGCACAGCAGTCCATTGATTTGAAAGGGCTGCCATGCCTTTGTTTCCTGCAGAAAAAAGGTTCATTCAGCATTTTAAAAATCAGCTACCTTGAACTTCTACTTTTGCACCATGCTACTTACCTGCAGTTCTTGCACACACAAACGCACTGTGTTTTTAAAAGCGTGACCTAAACGTCTAAAAATGCAGCAAGTTTGACAGTGCGGGAACTGAAGATAAGTCACAGCAGACAGCAGAATGGACAGACAGTGCTGTATTTCAGTGCTTGATGGGCATAGGTGTGCCGTGTGTGCAGCCTATTACATGAGGCATGCGCTTTTCTTTGAAGGAAATGCAGGCATGGCGGCCCATTCAAATGTGGGCCGCCAAAACACATACATGTGAACCAGTCAGGCCCAAAATAAGCCCATCAAGCAGTTAAATACAGACAGTAATGCCATGTGCTCTGAGGCCTCACTCAGCCTGGACTGCAGGGCTGCTCTGTGACTTAAAGAGTTCCTCTATTTTACACATGGCATGGCCTGGGGTCCCATGGTGCTAAAGCAGAATGGACAGACGGTGCTGTGACCCCATGCCATGCCATGTGTAAAATACAGGAACTTTTTAAAACACTGACCAGACCTGCAGTGAATCATCAAATATTATAAAGACTTTGGGCACACTCTACAGAAAACTTGTATTTACAATATAGCAAACAGTGACATACCTTGAGGAGCAGGACATGAAGAAGTCAGTCTCGGGAAGAGCAAACTGGGGATGTTATAAAATCACATTCTAATTCACTTTTATATACAAGCAGCACCCAGTGGCAGGAAGGGAGAAGTGCACGTCTAAAGGGAAGCCAGGGGTGCTGTACATTTTAAAACACTGGGAAGGGAAGCAGTACTGTCACCTGGCTGCGTGCCACTGATGATTTTCAGCCTGATTTGTGGGCAGCACAGGGGCTTAACGGGCGGCAGGGCCACCATCAGGAATCATTGGGCCCCTTACACAGCTTCAGGCATGGGCCTCCTGGAGCAGAGAACGGGGGGGTGCTGCCCCCTTAAATTGAGAAGCGGGGGAGGGGCGGTGCTGCCGCGAAGCGGGAGGCCCTTTACAAAAAAAAGATTTAATAAAGAAAAATATATATAAAAAAAGGGGTGTAGCCATCCGGGGCCCTGGGGACCTCTGGGCCCTTTAATAAAAAGAAAAAAATAAATAAAAAATATATTATTATTTTTTTTTAAAAAGGGGGTTGCCATCTGGGGACCTCTGGGCCCTTTAATATTTTTTCTTTTTAATAAAAATAAATTACAAAAAAAGGGTGGTTGCCATCCGGGACCTCTGGACCCTTACATAAAAAATAAAATAAAAAAAATATATTAAAAATAAACATTTATAAAAAAAAAAGTGGGGTTGCCATCCAGGGGACCTCAGAGCCCTTTAATTATATGTATATATATATATAGTTATTAAATAAAAAGAAAAAAAAGAAATAACATATAAAACAAAATTATAAAAAAAAGGGGGGTTGCCATCCAGGGCCCTGGGGAACTCTGGGTCCTTTAATAATAATAACATTATTTTTTTTTTTTATAAAACAATTTTTTTATTAAAAAAAAGGGGGGTTGTCATCTGGGGCCCTGGGGAACTACGGGCCCCTGGGGACCTCCAGACCTCTAAAAAAAATTGTCCCTTTAATAAAAAATAAAATAAAAATATATAAAATAAATTTATTTTTTTTATTTAAAAATAAATAAAAAAAGGGGGTTGTCATTTATTTATTATAGCAACAAGTATATATTTTTAAATTGTCGCTCTTTTTTTGTTTATAACGCAAAAAATAAAAACCGCACGGGCGATCAAATACCACCAAAAGAAAGCTCTATTTGTGGGGAAAAAAAGGACGCCAATTTTGTTTGGGAACCACGTCGCACGACCGCGCAATTGTCAGTTAAAGCGACGCAGTGCCGGAAGCTGAAATTTCGCCTAGGCACGAAGGGGGTTTATGTGCCCAGTAAGCAAGTGGTTAATTGAGACTACACACTATAGATGGATATACTTTGTTTATATTTCATGTCTGAACCGTTTTAAGAATGTCTATAGTTAGTTTTATAGCCTGATTAGGCTGTGGTGTGAATGTTTGGGCCTAGATCTCTATTTTATGTAGTGCTGGCGGTTACCCACCTTAATCTTGAAGCCCTGAATCAACAGATAAGTTCTGTGCCTGGCATGCCTGAGGTTACTTGGTCATCACAGCTTTATTGGAAGATGGTAATTTCCAGTGTATGGCTGTTGTTTATGTTCATGCCTTCGAAAAGGGTTTGAGGTAACCTCATGCCTGTGTGGCACATTTAGAACAGGCTTAGGCCCACCCCCTAGGCCAGGGGTAGGCAACCTGGGGCCCTCCAGCTGTTGTGGAACTGCATTTCCCATGAGGCATTGCAAGGCTGGCAGTTACAATTACTCCCAGGGGCATGATGGGACTTGTGGTTCTGCAACATCTGGGGGGCCCTAAGTTGCCTACCCCAGTCCTAGGCTCACTGGAAACTTAGAGTTTTCCAACAAGGCTTCCCGATGCAGTGGAAGAGAGTTTGTCTAGCCCAGTCAATCAGGATCACCAGCCAGATGCGCCAGAGTCTCTGGTGGTAGATGAAACAAGAAACGCTAAACAACATTGTTCATTGGGGGTGCAGCCATAGATCATTGTTAATACAGAATCCAGCGCAGCAAAGTGGGGCACCACCTGTGAACAACTCAAGATCCAGGGCAGAGGGGAATTTCCAATCAGGGCCTAGTTTCCAATATTCTGTAACTTCCAGCAGCATTCATGGCATTGTCCACCTTGCTGCCTCACATACAGGGTAGCCCAGTCCTCCTCCATCTGGACAACACGGCAGCAGTGTCCTATATACAGCAACAGGTGGGACAGGTGGGACACACAGCCAATCCATCTTGAGAAAGGTGGAACCTACCATGACATTGGCACAACAATATCTCCCAGATTTGAGGGCCATATATCTTCCAGACTGTCAGAACTTGGAAACGGATCGCCTATCCAGACAATTCAAGGATCCCAACGAATGGTCACTTCACCCCGAAATGTTCGAAAAGATCATCCACGAGTGGGGGTGTCCGCAACTGGATCTTTTTGCCTCATCAACAAAGCCGAATCCTCTCACGCCACCCTCATCCATTAGCAGAGGTGACAGATGCCTTGACCCATCCTTGGGTTGAGCAACTGGCCTATGCCTTCCATCCAATTTATTTAATTATGAAATTCCTGAAGAGATTGTTGACAGAGAATTTGACGGTCATCACAGTATTACCTTACTGGCCTCACAGACCATGGTTCTCTCTGACAATGGATCTCAGCGTGTGCTCACCAATCACTCTGCTGATGACTCCTCATCTTTAGTCGCAAGGAGATATCCTACATCCGCAACCATCACGACTGGTCTTAGTGGCCTGAGATTGAAAGACATGGGTTACAATAGTTAGAATGTTCTCCAGAGGTTATTAGAACTTTACAGAGTTTCAGAAAGGGGTCAACCAATGCCATCTACTCCAAAATATGGAAAAGGTTCAATAGCTTTGCAGCTGGACATCCATTTGACCCTAGTGACCCAACTGCATCTTAAATCCTAACTTAAGCCTAAGTTCTCTTAAGGTGCAAGTTTAAGCCATCTTGTCTTTTACCCAGAAGAAAGGGGCAGCAAACCTGCTGGCACTTAATGAGAGCGATACTTAGACCAGTGGTGTATTTAGGTTTCGTGCTGCCCTAGGCCTGACTAAACTTGTGCACCCCATAATTTAAATATGACCCACCCCTTCCTGTCAAGGCCAACCCCTTTCTGTTTAATACCCGCCCTGACATTTTCGAGTGGGGACACTAGTTCTTAGGGCCTGGGGGGGCATTGGATTCCCTTAATTTGCATAGACTTCCTTTCACTTCCTGTTTGGATACGGGGCAGGAAGTGAAGGTAAGCTCTGCAATGGGACAGGGACGGTAAAAAATAAACTGACAGGGGCAATAACCCTCCCTTACTCTATCCAAAATGTTGCCTATAGTTCTACTTTAAACACAAATTTCTTATAATTTTATGGAGAGGACTAAGAAGATATAACTGTCATGGACCTTGGAATGCGGAAGTGTTTCTCCTTGAAATCTGTTACACAGTGGGGGGGTCTTCTGCTCTGTCTTAAGGCTAACCCCCCCTCCAGACGGCTTTATTGTTCTTTGTCTGGCTGTTTGTGTACATTGATTGCCCCCTGGGGCTTCTGTCTCATTACACATAGCAGTCCTTCTATTCAAGCTATCGGACCAATCCCTGCTGACCCTGTTTCAAGTCCTCATTTGCATGACTAAGAGGATCTAATGGAGAACTACATGTACTTTACAATTGACCAATAGGAAAGCGGTTGTTGGGGGCGGGATGTTTTAAAATTCTGTATAAAAGTGTGTTGTGTGCTTCCAATAAAATAGTTTTCCTGTTTGAACTTACATACATCCTACCTGGTGTTTGTTCTGATGGATTTTGACATAGCTGTAGTTCGAATCCCGAAGCCTTGGATGACCGAACCATCAGACGTTGCGATCTGCAATCTAATTCAGTAGCAGCAGAGGAGTGTCGGGAGAGTGGAACCGAGCGAGCAAGGGTCTCGTTACAATAACCATGCCAATGGAGCAGCAGAAAACATATAGCACAGTGAGGAAGGTTTGTGGTCCAGGATGATAGGACAGTCAAAATTAGAACCAGCTTGCATTACACTAACAGTGTGCTGCCCCCCTGCAAAGTGCTGCCCTAGGCCTAGGCCAACAAGGATACAGCGTTGACTTAAAAGAAATAGGTTCCCTCAATGGGACCTAGCAGGTAGTCCTCAATTTTCTAGCAAACCCTTCTTTGTGCTCCGACAGAAGACTGTTCATTATGGGACATCACCTTAAAAACATCTTTCCTAATAGCCATAACTTCAGGGAGAAGGGTGTCAGAATTCCAAGAATTGGGGGCAGCCGAACCTTAAGCAATGTTCTTCCCAGACAGAGTTATGCTGAGACCAATGGATTACTTTGTCCAAAAAATGGCATTGATATTTAATCTCTCCAGTGAATGGGTGCTTCAAGCCTTCCCAGCGGAATCAGATGCTGATCTGCATGAGATTGACATTCCAAAAGTCCTCAGCCAACTTTTACACTCAAACGTTTTGACAGACTTTTCATCATACCTACCAGAAAATATAAAGGGAAAGAGGCTTAGGCCAGAACCATCTCGGCCTGGATAGTAAAAACTATTCACGGGCATATGGAGCAGCCGGGGAGGATCCTCTGGAGGTGGTCAAAGTTCACTCAACCAGGGCGATGTCTTTTTTTGGGCAGCATGGGCAGGAGTGTCTCTGGAGACAGTCTGCAAAGCAGCTAGCTGGTCATCGCATCATAAGTTCTTAAAACACTACAGGGTGAATCCAGCAGCTCTTACTACAGTAGAGTTTGGGAGTAAAACTATTGAAGCTTCTATGTCTATTGTTAAATAAAGACTAAGTTTGCAGCATTAAACCCTCCCTCTCAGGGCCGGTCCTATGATGGGACCGGGTGGTAACATGGTACCAAGCGGCACTTTAGGGGAGCAGTCAGAAGCCGCTGCCTTCGAGGTGCCCACCGCCGCTGCCGTTAGTGGTGGCGGGCGGGCAGAGCACTCGCAGCCCGGGCAGGGGTGGAGAAGTCAGACGCCGCTGCCTTCGAGGAGCCCGGCGCTGCTGCCGTTAATGGTGGCGGGCGGGCAGAGCACTCGCAGCCTGGGCGGGGGATAGCAGTCAGACGCCGCTGCCTTCAAGGAGCCCGGCACCGCTCCGTTAGCAGTGACGGGCGGGCAGAGCACTCGCAGTCAGAAAAGAAAGGTGCCGCTGACTGTGAAGAGCCAGCGCTGCTGCCGTTAGTGATCAGCGGCAGACAGAAAACTCACAGCCCGGTGGGGGCCGGTTGGGACTTGGAGCAGTTAGTGAGTGAGCTTGCAGGGGAGCAGAGAGATGTCATCTCTCACCGCCCACCCTGCATCACTACAGTTCTGCCCTCAATAACATCATCACTCTGCTGCCAGCATTCACACTGAAACACAGTAAGTGACAATATGCAATTTATCCAATCTAGCCAATCAACGGCCAGACTCTGTGGAGAAGAGGACGCCAGGGGATACGCACAGTAGGTGAATGGGCTCAGGTAAGTAAAACAGGGGGGCTGGGGGGGCTGTCATTGCGGGGTGGTATAGGATGCATTAAAGGGGTGTTCCAGCCGCAATTTTTTTTTTTTAAAGTCAGCAGCTACTAACAGTGTAGCTGCTGACTTTATATAAGGACACTTACCTTGTCCTACTTACCCGCGCTGATGGCCCCCCGATGCCGGTCCCACGATCGATCCAGGTCCCGCGCCGCCATTCACACTATGGGAAACAGGCAGTGAAGCCGCACGGCTTCACTGCCCATTTCCTACTGCGCCTGCGTGAGTCTCACGCTGGCTTGTGAATGGGCGGCTGCTCTCTGAGAACACACACAGTTCCAAGAAAGCAGCACGCCCCATTCACAAGCAGAAGAAGCAGAAGAAAAGACACCGCGGTGTGGAAGAGGCAGATTACAGACTTCCGCATAGCAACAGGTATTTCGGGTGAGTATTTTTTTTTTTATAACATTTTTTTAAGCTAGATCGGCAAATGTGGTTTTCCTGGGTGGAACTCCGCTTTAAGGTGAAAATACACGAACCATTACAACCCCTTTAATGACTTGTGTTGCTTTAACTGACAATTGCGTGGTCATAAATGTGGGGGTCTTTTGGTGGGCGTGATTTTTTTATTTGGGGGGGGGGGGGGCAGCATTTCATTCTTGGTCCCAGGCAGCACAATGTCTTGGGCCGGCACTGCTCCCTCCCAAATGCTAACTATTTATCATATGTATGCTTCCATGTTGGCGTCAGGAAAATGGAAATTTGTATCAAATACTTACCGTAATTTTCTTTTCCTGGTGCCAATACATGGCAGCATACAAATCCTCCCTCTGATCTTTGTGCTTTATATAGAGAATGGGGGAGATAGCTCTCAGTCAGTTTTTTATAGAGCTAAACGGGTCCTGTGGGTGGATATAGGGGCAGAGCTATATCATATGTATGCTGCCATATATTGGCATCTGCAAAGTAAAATTATGGTAAGTATTTGATACAATTTTCTATTATTTAGCTTAACCACCAGCCCATTCACACAGTGGGTTCACTATCTAGCACCCCCTATCACTTTTTATTTTTAACACATATGGTAAATCTGCATGGATCTCTAAGCGCATCATTAAGTGTACATCTGTGCAGGATTTATATAGTGTTCAACCAACAGTTTGTGCAGACTGAGCTTTGCTAAATAAAGAGAGACAGTTACAATACAATTCAATACAGGAGTGTTCAGAGGGTCGTGCTTGTGACAGGTCACAATCTCAAATTATACCAGTAAAAAAATCCTGTGGAGAGATGTTAGAAAATATACTCTCCCTACACCTGCTTCTGCCCACAACTCCTAGGTGAGCATGAGGGCACAATCCTTCAGCGATTTCTTGATAATGTGGAGGATCCCAAATCTCACTTGAAAACACTCCACCGTAGTGCAAGTACATCTTTTCACCAGCTTGGAATTCTCAGCATTCCTAAGATCTCACCAGAGAGATTGTGATGTTGCGCTCACTTGGGTGCTGCAGACTGTAGCCAGGTGTAAGTTAAAGAAGTTGTAAACCTCAGACATGAAATATGAACAAAGCATATCCCTTTATAGCGTGTACTTGTCTAGAACCAGAGCGCTAAGGGTAATTTCTCTCTGCTGCTTCATTGCCCTGCTATCAGCATGTATCGCTTCTGACAAATTTTCCTGACACCAAGAAAAAAAGGGTGACAGGGGAGGGTCCTCCAGCAGATTGACAGCCTCAGCTCTGTTCCTGTGTGCTGCTCAAAAGGGGGGGGGGTCTCTTCCCTCCAATTAGCTCTTAGAACTCTCCTTACTAAGCTCTGCAGAGTGTAACTTCGGCTCTCCACCCCCTTTTTTCTGAATGCTCAGACAAACTTTATAAATTCTGGACTCTGAACAGATGTAGGGAAGAGAAGACCACAGATGAACAGGTACAACTTATGTGTATCGCCCGAGGCCAGTTACTTCACTGGGTAAATGTAAGGGTTTACAACCACTTAAACCTCTTGGCTCCGGCACCTCCTGACCCTTTAAGAGGTTTATGATGCCAGGAGGCGGGGCACAGCTTAAGATAATGTGATTGACTGTCACATTGGTCAGGTGCTCTGAAAACTTTAGATTCTCTTGATCAGGAGCTTTCGATTAGGCGTCGGTAACTGTGACAGGAGCATGCCACATGCACGCTCTAGGCACAGGTGTATTGGGAGAAATTAACGCAAATGTGTGGCCCCTCGGCACTAAGGACCAAGTGCCGAAAGGCTGCATATTTGTGTACAGCCCGTGCCAAGGGGTTAAATATTTTTTCTCAAGTTTTCATGTCTTTTAGATGAAGAAAGGGGAGTGTATGTAATAAACAGCCCTTGCATTATAGTGCAAGGTCCATTTTAACTAATTGCTGACCGCCCGCCGTCATATTACTGCGGGACGGTGGCACTGCTACGCGGGAGCACGTAGCTCTACGTCCTCCCTTTTGCAGCTAATAGGGCGCGCGCGCGCGCGCCGGCGGCACGCGCGCACGCCCGCGTGCGTCCCCCGAGTCCCGCGCGCGTGCCCGGCGGGTACGATCGCCGCCGGGCACCCGCGATTGCTCGTTACAGAGCGGGGAATGGGAGGTATGTGTGTAAACACATACCTCTCGTTTCTGTCAGTGGGGGAAACGCTGATCTTCTGTCCATACAATGCATGGACAGAAGATCAGTGATTTTCCCTAGTGAGGCCACCCCCCCCATACAGTTAGAACACACCAGGACCACACTTAACCCCTTCCCTGCCCCCTAGTGTTAACCCCTTCACTGCCAATGGCATTTTTATAGTAATACAATGCTTTTTTATAGCATTGATCGCTATAAAAATGCCAATGGTCCCAAAAATGTGTCAAAAGTGTCCGATATGGCCGCAATAATATCGCTGTACCGAAAAAAAAACGCTGATCGCCGCCATTACTAGTAAAAAAAAATAATAATAAAAATGCCATAAAACGACCCCCTTTTTTGTAAACGCTATAAATTTTGCGCAAACCAATTAATAAACGTTAATTTCGATTTTTTTTAACGAAAAATATGTAGAAGAATACGTATCGGCCTAAACTGAGGAAAAAAAAATGTATTTTTATATCTTTTTGGGGATTTTTATTATAGCAAAATGTAAAAAATATTGTTTTTTTTTCAAAATAATCGCTCTATTTTTGTTTATAGCGCAAAAAATAAAAACCGCAGAGATGATCAAATACCACCAAAAGAAAGCTCTATTTGTGGGAAAAAAAAGGACGTCAATTTTGTTTGGGAGCCACGTCGCACGACCGCGCAATTGTCAGTTAAAGCGACGTAGTGCCGAATCACAAAAAGTGCTCTGGTCTTTGGACAGCAATATGGTCCGGGGCTAAAGTGGTTAAGAACAAGGCAAATAATGAAACCAGTTTGTACAACATCCTTACCTCCTGTCACCTTTTTATTATTATTTTTTGCAAAAAAAAAAAAAAAGTTGTGTTTATGGAGGCAGCACCATCAGCTTTGTGTGCAGAAAAACCATTCCACTGCAGGGACCAGTAATCTAGAGAAAGAGAATGCACATGCAGGGCAAAACAACAAATTTGCTTAAAGTGATTGTATATCAACCCATTAAGTTTGAAATAGAAATGAAAGGCAAAACATTGGTGTATACATATAAAAACATTATCAATACCCCTTTTTTATAAGTGAACAGATTCCCTCTGTTCTCAGCTGCATGAGAGCTGGGGGAGGAGAAGCAACCGTACACTGATATTCCCAATGAATGACTGTACAAGGAGGGGGGTGTCAGGACAAGTCTGATCATTGGAGAAGACACAGCTAGAGAACTGAGCAAGGTGTGTTCTCCTGCTTAGTGTGGTCAGTTTTTAATAGGAAAGCAGAGGGACTGGCAGGGACACCAGTGATTTCACGTAAAGGAAGCAATACAAAGAGAATAGGATACTTTCTCATACAAGTACATGGTGCAGCAGCCATATATATTAGGAATAAGAAATGTTGGGTTTACATACTCTTTAACCACTTGCCGACCAGCCGCCGCAGTTATACGGCGGCAGGTCGGCACTCCTGCGCGAGAGCCCGTAGCTCTACGTCGCGCTTTTCGCGGCCACTAGGGGGCGCGTGCGCGCCGCCGGCGGCCCGCGCGCGCGCCCCCCCGCTCGCCCCCGAGTCCCGTGCGTGTGCCCGGCGGGCGCGATCGCCGCCGGGCACACGCGATCGCTCGTTACAGAGCGGGGAACGGGAGCTGTGTGTGAAAACACACAGCGCTCGTTCCTGTCAGCGGGGGAAACGCTGATTTTCTGTTCATACAATGTATGAACAGAAGATCAGTGATTCCCCCTAGTGAGGCCACCCCCCCCATACAGTTAGAACACAAATAGGAACACACTTAACCCCTTCCCCGCCCCCTAGTGTTAACCCCTTCACTGCCAATGGCATTTTTATAGTAATCCAATGCATTTTTATAGCATTGATCGCTAAAAAAATGCCAATGGTCCCAAAAATGTGTCAAAAGTGTCCGAAGTGTCCGCCATAATATCGCAGTACCGAAAAAAAACACTGATCGCCGCCATTACTAGTAAAAAAAAAATTATAATAAAAATGCCATAAAACTACCCCCTATTTTGTAAACGCTATAACTTTTGCGCAAACCAATCAATAAACGCTAATTGCGATTTTTTTTACGAAAAATATGTAGAAGAATACGTATCGGCCTAAACTGAGGAAAAAATATTTTTTTATATATATTTTTGGGGATATTTATTATAGAAAAAAGTAAAAAATATTGCATTTTTTTCAAAATAGTCGCTCTGTTTTTGTTTATAGCGCAAAAAATAAAAACCGCAGAGATGATCAAATACCACCAAAAGAAAGCTCTATTTGTGGGAAAAAAAGGACGCCAATTTTGTTTGGGAGCCACGTCGCACGACCGCGCAATTGTCAGTTAAAGCGACGCAGCGCCGAATCTCAAAAAGTGCTCTGGTCTTTGGACAGCAATATGGTCCGGGGCTGAAGTGGTTAAGAACCATCTCTCTAGCAACGGCTCCTGTGTCTTCTCTGCATCACGGCGGTTTCCGGCATGTGGCTTCTTCCTCCTCCTAGGTGTCTAATAGGATTGCTTGTCCTTTCAGCCAAACGGCTAACCGGTTTCAAAACCAGCTTCCTGATTGGCTGAGAAGAGGATCAGTGTTACAACAGAGAATATTGATTCACTGTTGTAACACACCTGGGTGGGCTCAGAGTGCACTCTCTGCGACCCTAGCCCACCCTATATTGAAGCCTATTAGAGCCTCTGGCTCTAATCAGAGCTTGAGAAAAACAGCCCCTTCACATTGGAATCCGTGTGCTGGTGTCCTGAAAGGGGCCAATGCATGTATGGGAAGGTGACGATGGACGGGGGGCGGCGCTCGTGCACCCTTAATGGACTGGCCGCCCCTGGATGATTGGTTACTATGCACAGCAGCATCAAATTCTGTGTGCTCCAGTTTTACTAAATATCCTCCGGAGTTTCACATTAGATTAATGCAGAGATCTAGGAAGAAATGCACAAAGCACACCATGATTCAACTAAGACTTGCCTCTTGTATATAGATAGCGATGGGCTCGGGCGTGTTCAGTTCGAACCCGGCAGGAATTCGGCACTACACACCTCTAATTAAAGGCCCAACATGATACATAGATAATATTTGCTTAGCTCATAGTCCAGTTTATTTTGTTTGGATATATTTAAAGTGATTGTAAAAGCAGAAGGTTTTTATCTTAATGCATTAAATGCATTAAGATAAAAAGCATGTGTGTGGCAGCTCCCCCAGCACCCGTAATACTTACCAGAGCTCCATCTCTATTTAGCGATGCTACAGGAGAGATTCTGCCTCTTAATTGGCTGAGGCAGCAGCAGAGTGCCATTGGCTCCCGCTGCTGTCAATCAAAGTCAGTAAGCCATTGAGGAGAGAGGGGGCAGGACCTAGCTGCGGCTCCATGTCAATGGACATACAGAGCTGCGGGACGGCTCGAGTGCCCACCATAGAAAGGTGCGTGCTGTGGGGGCACTCGGCAAGAGGGAGGAGCCAGTAGCGCCAATAAGGGGCCCAAAAAGAGGAGGATCTAGGCTGCTTTGTGCAAAACCATTACACAGAGCATGTAAGTATAACATGTTTGTTATTTTTAAACACAAAAAAAGAGACTTTACAATCACTTTAAATATATTCCAAAAGTGACCACTGCTGGTGTAATCCTAGTGTAAGCTCTAAATCGCTCCATTGGGAGCTTACACAGGGCTGAAGACTCTCCCTCATGTGACAACAGTGCAGCAAACACCAAGAACCAAAGTTGTTATATCAATGGAAATGTGTCTTGTGCTTCTTCAGGCTGCCCAGATGTATTGGGCATTATCTTTGCTTCCAGCTATGGTGAATTTAAGAAAAGATGACAATATGCTGCTGGAGAAGGGGGAGAATTAAAATGAACCTATAGCTTTGCCCCTAAGCAAATCGCAGCCAGGTTAACGTTAGGTTATTTTGTTGGATATACTTACATACAATATCCCAAGGGGACAAGGGAAAGTAAGACAAATTATTCCTTATGATGGTTTTATGGTAAATGGACTACATGCAACGCTCAGATAATGGCATGCCGGATTATTCCAGAACAGCATGAACTCTGTACACAGTGTAATCTGTTCTCTGACACCCTCTGCTGAACTGATGCTGGGAAATGTCTGCATTGACTGGTTTCTTTGGCTGCAGGGGGTATGTTTGGAGTTAGTGGCTGAGTTAACGATGTCTGTTCAGCAACGTGTCACATCACTGTGGAGGAACGCCCAGAAGCCATGCTGTAAAAATGATGATGCTGTACAGCTGGCAGTCAGCTCATAGCCTAGAGTCAATTACATACTCAGATGTTCTCTGTACACTTTAGTTAGCTCTACTTAAAGTGTTGGGTGGAACTGTTAGACAGCGATGATCCAATATTGCCATACATTTTGCCACACATGCTGCCACTGTAAATACCACCACACTGGGCTTATTCATGAAGGTCGTGCAGAAAGTAGTGACAACCAGCACAGTGCTGGAAACCAGAATTCATCACTCATGAATTGACTCATGAACTGATTTCGCGCGATTTCACTCCCCCTGGCAGTCCCGATTTCGGCGCGATTTAGGAGACATGTAAATCGCGTCCTGAAATCGCAAAAAGTAGTACAGGAACTACTTTTTGAAATCGGTGCAGCGCCGCAGATGCGGCGTCGCACCGATTAGGATGGTGTCATTGCTGGCAATTGCCGCCGATTTGAGATGCGATTTCACATGTGAAATCGCATCTCAAATCGAACTAAATCGTACCCAGTGTAAACCTGAGCTAAAGTTTGTGTATGCAGCTCCTGCCTCTGGGTTGTTGGGTTAAATTAGCTAATTAGCCAATTAGAGCCTCATGTGCTTAAAAAAAAACATTGAAATACATGCATCCAGTGCCCTGCATGGACAATTAGGGGCCATGCACATGGATTAGGGGGGCGGGGCCCTTGCACTCTCTATGGACTGGTCAACACTGACTTAATTTGGAGTAGACATACTGTGGGCCAGATTCAGAAAGACTGGCGTTTCTTTCTGCGGGCGTAGCGTATCTCAGATATACTACGCCGCCGCACGCTAAGTTACGGCGGCGTAGTGTATGTGGTCCAGCGTAAGCCCGCCTAATTTAAATTTGGTTGTAGGGGGCGTGTTGCATGCTAATCTATCATGACCCCACGTAATTAACGGTATTTTGGAACGGCGCATGCGCCGGCCGTGGACATATCCCAGTGCGCATGCGTGAAATCACGTCGCAAGTAGTCAATGTAAACCATGTGAACGTAATTTACGCCCAGCCCCATTCCCGAACGATTTACGCAAACGATGTAAACGACGTACAATTTGACGCTGTCCCGACGTCCATACTTAACATTGGCTGCGCCTCATAAAGCAGGGTTAACTTTACGCCGGACTAACGCTTACGCAAACGATGTAAAATACGACGCCCGGCCGCAAGTACGTTCGTTAATCGGCGTATCTCCCTAATTTACATATTCAACGCGTAAATCGACGGAAGCGCCACCTAGCGGCCAGCGTAAATATGCAATTAAGATACGACAGTGTAACAGACTTACGCCGCTTGTATCTTAGCAGAATTCCAGCGTATCTTGTTTTCTGAATACAGAAAAAAGATACGCCGGCTATTCTTAGACGTTACGCGGTGTATCTCTAGATTCGCCGACGTAAACTCTATCTGAATCTGGCCCTGTATATCTATACTCAGACAAAAAAGAATAGAAAACAAAATAAAAATCAAGGGCAGACTTAATAGACCATTTTTTTCTTTTATGTTGTCATTCTTCTATGTTTCTGCAAAGTGAGGTGACCAACTGCTGTTGGAATGAAAACCATAGTATTATGCAGAGTGAGGTTGTCAAGTGTTACTGGTAACCATAGCATTCTAGTCAGGTAAAATCACCACATGATGATGTTTTGCACTGTGGAATGGCCGACTGTTACTGGTAACTATTGGATTTTGTAAGGTGGAGTGGCTGGGTCATACTGAAAACCATATAATTCTGTAGCGTAGGTTGATCAGATTAAGCTATAGACCATAAGATTCTGTAGACTGAGATAGCTGGGTGTTCCTAGTGACCATCGTAGTGGAGAAGGATCTGGGTGTTTTAGTTTATCATAAGCTCAATAATGGCATGCAATGCCAAGCTGCAGTTTCCAAAGCGAGCAAAGTCCTCTCTTGTATTAAGAGAGGTATGGACTCCAGAGATAGAGATATCATTTTGCCCCTGTACAAATCATTAGTAAGACCTCATCTGGAATATGCAGTCCAGTTTTGGGCACCAGTTCTCAAAAAGGATATCGGAGAACTGGAGAAAGTGCAGAGAAGGGAAACCAAACTGATAAGAGGCATGGAGGAGCTCAGCTACTGTATGAGGAAAGATTAGAAGAACTAAATGTATTCACTCTTGAGAAAAGTATAATCAACAAGTATAATCAACATGTACAAATATATAAGGGGTCCATATAGTGAACTTGGTGTTGAGTTATTCACTTTATGGTCAACACTGAGGACAAGGGGGCACTCTTTATGCCTAGAGGAAAAGAGATTACATCTCCAAATACGGAAAGGTTTCTTCACAGTAAGAGCTCTGAAAATGTGGAACAGACTCCCTCCAGAGGTGTTTCTGGCCAGCTCAGTAGATTGCTTTAAGAAAGGCCTGGATACTTTTCATAAATGTACACACTATAACTGAGTACTAACATTTGTAGGTAAAGTTGATCCAGGGTAAATCCGATTGCCTCTCGGGGATCAGGAAGGATTTTTTCTCCTGCTGTAGCAAATTGGATCATGCTCTGCTGTTTTTTTTTTTTTGCCTTCCTCTGGATCAACTGTGGGTATGGAGTTGGGTATATGAGATTGTACTATGTTTTTTATTTTGTTTGTTTATTTTTTTGTGGATGAACTGTCTTTTTTCAACCTGACTAACTATGTAACTATGTAACCATAGAATATTGTAGAATGGGGTAAATGGGTGTTACCAAAGATCCTAGAAATCTGTAGAGCAGTGGTTCTCAACCTGGGGTCGGGACCCCCTAGGGGGTTGAATGCCCATTTGCCAGGGGTCACCGAATCCTGGGCTGTTCCTAAAGCCCGCGCTTCTCTTCAAGCCTTTTTGCGGCTGCCGAGCACGACTGTCCTTGATGCCCGCGACCGTCCACTCAGCCCCTTTGCAGTTTCCCATTCAGTTCACGGCATCACTGGGGGGCAGAGACTAGCGGTCAGCTGACTGGTGAGGAATGTGAAGGGGAGGGGCCAGAGGAGACCCTATCTCCTGATTTTGGCATAGGTGTCACTGCTACGAGACACCACAAAGTCGGAGACGCATTGAAGCCGGAGACAAAGTGAGTAACACTTCATGTGATTATATGTGGAAAAGTGTAGCGCTAATAATGACACAAATAATGATAATACAATAAAGATTAAATCATGCAACACCACATGTGAATTAATGGTATTCAAAAGTCCATAAATGTTTTGAATGAATCGGTGAGTCGGTTTCTTTGAGTAAAACAGATACACAAAATCCAGTGCATAAAGAAGTGAAAAATCCACCACCGCTTATGACAAGGGGCTTACCGGACCGATTGGACCTAGACAGGCATATACCCACTAGGCCAATCAAGCTTTGTTAAAGTTGATATACTGAAGCGGGTACACCATACACGTCATGCGATTCGGTATCAATGAAGGCAAACCTCAGACAGATGATTCAAAAATACTTCCCAGCAAGCAGCAACTCTCAACAGATCACTCAGAGGGCAAATCAGTACTCCAACCGATAAGCATGAAAAAGAGAAGGCAAGGCGTACATAGCGTAATTCCGTAATAAAAATCGATATTTATTATAAAGAGAAAAACTCACAATTTGCAATGGTCAATAGAGCTTATAGAAAAAGGGTAGCAGGAACAACAGTAGTCCATCCCGACATGTTTCGTTACAAAAAGAACATCATCTGGGGTGATTATCTTCATGTGATTATAGTTGCCATTACAGTTCTCAGATCAGCAGATAACCTTGATCAAGAGCACCTTAGTTGGCTGATCAGAACTCCCCCCAGCACTGCCACTCATCCCATTTTCCCCCACCCACCAAGGAGTAAGAGAAGGAGAATACATGGAAGGAAGAGGAAAGATGGGGAGGAACAAAGAAAAAGGAGAGAAAGAATAAGAGAAAGAACAAGAAAGACGGCTAGAGAGAGGAATGGGGAGAAAAAAACATAAGTTAGGATAGAGAGAGAAAAAAAGTAGAACAAAGAAAAAGAGTGGTACTTCCTAAAATGTACCAGAGGGGGTTTTAATACTGTACGAGTGGAAGGGAATCAGGGAGCGCTAAATGTCCATGGGTTAGGGGCGCAAATTACTTGTCTTGCCTTGGGCGCGGACAAACTATGCTATGAAAATAATTTTACTGTTAGGGGTCCCCACAACTTGGAAAATATTGTCAAGGGGTCACTGCACTAGAGGGTTGAGAACCACTGCTGTAGAGTGATGTGGCTGGGTGTTCCTAGGTGTCTGTAGAGTGGGGTGGTTGGGCATAACTAGAGACCATAGGATTCTGTAGATTGAGGTGACTGAGTGTTCTTAGAGATCATAGAATTCTGTAGTGGGATGGCCGATTTTGCTAGCGAGTATGGCATTATGTAGAAAGACAATCCTTATGGATATTACTGGCATCCATAATATTCTGTAGAATGGGGAAGCTGGGAGTTACTGAAGACTATAGGATTCTGTACAGTGGGGTGCTTGGTTATTATTGGAAACTGTAGTATTCTGCAGGATGGGCTGGCATGACTGTTCATGAACGATATTAAAATTAAAGTTTACGGGGGCGTGGCCTAGCACCGCATGGAGTAGAACGTGTCCGGGAGCAGCTCCGTCAATTACTCCTGCTTTACATCCATCCTCTGCACCGTAGACGACCCACAACTACGTACCTTGACTCCCATATCCAGCGGGACCCTCGGCAGCATGTCTCCTCCTAAGAGCCAGAAATCCAAGGCCGTGGCAAAGTTAGACCAGTATCGCCGTCAGGACGAGGAGGATATGGAGGAAGATGGCGCCGGGGAGAAGGCGGGAGGTGGGCGCCCGGCGGGAGACACGGCTCGGCTTCTTGAAGCCATTACCCTCTGCAGGACTGCGCTCACGGCACAAATTGAAGAGGTCAAGGTCGACATATCTCTGATGAGACAAGACCTCCATAAGCTCCGGGACAGGGTCAAAACAGCGGAGACCAGGCTCAGCAATGTGGAGGATGCCGCCCCCCCCCCCCTGCAGGAGTGCACAGACCGCATGCAGCGTCAGATCGCTCAGTTATTCTCCAATCAAGATGACATGGAGAACAGAATCAGAAGGTGTAACCTAAGGTTTATTGGCCGGCCTGAGGGTGCTGAGGGTAAGGATCCCACTGTCTTTCTTGAACAGTTGCTAGTTAATACCTATGGCAGGGAAGTTTTCTCCCCCATACTTACAGTGGAGAGAGCTCATCGAATGCCTGCTAAACCTCCCCCGCAGGGAGCCCCCCCCCCGCACATTCATTGCCAAGCTCCTAAATTATAAGGACCGTGATGCAGCTCTCCGGATGTCCAGAGAAAAGGGCAATATCCCTTTCGGAAATGCTACCATCGCCATCTTCCCAGACTTCTCGGCTGAGATCCAGCGCCGACGCCAAGGATTCATGGAGGCCAAGCGCAAACTACGCACTCGTCACCTCAAGTACGCCATGCTTTTCCCGGCCCGTCTCCGAGTGGAACGAGACGGCCGAGCCTTCTTTTTTGAAAACCCTGAGGAAGTGATCGACTGGTTGGAGCGCAGTGCGGAGCCTGGAAATGCTGACTGATTCACTGTGAGTACTCACCCTTACACACTTCATGTACAAATGGCAGTGGGTTAGACCCCCCCCCCTTATTTCTTTTACTCCTAATTTGCCCTGAGGCAACCCGTGAATCTGAACTAAGTTTGTGCTTCTCCACATGACTGGTTTGTTGCCCTCACATGCCCTAGTCCCCTGCCCTGTATCATTGTTCCCGCTGGTTAGAACTGGCCTGACCCTACAAGTATCTCTCTGGGAGTCAAGTTATATTTCTGCTCTAATCTACCCCTGGGGTCCCATGCGGCCCATTATGTTGCACCAGAGACTGGAGCTTCAGGACAGTGTGTGTCCTACTCGCTGAGAGCAAAGTGCAGCGAGACTTTCCCCCACAGGCTTTTAGAGAATTCAGTAGCACTGAATGGAACTGCTGTAGATCTCCAGCCTGCTATACTCAGACATTGTGGGGCTTGAACACAAGCTCCTTGACGACGCAGCAGTTCTGTTTTTTTCATTCTTTATGTTTTTCCCAAGCAGTCCTTTTTTTTTTTTTGTTTCTTTCTTTTTGTTATTTCATTGTTTGTACTGAATGGTTGGTTTAGGGATGATGCCCGCACTAGTTTCTTGGGGTGCAGGGAAGGATGGGGGAGGGGGGTGGGGAAGTTTGTTTATTGAGTACATTAATGTATGTTACACTACGAATGCAGGTTACGCAACAAGCTATACGATTGTTACAGGTCTTACACACTACATTTGGTTTGGCAATATCTGGGCTATCCTTGATCTATGCTCTCCCCTGGCACCCCACAGGCGGGGCTGGGTGGCTCAGACCTGCCGGATCGCATTCATTTTCACATTGTGACCCATGGCGTCCTTAAAATTCCTCACCTGGAATGTCCGGGGTCTCCGTGGGAAGATCAAGAGATCGTCGGCTCTGGCGTTTCTTAAAAAGCAGCGGGCCGATGTAATAGTACTGGTTGAAACGCATGTTGAGGGAAGGTTACAGATGGCACTTCGCTGCCCGTGGGTGGGGTGGGCATATCATTCGACCCACTCGACTCACGCGCGCAGAGTTTCTGTACTTATTGCTAAGTCAGTGCACTTTGAACTATGCGAGGTCTGCATGGACCCCCAGGGCCGCTATGTGTTCCTCTCCACCAAACTGTATGGGGAACCCTTTCTCCTTTTGGCGTATTATATACCCCCCCCCCTGTTCTCTATGACCGCAGTCTTGGAGTGGGTTGCGTTTATGGCACGGCATCCATCAGTCCAGGCGATCTGGCTGGGGGATTTCAACACCACGTTAAACCCTGCCCTAGATAGGCTTCACCCTACACCTCCTGCCCCTGGGATAGCGACAGACACTAAATTCTCCAAACTAATATCGTCTTTCCACTTAGTAGACAGCTGGCGCCACAAATTCCCACATAAACAAGCATATTTCTGTTTCTCCTCTTCACATAACTCCATGTCAAGAATTGATTTTATCCTTGTCTCACAGGTCCTTACATCTAGGCTCCTCGGGGCCAGATTCTGCCCCAGGCTATTATCTGACCACAGCCCATACTAGATGACATTAGGCGTCCCATTAGACAAACCATTGCGAACATGGCGCTTGAACCCATTTTGGCTCACATTGCTGCCAGAGGAGGATGACCTTGCCAATGAGTGGCAGGCATTTTTCAGGGAGAACGACCAGTCCGCCCCTGCGGATGCAGTCTGGGAGTCTTTCAAGCTTCATGCACGTATGTCCCTAATTATCCGCATAAATAGAATCAAGGCAGATTTGGCTGACGCCTTCATTAAAGCGGAGGCAGAACTGTCCCTGACAGAACAAAGGTACGTGACGGATCCCACCCCCGAAAAAGCGTGTGCACTGAAACTGCAGACAAGAATAGTGAATCATATGCAATATGAGAAAGCCAGACAGAAACAGTTTTTTGCTAAACAAAAGTTGTTTGAGCATGGGGAGAAGGCGGGTAGACTGTTGGCCTATTTGGTCCACAGCGAGGACAGACCCCCAGTAGTCATCTCCTTACGTGGCCCAGATGGCCAGCGGATCACTGAACCGTCACTGGTGTCCTCCCAATTTAGAGTTTTTTTTGAGGAACTCTACATGTCCACTAGTCTGGCGGACGAGGGCCCAATGACCTCCTTCCTGGACGGCATCACACTCCCCCACCTATCTACTGATCAAATTGATTTTCTTGAAGCGCCCCTCAGCACGAAGGAGATAGCGAATGCCATAGCTGGGTTTGCTAGTTCCAAGTCGCCAGGATCTGACGGCCTCCCGATTGAATTTTATGCCCAGTATAGTGAGGTCCTAACCCCCAGACTGTTAACCCTGTACAATCACTTATTTAAGACATTTACGCTTCCCCCATCCATGAGAGAGGCAACCATAGTACTTATACCAAAACCAGGAAAGGACCCGGGATACCCAGAATCCTACCGCCCCATCTCCCTCCTACAAGTGGACGTCAAGATTCTTGCCAAAGTCCTAGCAAATCGACTCAATCATACTTACTTTAATCCACCCAGATCAGGCAGGATTCATGCCGGGCCGTAACACCTCCTTTAATTTACGCAGACTCTACATTAATTTACAGGCAACCCATGAAAACGTAGGCTCCCGGGTGGTTGTGGCACTGGACACGGCTAAAGCATTTGACTCAGTGGAATGGCGATATCTCTGGGGTTGCCTGGAGAGATACGGTTTTGGTCCCAGGTTCTGTAAATGGGTCCGACTGCTTTACCTAACTCCTGCGGCCAGAGTGGTGGCGAATGGGTGGCCGTCTTCAATGTTTAACCTCAGCAGAGGTACGAGGCAGGGCTGCCCACTGTCCCCACTCTTGTACGCTCTGGCCTCGGAACCTTTGGCCGTGTCCATCCGCACAAACTCAGAGATCGTGGGTCTGCAACTAGGCCCCCTGGTTGAAAAAATCAGCCTATATGCGGACGATACTCTGCTCTATCTAGCTGACTCGGGCCCTTCCCTACAGGCTGCACTACGATTGATCGAGAGGTTTGGAACGTTTTCCGGGCTTAAGATCAATTGGGAAAAATCGCAGATCTTACCGGTTGATAGCTTTCCACCATCTGAACCCATGTCGGGAACTCAGTTGCAGCGGACAGATGTCACTAAATACTTAGGAATACACATCACGAGGAGCCCAGATGACTATATTGCCCTAAACATTGAGCCCCTGTTCTTGCTGGTTAGATATAAACTTCGAAATTGGGCCCGCTTGCCCTTAGGGGTGTGGGGCCGAGTGAACCTTATAAAAATGGTTCTCCTTCTAAAAATGTTGTATGTCCTTTGGCACTCCCCAATATATCTACCTGAAATACTTTAAGACACTTGAAGCCCTCCTTAAGCCCTTTGTGTGGGGTAACAATAGGCACAAACTAGCTTGGCAAGCCATTAAAAATCCGACGGCATTGAGAGGCACGGCGCTACCGGATTTTAACCTATATTACATCTCCGCACAGCTTTCCCAATTGTATCATATTGACAAAGTAGACCGTTCACGGTTTCTACTGTTGCTCTGCCCACGGAAAGGCCCGAGTCACAGGAGATGCGCTTTACGCAGTATCGGCAGGGTCTGGGAGTACTGAACAGGCGGGAGATGCGAAGTCCTTGCTGTATCACTATAGGAGGATTTGGGATCTGGCGTCCACTAGACTAGGAATACCCCAATACAATGACTATACGCCACTGTGGCATAACGGGGGACTGAAGGAGTTTGCTCATACTCAGGGATCTGAATTATGGGCAGCACGGGGTGTCTATTACTTACACCACATACTATCAACCGGAAAACTCAAAACCTACCAAATGCTTAAAGAGGAGTTTTCATTACCCGACCATATGCTCTTTAGTTTTTTTCAGCTCAGGCACGCAGCCCAGGTACAATTTTCACATAACTATCCGCAGCCTACTCCACACCCTGTTGTGTCCATAGTCAAGCACACGGATCCCCGCGGTTTGATATCTGCGTTCTACAATATGCTATCTACTCCCATCTCCACCAAAACTGCTTTTGCTTTAAAACCGCACTGGGAGAGGGAAGTGGGTCCCATGGAGGATGAGGAGTGGGAGGAAGCACTGGAGACCTGTAAGATGGTGTCCCCCAGGCTTTCGGACAGACTGTCACAAGTCTTCATAACACACAGGAGCTATCTCACTCCCATTCGAGTGGCTAGATACAAACGCGATCAGTCGACCCTCTGCGCGATGTGTGGCCAGGAAACAGGCACCTTTTTCCATCTGATTTGGGCCTGTCCAAAAATCCAAGATCTTTGGAAACAAATTGTTACCTTCTTACATGATGATATGGGTTCCCCTGTTACCCTTGACCCCAAGCAGTGTCTCCTGGATAATATTCCCTGAGGAGATGGACAAATACACCAAAGTATTCGTTCACGAGACCTTATTTTCAGCCAGAAAACTCATAGCTAGAAAGTGGATGAGACTGACACCCCCCAGTTATTCAGAATGGAAGGCAGAGGTGAACATCTCCTTACCTTATAAGAAATGCATATACATTAATAGAGGCTGCCTAGCCAAGTATAACAAGGTCTGGGATCGCTGGTTGGGAGACTCAGAAACCATTGGATAAAGTACACTTCTCTTGGCGGATTCCAATGTTGTACTTGCCGGGGTTTTTTCCTTTTTTTCCTTTTTTGTTATTGTTTTTTTTTGCCTTCACTGTATTCCGAGTACTACCTGTTTATGCCTATAGGATTGCAGCCAGTTGTAAACCACTGTCAGCAGTCGGCTGTAAATGTTTGATACTTTGTACCTACTCTGCGTGTTGTTACTGTAACTCATGTATGCTAACTCGATTCTTGACCATGTATACAATCTTTTTTCTTCTCAATAAACACCTTGTTGAATTAAAAATGAAAGTTTACTAGCGTGTACCTCTAATTGTCAATTTTGGAAAGTAATAAAGCAAACATCTAACTAGTGTTTATTGTACCTATCACATGCTGGAACACAATATGCCAGAATGGCTGCAAGGCTGCAGAATTGCTGGGTGTTTCTAATGTACCAGCTTAAAAATATCTCTCAGTGGTTGCCAGGATCCTTTGAGTGGCTTACCATGGGACACATCTGTCAGTTTGCCATTGAGAACCAGCTCTCAAATTTTTGTTGTCGGAAATTCTGACAGAAAATGTCCGATGTGGGCCTACACACGATTGGAATTTCCAAGCAAAAGCTCCCATCAAACATTTGTTATCGGAAATTCCGAGCGTGTGTACGTGGCATAATAGTAAGAGTATGTAAGGTACTAGAGTATGTCCACTCTACGTCAATGGATGCAAAGGTAAAAGAGATGAATTATAAGCTCCTCACTAAATGGTATTATGTCCAGAGGTGTATCTAGTGAAAATGGCGCCTATGGCAAGCACTTAAACTGCGCCCCTGTCTAAACATTTGAAACCCATCATTCTGATAACCTTAACAAAAAAACAGCTATCAAAACTAGTGATATTTATCATCCCTTGTGATACCTTGGGTAGTGACATATCCTCTTTATGGAGAATTCTGGGGTTTATTAGACCCATGATACCTCCTCTGCCCTCCAAGGCCAGGTAAATGCAGAACCAATACTGGAAATTATGAAATCTTCATCACTTAAGGCCTCAGTTTTCACAGAGGAGAGGGAGAAACTGATGTTCCTCCTTCTTCTTTGTGCGCTGCCAATTCGACCAGATGGAATGGGAGAACAGGGGAGGGCTGTGGCTGAACATAGCAGGGATAGCGCTGCCATTGTCCATTAGCAATGATGCTGAAAAGGAGATCCTGCCTATGCTCGGGAGGAGGAAAGAAGAGACCCTCAGGCCCGGGTAAGTGCCTTGCTGCCCAGCCACTCAACAGCGCCCCCTTCATTTGGCACCCATGGCACTTGCCATGGCTGCCATACCCTAGATACGCCACTGACTATGTCCCAATGAAAATGCACAGAATAGATAGCGAGGTATCACCTCTATGCTAGAGAGAATGTGGGATGGAGGGAACCCATGCCCATATATGGTGGCAATGCCCCCAGATACAAGTATACTGGAGAGAGGTATTGGCTCAGATAAAGAAGATTAGCGGACAGGAGGTGAGACAGGACCCCTGGGAATGTCTGTTCCACAATACGGGGATGACAAGGAAAAAATATAGAGGCTCACTGGTCCCACACTTACTGAACGGAACTAAGGTACTTATACCTAGGAACTGGAAGAGAAAGGAAGCACCTTCGGTGGAGGAGTGGATACAGGAGATGGATAAAATTAGAGTGATGGAGAAACTGTGGTCATTCCACAATAACTCCAGGCCAAGATATGATGAGATATGGGAGGGGTGGGGGAGGTTTAGGGATCTGGGAGAATATGGGGGGGGGGGGGCTGAGGTGGTGGTGAGGGGGGGGGGGTAAGAGATGTGAGAGTTTTTTTCACAAAGCATTAGGCTTTTTTTTGCACCTAGACAAACTGTCTTGGGACAGTTAGTCCCTCTAAACACATAAGGACACAGAATTCTCTACTTATATCTAGGGTATAATATAAATCCCTAAAAGTGTACACTAAACTCACCTTAGTAAAGAGAAATTTCTCTTTCCCTTCTTTTTCCATTTTTATTCTTTTTTTTTTTTCTCATTCCTTACACACCCACACGTCTGCTCTTTAAGAAAAACGACACAAGTCAGATAGATCTTATAACACACAATAATATAGGATTCTCCTTTTTTTTTCGCACTCATTATATACCCACACGTTGGAAACCTAAGTGGTGGCCTTTAGTAATTGCACCTTAAGAATAACGATATGAGTTAGATAGACCCTATAACACACAATAATATATAGGATTTTTTTTTTCTCTCTTTCCCCTATCTCTTGTTCTTTCCAAGCCCAGCCTCTTCTCTCCTTCTCCCAGCCCCACTCCCCCACATCCTCAGAGCCTCTCCTTATCTATCCCTGAGGTCTCTTAGATGTTTACCAGGGAAAATATTTGATTGGGGGTATACTAGGCAGAAGATGAGCACAGGCTCTAGTATTATTTATTCTTCACTCATCGTAGATTAACTTAATAAGGGAATATACCCAGACCATTTTTTGTAGATTGTCTGTATGTCATTGTATTCAGGGGTGGACTGACAACTCATGGGGCCCCCGGACAATAGAAGAATATGGGGCCCCCGGGCTTACAGATGGCCACCACACCGGGCAGCTAAAATCTCGGGTTTTTCACATCAAAAATGTGGGTTTCGAACATATCAGGGACAGATGTAAAAGAAAACACAGATTTTTACATACTGTCCCTGGTTTTATTGAGCCTGGCAACCCTGATGTGGCCTCCGAAAACCCAAATGGTCAATTTGCCCCTGGGTGAACGGGCTACTCACGCCCACATTTGGTGGTTTTGCCCACACATTCACCCATTCTGGTGTTCTGTCCTTCACTGGATGAAGGAGATACAAGGTTTTGTGACCCCGTGCGACCCCTGGGTTGTCTTGCTCCATTGTACAGACCAGCCAGTCAGTTCATATAAAAAATCTATGACGCCGCATTTGTTAAATGCGACGAAATCCCTGATTCCCAAATTCTGGAAACAGGTTGCTATACCTTTGCTGCGTCAATGGCTGGAGGCTGTTGATCATGCTTATTATATGGAAGACCTCACGTTTTCTTACAAGAACAAATCAGACCTTTCACAGAAAATATGGTTTGTCTTCAAGTATAGCCCAGCTTATGCTGACCTTATGTCCCATTCTGTGTAATATTTTGTACTGTGGCATTTTGATATGACTCCTACGCTGTAGGTACCTGTGGTAGAGACACTCCCTCCCTCTCTTTCTTCCTTCCTCTTACCCAGTGCTTTAAGTGGGCCGGAACGCGGCGGTACTCAGTACCGCCACTTCCAAAAATGGCCCTGGAGAGTACCAGCACCTCTCCGTGCGCCCAGTACGTGGGTTTCCCGTACCGGAACGCACTGGCGTAGCGGGGGGGGCTCCTGCACCAGGCGAAAAATCCTGGCGTCCGCAGAATGCACCGCCGCCGCCGCCTTAGGAAAGGCCGCGGCTTTGGCCTAGCTCTGGAGCTATCGGCCATCTTGGTACACCCGGCGGCGGCGCGCGATGAGTTTTTTTTCAGCCCTTCTGCCTGGTTGGCTGGTGGAACTGTCTGTCTCCCTTGATGTGAGAGTGGCGGGAAACACCAGCCAACTAGGCAGAAGGGCTAAAAAAAAACAGATAACGGCACAGGAGATTGGCGGGCGGTGGAGTGGGAGGCGCTGTACCTCTGTGCTGCACTGATTGGCCTGGAAGTTCGGACATGTGTTTACAGTGCGGCGGCGGCAAGTTTCTCCAGCAAGGTAAGCAAAACACTCTCCTGTACCACAGGGGAGAGAGAGAAGGGGGGGGGGTCGGTGTAAATCTAAAGGGGTGCCCTGCCTGATCCCCACCTATCCACCTCAGAGCCTGTCATTTTAGTAAGACTGCTGGGACTTGTAGTTCTCCATCTTCTCCTGGGGCTCATGGAGATTGGAGAGCTACAAGTCCCAGCAGGTTATACATACAATAAGGCTCTGAGGTGGATGGGTGTGGATTGCATGCACCTGAGCCCCAGGAGAAGATGGGGAACTACAAGTCCCAGCAGGTTATAATATAAGGCTCTGAGGTGGATGGATGTCCGGACACCCATCCATCTCGGAGCCTTATATTATAACCTGCTGGGACTTGTAGTTCTCCATCTTCTCCTGGGGCTCAGGTGCATGCAATCCACACCCATCCACCTCAGAGCCTTATTGTATGTATAACCTGCTGGGACTTGTAGTTCTCCAATCTCCATGAGCCCCAGGAGAAGATGGAGAACTACAAGTCCCAGCAGTCTTACTAAAATGACAGGCTCTGAGGTGGATAGATGTCTGGACAGTGACAATTGGTGGCACAGTGGTGACAATTGGTGGCACAGTGGTGACAATTGGTGGCACAGTGGTGACAATTGGCATGGTACAGTGACTGCATTTGATGGCATGGCACAGATGTTGCGTTTGTTGGCATGGCACAGTGGTTGCGTTTGTTGGCATGGCACAGTGGTGACAATTGATGGCACAGTGGCTGCATTTGATGGCATGACACAGTGGTTTGCGTTTTGGCATGGCACAGTGGTGACAATTGATGGCACAGTGGTTGCGTTTGTTGGCATGGCACAGTGGTGACAATTGATGGTACAGTGGCTGCATTTGATGGCATGACACAGTGGCTGCGTTTGATGGCATGGCACAGTGGTGACAATTGATGACACAGTGGCTGCATTTGATGGCATGGCACCCTGTGATTGGGCATATGTGGGGGGGGGGGGGCACCGGCACCTAATAGAGTACCGGCACCTCTTTTGGTCCACTTAAAGCACTGCTCTTACCCTCTACTTCTTACTCTTGGTCTGTCCCACTTTTCTTCCCCTGTGGTGGCTTATGTTTTTGTTATGTGTTGGATATGTAGTGCTCAACTCACAGACAGGTCTGGTTGACTATCTCTGTATATCATTATGGTGATGTTGTCATTTTCGTCCTATTGTCTTCTTTTGATTGCCACTTGTTCCTTTGTGCTGTATTGAAAATTATTTTTTCTCAATACAAATTTATTAAACAAAAAATTCATGAAATAATGTTATGTCACTTTTTTTTTTAAATAAACACTCTGATGTCACAGTGTATAATAATAATGATATTATTAATAAACAAAATGCAAAATTCTCATTTACCACTACTCCAGGATCTGATACAGCTACAGCAACTGGAAGGGAGCAGACTCCTGCAACATTGTGTGGCTTCTGTCAGGCAGGCTTTACAGTTAGAGCCCTTGACTGATTGACAATGGACACGTTACCGCCTCCTAGCTGCAGATCAAGTTTAGTATCTACAGCTTGATTGAAATTTGGATAGTAAGTATTTGTATTTTTTTTTTAGCATATAGGGGCCAGGACATTTTAGTGTTAAAATAAAAAAGAGCCTGATAAACACGCCAAAACCAGCTTTCACTGCTTTATTTACTTTCAGTCCAGAGATCTCCTCTACACCACTAGATGTCCTCAGTTTTATAGCCAGCATCATTGAACCCACTTCCTTTGAGGCCAAGTCATGTTGGACCCACCCCAACCCCTGACCCTTTGTCACTCTGCTTACATTTCCTGATTGTCTCTTTGATGCGTTTCTTCTTCTAACACTTAAGCCCTGCTGTACAGGGACTGCAAGAGGTCAAACTGAGATATTTATATTGCTTGCATTTAAAAAGATACATTCAGCAATGTATTAGACCTCAATCTTATGTATAATAAGATTGAAGGGCAGTAAAACCCTGTGGTTAGGCTGCGTTTTTACTCCCTCTCCTCTATTGCGCCCCCTGTTGCTGCTGAGGCAGTTAGCGTACACATGCCACTACCATGATATCTTCGCAGCATGATTTACACATCCTGTTGTGCTAGATGAGCATGACTTATTCAAGTGAATAGGGCCCCACTGCATCATCCTGCAACCAAGCACTACACACGTGGTTGTAGCACAATTGTCTGGTAATTGGGTTAAAAAGGCAGTGGCAATGCCCTCTACATGGCCTGCACCTCTTTGACCATTCAAACCCTCTGCACCCCCACTCCGTTACCTCCGGAACCACGGGGACCTGACTGGCTATGCCGTACCTTCCCCCACCTATTTTAAGGTGAATCATCCTTTATCCCTTTGCGCTTTTTCCCTCATCTGTCCTCTCTGGCGTCCCTTTGAGGACTGCAGTTTGGGGTTGCTGGTGAGGATGCCGACTCCCCCCAATCTACACCCCTATCCTAACCCCCCTTGCCATCTTCCTACTTCTGTCCAGCCCTTCACCTTCCCCACCACTTCTTTTCCTCCCTTGGCCCTCCAAGCAAAAGGGGGGGGGGGGCTTTCCACAGTTGCTGTTGTATACAACACACCATGGACCCAGATACTCTTTCACCTTTGTACAGACTCAATAATGAGCTATGCTACTTATCGCTTTTGTTTCTATTCACCTATTTGGGGAGACATAATCTGTGACTTTTTCAACACATTCACTGTTGTGTGCGATTTTTTTTATTTTTGATTGTATGCTTATCTGTTCCGATCCAAACAGCAACAATTGTTATCTATACAGATATGCTGCCATGTACTTTGTCCATGTCTCTCTTTAATAAACTATTTTTTGAAAAAAATAAATAAAAAAATCAGTGAGGAGGTGATACAATGCCTCTTCACCGAAAAACAAAGAAAAGAGGGTGCACCAACCTTGTGCATTAACCAAGTGGTATCTTCAATAATGTATAAAAAGAAGGTTGATGCATTTCGAGGAGAGATCACCCCCATCCTCAGAGCCCTGAGGAAGAGGGGATTTCCCCTCGAAATGCGTCAGTCCTCTGTAAGGTCTTTCGAACTTCTGGGCACAGTCTCGGTGACCAGGGAGCATTACTTCTACTATGGACTTTGATATGCTTTTATCATTAATATGATTCTGAGTATGTTTCCTTTTATACGTTATTAAAGATACTGCTTGGATAATGCACAAGGTTGGTGCGACCTCTTTTCTTTGTTTTACAGTGTCTCCTTTGGGTTTCTCCCCCGACCCTTGGAGAGCAGCAAAACCTGTGCTCTCCTTTGAGCCACCAAGAACCTTTGATGCATCCATTACTACTACACCACCCTCCAGCGCAAGAAAATACTTTTGTACTATTTGTCAATGCCTCTTTACCTGACTATTGAATGTAGATTGCACTTTAGATAGCAAAGCAAGTCTAAACATGGCTAATTGGCTATCATGGTTACTGAACTACATACTGTACATGCATGTCTTCTATATCTGTTCAGCTTTAAAAAGCAAACATGACCTGAAGGTTTAGGTTTGCTGTAAAGGAAACCTGAACTATACAGCCTCATCCTCTGAAACTACAAATTTCCTGGGTGCTAAAGTGATCCAATAGCTTCAGTACTTTGGCAGTATTGACTGGAACTGACTTAAAAAAAAGTCTACATATTATGAGTTCTTTCCTGCATATTTGTTTCTGGCCCTTGTTTAAAAAAAAGCCGGAGTCAGCCAGACAACTAGGTTTTTCAGAAAGGGGTCAGCAATGACAGCCTCATTAGTTCTCTCACTTTAGAGTTTTCTAAAATATGTGAATGCATTTAAAAGCAATAAGCGCCATCTACTGGTTATTTTAACCAACAGTTATTTGAACTGTTCATGATCCTACTTTTACTTGGGCTTACAATTTTCAGGACAAGTTTTATGGGGTCTACCCTCGTCTTCTCATTTTAAGCAGTACTGATACATAATATGAATCAAATATATACCTCTAAGGGTACAATTTCTTTATCCTATTAATAGTTAAAAAAATGTATTCACATTGCAGGACAGTAATTTCTAATGGTAATTCTATCAATATTCTTTACACATTGTATTTGTTTATTTTAACATCAGTATTCTTATTGTATCACCAATAAAGCAATGTTTCATATACATGTCATTTTATTTTTTTCTATCCTTCTCTATACCTCTGATAAAGAGGGAGTTTCTGGCCCCTGAAACGCATTGGGTGTTTTTTGTTTTTTTGCCGTTGTTGTAAATATATAAAGAGGTAAGTGGAGCTACCCACTAACTAATGATAAAACAAAGCCTCATGTAAATTAACTCTCAGGCCCCGTACACACGAGCAAATATATCTGTTCAAATCGGTCGGACAGACGGATTTGAACAGATCTGTCTGCTGGGATGTATTGGTTTGATCGTGTACACACGATCAAACCAAAATCCCCGCCGGTAGACAGCGCGCTGACGTGGCGGTGACGTTGAAGCCGCCACGTCACCGCACCAGGAAGTAAATTACTTCTGCGCATTCGTCGAATCCATTCGACGCATGTGTGAGCATATATGTCTGCTGGTTAGCGTACTAACCAGCAGACATATCTGTCCGACGGGTTTCCAGCAGACAGATTTGAAAGCATGCTTTCAAATCTGTCGGCTGGCCAAATCCATCTGTTTGCCCGTACACACGATCGAATCTGTCTGCTGAAACGGTCCGTCAGACTGTTTCCAGCAGACAGATTTGATCGTGTGTACGCAGCCGAAGTGCAAAAATTCAGATTACTGATGGTGAAATTACACTTGTGCTCCCCTCTTGGTTCCGCACTCATCAGATCTCTGCACCCCTACAAGGGTAAAGCTCATGTAGTCAGGTCTGTTTTTGATCCTGGTATCCTCCATGCACGGCTGGATTTGATCTCCCTGCGGCCCCAAGGCCAGGTTCTGCAATGCACCCCCCCACCACCACCACCACCAAATCAACAGAGAATGGCAACCGGATGGCAGGGGTGGCACAGTTAGTTCAAATATTTTTTGTTTCTTTTTTTTTTTTTTACTCCTTTTTACTATTTATTTGTAGCTTGTTGTTTACTTTTTTTTTTTATAATTTTCTTATTATTTTTAATATTATTTTTCTTATTCTTTACTTTTTATTAATTTATTAATAAAATGTTCTTCTTATTTTTTTTCTTTTAATAATTTTTTTATCAATTTTCTTTCACTTAAAGCGGAGGTCCCGCAATTTTATTTTTTTTAAAAGCCAGCAGCTACAAATACTACAGCTGCTGAATTTTAATAAAAGCGCTGCGCAAACTGTTGGCGCTATATAAATCTTGTATAATAATAATAATAAATGGACACTTACCTGTCCAGGGTGCCCACGATGTCGGCAGCAGAAGACGAACAAGTGCTCGTCTCTTGGTTGCCCTTTTCGCCATCCTCGGTGAGGGAATCAGGAAGTGAAACCTTGAGGGCAGCGGGGGGTGGGGGGTGGGGGTGTAAAGTAGAGTGACTCCTGTGGTAGTCTCTCCCCAGAAGTAGGTGCAAGTACCTGTATTATACAGGTATCTGCACCCCTTTGAAAGGTGCCAAATGTGACACCGGAGGGGAGGAGGGTTCCGAAAAAAAGCGGAAGTTCCATTTTTGAGTGGAACTGCGCTTTAAAGTGGAGTTCCACCCAAAAATGGAACTTCCGCTTTTTTTTCGGAACCCTCCTCCCCTCCGGTGTCACATTTGGCACCTTTCAAAGGGGTGCAGATACCTGTATAATACAGGTACTTGCACCTACTTCTGGGGAGAGACTCGCTCAGTAGTCACTCACTTCCCCCCTCCTGCTGCCTTCTGGGAAACAAACTAGTCCCAGGAGACAGCGGGGACCACTGGGAAGGCGTCGCGCTACTCGCACATGTGCAGAACGGAACCGGGCAGTAAAGCCGCAAGGTGGTGGGGGAAGCAGAGAGACAAGCAATTGCTCGTCTTCTGCTGCAGACACCGCGGGCGAACTGGACAGGAAAGTGTCCATTTATTAAAAGACAGCAGCTGCAGTATTTGTAGCAGCTGGCTTTTATTATAATTTTTTTTGCGGGACCTCTGATTGCTATCACACAGGAGTAAACAATTCCCTGTGTGATAGCAATTGGAGGTGACAGGTTCTCTTTATTGACTCTGTCACCTCCAAAACAGGAGTCCTAGCACTGTGCTATAGACTCCTGTCACAGGCAGCTGAGATGGGAAGAGCACAGCTCACTCATCTCACTGTGTACATCGGCGGTAGGGACAGGAGACAGACTCGGCAGCCGGGAGGAGGTCGGAGTCTCGAAGACAGAGCCAGCAGAGAGAGGTTGGTTGGGGCGTGGACTGCAGCTAGGGTTGCCACCTCATCCCTTTAAAAAGGAACACATCTGAATTACACAGATTCTGAGGCTAATTTAATACAGATAAGGCACCAAGTGAGTTTAATTACCACCTTAATTGTCCACCGAACCTGTGTAATTAATATATGTTCCTTTTTAAAGGGATGAGGTGGCAACTCTAACTGCAGCAGACATTTTACAAATGATTTTCAGCGACATCGCCGCAATCACTTGTTGACGAGCGAGCGGATTCCCCTACAATACATTTAGTCCTGCTAGAAAGCAACTTAACTGTATGTTTCGGGTGTCGGGGGACTCCATGCCACCCCTAGGCCTGGCATCGGTGGCCTTGTGGGAAATCCAGGCCTGCCTCCATGTCGTGTCACATGGTAGGGTATCCTCATATATGTGGACATAAAGAATGTAGCAAATTTAAAATTAAATTGTTAAAAACGGGACATTCCATATGCCCGATTGGTAAGAAATGGAAACAAGTGCGTAGGTCTGGACGGCGTGCATTCGACAGACCAGGAGCACGAGTGTCACTTTTTGCATGGAAGTTGTGATAAAGTGTATGCACAAGTCACTTTGGATATCTGCATACAAGGACATATTTGCATTAAACAGTTTGAGAGTCACCCAAAGGATGAATTATTTGTTGTTGTTAATATATATATTTGGTATAATATCTACATGTTTTCACACTTTGGATATGTTATTTTCTTAGACAATTTTTTGCACTTGCAGTGCACCATCAGGTGCGGCACACATCAGTAATTCGAATTTTTGCAATTTAGAGTTAGTTTACATGAAGCTTTGTTGACTGAACATTGCATTTAACAATTTTTTGGGGATTTACTCACTTTGGCCACTTTCCTTTGATATACCGTATTTGCCGGCGTATAAGACGACCCCCTAATTTGGTTTTGGGATATACTCACTGTATAAGACGACCCCTCACTGTGCCATTATTACATGCCTTGCTGTGCCATTATAACATGCCTTGCTGTGCCATTACATTACATGTCCCAACTGTGCCATCACTTGCCCGCACTGTGCCATCACTTGCCCCACACTGTGCCATCACTCACGCTTTGCAGATTCCAGGCCGATATGACAGTCTCCGTCTGCTGCGAGCGTCCATGATTTGAAAGCCGCGCCTTCTCCTCAGACTGTCCTGTTTTAGGCGGAACACAAATTTTCCCAGCAGGGCCTCTGTTCAGTGTTCCGCCTATCACGGACGTCCTCTCGTCCGAGGATGAGAAGGCATCCGTGATAGGCGGAACACAGAACAGATGCCCTTCTGGGAACATTTGTGTTCCGCCTATCACAGGGCAGACTGAGGAGAAGGCGCGGCTTTCAAATCATGGACGCTCGCAGCAGACGGAGACTGTCACCGGCGTATAAGACGACCCCCAACTTTGGATGCATTTTTTTGCATCCAAAAAGTCGTCTTATACGCCGGCAAATACGGTACATATACATTTTTTGACACCGGTACCTGCACCCAACATAATAATGTGTAGTGTTTTACCTGTAGGGGGCAGTTGTATTATTAGCTGGTGGGCAGCGCCACTTACCTCTTTATATATTTACAATACTTTACTTCACATGTGGAGTCTTTTAGGGGAGGGAGCAGCCCAGCTCACACCTAAGCGCGATATATTATTTATATATTCTTGCAGTGGTTGATTGATCTATGACATTTCTTGGTTTAATGTGCAATTCTTAATCTGGATGAGCCCCCCATCCCTCCCTTCCCCAAGGGGCTACCTGTTTGTTAGAGAGCTTCTGAACCCAAACCATCAGGGTCAAGTGATGATGCTGTTCACCTTTTAAGATTTGAGTCCCGCTCCTCACCTCTAACTTTCCTCCCACCAGGGCTGGGACAAGGGGTGGACAAGAGTGAAGGATGCCCTGGGCACTGTGGTATCGTGTGAGGTGGAAGGACACCACAAGGAGATTGGGTGAGGTGTTTTGTGTTGGAAGGGGGATTTGGGGGTTGCAGGGTCTAGGTATTGTTTAAGGAGGGGAAATTTGGGAGAGGAGGTGTTAGGAGAGGTAATTTAGGGGGATTTGTGCTGGCAGAGGGGACGGGGGGGAAATTAGAGCCACGAGGGGGGATTTTTTGCTAGGAGGGGGCAATTGAAGTGGAGTGGGTGTGTACTGAGGGGACATTTTATGGATAGAGGATTTGTGCTTGGAGGATAATATTTCAGCAGGGGGGATGGATTTGTACTGGGAGGAGGCAGGATTTATGCTTAGGGGGTAAACATGCAGATTAATGCTGTGTTTTTGTAAGGGAATTTTGGCTAACTTATAATGGTCATACATTCTGGGGGGGGGGCGGGCTTGTGTGTGTTACAGTTTTGCATGTTCGCCCTGGGCTCTAGGTGATCTTGTCCCAGCACTGCCACCCACACAAAGATCATTCACACCAACACATTGCAGTCAATTTTAATAGTACCCCAAATTATCTTAACAGCGCACAGAGAGGGCAAATTACTAAGACTGGAGCAGACTGTGATGGAGTTAAAATAAAAAGATTATTTTGTGTTACGCTACTTTTTACTAAAACCATTCTTTACTGAGTTTATATCCTAACTCCAGCTTTGCTACCACTTTAAATAGTTTGAGAAAAGCTGGCCCAAAATAACAATTTTCTGTATAAACTGCATGCCGCTTCAGCTACATACAGTATACAGCACTGTGAACGCTGCTCAGCCATTTACAGAAAGACTTGTATTTTTATGAACGAATACAAGGCTTCCTCTGATTTGCTGAGGTAGAGATTGTGACACCATCCACCCACCTCTTCACCTCAACCAATTGGAGGGAGCACCTGAACAATCATACATTTTATCAATCACATTCACAGCAGCCCCATATCCCCACAGTAAAAAAAAAAAAAAAAACAATTCCACTGTTCAGCCACTGGCAAATTTTAAACAGCTCTAACTTCTTTGAGCCAACGCTATAATTCTTGTATAAAAACTAGGGCTGTTACTGATTAAAATTTTCGTGTTTGAGAATTATTTTTTTTTTTTAATCTAGTTTGCTACAGCAGGGGAAAAAATTCCTTCTCGATTACCCGTGAGGCAATCAAATTTTCCCTGGATCAACTTTACCTATAAATGTTAGTACTCAGTTATATTATATACATTTAGGAAACAATCTAGGCCCTTTTTTAAATCAATCTACTGAGCTGGTCAGAACCAGCTCTTAAAGAAGACTACCACATTTTCACAGCTCTTTCTGTGAAGAAACCTTTCCGTATTTGGAGATTAAATCTGTTTTCCTCTAGACATAAAGAGTGCCCCCTTGTCAGTGACGGTCCATAAGGGCACACGGGTGCTGCCCCCTCTCTCCAGCCACCCCCTCTATGACCAATGGATAGATTTATGCATAGCATCAATATATTCATGGCCACCGCTGCCACCCCCTATTTAGGTGCCCATCCCCTTTCGGGCACTTAAATTATAGAGCAAGGGGTGTTTTGAAGCATCCGATTAGAGCCAAAGTCTCTAATAGGCTTCAAAATAGTTTACCCAGGTGTGATAGAAAAGCGAATATTAGCTTTTCCAACACTAAACCGCCTCTCCACTAATCAGGTGCTCAGGTCTGTTACCCGTCACCCGATTGGCTGAAACAACAGGTGCCGCTATTGGACGCCTATCAGGAGGAGAGCATGGCAGGAGACACATAGAAGACTCCACTCGTCGCCCGCTGCCCCAGATAGGGCAAGTACTGGGCAGATGGCGAGCGCGCAGGGGGGGTCACAGTGGTAGCATTTAATGGCACAGTGAGGCTGCAATTGATGTGTTTCTCAGTTTGTTTGCGCCCCCCCAAACATTTGGAGCACTAGCCGCCACTGCCCCTTGTCCTCTTTGATGACCTTAAAGTGAATAACTCAACACCAAGTTCACCATATGGACATCTTATGTATTTGTACCTGTTGATAATACCCCCCCCCCCCTTCCTCTCCTCTTCTCAAGAGAGAATAAATGTATATATGTGTGTATGACTGTGTGTCCATAGCGTGTCAAGATCCTACGGGGTAAAAATGACCGCACCAGCCAAGCAGACACTGGCTGGAAAAGCGCCCAGAGGCGATTCAGTTCGCATGCGTTGCGCTATACAAGTCATTCATTCATTCATTCATAAATGTTTCCTCATAGCTGAGCTCCTCCATGCCTCTTATCAGTTTGGTTGCCCTTCTCTGCATTTTCTGTTCCCCGATATCATTTTGAGAACTGGTGCCCAAAACTGAACTGCATATTCCAGGTGAGGTCTTACTAAAGAGTTGTATTTTGTACATTATATTTTTCTCTTGGGAGTCTATACCTCTCTTAATACAAGAAAGGACTTTGCCCGCCTTGGGAACCTCAGCTTTTTTTCAAACTTCTCCTAGAATAGAAGATTGGGAATACCCCTGTAAGTCTAGATTTGCTATTGGTGTCCTGTTGAGGAGATTATCCTTCACTTGCTGTCTTGGGGATGCAAAATGATGTAAGAATTATCTACAAAAGTAAGGTGAATTTTCTTTTTAGACAGTTGTCATCAGAACAGGGGTCCACTGGAAGTTTAAAACTGCAATTTTATTTTTTTTAAATAACGCCACTTTCTTTCTCTGTGACAATGGTCACCTGGAAATATAGGGCACATTTCCCCAGCACAGAAAAATATATAAATAAAAGCCTGACAGAGGTCTTAATCCTTCCCAACTCTATCAAAAACAAAACATGGGTTTGGCTATAAATGCACTTTAGGCCAGAGGGTCAACATAACAGTCATGCAATTAGCAATTACAGAATGAAAGTCATAAGGAAGTCAGTAATGACAGTGGCCATATTTCTTTCATGACCGTCTATACTTTAAGTTTTCTGCTTGGTTTTTACATTGTGTGGTAGAAGTCTATTGCCACAATTTAAGTGCGTCTGTCTTCTGAAAAATATACACTAGGTGGTGCTGCTGCAGCATGCATGTGATAAGCTGAAAGTGATTTTAAAGTTTTTTTTCTTTGTATAAACAAACATATTACATTTACCGGCTCTGTGCAATGGTTTTGGACAGAGCAGCTCTTAATGTCTTTTTCTGGGGTCACCCGCCGATGCTCCTGTCTCCTCCTCCCTTCTGAGTGCCCCCCTAGCAAGCTGCTTGCTAGGGGGGCACTTGTTCAGGCTCGATCCCAAGCTAGGTTGTGTGCATCTATTGTGTATTCTCCTTTCTCACAAGATGTGTTTGTCAGCAGCAGGGGCCAATGGTTCCAGCTACTGCCTCCATGTCCTGTGAGGAGAGAGAAATTAAAGGGGTTGTAAAGACAAACATATTTTCCTCTTAAATTAAAGTCTGACAGTAGCTGATAAAGTAAAAAGTATTGTTTGCATTATAACTAGTTTGGTACCTGTTAAAATCGAGCGGTTTTATTCACCTCCGTCACTCCTGAATCATTATTCTCACTGACTTCCTGGTTTGCGGTGCGCATTCATTCTTGCTACATCACAGCCTAATGGGAACTACAGTTCCCATTAGGTTTAGCCTCCATGCCTGTGAGGGATAAGAGAGCATCTTCACGCAGGGCTGTAGTCATAGAGAGGGGGTGAGCACATTCTGCTTTCCACCATGCAAAACAGCTCAGATGCTGGTGGAAAGCAAGAAGAGGAGATACAGGAAATTACATTTTCAAACCTGGATTACTGTATTTTGGAGGTCAAAATGAAAAACGAGGTAAGTGATATTTAAATGCTCTAGTTTACAGCAATCAATTGATCTAATAAAAAAACGAAACTTTAGTGTTCCTTTAAGCAGAGCTGCTGCTCTTGGGCACTGTACTAGACTGAGATCGGACTCAGGTAAGTTTCTGGTGGGCTATTGATAATTGTCACCTATCCAGCAACATTACTAGGCTATTAATGCATGCTTGTCCTCGGGGGACGACGACGACTAGTAGTAGACTGAAGGTAAGTTAGCAATTTAAATGAATAGCACCCCCTCTCCTCAGGACAGCAGTAGTGGCAGCAGAATCAATAGATGCAGTGGAGGGCACAGAAGATTGATTCTTTACCAAAGCAATGGTCGGCAGCATGGGCAGTAGGAAATGCAAGTATTTTGTTTGTACTTTTATGTAGGATACTACAGTAAAACCTTGGCTTGCCAGCATAATTCCGGAAACATGCTTGTAATCCAAAGCACTCCTATATCAAAGCAAAATTTCCCCATAGGAAATAATGAAAACTTGGATGATTTGTTCCACAACCATTTATTCATAAGTCCTTCAGTTTATAGTACATATAAAAAGATTATAGCAATATGATTAAGAATATGAGGTTGTGTAACCATAAAACATTAATCCGCAAATGGAAGCCTCCTCAGGGGGATTAGAAACAAAATCCAGCAGGAACTACAGAGTATAAAAGAGAAGTGGGGCGCCTCCAAGTGTAGCAATATGGTTACATTTAATGAAGGTACAACATTTAGCAACTCACATGGTTGATGATTAAGAGGCACATCTAAGTATTCAGGCGTCTGGGGAAAAGCGATCCACATAGACCATCCTCTGCACTGCCGGCTCTCACCACTGTAAGTCTGCAATCGTGACCGGGAAGACTACCCTGCAGTAGAGCGATCTGAAAGCGAGGCTTGAACTGCTTGTGGAGTGCAGAGTGGAACAGTTTGAACAGCTTTTCCCCGGGTTACTGCATACTTAGATGTGCCAGTATTAATCCTCAACCATGCGAGTTGCTAAATGTTGTAAATGTACCTTCGTTAAAATGTAACCATATTGCTCCGCATTTAGGCTGCATTCACACCTAGGCGTTTTGTCGCCCTACGCCCGACGCTGTAGCAGCCTGAAATACACTGGAGGGACGAATTTACATTGTCGGCTATTGGGGTGTTTTACATTTCTACGCCGAACGCCGTAGCCTGAAGCTTAAAACAAGTCTCGGACCCTTTTTTTCAGGCGTCTTGGGCGTTCGGGCATAGCCGACAATGTAAAAATCACCCCTCCAGCAAAAAACAAGGCGCTTTTTGTCGCCGCAAATTGCGGATACAAAACACCTATTTCATGTCGCGGCAATATGCCGCATACCGCCTAGGTGTGAATGCAGCCTGAGAGGCGCCTCTCTCTTCTCTGTTGTGACATGACGCTACTTGTATATCAAGACATCACTCGTTTGTCAAGTCAAAATGTATTTGTCTTGCAAAACACTCTCAGACCAAGTTACTCTCAATCCAAGGTATTACTGTATATGCTTTTTTTGTGATAAAAAAAATTGAGGTTTCCTTCCTCCATGTCAGAGCCGCCAGAATGTTCTAATTCTGGCAACTCTTACATAAGAACACCCCTATTTTCTGGATTCACAGTAGTAATGCAAAAAAACACAAATCACACTCCATTTATTAATTTATTTAATACTACAAAATACCAGCAGCCTTTACTTCCATTATGTACATTTTATTAACTGGGAGACATATCAAAACAAGGCAACTGAGGCACTTGAAGTGTACCTGTCCCTTCCAAACCCAAAGGAGGCAATTTTTTGGGGGACGCTCGCTTTTCAAAAGGTAGGGAAGGTGGGGCTTTAAAACAGTGACAGTGTATTGCAAAATGCAGCATACATTTCAAATCCTAGTCTCACTGCCTCGACTACAGATGGACTGGTGTGGGACTTACAGGCTCCAGCTCGTATTCATTTACAGAGGTAGGTGGTTAAGGGTGGAGATGGGGGGTCTGTCTTAGGTTGAGAAGTATTCCATAAAAACCTCTCTTCCCCATCATACCTCAGCACATAACTCCTGTTGCCTGTACAATTGGTTGTAGCATACAAAGGTTTCCTCACAGACCTAGTACTCCACCTAAAAAGGCAAAGAGTTATTCTGCTGCATTTAACAAAACCTTGTCACAATTTTCAATAAATTCCTTTAAATTAAAAGCGAGCTTCCAAAAAAGTCTGCCTTTGGTGTAAGGGCGACAGATAAATGCTAAACTAGCTTAATAACTGTTGCTCGTCACCGACTTTGTTATATTATCAGATTATCTAAGTTAGTGTTATGGAGACATGTATACATAACCGGTCCCATGTATAAAATTATCTTAATTAGGAACTCCCCATGCGGTCAAAATTGAACAGACAAATTTTCAGATACCAATTAGGATTTGGAATTAGCTAGTCTGAATACAACTGCTGATTGTAGGCAACACAGGAAATTCTATTTAACAAACTTTTATAAGTTAGGTCTATAGTAAGACCCTGGTGTATTCTTGTTGGGGTCATCTCTGATTGTTGGAGAAAATTCTTTATGGAATGCCATCTGATCCCAATCACACAGCTTCATTCTAAAGGGAAAAGATGAACAGTTAGCTACCACACTAAGGTTAGCTACCACATTCTTAAATCAATTGCATTCTTTCATTTATTTGCTTAACCACTTAAGACCCGGACCATTATGCAGGTAAAGGACCTAGCCAGTTTTTGCGATTCGGCACTGCGTCGATTTAACTGACAATTGCGCGGTCGTGCGACGTGGCTCCCAAACAAAATTGGCGTACTTTTTTCCCCCACAAATAGAGCTTTCTTCTGGTGGTAATTGATCATCTCAGCAGTTTTTATTTTTTGCGCTATAAACAAAAATAGAGCGCCGATTTTGAAAAAAATTCAATATTTTTTACTTTTTGCTATAATAAATATCACCCAAAAAAGCTATAAAAACGAAACAATTTTTTTCTCAGTTTAGGCCGATATGCATTCTACCTATTTTTGGTAAAAAATAAAAAAAAATCACAATAAGCGTTTATTATTATACAGGATTTATATAGCGCCAAAAGTTTAAGCAGCGCTTTACATCAGGGAAGACATTCACAATACAAATCAATACAAGAGGGATCAGAGGGCCCTGCTCGTAAGAGCTTACAATCTAGAAGGGAGGGTCAAGTGGAACAAAGGGTAGTAGCTGTGGAGGATGATCAGATGGACTGAAAGTAAAATACAGTTGCTAGGTGTGGGAAGGGTAAGCTTCTCTGAAGAGGAGAGTTTTCAGGGATCCTCTAAAAGCTAATAGAGAGGGAGATAGACGGATAGATTGGGGTAAGGAGTTCCATAGGCTTGGAGAGGCTCTGAAAAAGTCCTGGAGACGAGCATGGGAGCAGGTGACGAGACAGCTAGAGAGTAGGAGGTCTTGAGAAGAACGAAGAGAACGATTAGGTTGGTTTATCGATTGATTTCAGAAAAATTTATAGCATTTACAAAATAGGGGATAGTTTTATGGCATTTTTGTTAATTTTTTTTTTTTTACTACTAATGGCGGCGATCAGTGATTTTTTTCGTGACTGCGACATTATGGCAGACAAATCGGACAAGTTTGACACTATTTTCGGACCATTGCCATTTTCACAGCGAAAAGTGCTATAAAAATGCACTGTTTACTGTGAAAATGGATTGCAGTTTAGGAGTTAACCACTAGGGGGCGCTGTAGGGAGTTAAGCGTGACGTCATGTGTGTTTCTAACTGTAGGGGGGTGGGGGTGGACGTGTGATGTCACTGATCATCGTTCCCTATATCAGGGAACAGACGATCACTGACATTGCCACAATGAAGAACGGAGAGGGTGTGTTTACAATTGCGCGGTCGTGCGACGTGGCTCCCAAACAAAATTTGCGTCCTTTTCTTCCAACAAATAGAGCTTTCTTTTGGTGGTATTTGATCACCTCTGCGATTTGAATTTTTTGCGCTATAAACAAAAATAGAGCGACATTTTTGAAAAAAAAAAACCAAAAAAACAATATTTAATTTTTGTTATAAGAAGAATAGAATAAACTAAATTTTAGTTGAACATTTAGGCCAAAATTCAGCCACATGTCTTTAGTAAATAATAAAAAATAAAAAAAAATCGCAATAAAAAAAAAAAAAAATTAACTACCTAGCAGCAACAGTGACACTAATACAGCGATCAGAAAAATGATCGCTTAGTGACACTGGTAATAGGGAGTGAAAGGGTTAACTAGGGTGGTGATCAAGGGGTTAAAACTTTATTAGGGGGGGGGGGGTACGGGGCTACCCTGAACCTAACACTAACTGTCACACTGACACTAAATGCAGTGATCAGTACATATATGATCACTGCATTCAGTGACCGTGTGACAGGGGGATGGGGGAGTGATCGCAAGGGGTTAAATGTGCCTATGTGTACTGGTGTCAGTGTAGTGTTTGTGCAGACTTACTGTGACTCTTTGAAAATACCGCCGAGATGAGAGCTGCATCACTTCCTCTGCCTATGTTTACATTTTACAGGCAGAGGAAGTGACACAGCGGCGGCACACGGGATTGGCTGGGAGCGATCACGAGGGGGCGGACAGAAACGAACAGCCGGCCCCTCAAGACGGATCGCTCCCGCAGGTAAGCCAACCGCCGCACGCAGCGGAGGAGGTCCCGATCGGACCACCAACCCGCTAGAAGACAGGGACGTATATATACACGCCCATCTGCCTGTACGTGCCATTCTGTGGACGTAAATAGCCGTGCGGCGGTCGTTAAGTGGTTAAACAGACATTTAATGGACAGTGCCAATATGGTATGAACTGTCAGAGTTGGAGGTCAGCTTCGGACCTGTAATGAAGTTGGCCAGCTTGAACATGTACTGCAACATACAGCCGAGGCCAATTTTTTTTTTTCAAATTACACAAATATAAAATCTTTACAAAGTGTGCTGCTTTAGCATTTTTAGAACTTTTTGTCAGATGTTACTATGGTACAACTGAAGTATAAATTACAAAAATGTCAAAGGCTTTTATTGACATTTACATTAAGTTTATGCAAAGAGTCATTGTTTTCAGTGTAGATCCTTTTTTTAAGACCTCTGGAATTCGCCCTGCATGCTGTCAGTCAACTTCTGGGCCACACCCTGACTGATGGCAGCGCCCATTCTTGCATAATCAGTGCTTGGAATTTGTCAGAATTTGTGGGGTCTTTTTTGTTTACCTGCCTCTTAAGGATTGAGTTCCTCAAGTTCTCAATGGGATGAAGGTCTGGAAAGTTTCCTGACCATGGACTCAATTATTCAATATATTTGTTTTGTTCCCCAAGCCACTTTGTTATCACTTTTGCCTTATGGCAAGGTGCTCCATCATGCTGGAAAAGGCATCGTTCATAACCAAAGTGTTCTTGGATGGTTGGGAAAAGCTGCTCTCGAAGGATGTTTTTGTCCCATTCTTTATTCATGGCTGTGTTCTTAGGCAAAATTGTGAGCGAGCTCACACTTGGGTGCCCCGAAACCTCCTTCACAAATGCAGTGGAAAGGTTTTTTTAAGGGATTAGGTAATATTCATGGCAAAGAGGGACTTGATCACCCTTCATAATATTCTGGGGTATATGCAAATTGGCATCACAAAAACTGAGGTAGCAGACTTTGTGAAAATTAAGATTTTTGTCATTCTCAAAACTTTTGGCCACTGCTGTAAAGTATACAACCCCAAATTCTTGTTTTTATGAAAAAGTTGTGTTTTGAACCGCATGACATGTAAAACAAACCGGCTTTCTATGGAGCCAGTTCACATATACGGTGCATTCGGAAAGTATTTACAGCGCTCGACTTTTTCCATTTTGTTATGTTACAGCCTTATTCCAAAATTGATTATATTCATTATTTTCCTCATAATTCAACAAAACAATACCCCATAATGACAACGTGAAGAACTTTGTTTGATATCTTTGCAAATGTATTATATATATATATATATATATATATATATAAATAAAATAAAAAACACACACACACACGTATAGAAGTATTCACAGCCTTTGCCATGACACTCAAAAGTGAGCTCAGGTGCATACTGTTTCCACTGATCATCCTTGAGATGTTTCTACAATTTGATTAGAATCAACATGTGGTAAATTTAGTTTATTGTACAAGATTTAGAAAAGCACACACCGGTCTATACAAGGACCTTCAGGGGTCCGGTGCAAGAAACCATGAAGGGCCCCTGACCCGTGATATGATTGGGGGGGGCAGTATTATAAGGGACGTGCGACAGCAGAGGGCAGTATGATGGGGGTATTGTGACAGGTGGGGGGGGGGGGGGCAGTGTGACGGGTAGGAGGGTGTGTGACAGGAGTGGACAGTATGACAGGGGGATATTGTGACAAGAGGGGCAGTGTGATCAGAGGGGGGCAATATGATGGGAGTAGTGTGACATGAGAAGGGTAAATATGACACAAGGGGGCAAAATGAAGGAGGGGCAGTATGACAGGAGAGTACTTTGACAAGGGGGCAGTTTGATAAAAGGTGGGCTGTGTGGCCGGCGGGGGGGGGGGGGGGCAGTGTGACAGGTGATGGGGCAGTGTGACAGGTGGGCATTGTTATAGTAAGACGCACAGAATGCTCAGGTGCCGGACTTACCTTACAGGAGAAACCTAGATGCAAGAAGCAGCAGCCCTTGTACATACTGCTTTCTCTGATGTCCGCAGGATGTCCCATTCCCCATGTTCCAGTTCACTTCCAGAGTGTCATTTGTATACAGTGGAGAGGGGCCTCTGACCCAGGCAGGCATTGGCAAAAGTGTACAAGCAGAGCGACTCACTTGTGCACTGAATCTGGTGCCTGCCCAGGTCTGAGGCCCCTCGTCTCTCCACTGTATAAAACTGACACTTAGGAAGTGAACTGCTAGTCGGTATTCTGAATGGGACATTTCGCAGACATCACAGAGCTTTAGATCACCCCCTCCACTGTATTATTAGCTGCCAGTCAGAGGTACAGGGGGAGATGCTGGGACTTGAGGGCCCCCACTGTGGCAAAACGCCAGGGCCCGGTCGCAAGTGCGACTATAGTGACTCTGGTAGTTCTGCCACTGTCCCACAGTTGACAGTGCATGTCAAAGCACAAACCAAGCCATGAAATCCAAGGAGTTGTCTGTAGACCTCCGAGACAGGATTGTATGGAGGCACAGATCTAGGGAAGAGTACCAAAATATTTCTGCAGTATTGAAGGTCCCAATGAGCACAGTGAACTCCATCATCCATAAATAAAAGTTGTTTGGAACCACCAGGACTCTTCCCAGAGTGGGCCACCCGGTCAAATTGAGCGATTGGGGGAGAAGGGCCTTAGTCAGGGAGTCCACCAAGAACCCAATGGTCACTCCGACAGAGCTCCAGGGTTTCTCTGTGGAGAGAGGCAAACCCTCCAGAAGAACAACCATCTCTGCAGCACTCCACCAATCAGGCATGTATGATAGCGTGGCCATACGGAAGCCACTTCTCAGTCAAAGGCACATGACAGCCTGTCTAGAGTTTGCCAAAAGGCACCTGAAGGACTCTCAGACCATAAGAAACAGAATTCTCTGGTCTGATCAAACAAAGATTGAACTCTTTGGTTTGAACGGCAGGTGTCATGTCTGGAGGAAACCAGGCACCACTCATCGACTGGCCATCATGCTGTGGGGATGTTTTCCAGATGCAGGAACTGGGACACTAGTACGGATTGAAGGAAAGATGAATGCAGCAGTGTACAGAGATATCCTTCATGAAAATCTGCTCCAGAGCACTCTGGACCTCAGATTGGGGCAAAGGTTCATCTTCCAACAGGATAATGACCCTGAGCACACAGCCAAGATAACAAAGAAGTGGCTATGGGACAACTTTGTGAATGTCCTTGAGTGTCCCAGCCAGAGCCAAGACTTGAACCCGATTGAACATCTCTGCAGAGATCTGAAAATGGCTGTGCACCGACGCTCCCCATCCAAGCTTCATCAGGTTGAGAGGTCTTGCAAAGAAGAATGGGAAAAACTGTCCAAAAATAGGTGTGCCAAGCTGGTAGCATCATACCCAAAAATACTTGAGGCTGTAATTGGTGCCAAAGGGGCTTCAACACAGTATTGAGCAAAGTCTGAATACTTATGCACATGTTTTTTTTTGGTAAATTCGCAAAGATTTCAAACAAACTTCTTTCACGTTGTCATTATGGAGTATTGTTTGTAGAATTTTGAGGAAAATAATGAATTGAATCAATTTTGGAATAAGGCTGTAACATAACAAATTTGGGAAAAAGTGAAGCGTTGCAAATACTTTCCGGATTCACTGTATATGGTGCAGTGGCAGTGCGAATTTGAAAAGAGCCCTGTGTGCATTTTCTGAGCACTGTAGTGTGATTCAGAAGCAAATTCCAGACTCATTGCCCTCTATGGAAACGAATCTGAATTGCACATCAGTCAGTTTTGAACACAACTGCAATGAGAAAAAAGAAAAAACAGTGTGATGTGAAGTGCTGGCTCATACTAAAGAATGAACAGTGTGCCACTGATCCTAACCCATTTAAACTCTGTGGGTGGGTTGGTGTAATATGAACAGAACTGCAAGCAAAAGGTCAGAGGATTCTAAACTGTAAGTTATGCTGCACCAGAGTTCTTAAAAAAGCTGTAAGGAAGAAATATGAAGGCTATCATTATTGGCATTTCCACTTGAAGTTACAAGTTCCACGGCTATCATGCTGATCTAATAGCTTCAAGTACTTTTATAGTAAAAAGGTCCTTAATCAAGCTTGCCAATTAGGTGTTCTGAAGTTTTCCCCATTATCGTTAGTGTCTAAGAAACTACTGAATTCAGATATATAGTCAAGAACCCAACACTTTCAGAATGAGGTCTGCAAAGGCAGCCACCCTTCACAATACAGTGGAACTCCCGCTGATCGGAACCCTCCCCCCTCCGGTGTCAGATTTGACACCTTTCAGGGGGAGGGGGGGGTGCAGATACCTGTCTAAAGACAGGTATTTGCACCCACTTCTGGGCTCAGGCATGGTGTCAGCGCCCCCAAGGCCCACCCGTTGTGTGCTGGGAACACTCGGCTCCCAGTACACAGTGGGAGCCAATCGGCAGGCGTAGCGTGACTCGCGCATGCGCCGTAGGGAACCAGGCAGTGAAGCTGGAGCGCTTCACTTCCTGGTTCCCTCACCGAGGATGGTGGGGGGGGGGGGGGGAGCAGCAGAGTGACGAGCGATCACTCGTCCTCTGCTGCGGACGGCGCTGGACTCCAGGACAGGCAAGTGTCCTAATATTAAAATTCAGCAGCTGCAGTATTTGTAGCTGCTGGTTTTTAATCTTTTTTTTTCTGTATTGAAGTCAATGCAAGTCGCCCTGAAGTCGTCCCAAAGTAGTACAGGAACCTTTTCCTGAGTCGGAGCGTCTTGAGTCGCTATTATTAGAACGATTCCATTGTACAGAACGGAGCGTGACTTGTCAGGCGGCTAAGTCGCCTGACGAGTCGCGCCTGTGTGAACGGCTCTTAAATATCAGGTTACTGCGTAAAAAAAAAAATGAGACAAAGATAAATCATTTCAGAATTTTTTCCACTTTTAACCACTTCCTTACTGGGCACATATACCCCTTCCCGACCAGGTGAAATTTCAGCTTGTGGCACTGCGTCACTTTAACTGACAATTGCGCGGTCATGCGACGTGGCTCCCAAACAAAATTGATGCCCCTTTTCCCCCACAAATAGAGCTTTCTTTTGGTGGTATTTGATCACCTCTGCGGTTTTTATTTTTTTGCGCTATAAACAAAAATAGAGCGAGAATTTTGAAAAAAAACAAAAAAAAAAACAATATTTTTTACTTGTTGCTGTAACAAATAGACCAATTTTTTTTAAAAAAACATTTTATTTCTCAGTCTAGGCGATACGTATTCTTCTACATATTTTTGGTAAAAAAAAAAAAAAAAAAAAAAAAAAATCGCAATAAGCGTCTGGTTTGCGCAAAACTTATTGCGCTTACAAAATAGGGGACAGAATTTTTTTTTTTTTTTTACTACTAATGGCGGCGATCAGCATTTTTTTTTTGTGACTGCGACATTATGGCGGAGACATCGGACACTTGACACATTTTTGGCGCTATTCACATTTATACAGCGATCAGTGCTATAAATATGCATTAATTACTGTATAAATGTGACTGGCGGTGAAGGGGTTAACACTAGGGGGCGAGGAAAGGGTTAAATGTGTACCCTGAATTGTGTTCTAACTGTGGGGGAGGGGGGTGACTGGGGGAGGTGACCGATTGTGTCCCTATGTACGAGAGACACAGATCGCTCTCCTCTCTCCCCTGACAGGACATGGATCTCTGTGTTTACACACGCAGATCCACGTCTTGTCCCTGCAGCCACCGTTCAAGTGCCTGGCGGACATCACGGCCGCCAGGCACACGCATCGGCATGTCAGCGATGCAGCGGGCACGTGCCCAGTGGCCTGGCGGAGCGCAGGCCGTAAAAACGTTTTTACGGCCAGTTAGAGAACGGCCGTCGGGTAGTGGTTAATGCGACCTATAGACTGTACAACTCAGTTGAACAACAAACTGAAATCATTTAGGTGGAGGGAAGTAAAAATAAAATAATATTGTTGCATACGTGTGCACACCCTTACACTAGTACTTTGTTGAAGCACCTTTTGATTATATTACAGCACTCTGTCTTTTTAGGAATGAGTCTATCAGCATTGTACATCTTGACCTGGCAATATTTGCCCACTCTTCTTTGCAAAAACACTCCAAATCTGTCAGATTGCGAAGTAATCTCCTGTGCACGGCCCTTTTCAGATATTCAATCAGATTCAGGTCTAGACTCTGGCTGGGCCATTCCAAAACTTTAATCTCCTTCTGGTGAATCCATTCCTCTGTTGACTTGGATGTATGTTTTGGGTCGTTCTAATGCTAAAAGGTGAAGTTTCTCTTCACGTTCAGCTTTCTAGCAGAAGCCTGAAGGTTTTGTGCCAATATTGACTGGTATTTGGAACCATTTATAATTCCCTCTACCTTGACTAAGGCCCCTTTTGCAGCTAAAAAAAACCAGCCCCAAAGCATGATGCTGCCACCACCATGCTTCACTGTGGGTATGGTGTTCTTTTGGTGATGTGCAGTGTTTTATTGGAATTATAGACAAAAAAAGTTCAACCTTGGTTTTATCAGACCAGAACATATTTTCCTATATGCTTTTGGGAGACTTCAGATGTGTTTTTGAAAAAATTAGCCGGGCTTGGATGTTTTTCTTCGTAAGAAAAGGCTTCCATCTTGCCACACTACCCCATAGCTCAGACATATGAAGAATACGGGAGATTGTTGTCACATGTGCCACACAGCCAGTACTTGCCAGATATTCCTGCAGCTTCTTTAATGTTGCTGTAGGCCACTTGGCAGCCTCCCTTACCTCCCTCGCGTTCTTTTCATACATTTTTAGAGGGAAGTCCAGTTCTTGGTAATTTCACCATCGTGCCATATTTTCTCCACTGATAATGACTGTCTTCACTGTGTTCCATGGTGCATCTAATGCCTTGGAAATTCTTTTGTACCCTTCTCCCGATAAATTTTAAGAATGAGAGCCCTCTAAAGCGTTGGCAGCTCTCTGCAGACCATGGCTTTTGTTGTAGGATGCAACTAAGAAAAAGTCAGGAAAGACCTACTAGAACAGCTGAACTTTATTTGGGCTTAATCAGAGACACTCTAAATAATGGCAGGTGTATACTGACTCCTATTTAAAACATCAGTTTAAGGCTGGGTTCACACTAGTGCGATTCGGGAACCCTGTAAATCCACTGTGGGTTCCCCGCATCGCACTTGACGTTCACATAGCCATATGCGAACTGCTGGGGAGTGTCAATACATTGTTAATGACACCCCCATTCCAGCTCGCATATCGCACTGCAAACTGTCAGTTCTGACATGAATCGGATCACATGGGTGCAATCCGATTCTGGTGCTGACCAAAAAAAGGGTCCTGTGCGAGTTTAGTCCTAATGCGATGCGATTTCAGCCATACTATCCGTATGGCTGAAATCAAATGGACATTGCATGTGATTTGCACTGCGGTGCGAATCACATGCGATTGTGAACTGGCCCTTAATGCGATTGCTTAATTCTGAACACAGCTACAACCCCAGTTATAAGAGGGTGTGCACACTTATGCAACCACATTATTTTATTTTTACTTCCCCTCCCTAAAAGATTTCAGTTTGTTTTTCAATTGAGTTGTACAGTTTATAGGTCACAAAAAAGGTCGAAAGAGTTCTGATTTTTTTCTATCTTTGTCTCATCTTTTTTACATCACAGAAAACTGACATTTTAACAGGGGTGTGTAGACTTTTTATATCCACTGTATGTAACTATAGAGTGCATGGGAAGTTTTAGATGTGCATGACTGACTTCCAAAGGTTACCCAAACAAAAACAAAAAAAAGTTGACCACTGAGGGCCGATTAACACCCAAATTGCACATGAACACGGTCCACGTTGATGTGATCCATGTGATTCTTCTGCAATTTTCAGCTCATTTATTTGAATGGGCTGAAATTACACTGGATTGCACCAAAAGTAGTGCATGTACCACTTTTAAAAATATCCTGCAACCATATTGCATGGTATTACAGTACCATGTGATCTAGTACAGGCAAATACAGGTACTTATACTGGTTGGATTAACCCTTTGGCTCTAGCGCAGAGGTGGCAAACACCAGGCCCGCGGGCCGAATGCGGCCCTCCAGGCCATTTCATGCGGCCCTCGCACCTCTCCAGTCATCCTCCAGACCCTTACTTTCTGTTTTTAAGCAATGCATCCAACTTCTTCCCAGCAGCAGCATAAGGAAAGGGGGGTGCACTGTAATGCAAGGTAGAGGGGGGCTCAACTTCTGATGGTGGGGTGGCTCTTGACATCTAATGTAAGGGGAGGGGATGCGCTGGACATCTAATCTTACAGATACAACCGGCCCTTTTGAGGGCAACCATAATGCTGATGCGGCCCATGATGAAATTGTGTTTGACACCCTGTCTAGCGGGAGGGAGTTAACATATGTCCCCGTGTTACTGACAAGCAGACTTCTGCCTGTCAGATGAAAGCAGTCCGGTGCCTCCAGATTGCTTTTATACCCCTCCAGGTAACTTGCAACCCCGCGCGAACACCCCCGCCATGTATCCAAGGTTCTACTTGCCCATCCACAGGCCATAGACTAGCATAACGGGTGCTGCCAGGTTCCCACCTGGGGGAGTTGAGCTAACACGTCCACTCTCATCCAAAGCTTGTCACCGGCTCAGAAACTACAGGTTTGACATCACGTCCGGTTCCCCCTGTCCGTTTCCCTTGCTAGCATGGCTGGGAAAGAATGTGATGCGATATGCACTGCATTACATTCAGTGAAGCACAGAGAACACATCAGGGTCTTTTAAACTCTGGATGTCTCATTAAAGAGAATCTGTCAGCAAAAAATCATAACATAGGGGACGTTTTTTGTCAAGTAAAAAAAAAAAAAAAAAGAAGGTTATACCAAGCATATAATCCCATCCCCACATAATCAAATGCGGCAGGGGTGCCTAACAAACACGGTGATTGCAATACATGGTACATATTGCCACGCACACAGGAGAGAGGAATATTTTCTAGCACCTGACCTTCTAAACTGATGACCTATAGGGGGCTTATAAAGCATCGCCTCTAAAAAAAAATATACAGTACTGAAGTTTGTCGCCATTTCACGGGCGCAAGCAGTTTGACATGTTGGGTATCTATTTACTCTGTGTAACTTTTTGCGTTTCCTAGACCTTTGAGGTAAGATCATGTAACATACACAATTGGAACTACTACCATTTTATTCTCTTGGGTGCCTGCTTTCAGAAAATATAGAATGTTTTAGTGGTTTTATGCAATCTTCAGGCCCAAATTTTTTTTTTAGCGTGTGGGCAAAGAAACCTGTCAAAACAGCTCTGGCAGCGAAAGGGTTAATTTTTGTTTTAAGGATGAGAGAGCTGCATTCATTTGTATCCTTTATATTTGCCCAGAGTTCTGTTTGAAAGTAAATGATACAAATGTGTCCAAATGAATGGTTTGGTCAGTCTTACAAGAGAAAAAATAGCCTTTCTTCATCTGTTACCGTACAGGAATCGGCAGACTCTGGAAACAGCCTCTGTACTGAATAATACCAATAAATATTCATATGTGATTTTACGGTAGAGGGCGACTTCTTTTTCCTCCTTGGACGGTTAGGACTATGGAGTGGGTGGCAAATCACTTGAAGCCAGTGCCCATCGATCGGGGAAGCAGTGGGTAGGAGTAATATAGTTTCTCTGCATCATGGCTTTATCTAGATGCATTTTCAACACTAAATATGCCACCCCCTGAAAAATTAAAAAGCCAATCTTACAACAAATAGAAGAGCTGCCATAGTTGACTTGTTTTTCAAAGATGTAGGCTTATCCAGCTTTCACAACTTGTTAAGTCCTGACCTATTTATGCTTAACCACCTCCATACAGGGCATTTTCACCCCCTTCCTGTCCAGACCAATTTTTAGTTTTCAGCGCTGTTGCACTTTAAATGACAATTGCGCGGTCGTGCGACGTGCCTCCCAAACAAAATTGACGCCCTTTTTTCACCACAAATAGAGCTTTCTTTTGGTGGTATTTGATCACCTCTGCGGTTTTTATTTTTTGCGCTATAAACAAAAGAAGAGCGACAATTTTGAAAAAAAAAAATAAAAAAAAAACACAATATCTTTTACTTTTTGATTTAATAAATATAATTTAAAAAAAATCAAATTTTCCTCAGTTTAGGCAAGATACGTATTCTTCTACATATTTTTGTTAAAAAAAAAAAAAAAAAAAAAAAAATCGCAATAACCGTATAACGATTTGCGCAAAAGTTTTACAAAGTAGGGAATAGAATTATGCCATTTTTTTTACTAGTAATGGCGGCCATCTGCGATTTTTTTTATTGTGACTGTGACATTGCGGCGGACATATCGGACACTTTTGACACATTTTTGGGACCCTTCACATTTATACAGCGATTAGTGCTATAAAACTGCACTTATTACTGTGTAAATGTGACTGGCAGGGAAGGGGTTAACACTAGGGGGTGCTTAAGGGGTTAATATGTTCCCTAAAGTGTGTTCTAACTGTAGTTGGGAGGGGACTCACAGCGCTGGAGCCGCGATACCCGGAAGACACGCTGAGGCAAAATGTCAGCTGCCTCGCCGTGGACCGGGAGGGACACCGACGCCTCATTCTAAGGTATTTCATAATGAGCTAGTATGCAGTGCATAGTAGTTAATTATGCCTTTTCCCTTACAGATAAAAAAAAAAAAAGCACACACCTGCAGCATTTTCTGCCAGGCAGCACGCCACAACAAACACTATGAAAATAGTTACCATATGCTAGTTCCTTCTATTCTGTAGTTCAGTCCTTACAACCCAGGTATTTTGCCTCTTTTCCAGTCTTCTTCAGGGTCTCCAACAATTGGTCCACTGAGTGTTGGTCAGATTGTATCAGCACTTTCTTGTTCGGCAAGTCAATTTCATACTTCACATCTATAAAGGAAAGAAGCCTACATTAATGCCTCCATCCAAAAAGGTCATTTTTTTCTTATGTTGTATACAGCCAGGCTGTAGCACCCACCAGTTCTTGTATCTCTGCGACGTGTCTCTAGGACATTAGATCCTAACCAAAGGCATTCATATTCCTTTGGAAACAGAAAAACAAACAAGGCTCCTCTAAGTGCAGAAGTAGTAAACTTTTAGTATCCCCTAAAGGGGTTAAAAACACTTACAAGATAGTGGATGAAACGGCATGTAGCAGGTAAGTGCATCCAGGAGATGTTCCCGTGGCAGGGCAGTCCCAGTCTGTGATGGCAAAGCTTCCAGGGAAGAACACGAGATAACGGCCGACTTGTGCTGCGAGCATTCAGAGGACACAATAGTGCTGCATCCCCTTCCCCAGGCTCCAGCGTTATTGTGTCCTCTGAACGCTCGCAGCACAAGTCGGCCGTTATCTCGTGTTCTTCCCTGGAAGCTTTGCCATCACAGACTGGGACTGCCCTGCCACAGGAACATCTCCTGGATGCACTTACCTGCTACATGCCCGTTTCATCCACAATCTTGTAAGTGCTTTTAATATTAAAAGTTTTATACTTCTGCACTTAGAAGCGCTTTGTTTGTTTTTCTGTTTCATTAGAGATTAGGCAGCGCTCAGGGAGACAAGCAAAGTGTATGAAGATTTGCTACCCTCTCCAACACAGACTTTATCTGTCAGGATTCAAATGCTTGTAGTGCCCTGGATATACACATTATTCATATTCCTTTGGAGTATGGAAACCAAAATTACAGTATTGAGACGCTCGCCTTTACACAAACTTTCATGGCATCCCCAGAACACCTTGGAATTAATTAGAGGTGGAGACTCTCGACCAACATCAGTGACTGACCTCCCAAAAGAGCTTCTGGAAGAATTGTCAAACATTCTTATAGACACACTACTAAACCTTGTGGACAGCCTTCCCCGAACAGTTGAAGCTGTTATAGCTGCAAAGGGTGGGCCAACTCAAGATTGAACCCTACAGACTAAGACGCCATTAAAATTCACGTGCGTGTAAAGGCAATCGTTCTAATACTTTTGGTAATATTTTGTAGGTATTGTAACAGGTCTCTGTAGTCAGCAAAAGATGATATTATTAGGGTTGTCCCGATACCACTTTTTTAGGACCGAGTACAAGTACCGATACTTTTTTTCATGTACTCGCCAATACCGATACTTTTTTTTTAAATGTCCCCCCACAAATGCAGCCATGTCCCCCCACAGATGCAGCCATGTCCCCAAAGAGAAAGCCAAGCCACGGACAGCCCCTCCCCCTTGTCCGGGACTTTGATAGACAGATCACCCATCCAATCCTGGGACGGGGAATCTGTCTATCAAAGTGCCGGACAAGGGGGAGGGGCTGTATATGACGCGGCGCGGGAACACACATCTATTCAAATGAAAGCTGTATTGTTCCCTGCGCTGATCAACTAGACAGCAGCGGCGGTGGCGGGGGGTTTTGGCATTCTCTCTGAGGACTGCTCTTCTCCGCTCTCCTCCCCCTCGCCGCCCGCCATCTCTCTCAAATAAAAAAAGTATCGGGTCTGGCATCGGGCGCATTTGCGCGAGTACAAGTACTCGCGCAAATGCTCAGTATCAGTCCCGATACTAGTATCGGTATGGGGACAACCCTAGTTATTAGTTTTTCCAAAAAGACCCCAGGAAGAAAAAATATTTATAAAAACATCCGGGTTCGATATAGCGCAGTTTTGATGTGGGCCGTTATCCTAGCTTAAAGATAAGGGCAAATAATGTTTTGGTTCCCTTCACCACCTATCCATGTAAAACCGGATTCTCTGCCCAGTATCGTTCAACCCAAAATAAAATAAAAACAAGTACACGCTGGCAGAAGGGGGCTTCAGGAACACCTTTTCTAGGACCTCTCCATCACAAAGATTCAGACAATAAATACATAAATTTATATATATATATATATATTATATTATATATATACACACACACACAGCTTCTAGCCCTTGCTCACATAATCTGCTTTTCTATTAGAGACAGGCAGATTTTAGTTTCCTATACCTGCACCTTCCTAATGAAAAGTAACAGCTATACATTTTCCTCTACTTCACTGCTCCAGCCTTCTGTAATCAGGAAGCTTCTATATGGACCAATATCCACCAGTATAATGAAAAGCCGTGGTCTTGAATATTTACTTGTGTTCTAAAAGCTTGCTTGTCCTGATGACTTCCTGTGAACAAACAGTTTCATGGCTCAGAAAAAGGATTCAAAAGCCAGGGAAGAACAGGGACAAAGGCAGAGCTGGAAACATTTCAGAGAAACACTAGCCTTGGCAGAAAGCAACTTGAACATTTTATTAACGCCACGGTAAAGATTGGGGAAGCTGTGTTTTACACACAGCTCTTCCCATTCTTTAGCTCCAGGACCGATCGCGGGACTCCAGCGGCGAACGGGTCCGCGGGTCACGCGGCCACGGAGCTTCGGACAGGGTCGCGTGCATGCGCCGGCAGCGTGCACGACCCCACGACGTATATCGGCGTGAAGGGGTCCTTAACCACTTAAGCCCCGGACCAATATGCTGCTAAATGCCCAGAGGTGTTTTTACAATTTGGCACTGCGCTGCGCGGCACTGGTAATTGCGCGGTCATGCAATGTTGTACCGAAACACAATTTGCGTCCTTTTCTTCCCACAAATAGAGATTTTGATGGTATTTGATTGCCTCTGTGATTTTTATTTTTTGCGCTATAAACAAAAAAAAAGACTGTAAATTTTGAAAAAAAAATGATTTTTCTTATAACAAAAGTAAAAAATATTGAATAAACTACATTTTAGTCAAACATTTAGGCCAAAATGTATTCAGCCACATGTCTTTAGTAAAAAAAAAAAAAAAAAAGCATATATTTATTGGTTTTCGCAAAAGTTATAGCGTCTACAAACTAGGGTACATTTTGTGGAATTTACACAGCTTGTATTTTATGACTGCCTATCTCATTTCTTGAGGTGTTAAAATGGCAGGGCAGTACAAAACCCTCCCAAATGACCACATTTTGGAAAGTAGACACCCCAAGGAAACTGCTGAGAGGCATGTTGAGTCCATTGAATATTTTTTTTTGTCCCAAGTGATTGAATAATGACAGAAAAAAAAATTGTCACTAAATGATATATTGCTCACACATGCCATGGTTATATGTGGAATTGCACCCCAAAATACATGCTGCTCCTTCTGAGTACGGGGATACCACGTGTGGGACTTTGGGAGCCTAGCCGCGTACGGGACCCCAAAAACCAAGCACCGTCCTTCAGCATTTCTAAGGGCGCAAATTTTTGATTTCACTCCTCACTACCTATCACAGTTTCGAAGGTCATAAAATGCCAAGATGGCACACAACCCCCCCAAATGACAGCATTTTGGAAAGAAGACACCCCAAGCTATTTGCTGAGAGGCATGTTAAGTCCATGGAATATTAATTTTTTTTTGCCCCAAGCGATTGAATAATGACCAAAAAATAAAATATTTTTTTTTTTTACAAAACGTTGTCACTAAATGATATATTTCTCACACATGCCATGGTTATATGTGGAATTGCACACCAAAATACATTCTGCTGCTTCTCTTGAGTACGGGGATACCACATGTGTGGGACTTTTTGGGAGCCTAGCCGCGTACGGGACCCCGAAAACCAATCACCGCCTTCAAGATTTGTGTGAGTGAAATCAAAAATGTATGTCCTTAGAAATCTCACATGTGGTATCCTCGTACTCAGGAGAAGCAGCAGAATGTATTTTGGGGTGCAACTCCACATATAACCATGGCATGTGTGTAAATATATCATTTAGTGACAACGTTTTGTAAATTTTTTTTTTTTTTGGTCAGTATTCAATCACTTGAGGCAACAAAATTAAATATTCCATGGACTTAACATGCCTCTCAGCAAATAGCTTGGGGTGTCTTCTTTCCAAAATGGGGTCATTTGTGGGGGTTGTGTGCCATCTTGGCATTTTATGGCCTTTAAAACTGTGATAGGTAGTGAGGAGTGAAATAAAAAATGTATGCCCTTAGAAATCTTGAAGGCGGTGCTTGGATTTCGGCGCCCCATATGCGGCTAGGCTCACAAAAAGTCGCACACATGTGGTATCCCCGTACTCAGGAGAAGCAGCAGAATGTATTTTGGGGTGCAATTCCACATATAACCATGGCATGTGTGAGAAATATATCATTTAGTGACAACTTTGTGCAAAAAAAAATCAGTTTGTCATATTCCTGCAACTTGTATCAAAATATAAAATATTCCATGGACTCGACATGCCTCTCAGCAAATAGCTTGGGGTGTCAACTTTCCAAAATGGGGTCATTTGGAGTTTTTTTGTGCTATTTTGGCATTTTATGGCCTTCGAAACTGTGATAGGTAGTGAGGAGTGAAATCAAACATTTACACCCTTAGAAAGCCTGAAGGCGGCGATTGTTTTTTGGGGTCCCGTACGCGGCTAGGCTTCCAAAAAGTCTCACACGTGGTATCCCCGTACTCAGGAGAAGCAGCAGAATGTATTTTGGGGTGCAATTCCACATATGGGGAGTGTATGCTTTGCGCGTGGGTGTAAGCGTTACTGGCACTAACTAGCTACCTAGCGGTACCAACGACACTAATACAGCGATCAGAAAAACGATCGCTTAGTGACGCTGGCAATAGAGGGTGAAAGGGTTAACTCTAGGGGCAATCAGGGGTTAAAACCTGTATTAGAAAATGTATGGGGGTACCTAAAAGGTTTTAACCCCTGATTACCCCTAGAGTTAACCCTTTCACCCCCTATTGCTAGCGTCGCTAAGCGATCGTTTTTCTGATCGCTGTATTAGTGTCGCTAGATAGCTAGTTATTTTTTAAGTTCGCCGCCATATTTTTATAGCGTTAGGTACCCCCATACATTTTCTAATGCTATAAAAACATGACGGCGAACCTCAAAAATTAACTAGCTACCTAGCGGCACCAGCAACACTAATACAGCGCTCAGAAAAACGATTGCTTAGTGACACTGGCAAAAGGGGGTGAAAGGGTTAACTAGGGGGTGATCAAGGGGTTAAAACCTTTATTGGGGGGGTGGGGGTAGGGGGCTACCCTGGACCTAACACTAACTGCCTGTCACACTGACACTAAATGCAGTGATCAGTAAATAAATGATCACTGCTATTTAGTGACACGGGGCTGGGGGGGTGACTGGGGGGGGGGTGGGATTTGTGTGCCTATGTGTACTGGTGTCAGTGTGGTGCTTGTGCTACTCACTGTGCGATGTCTCCTCTCCTCCGCCGGACGAAAATACCGGCGGGAGGAGAGGTGACATCACTTCCTCCTCTGCCTGCGTTTACAGTTCAGGCAGAGGAGGAAGCGGATAGGCTGGGAGCGATCCGGAGGGGGCGGACAAAAACGAACAGCCGCCCCCTCATCCCGGATCGCTCCCAGACACTTAGCGACCGCCGCACGCAGTGGAGGGGGTCCCGATCGGACCCCCGACCCGCGGAAAGGCAGGGACGTACACGTATGCCCATCTGCCTGTACGTGCCATGTTGTGGACGTACATAGTCGTGCAGCGTTCTTTAAGTGGTTAATCTCCTCCTCAACATCACATACTCTTTTCTTTTTCCCCCACGACTCTGTAGCTGTGGGGGAAATGGGAAACTGCCCTATGTAAGCTATGAGTTTCTCAAGCATGAGTAGTATATAAATGGTTATGGACTCTGCCCATGTGACAGCATTAGTGCTTGAATATAAGAACTGGACAGCGCCTATAGATATGAGTATGTACCTATAATAACGAATTTCAGCTGCAAAAATAAACTTGCCGAGTATTAACAAAGCAATAACATGTATAAGAAAACAAAAAAATTGCGCTAGAAATAGTTAGATATAAGTAGTAGACAAATCATTGGACAAACAAAAACATATATTAACGAAAATGCACCATTAATAATGACATCAGATAATCCCATATGGTGCTCAGTTCTCAAAAGATGTCTCCTACAGATTGGTGCTCGGACTGGGTGCCCCATATAGATGTACGTTCACCACTGGATATGGACAACCCATCTCTAGTATGGTCTTATGCGCATGTGGGGACAGGTATTTGCACCCACTTCCGGGCATAGACTCCCGCGGGGGTCACGCATAAGCTCCCCCCCCACGCTTTCTTCTGCTTCTGGGAAACACACAGGTCCCAAAAGACAGCGGGGGGACCAGTTGCGCAATGCTGTACTAAAATGTATTGGTTCCACAAAAGTTACTTGCATTGCTAAGTGCCTGATAGTCCTGGCACCCGGTGTATGTAGCAGGCGATTATATAAAGGGTAACCTCAGGAGGCAATATCGCATCATCGCGTTACTTGCGCCAAACCAAAATTTTGCAAAACAAACCAAAATACCCCTGGGAATCATGCACCAGATCGCCAACAAGGGGCTCATCCGTTCAGGGCCGATTACCCTTTATATAGCAATGTAAGTAACTTTTTTAACTTTTGTGGAACCAATACATTTTAATTTGGCATTGCGCAACTGGTCCCCCCGCTGTCTTTTGGAACCTGTGTGTTTCCCAGAAGCAGAAGACAGCGGGGGGGATATGCGTGACCCACGCAGGAGTCTATGCCCGGAAGTGGCTGAAAATACCAGATATCTGCACCCCTTTCCCCCTCAAAGGTGCCAAATGTGACACCGGAGGGAGGGGAGGGGGTTCCAAAAAGCAGAGGTTCCATTTTTGGGTGGACCTCTGCTTTAATTTCACTGGGAATCACTCATCTCAAGCAAGTATGCAAAACAGAATTGGGACCTCCCTTGCTGCATGCTTGCACTCGCTAGATAGAAAAGCTGACACCTGTTCTCAGCAATGGCAGCTTTCATATTCCTGTCCTCATAGGTTCACTTTAAAGGATGAGTCCACCTAAAACCAATGCTGGATATTTTAGCAAACTAGCTATTAATATAGATTTGACTAGTCAGCCTGCCATGGCTATGTCTAGGTGTCAGCTTTACTGTGGTTTTCTTATGGAGAATGTGGTAGCAGGGGAAGGAACATCCTAACGAATGTAGAAAGACACAAAACACCACTGTGGGTTGGCATTGAGTCAGGAACTATGGCAGGAGTGGGAAGTAGTGATATCACCATGAAATACAAGAATCCAACAGGTCCCTCAACACACAAGCATATACCTGAAGAATAACATATGAGTATGTACAATACAAACTTTTTTTTTTTTTTTTTACTTGGAAAAAAACGTTATTGATATAAAGCACATTTTACAAGTTATTCAGATGCATATACGCACAGAAGGTCAGTTACACATTATAACCGCAAAATCAAATATGAAGGTATAGTACAGGATGTGCATCCATATAATCACGGGTGCAGAGAGTGAGGTGACAATTTAATTCAACCTATAAACAGGGTGCGTCACCGATACAGGGGAACACTGCACTGGGTATGGAACAATTATACACAGGTTTTGGCCGTCCTCCAACCATCTGTCCCAGATCTTGGAATATGTTTGTGTAGACCCCCTGTGTGCGTAGATCAGTTTCTTAAAGGACAGGGTGTCATTCATCACTTTTTTTTCCATAACTGTAGTGTAGGGGGCACATTTTGCATCCATCTCTGAGCTATCACTTTACGTGCTAGGAATAAGGTTTCAAACATGAATATTGTGTGATATTTGTCCACCTCTACGTCTGGTAGCAGCCCCAGAATACAGAACTTAGGGTCCAACACCACAGGGGATGCCATATTGTCATGGAGAAAGTGGACAACCTGCGCCTAATAAGTCTGTATATGTGGGCAGCTCCACATTAAATAGTAAAATGTGCCTGGGTCAGCCCGGCATAAGCGCCACGTTGGATCCAGCGTGTGTTGGAACTTTGCAATCTCATCGCCATCAGGTAGGCTTTGTGTACTATATACAGTTGTGTCAGTCTATTGGACAGCTTGGGGAACACCGTCTTGGTCCACTCCAAAATCTCACCCCAGTCAACGTCATCTATGGGTCTTATGTCCCGTTCCCATACTGTTTTGACCCTGTGAGAAATAGCAACTGCACCCCGTTGTCTGATTGCGTAATACAGGTGTGATATAAGCTTGGAGGGGTCATCTCCCAAAATGATATTCAACACAGAGGGGGGTTCTATCACTACACTTAGGTCTAGTAGCTGGGCTCCAAGTGTGTGACGAAGCTGCAGGTAAACGCTAGTTGGTGCGGGAGGGAAAACTCTTCTTTAACCACTTAATACCCGCATGCCGTCATATGACGTCAAAAAAGGGGATCTGTTATCCCAGGTGGACATCATATGACGTCCTGTACTTTGCGGGGGGATATCTGAATGATGCCTGCACCTAGAGGCATCATTCAGATATAATTTTTTTGCGGCGGCGATCCTGTGCACCGTAAGAACGGTCATAGCGGCGGTTCGAAATCCCCCCCCCCTCCCGCCGGATGTGCAGCATAGAGATGACTAGTGACCAGATGGTCACCAGTCATCTCTACGACCGTCGGAGGCCCAGGCGCAATGTGACGACGTTATGCCCGGGTACCCGTAAATAAACAAACCGCAATTGCGGCTAGTAAGAATGAAATCTGTGAATTTTTTTTTTCACAATCTCATTCTTTCCAGTCTGGAGATGAGATGTGAGGTCTTTTTGACCCCGCATCTCTCCTTAAAGAGGACCTGTTACACACTATTCCTATTACAAGGGATGTTTACATTCCTTGTAATAGGAATAAAAGCGATCAAAACATTTATTTATTTTTTTAAAGTGTAAAAAATAAATAAGTAAAAATAAAAAAATTAAATAAAAAACGCCCGTCTCCCCGGGAGCTTGCGCTCAGAAGCGTACGTACACACAAGTCCCGCCCACGTATGTAAACGTTGTTCAAACCGCAAATGCGAGGTGTCGCCGCGTGCGTTAGAGCGCGTGCAACAATTCTAGCACTAGACCTCCTCTGTAACTCTAAACTAATAACCTGTAAACTTTTTAAAGCGTTGCCTATGGAGATTTTTTAGTAACGAAGTTTGGCGCCATTCCATGAGTGTACGCAATTTTAAAGCATGACATGTTAGGTATCTATTTACTCGGCGTAACATGATATTTCATATTTTATCAAAAAATTGGGCTAACTTTACTGTTTTGTTATTTTTTAATTCATGAAACCATTTTTATTTTTTTTTACAAAAAAATAAATAAAAGGCGTTTGAAAAATTATTGCGCAAATACGGTGCAAGATAAAAAGTTGCAATGACCGCCATTTTATTCCCTAGGGTGTCTGCTAAAAAAACATATATAATGCTTGGGGGTTCTAAGTAATTTTTTAGCAAAAGAATGATGATTTGTACATGTAGGAGAGATGTGCCAAAATAGGCCCGGTATGGAGGTGGGTTTTAAAGCCCGGTATTGAAGTGGTTAAGGGTCTGAAACTGCTTTAGCCTGGAGGAAGACAAGACCTGATGGAGATACAGTATTCCACGTCTAGCCCAGTATTCCATGTCTAGCCCAAACTATTGAGTCTGGAATTGTTTCCAGTTCCGGCATGTGACTATTAAGCCACAATGGGGTGCGAGAATGAAATTTCCCTACATTCTGCTTTTTAAGTTACTTCCCATATCCTTTGGTGATGCAACATGTCCGCGTTGTACCGCGCAGTGGGACCAGATTTCTTTTCCCACGAAGGACAGCCTGAATGGGTGTATACGTCGGGTGTCCCGGTTTGTCACAAACAAAGGATTCGAAGCGCTGCATTTCCGACTTGTGGAAATGGTACATGTGGGATAGTTGCAAGGCTAGGTAGCAATCCTGTAGATCCGCGGTACAATGCAAACTTTAAGGAACAGAATGACACAATACTGTTACCTGGAAGTCGGGAGAGAACCCGCGTCACAGCGGTTGAGCAACCGTCACAGGTCATGGCCACAAAAAACTCCTCTTTCTGAAAGCAGAAAAAGAAACAAGAAAAGATTATACACGCTCTGGTATGTATTGCTCCTTGCATAATTCAGTGTTCAAGTGCATATTCCTTCCAAGATTTGATGAAAACAGAATTTCCATACGCACAATATATTTCTTGATAAAAAATTTATAAAAACATGCACAATGATTCTCACACCCCCCACATTTCCCTCTAATGCCCTGTACACACGTTCGGTTCATCTGATGGAATCTAATCCGATGGATTTTTTTCATCGGATATCCTATGAAGCTGACTTTCATCAGTCTTACCTACACACCATTGGTTACAAATCCGATCGAGTCCAATGTGGTGATGTAAAACACAACGACGTGCTGAGAAAAATGAATTTCAATGCTTCCGAGCATGCGTCGACTTGATTCTGAGAATGCGTGGATTTTTAACTGATGGATTGCCCCACAGACGATTGTTTTTTTTCTATCGGTTTTTTAAGCATTAGAAAAATGTAAAACAGGTTCTATTATTTTTCATCGGGGCCCACACACGATCGGTTCGTGCGATGAAAACGGTCCATCGGTCCGTTTTCATCAGACGAACCGATAATGTGTACAGGGCATTATACTTTTATACATGGGTTTCCCATGCAGCAGCTCAGTGTCTGTTGGCACAACCCTGTCCCTCCATCTTTGGCTCCAAAGTGCATTGTAAGCAGGAACCCCAAAAAATAAAAGCGGAAAAAAAAACCTGACATTTCTGGGAGAGGTCTAGGGTGGCGCTTTAAAGCCCAAGTTCACCATCTGAAAAAATTATAAATACACATTTATTTTTTTACAAGGAGCCTGATAAGCATTGCACTCACAGGATAGCGGTCTGGCCGTACCTTTGATATGGGCAGGCAGTTACCTGAGAGCAGAAAGATCAATGAACAAGGACGCTCACCAGTGCCCTTGTAGTTCATTGAGGACTACAAGCTGTCAGCCCCAATGGGCGACAGTACTTGTAGTCTATTCGTTCACAGGATTTCTAAATGATGCAGCTCGTAGGTAGGCGGAGTCCCACATGGCTGCGCTCTTTTCAAATTGGCGGGAAGAAGATCTCCTGCCTGTTGTCACGAGGGGAGAAGGCGCAGATGGTGGAACAGGTTACATGTTCCATCACAAAAATGGGTGGAACATGCAACATATTCCAAAGTTGAACTTCTCCTTTAAAAGTAAGCATTTCCTTTGCTAGGTCCATACTGATCAGGTAATGGAAGAAGAAAGAAGAAGAAAGATACAGTAAAATCTTGGTTTGCGAGCACAATTCGTTTCAAAAACATGCTTGTAATCCAAAGCACCTCTAAGTGTAGCAATAAGTTGCTAAATGTTGTACCTTCATTAAATGTAACCATATTGCTACACTTAGAGATAAAGCTTTTGTTACCCCACTGTTTGCGGTTTTTGCTGTTTTAGTTTTTTGACTGGAATAAACAGGCACTATTTTTAAGTCTTTTCATCCATTGGAGTGCGGCTGTCCATTTTTCTTTCCTTATATTGCTACACTTAGAGGCTCCCCTCTTCTTTTTTTTATACTCAGTTGTGATATGACGCTACTCTTATATCAAGACATCGCTTGTATATCAAGACAAAATGTATTAAAACATTTTGCTCGTCTTGCAAAATGCTCTCAAACCAAGTTACTCTCAAACCAAAGCTTTACTGTATTATATACTCATGGTTAGAGTTTGGCTGAAGCCATTTATTATCAGTCGACTGTGTTTACTCTTTTTAAATCATAATGGCAACAGAAACTACCCAAATGACCCTGATCAAAAGTTTACATACCCCAGTTCTTAATACCATGTATTGCCCCTTTAACATCAATGACAGCTTGAAGTCTCACCAACATGGGGACAAGGTGCTTTGGGTGGGGTGGGGGGGCGCATTTTAGTTTTAGTCCCATTTTAGTCTTCTGCAATTGTTTTAGTCCTAATTAGTCGACTAAATCGCCAGTACATTTTAGTCGACTAAAACCAATTTTATTCGTCTAAAATCGAATGGGTGTAATTAAATTGTAATGCATTAGTTAACATTTCTCTGCAATGTCCAAACTGATTATATACTGCTGGAGTGAAAAATCTAATATGTACAAATTCGACTTTGCCATTAACCAATGAAAACAAACATGGTGTGAGGCAATTCCTTTTTCTGCCACCGCAGTTGTCATTGCTGCTGTAGCAGTGCATGAGGAAGAAGAGGAGGAGAAGCGGAGGCAGAGAAGACATCAATATTGGGTACATCCCATCATTGCCAATCGTGAAGATAGGGGTAAATTTTGGGTCCTCTATAATGAAGAATGAGAATGCCCCCTTCATTGGTCGTCAGTGGGAAGAATGCCCCCTTCATTGGTCGTCAGTGGGAAGAATGCCCCCTTCATTGGTCGTCAGTGGGATATTGTCTTTGTAGTTTGGGTCACACAAATCATAAATAGCTGGGCACTCATGGATAAATCGAATGATTTGCTCATTATCGAGGACGTCTCTTTTTTTACCTGTTTGGAGCACATTGTTCCTGAGGGAATAATCAGGAAGTGAATGTGTGGTGGAAAAATGTGCTTGAGAGGGGCTACTATGCTGAAAGGATTGGGTGGAACAAGGGTTAAAAAGCTGCTTGTGCTACCAAAGTCGTACTGAAATCGTGTCTATATTATTCAGCTACGATTTGCATGATACTTGAGGGTTTAACATTGAGGTCTATGGACATCAACTCGCATGGAAGTTGGACCAAAGTAGTGCAGTGACTACTTTGAAGTCGACACTACTTAAAGTCGTGCCAGTATGAATGGTATTCATTGAAAATCATGGAGAATGACTTATCATACGATTTTACAGTACAAAATCGTGAGACAAGTCGTATAAGTGTGACAGCGGACTTAAATAGTATTCACTTAGTCAACTAAAATGTTTTAGTCGACTAAATTAACACTGCAGATTACAAGGTGTGTTGCCAGCTCTACTTATAAATGAAGCATTAAAGTGTACGTTACCCCCAAATGCCCGTTTCCTGATACATGTTACAATGTACCTGTATGAAAAATGATTCCATTTTGTTTGCATTGCTCCCTGGTGATCCTGCCAGTCTCTCAGCTTTTCTATTTCAAACTAACCACACTAGGCTAGTAAGGACATGCATCTCAAAGTAGTGAGTTTGCTTCATTGCATTTTACTTAGGGGCACTGTCCTCCAATAGTCAGACTTGTGCTGGCACGCCCCCCTGTACTGCCAGTCACTGGGAAGATCAGTGTACGACCGTTTCTCTGCCTCTTGCTGACATGTCTCTCTGCAGTCTTCACTTCTAGCTCTACAAGCGTAAAATAGAAGTCACGTGATCACTTATTGAAATTATTTTATACACACACACACACACACACATTTTGCCTTGCATTTCTATTTTGAACTGAATGGGTTGTTTTATATATACTTTATTGTTAAAGGGGTGTTCCAGCCAAATGTAATGTTTATTAAAAGTCAGCAGCTACAAAAAGTGTAGCTGCTGGCTTTTAAAAAAAAAAAAAAAAAAAAACTTACCTGCTCCAGCGTTCCAGCGACGCACCGGCCGGGGCTCCGCTCCTCTCCCCCCCCCTCCGCGGCTGGCGTCTTCATTCTAACTGTGGGCACCCGGCCGTGACAGCCTTCGACTTCACGGCCGGGCACCCACTGCGCATGTGTGAGCGGCACTGCGCATGCGTGAGAGGACACCACTGATTGGACAGGCGATGGTCTAGGACCTGTCAGTGTCCTAGGCGGTCGCCTACAGGGAGGGGCTGCTGTAGGCGATTAGGCTTAATCGCCTAACCAGCCCCTCGGCGGAAGGAGGAAGTGGGACAGGAAGTCCCACTCCTCCTGAAGCCCCCACTCCCCCGCCAAAAAAGAATACATGCCAAATGTGGCATGTAAGGGAGTGAGGAGTGGATTAAGCGGAAGTTCCATTTTTGGGTGGAACTCCGCTTTAAGACTTGTCACAATGATTAAGCCCAAGTACATTGGGCCGATTGGCATGCGTTTTGACATGGAGCCCATTGCCGGCACCGGATCGATTTCCAAAAGTAGTTCTAAACTACTTTTGGCAACTTCGGGGGCGATTCCAATAGACATCTGTGCAATAGACATCCGGTCAAATCGAAGTCGGACTGAAATGCCGGTTTGAAATTGTGCGAGTTCAGCTGCCCTCAGTGTGAACAGGCACTCTTTAAATAAACATGTGTTCTGCATCAGAATGATAAGTTTAAAGGACATTGGAACTAAAGTTCATGCTGTCATATGTTCAGCCTATGTGCAGCAGATCCATGCGATAGCGTAGAACGGTTTGCGCAATTACCCGGAAGCCGATGTAGAAAATCTGAAATATGGGTGTAGAAACCTATTTATCAAAGTGTTATTAAAAGGCAACTTCTGTGAAACAGCAAAAATACACAACTAAAAAGTATTCGCAGCAACTATTTTATCTGCTGAAAGATTTTGTAAGTAAAACCCAACATAAAAGGTGTACCGGCCCACCATTTTATTATAACAGCTAGTCAGGAGGGGGTTTGATCTTCCACTTTACTGCTTATTTTGTCTTGATGAAGATCTTGTTTACATGAAAAACACACTGCTGTGGCTTGTCGGAAAACTGTACCTTGTCTGCTGCTTCCAAATAACTGCTTTGTCTGGCTTTGCCCTGCCATGTACTTTTCATCACCATCCAATATCCTGCCTGCTTCCTGTCTGCTGACCCACATTCTGAATTCCAAACAGAAGCTGCAACTGCCGCCACAGTTAATTGAAACACAAGAAAACATTATGGGTAGCTTTAAAAATGCTGTGCATGCTGTTTTTAAAGGTTTCTTCCTCTTAGAAAAGCTGTTTGAGCTACACTAGTGATGCAAGCGCAAAATTCAATGGGGGGTGGGGTATGGGCGGCACTTATCAATATTGTCTTAAGCCAGCCATAGATGGTTAGAATCTGGGCCAGTTCAGCAGGGACTGGAATGGGGGGGGGGGGGGGTGATTTTCAAGCGCCTTGCAGAGGCTATTTCTACTGCTAAAGCACCTGAAAACCATCCCAGTGTGAAAGGGGTCTAACTACCACTTTAATGATTGTGGTTGCTTATCCGTCGCATCTTAGGCCGCGTACACACGAGGAGACGGACCGTTTTCATCGGACATGTCTGAAGGGATCTTTTGGTCTGATGTGCGTACACACCCCGCGGACAGAGAAAGCGGTGACGCATAACACACCAAAGTGCTCAAACAAGGAAGTTCAATGCTTCCAGGCATGCGTCGAATCAATTAGACGCATGCGCGGGATTTCGGTCCGATGGTTGGGCGTACTAACCATCGGACATGTCCGACGGACAGGTTTCCAGCGGACAAGTTTCTAAGTATGTTTAGAAACTTTTGTCCGCTGGAAATTTGTCCGCTAGGCTGTACACACGATCGAACATGTCCGCTGAAACTGGTCTGTGGACCAGTTTCAGCGGACATGTCTCCTCATGCCGCGTACACACGGCAGAGAACCTCGACGGGCGGAACACATCGTTCCACCCGTCGAGGTTCTCGCCCGGCCGTCAGATTCGGCGACCAGCCCGTCGGAAAGGGCGACAAGCCATTCATCCCGACGGGCCGTCGAGCAAATAGAGAACCTGCTCTCTATTTCGGCTCAACGGCATTCCCGACGGGATGCTCGCCGAATCCGTACACACGGCCGAGGTTCTCGGCAGAATCAGGATGCCAGCGAGGTTCTCGCTGGTTTCTGCCGAGAACCTCGGCCGTGTGTACGGGGCTTTAGAGTAGGTTCACACTTGTGAAGACAGCTGCATTTTCCTGCACTAATCCACATGTCTCTGTGTGACCCTGCATTTTTATAAACGGTGGTGGATCAACATCGGGCTTAACTAAGGGGGTGCTGGGGGGAGCAAAGGTATCTTACCTTAATGCATAGGATGTATTAAGGTAAAAACCTTCTGCCTTTTACAAGTGAAACATGAAATATGAACAAAGAATTTCCCTCTAGTGTGTACTTGTCTCAATTAAGAGCACCAAGTGTCATTTTGCTCTGCTGCTTCATTCCTCTCCTATCGGCACGAGTCACTTCTGATACCAAGAGAAAAAGTGTCAGGGGAGTCTCAGTTCTGTTTCTATGTTAAGGGGTTTGTCCCTTCCCTCCAATCAGCTCTCTGTCACTATTTTTCTGACAGCTCAGACAAGCTTTACAAATTCTGTACTTTGAAAGGATGTAGAGAAGATAAACAGGTACAACTTATGTAGGAGGATTTGTTTCATCTCTGTATCATCTGAGGTGCACCCGTTTTGCATTACCTTTTTGTGCTACAGAACTATTAAACGGCCCAATCCTTTCTACTGCTTACTGACACTTGTGTAACATGTCTTCAGCATTGCCTGCAATATCCCCAGCCCTGCCTGTACTGCAACACACTCACTTAGGACCCTTTCACACGGGCAGACCTGAATGGCACTCCATGCTCCTTTATGGAGCCACGGATGTCAGCGGTGACATGCCCGCTGACATCCGACTCGCTCCGATCTGCCAAAGTGTGACGGAGGAAAACCCTACTTCTCCATCCGTCTGGCGGATCAGATGACAACGGACTCTACGGTCCATCGCCATCCGATCCCCCATAGGGGAGAGCGGGGCTTTGACAGGTCGGTCCCTGCACAGTGCGCAGAGACAGGCCTGTCATCTGCCTGCTGAGCCGGGATCGAAAGAGCGATCCCCGCTGAGCAAAGCGGAGCCTGTATACGGACAGCCCTGTGTGAAAGGGCCCTTACTCGTATTCTGAAAGAATAGCCAGCATAAAAGCTAGACATTAGTGGGCAGTCAGAGGGGAATACAAAAAACATGAAAACTTCACAATGTGGGGAATTCAATAAAGCGGCTGCACTACTTTTTTGGCAATAATTGCTCGTTAATGTGTTGCTCCCAATTCAAAAAAACATCTGCAACAGTTTTGTTTCTGACAGCGAATTGTGCGCCAAGTTCAATTAGTTCTAATTTGCTCCACTTCTACATTGTGCCACAATACCCGTGTCAGATTCCAATAAAAAAAAAATAAAAAAAACAGTTTGTATCTTACGAAAGTGGAGCTAATTAATTAAGACCAACTTTCTTTTGGTGTACAGAGACAGATTTTGCAAAAATGTGTCTTGTGCGTTCTAAAAGCAGCGCAGCATGCATCAAATCCAAGAACGATCTCTAGACGGGTACATGACTTTGCAGCACGCTAAGCCACTTTTAGGCCGCATTCACACTATAGCGCACCGTATTGTACCGCGATTTTCCGCGACAAATTGTGGCGGTTTGCCGCGACAAAACACGTCGTTTTTTACCCTTGTTTTCGCTGGGGGGGTGATTTTAACATTGTCTGCTATGCTCGAACGCCGAAGCCGCCTGAAAAAAAAAAAAGAGTCCGGGACTTGTTTTAAGCTTCAGGCGTACGGCGTTTTGGCGTGGAGATGTGAACCATCTCCATAGCCGACAATGTTAACCCCTTATGGACCGCCGCATGTACATTTACATTGGCAGAATGGCACCGACAGGCACATCAACGTATATATACGTTGGTGCCTTGAGGAGGGGGGGGGGAAATCGGGGGTCCGATCGGGACCCCCCCCCCCCCCGGTACATGCGGCGGTCCCCGTTGCTGGCCGAGCGATCCGGGATGAGGGGGCGGCTATTAGTTTTTGTCCGCCCCCTCCGGATCGCTCCCAGCAAATCCGCACGCTCCCCCTGCAGTGCACTTCCTCCTCCTGTGTAAACACAGGAAGGAGGAAGTGATGTGATCTCTCCCCTCAGCGATATTTTCAACCACCGCTGAGGAGAGATCACATCGCACAGTAAGTCTGCACAACACTACACTGACATACACATAGGCACATTAACCCCTTGCGATCACCCCCCCCCCCCCCTCCCCCTGTCACAGTGTCACTGAATGCAGTAATCATACATGTATGATTACTGTATTTATTGTCAGTGTGACAGGCAGTTAGTGTTAGGTTCAGGGTAGCCCCGTACCCCCCCCAATAAAGTTTTAACCCCTTGATCACCGCCCTAGTTAACCCTTTCACTCCCTATTGCCAGCGTCACTAAGCGATCATTTTTCTGATCGCTGTATTAGTGTCGCTGTTCCCGCTAGGTAGCGAATTTTTTTTTATTGCGATTTTTTTTACTAAAGACATGTGCCTAAATAAATTTTGGCCTAAATGTTTGACTAAAATTTAGTTTATTTGATTTTTCTTATAACAAAAAGTAAAAAATATTGATTTTTTTTCAAAAATGTTGCTCTATTTTTGTATATAGCGCAAAAAATAAAAATCTGCAGAGGCGATCAAATACCACCAAAAGAAAGCTCTATTTGTGGGAAGAAAAGGACGCAAATTTTGTTTGGGAGCCACGTCGCACGACCGCGCAATTGTCAGTTAAAGCGACGCAGTGCCGAATCGCAAAAAGGGGCCTGGTCATTTACCTGCATTTTGGTCCGGGTCTTAAGTGGTTAAATCACCGCTCCAGCGTATTTCAGGCTGCAGTAGCGTCGGGCGTAAAAACGCCTAGGTGTGAATGCAGCCTTAGTTCGAACACCTCACAAATCTCTTTGCCAGCCTTTATAAATTCCAAGGATTATCTCTAAATCTAGTTTGTTTTATTTAGTATATATATATTTTAATAGGTACATTTGATAGAGAAAGTAATAAAGATCAGATCATAGTTACAAAAACAGCAATGTACATACATAGAATGCATCAAAATGAGCTACCATCAAAATATCAAACATAAAAAACATTAGAGCAAGTCGTGTAGGCCAGGTAAAATACAAAGTGGATCAAGATCCAAAGCGGACTAACATAGAGGGTACATGTATTCATTTCAGTACACCCCGGAGGGAGCACATCCTCTGCAATTATAAATCAGACTGGTCTCCACCAGCTAGGGTTTGGGGTTCACTAGTATAGGGCAGGAGAAAGAAGAGAAACTAGGGGTGAGAGGAAAGGGATGAGGTAGTAACTAAGCAGAGAAAATAGGGCCAATTAAAGGGAAAGGGGACTGCAAGTAGAATTGTGCAATTTTGACCAGAAAAAAAATCTGTGATTTAAAAAAAATATAAATAAAAATAAACTTGATTCACAACTGCAATCAAGCTTTTTTTCTCTGGTGGACATCGTGCCAGTTTCTAGGCGAGGCCGTGGCTTCGGCCTAGTGCGCCGCGATCCTGGGAAAAGGCTAGGCTAGGCCGAAGCTGCTGCCTTTTGCCAGGATCGCTGCGAGCAGCATTTTTTAGGCGAGGCTGCGGCTTTGGCCTAGTCCGCAGAGCACCGGTCCTATGGAAAAAATAAAATAACATTGATTTGATCAAAATCTGAGTCTATTTGACCTCCCAACTCGATTCAAATCGATTTTTTCCCCAGCCCTAAAACTGTAGGTAGCCCAGATTTCCAGAGAGCCAAGTTATAGCCAGTCAGACCCACCAGATCTTCAATTTGGGGTCACAACTGAAGGGATCTTGCCTTAACCCAAGCATCTCAGACCATTCCAAACATCTCTGGAAAAACATGGGAAGAGCTCAGCTGAACACGGAAACACTCAGAAAGGCTCGCACCTCTGGCCAAATAAGGTACTGCACACCCCATTGGCTTAAAGGGGTTGTAAATGTTTGTTTTTTATTTTCTAAATAGGTTCCTTTAAGCTTGTACATTGTTGGTTCACTTACCTTTTTCTTCGATTTCCCTTCTAAATGTTTTTTTTCTTTGTTTTCTTTGTCTGAATTTCTCACTTCCTGTTCCTCCTCAGTAAGCTGTTCTGGCTGACTAACCACCGCTCGGATGATGGTGGAAAGCTTACTGAGGAGAAACAGGAAGTGAGAAATTCAGACAAAGAAAAAGAAACATCTAGAACAGAAATCGAAGGAAAAGGTAAGTGAACCAACAATGCACTAGATTAAAGGAACCTATTTAGAAAATAAAAAACAGACCTTTACAACCCCTTAAATCCTGCTCATTGTGCGAGACAACACTCGCAAACCGAGTCATGATTTAAAAAAAAAAGAAAAAGTTGCTCGTCTTTCACAATGTTCATTAACCGCGTTACTCATAAACCGAGGTTCCCCTGTACTTTGGTCCGACTTTCATGCAACTTGAGGGCCATAAACTTCAATGTTAACCATCAACAGTTACATGACAGTTGTACCTGAATGTTATACAATGCAACAGTTGTCCATAATCACTGGTCAAAGCCAAGTCGCAACCATCCAAAGTTGCACTCCACAGCCGGGACAACTTTGGAGTTGTACAAGTGTGAAAAGAGCCTTATACCTGAGTGCAGACAACCCTACAGCACCGAGCTGCCACATTTTAAAGCAGTGGTCCACACGTTTTTTTTTTTTCTATTATTATTCTAAAAGCCAGCAGCTACAAATACGGCAGCTGCTGACTATTAAAAAATGGACACTTACCTCTCCAGCACGCCCGCAATGTCAGCAGACGAGGCTGAGCCATCGCTCAGGCCTCGGCTGCTTCCACCGCCATCCTTGGTGAGGGAATCAGGAAGTGAGGCCTTGTGCCTTCACTGCCTGATTCCCTAAAGCGCATGCGCGAGGATCGCGGCGTGCCGTCACTGGTCCCCACTCTCTCCTGGGAACAGTGTTTCCCAGAAGACAGCGAGGGTGCGACGTCACGAGGCTGGACTCCCTGTGGGAGTCAGAACCCGGAAGTGGTGCAAATACCTGTCTCAGACAGGTATCTTCACCCCCTCCCCCCTGAAAGGTGCCAAATGTGACACCGGAGGGGGGGGGGGGGAATCCAAAAAGCAGAGGTTCACTTTTTGTGTGAACCTCTGCTTTAAGAATCGCAGTGACTTTTGCCTGCTGCCAAAAGTGGGTATAGACTGTGTACCTGTGCCTTCTGCTCACAGCAAAACACTAGAATCTCGGGCACAAGGGCTAAATGTACATGAGGCTTTATTTCCATGTCCCCATATAACAAAGATAAACAAAACGAGATATGCTTGTAGACCTAATCGCGAGCAACCATAGATCCTTCCATAATTAGTGAATGTTGTCACCCTAGGACAGGAAGTGTGTTACTGGCTGCATCACCAGATGAAATAAAGGAGGGGGGAAAAAAAAAATCTATAGACTGGTGAGCTGCAACATAATAGGTTTTCTTTTGGGATTGCATAAGCTTTAGGTGTACCCATGTGTACACCTCTGCAAAGGGAGGTTCAGACAGTCCAATCCGCCCTATAGGCTCACTATGCAAGGCGCTTAGGGCCCCTCAAAGCTGTGGAGGGCCCCCCCAAATTAATAGAGTAATTTTCAGCCCCTCACCCCGCTTCTCAACTCGCTGGCTGCATGGGAGAAGAGGCAAGAAGTCAGCAACCCCCGCTTCTCACTTTAATGTAAGATGTAATTTCCGACAGCAGAACACCCCCTCCCCCTGCTTCTCAACTTTAGTGCGACATGTCACGGTCAGCGATCGGCATGGAGTACAGATAGCTGGTCCCAATATGACAGCTGGCTGTGTGTCCCTGGATGCACACTATTATACTGGAACCAGCAGATGTGTCTGAGCAGCTTCTGCATCCCAAAAGTGAGAGAAAATCCCCAAATTTGGGAACAGGAATAGACAGGAAATATTCTAATAGGGAGATCAGTTCTGGGATTTTCCTGACGGGAAATTTCTCCAATGGGACACTGATGGCAAAAAAGAAAAACTAACAGGGCTTATACTCTCTCGATACAAAAAACAAACAAAAAAAAGATTTGCACTTTGTTCAACTTTAAAACGGAACACTTGAAAGCGGAAGTTGCGCTCATCCTGAACGGCACTCATGGAAAACTATGTTAGCAAAATGACTTGCGAATTTAAGCAATCACAATGGATCAAAATCGCAATAGAATTTGCAGCAGTGTGAACCGGCTCTTATGTGATCTGATTATGGTGCGGCAAAAAAAAAAAAGCCTGCACTTTTTTGCGCAGTACGATGCGAATTGAGCCAATACAAAATTAGGGCCGGTTCACACTGCTGCGAATTCTATTGCGAATTTGATCCTTTGCGATTGCTCAAATTTGCAAGTATTTTACTAACATAGTTTTCCATGAGTGACGTTCACATCAATGTGTTGCGAATCTAAGCTGCGTTAAAGGGTCCTGTGCGTGTTTTGATCCGTGTGCGATACGAATTCGGTTCTATAGATTGGCATTCCCTGAAATCGCGGTCGCGAATTGCGCCAAAATCGCACAATTTTGAAAACGCAGTAGTGTGAACTGGCCCTTAGCCTAAATTCACGTTGGAGCGATTTGTCATGCGATTTGAGAGATCAAATGACATGACAAGTCGCAGCCTATTGGAGGCAATGGCACTGTTCCAATCAAGGCGACACTGATTTGCAAAAGTCGTTCCTGTACTACTTTTGCCATTTCAGGTGTGACTCCAATAGACATCTGTGTATGAAGCCACACAGGGGTCTATCACGTATAAGGATGAGCTTTGGCGTGTTCGCATGGAACACGTGCAGAGCCCGCCAGGAAGTGTGCACGGCGCTGCGCTAATCACAGCTAGGGAGACATTTCCCGATCTCTGCAGCCGAGCATCGGGACAATGTCTCCCCGGCTGTGATTAGCGCAGCACCGTGCACACTTCCTGGCGGGCTCTGCATGCGAACACGCCAAAGCTCATCCTTTATTACGTAGCCCCCGAAATTGCGCTGACCTTGCTACTCTGAAACCGCGCTACTTCAAGTGAAGTAGCGCAAATTTAAAGTGGCATCAATGTGAACCAGGGCTTAATGTGCATGTGATTTGAGTAAGAATGTGATGCGATCCCATGCTGTGTCCCGCACCAGCCGGACAGATAGAAAACGAACAGCTTTTACAATACAAACCGTCTGTGAAGCGAGCCCTCGTTCACACCAATGCCATTTGTGTCGCACAGAACCGGTCAAATTGTTGCTAAAGTTCCTGAATCTTTCCTGCGTTTTCATTGCGACTTGCATCCTGTTAAATGAGGTCACAAGCCACAATAAAATCGCACATCCAAATGCCACAGATCGGCGGCTTTGAGACTGCGCTGGAGAAGCGCAATCTCAAATTCGTACTGGTGTACACACGCGTGCGTCTCACCAGCTGGGTCCCCAAAGAACAAGACGGCAGCAAGGGGGCACCAGGAGACCAGCGGAGAACCAGCCCGGGTGAAGCCAGCGTTGGATCTCCAGGCTGTGGATATTTGTATGATACAAGCCAGCAGATACAGCATTTGCAGCTGCTGACTTGTTTGAGAAATAACAGCAGTTCCTCTTTCAGAGTCAGATGTAATGGAGGCGCAATGACAAGCTTCATATCTCCTATACAAGTAAGCCCAGGTTCCCCCCTGTATAAAGCAGCAGCACCCCTTCCCCCCATATCCTGCCCACAGGGCACCTCACCTACCGGCATGATGCAGAGCGGAGATGTACAGACAGACAGGACGTGTGACAGCTCAGCCCTAGACGATGCTCCGCCCCCCGTCCAGCCCTGCTTCCTGTGTGACGACACGGAGGAGGGAGCGCCTCCTTCCCTTCCCAGCTCATAGGACATGAAGATGCTGCCATCTTGTGGTGTACATGGTCAGGCTGAGGAGCACACAGTGATCATCATGGGAGAAGCCGACACAAAGTATGTACACAGCGCTCCTCGCTCGCCTGCCCACCTACCTTAGCCCGGTGTGGGAGTCGGTGGCTGTGCTCATCGGCCGTACTAAGCTCCTGAGCCCCGGGACAAGTTGTCCGCATTGTTTGTGGGCTCTCCTTCCTGTTTGGTGACTTGTTGGGACTTGTATCCATGTAACACAGCTCCAGTGCCAGGAGGGGGGGGGCAGTGTGAGGAGCTGATCGGAGGGGGGTGTTTACTGGCACACTCTGGAGGGCCACAGCCAATCACACCCCCAAACTTCACACTTTTATTAAAGTTAGAAAATGTTAGCCAACACTTGATTGGCTGCTGGGGGCCCAGCCTGCTTTCATGTCCCATAAAGATCAACAACAGAGAAAACAATTGCTGTCCATGGGCCCTATTCACACCTACTGATGAGCCCAGGTTAGGAGGCTGCCAGGACGGTGTCACCCAATCATCTACAGCCACACATATACAAGGTGTATACATACAAGGAATGACCGCAGATGATTGGCCCGTACAGGTGATATCACACTTATAAGTTTGAATCCCAGTCCAGACACACCCAAGTTTATAACCAGTGAAGAGATCACACAAATCTGAACCCACCTAAGCTATCCCACCGGGGGGAGCTGTCAGAGCCGACAGCCAATCACAGGCAGTGGAGGCATTCCCCGCCCGGCAGCTGCACCTATACATGCCACTGCAGGGCAGGGACTGCCTTCAACTCCTATGATTGGCTGTTGGCTTTGACAGCTTCCTGGCGGGATAGATCAGGTAGGTTCAGACTCAACTTGAATCAAAAAGGACTGGCAACTCGGATGCTCTTGGATAAAAGTACTTTATTGGTTACATGGGTACAGTCTATACGCTGACGCGTTTTGGCTAAGAAGCCTTCGTCAAAACATCAGGTTCAGACTCAAGGCCTGAGCTCATTCACATCATACGGGCTCGCTGCGCAAAAATGTAGCGTGTACCTGGATACATTTTCATACAGTGCAGCTCATTATAATGCACTGTGGTGCAAAGATCTGAACGATGTGTCATATGGCGACGCATCAATTAAGTAAAAGAAAAGGAAACAATATGTTCTAACAACACAACACCCCCTTACGAAATATAAACCAGCATGCACGTGGCTGAGTAAGGCTGTACACTGCCCAGATCAGTGCATTTCTGTAGCATGTATGGCCAGGCGTTTCTGATCGGCTGCAGAAAGGAAGCCTGTACAAATCAATAACAGGCTGGCATTGCCGAGCGATTACCTGCAGTTAGGGTCTGGTGTGCGCCCCAGGGTCTGCATCCTGGGGTGCACAGCCATGCCTAACAGGTAATGGCTCCAAGTGATTACATGTGTACAGCCACAAACATTGTCAGCCTGTCATTGATTTGTACAGGCTTCCTGTCTGCAACCAATCCGAAACACCTGGGTTATTCCCGCTACAGAAATAAACTGTGCTGCACAACTGTAGGGTTTTCCTTAGACTCCATTCACACTTGTGCAACTCCAAAGTCCAAAGAATAGAATATTTATGTAGTGCTGTCAATTTCCGCTGTGCTTATTATACACTCACAGCAGTCCTTGCCCTCAAGGAGCTTCCAATCTAAGTTCCCTAAGGCCCCTTTCACATTGGGGTGGGAGCCATGGTGGCGGTATAGCGCCGCTAAAAATAGCGGCGCTATACCGCGGGAATCGGCCGCTAGCGGTGCGGTATTAACCCCCGCTAGCGGCCGATAAAGGGTTAATACCGCAGAGGCGCATTGTGGGCAGTATTGCCGCGGTTTCCCATTGTTTTAAATGGGAAGGAGCGGTATACACGCCGCTCCTCTCACCGCTCCAAAGATGCTGCTGACAGGAGATTTTTTTCTCTCCCGCCAGCGCATTGCCTCAGTGTGAAAGCCCTCGGGCTTTCACATTGAGTATGCAGTGAAGGAGTTTTTCAGGCGGTATAGCTGTGCTATTTTTAGCGCTGTACCGGCTGAAAAACTCCCTAGTGTGAAAGGCCGGGCTCACGCGGCTCCGATATAAAAAGTCGGACGACTTCCGTTTCTGACTTTGCCCTGCAACTTCATGTTTGACTTCCATGCGACTTCAATGAATTGGATCTGACAATACCAGGCCCTTTGAGTCTGGTATGAATCTTGGGGGGGGGGGGGGGGCAGGAATAGAGAGAAAATGCAAAATCCAGGTAGAGCTGGGCGATTTTGGCCCCCCCAAAAAAATCTGAGATTTTTTTCCTGATGGAAGCCGTGGCCTTGCCTAAAAACCTAGGACTGGCGCTTTGTGGACTAGGCCTAAGCCACGGCCTCGCCTAAAACATCCTGCTCGCTGCGATCCTGGGAAAAGGCAGCGAGCAGCATCCAGCCTCGCGGCCTTTTCCCAGGATCACGGCGAGCTGTGGGCAGGATTTTTTAGGCGAGGAGCGCCGGTCCTATGGAAAAAAAAATATTGATTTGGTCAAAATCTGAATTGATTTGCCCTCGCAACTCGATTCAAGATTCAAATCGATTTTTTTCCCCAAGTCCAGGCAGGTAGTGCCATGGTTGGGATTTGAATCGACAACCCCAGTGCTGCTAGGTAGAAGTGCCAACTACTTCATTAGCATGTTTATTTTCCAAAATCATCTTCCAGAATGGCTTCTTGAGAGATGACTGGCTCTGCCTTCATCAGGAAACACAAACCAGAAAGAGATTAACCACTTGTCGACCGCCGATTTACGTAGACAGAATGGCATGGGCAGGCAGAAGGACGTACCTGTACGTTCCTTTGAATCTGCTGTCTAGCAGGAGCGCACCCCGCAAACTCGATGTTTGCTGGCAGCCTGTGATTGCGGCAGGGAGAGGCAGACCGAGGGGCTGGTTAGGCGATTAAGCCTTAATCGCCTACACCAGCCCCTCCCTGTAGGCGATCGCATGGGACACTGACAGGTCCCATGCGATCACCTCTCCAATCAGCGGCGAGCCGCGCCACGCGCGCATGCGCAGTGGGTGCCCGGCCGTGAAGCCGAAGGCTGTCACGGCTGGGTGCCCACAGTCGAGATGGAGACGCCGGCTGGGGAGGGGGGGAGAGGAGCGGAGCCCCGGTCGGCGCGTCGCTGGAACGCAGGAGCAGGTAAGTGAGTGTTTATTAAAAGCCAGCAGCTACACTTTTCCTTCCAATTTACAATTATGTGCCACTTTGTGTTGGGCTATCATATAAAATTCCAATAGATTGCATTTACAATTTTGGTAGTAACAGTAATATGGAAAATGTCAAGGGGTATGAATACTTTTTTAAGGCACTGTAGCTAAAAAGATCAATTGGCATTGTCCTGGAACAACAAAGGCATCATCAAATGGAACGCCAAGCACCCAGGAACCCTTATCAACCTGTGGAGGAACCCCAGGATTCATAGAACCCTTGTTGAGAATGGCTGCTTTAAAGGGTTGGAAGAGTTAACGTGCACGCGAGCTGAATATCGGGTAGCATTGGCCGGGCCAATAGAAGCAGTCCGACATTGGGCCCCTGTGTACGGCAGCTAATCCGTCAGGAGCCGACTGTTTAGCTGGTTTCTGTTGAAAGAGCATGAATGTAGAAGGTTGATCGAGGCGATCGATTTGATCAACTTTTTCAACCAATGGCTGAGAGTGGTGATTGGTGTGTTCTGGGGGGGGGGGGGGGCGTTCCTCTGTCAGAACACAATAGCACAGCAGGGGAGATCACTGTACTAACATTAACCACTTAGGACCCGGACACATATGCTGCTAAATGACCCAAGGTGTTTTTACAATTCGGCGCTGCGTCGCTTTAACAGACAATTGCGCGGTCGTGCGACGTGGCTCCCAAACAAAATTCACGTCCTTTTTTTCCCCACAAATAGAGCTTTCTTTCGGTGGTATTTGATCGCCTCTGCGATTTTTATTTTTTGCGCAGTAAACTAAAATAGAGCGACAATTTTTGAAAAAAATCAATATTTTTTACTTTTTGTTATAAAAAAAATCAAATAAACGAAATTTTAGTAAAACATTTAGGCCAAAATTAATTCGGCCACATGTCTTTAGTAAAAAAAAAAATAGCTACCTAGCGGGAACAGCGACACTAATACAGCGATCAGAAAAATGAATGCAATAGGGAGTGAAAGGGTTAACTAGGGCAGTGATCAGGGGGTTAAAACTTTATTAGGGGGGGGGGTACGGGGCTACCCTGAACCTAACACTAACTGACTTTCACACTGACACTAAATGCAGTGATTAGATCACTGCATTCAGTGACACTGTGACAGGGGGGGTGATCACAAGGGGTTAATGTGCCTATGTGTGTGTGTGTCAGTGTTGTGTTGGTGCACACTTACTGTGGATGTCTTCTATCATCAGCAGCGGTGGGAAACACCGCTGCGATGAGAGATGACATCATTTCCTCCTCCTGTGTAAACACTGGAGGAGGAACTGACACGAAGGGGGGGGGGGGGCCGGAAAAACACGGACATCCGCCCGCTTGTCGGCGATCGCTCTCAGAGCCAGGGGGACCGCCGCACGCCGCGGAGGGGGTCCCGATGGGACCCCCGAACCGCACAAAGGCGAGGACGTAAATTTACGCCCTAGTGCCTGTACGAGCCATGTTGTGGACGTACATAGGCGTGCGGGGGTCCTTAAGTGGTTAATGAATGAATGACTTGTATAGCGCTATGCATGCAAACTGAATCGCCTCTGGGCGCTTTTTCCAGCCAGTGTTTGCTTGGCTGGTGCGGTCATTTTATCCCAGAGGGACTTGACACGCTAGCGCTAAATAGTAAGTACAACAGCTCCTCCCAAACTATTCATTTTTTTTTTCGTTCAGCCCGCTGGGTTGAAATAAAAAAATAAATAAAAAACGAATAGTGTATTAGGCTTTGGTTCACCTTTTAGCCTAGGTTCACACTTGTGCAATGCTGGAACCTGCGCGTTACATTGGCGGTTCCCACATCGCATCTCTCCTGCAGGCAGTTCACACTGCGGGTATCAATACATTGGTAATGACACCCCCAGATCGGTTCGCAGCTCGCAGTGGGAACTGTAAACTCGCACAGGAATCAGATCGCACACCCATGAACTTTTTTTTTTTTACATCTTAAGCAAGCAAATGTATGAACCCGCATTGCGCAGACATCGCATGTAATCGGCATCTGCTGTGCAAATCGCATTGAGCCCAGGTTCACACTGGGTACGGTTTAGTTCGATTTGAGATGCGATTTCACATGTGAAATCGCATCTCAAATCGGCGGCAATTGCCGGCAATGACACCGTCCTAATCGGTGCGACGCCGCATCTGCAGCGCTGCACCGATTTCAAAAAGTAGTTCCTGTACTACTTTTTGTGATTTCAGGACGCGATTTACATTGACATCTGTGCAGAAACCTGCACAGATGTCTCCTAAATCGCGCCTGCCAGAGGGAGTGAAATCGCACAAGTTCAGCTGAACTTGCACGATTTCAGCTGAACTCGCACAATTTCACTCCCGCAGCCCAGTGTGAACCAGGGCTCAATGTCTGAGATGGCATATGTGTGAGCTGGGCTGAGGGAGATTTTTCACAACTTCCCCTCCCCCTCCCAATGCACTGCAGCCTTTCAAGCACATTACAATTCACTCTTCAGCCTTTAAATAAAAGTACATCTATATTATTCCATACCTGTTCATAGTCTGGGCACAGGCATACAGTAGCATTAGCATGCCAATTTTTGAGTGTACATGGCAAGTCAGCTGGCATCAGGAAGTAGTGGGAATCCGGCTGTGACATGAGATAAAGGAGGACCAACAAAGATATGGGTGGAGAGGAAGAGAATGTTGTTTGCACTTGGTGTGTTCTGTTGTGACGTTACTTGTTACCCATTATTTATTTGTGTACTAGGCTAGCAGAAGCAGGGACCCTGAAGGGTTTAATAGCTGATCCTCTGTATGTTCTAAACCAGAAACCCCTTTTCTATAGAGCACATCCACCCAGGCCAAGAGGGCAATACAGCATGCAAGAGTCCTTTTCTAACATCTTGGACCGCTGTGCAGACAGCTGTGTTAGTCAATGAAGACGGCTGTGCGGACTGGCCCTGAATGCAGACAGTGTGCCTCGGGGGTTGTGCACCCGTCCCGGCTGCACAACTGTCAAATTTGGATGTATGGTCAGTACAGCTGATGCGTCTCTATTGTGTAAGGCTGGGTTCACACTACGATTTTCCCGTCTGTCAGCCGCATACGATTTCAGTTTTGAAAACGTACGGGCCCGTACGGGAAAACGCATACATAGACAATGCATTGCAAATCGTATGCACTCAGATGCATCCGGGTGCGTACGATTTGCTGGCAAAAAGTTTAACAGTACACAAAACCGTGTTCGACCACGGTTTTGAGTCCGTTTTTGAAACCGTATGGCAAACGCATACGTTTTTTTTAACATTAAAGTCAATGGAAAACGCACATATGTGCGGTTCCATACGTATAAACCGTATGCGTTTTTCGTCTGCGCATGCACATTTTCAAAACAAGAACATCTTTATTTATTAAATGACACTAATTCCAAAAACGTATGCGTTTTTTTAATCAAAACGGATGGAACCGTACGCACTTTTGAAACCGTATACGTTTTATAAACGCATACGTTTACGTACGGTTCAATCCGTTTCAGCCGCATACGTTTTTTCATATAAATCGTGTGCGGCTGACGGACGGGAAAATCGTAGTGTGAACCCAGCCTAACATAGGAGGCCTGCATGCAGCTCCACACTGCTTTGGACACAAACACGTGATTGTTGCACACAATACTATGGGCCAGATTCAGGTAGATGGGAGCATCTTTAATCTGAAGTAACGTTTCTCATTTACGTTACTCTGCCGAAATTTTAGGAGCAAGTGCTGTTATTCATGAAGCACTTGCTCCTAAAGTTGCGGCAGTGTATCGAAAATGAGCCGGCGTTATTCAAATTGGGCGGGTACGGGGCGTGTATTATTTAAACTAGGCGCGATCCCGCGGCGAACGTACTGCGCATGCGTCGACTGTCAATGCATCCCAGTGCGCATGCTCCAAATTCTGTCAGTGAACGTCAATGACGTCACATCCCCATTCATGAAAGTTTTACGCAAGCGACGCAAATTTTTTTTTTTTCGACGCGATGACGACGGCTATACTTAACATAGGATACTCCACTAGGGGGCTGCTTTATCTTTACGCCGCGTATCGCTTACGGAAACGTCGGAAAGTCACTGCGTCGCGCCCGAATACGATCGTGAATTGCTGATTCCCGCTGATTAACATATTTTTGGCGTTAATCAGCGGGAACGCCCCCAGCGCCATTTTTAAAATTGCAGTTGCGATGCGATGGTGAAATTCAATTACGCCGCACGTATCGGAACTCCAACCCGGCGTTTCTTGTTTTCTGGTTACAGAAAACAAAAACACTGGCTTAAAGTGACAGTTAGGCTGGCGTATCACTGATACTCCAGCCTAACTCTACCTAAATCTGGCCTAAAATGTGAATTTGGCCCATAAAGTGTGCTCTCTTAAAGTGGTTCTAAACCTTTTTTTTTTTTTTTTTACTGAACAGCAGGTTTATACTTACCTTGTCTGTGCGACAGTGTTGCAGAGTGGCCCCTAACCTCCTCTTCTGGGATCCCCCCCCCCCCAGCGCTCTCCACTCCTCTTCTTCCAGTGCCCTGCATAGCAAGCTGCTTGCTATGGGGGCACTCATGCAAACTCGCACCCCAGCTGGGCTGTGTGCTTCTATAGACACATGCAGCGCAGCTCAGCCCTGCCTCCAGCACCCTTCTTACAGGATTTGTTAGGCTGCAGCAGGGGCAATACCTCCCATTGCTATCAGCAAAGCCCGTGAGACCAGGAGGAGGGGGAGAACATCTGCTGCAGACGGACACAGCGCTGGATTGTGAATGGACCCAGGTAAGTGTTATGGGGGGGGGGGGGGGGGTTGTTGCTATTAAAAGTTTTTTTATTCTCATGTACTGTTGATAATGCATTATGGCAGTGGTCATCAACCCTGTCCTCAGGGCCCACTAACAGGCCAGGTTTTATGTATTACCTTGGGGAGCAAATGATATCACCTGTGATGTATTTCAGTTATCTTGCAAACCTGGCCTGTTAGTGGGTTCTGAGGACGGGGTTGATGACCACTGCATTAAGGTATATAGTCACTTGCCTTTAAAAATCCCCAACAGTACATTTTAAGTGGTTCTACAGGGTATGTTATTTTAGTCAAGTGAATACTTCCCCTAATTTGGGATTTTATTGGTATGCTGTGTGGGTAAAAAATAAATAAAATATATATATATATATATTTTTATATATATACACAATTTTGTATTTACTTGATGGAGAAAGTGCCCCAATTTTAGTAGTCACCATAATCCCTGGTTCACACTGGGCTGCGGGAGTGAAATTGCGCGATTTCAGCTGAAATCGCGCAATTTCACTCCCTTTGGCAGTCCCGATTTTGGCGCGATTTAGGAGACATCTGTGCAGGGTTCTGCACAGATGTCAATGTAAATCGCGTCCTGAAATCGCAAAAAGTAGTACAGAAACTACTTTTTGAAATCGGTGCAGCGCCGCAGATGCGGCGTCGCACCGATTAGGACGGTGTCATTGCCGGCAATTGCCGCCGATTTGAGATGCGATTTCACATGTGAAATCGCATCTCAAATCGAACTAAATCATGCCCAGTGTGAACCAGGGCTAAGGCTGGGTTCACTGCAGTGCAAATCGCATGCGATGTCTGTTTGGTGCGATTTCAGCCATATAGATAATATGTAATTATGTGGTGAAATTGCGCTCCCCTGTGTTACTTGTAATCTGTATTCCTCCTATTATTATATGGTGGGATGTTTCCCTGCAAAGGTAATACACTCTCCTATTGTGCAATATATAGAAATGTGAATAAACGTGATACACGTGCAAAACTTGTCAGGTGATACACTTGTAAGTTTTCTTCAATATTATATACCTCTAGGTGAACAGAAATCATATATCTATCAAAAACCATAAACATATCATATAAAAGTTCATACACCTCTAAGTGAACAAAAGTCATAAATATATCAAAAACCATAAACATATAATGTAAAAGTTCATATATAGTGGGTTGTCCAGTTATTCGCTCTTTGTCCGTATTGGGGAGTATATATTAAGGTGTATTCCTCGGTGGTGTGTTCAAACTACTACACACCACAGAGGAATACACCATTATATATACTCCCCAATACGGACAAATAGGGAATAACTGGACAACACACTATATATGAACTTTTACATGATACGTTTATGGTTTTTTAGTTGACTGGTCCCTTATACATCAGATGTATGTGTGTAGGACAACCAACATTGGATGGTCCCTCCTTAGGCATTGGGGAGGTGAATGGTATTGGTTTTGCACGCCACGTTCTTCCCAGCAATTGCTTTTATGTTGGTGGAATTTGTTGAATTTTTTTACTCATTCGTTGAATATATTTGAATGCTTTGTATTGCTTTATGGTCCAGTGAGTCAATTGTTACAGAAAGGTCACCTTGGACTTCAGTGTGTATTTAGCACCTCTGTTTTACACGTCTTCTTCTGTTCCTTACCTTGTTTCTACTCTTTTTTTTTTTTCTAATTATATTATCCCAGGCTCTTATATTCAATGAATTTTTAAATGTTTGCACCTTGTAAAGCTTACATAAAAACCAGAAGCATATACATTATCAATCCATACCCTTCTATCAGCTAAGATGACTACCACTTTTTAAACCACTAATGGTGGTTATTGTGGTTGTATAATGCAGGGGGATTAACGGCGGTATGCGGCAGCGGCAGCGGCAGCATCATATCTACAAGTATGAGGGACAGGACATGGCTGCAATATGCGGGGGGGGGGGGGGGGGAGTATTCTATTTTGGTATCGGGGGTATTTGCGGGAGTACAAGTACTCCCGCAAATACTCGGCATCGGTCCCAATACCGATACTAGTATCTGTATCGGGACAACCCTAATAGGTACAGATCTGCATATTTTTTTATATAACACAGGATCACATATTGGGGTCAATTCACAAAGAGAAACGTTATTGGTTTTCTTCAGGTGTTAAATTAGCACTCCTTATTTAACGCTAGCAAACATGGTATTCACAAAAGCTATAATCGTTATTTAACACAGTCGTTATGGTTTTCAACTGACTCTTTATCCAAACGTTATTCTAACTACTCAGACGTTATTATTAAGATTCGGGACATTAAAATAACTCTTAAGATCGTTAAATAATGCTAGAGGGATGCATTCTGGGAGCAGAAGGGGAGGAGAACAGCTGCATGTGGAAAAGAGCAGATACAGAGAGAGAGAGAGAGAGAGAGAGAGAGAGAGAGAGAGAGAGAGAGAGACACAAGCAATACACATGGAGATTGAGCATGTGATGTGCAAAACTTCTAGTGTGTGTTTTTCTAAAGCCATGTGTATTTCCTCATACAGAGAATAAATCATGGGAGATGATAATCGGAATTTAGCTATCACCTGGGTTTCAGAAAAGTCATCCAAAATAGTATGTGAACGGAATACACATTTATAAATCTGAACAACATTCTAACGTGTTCTTCTTCACCTCTGGATAATTTTAAGTTCAAATAGAGCACGGTTCTAGCTTGCCCAACACTACACTACACTACAAAAATCGCCAAAAGCTTACTCTAACAACAAAATATCGCCTGGGAAATGTCATAACGCCACCCTGAGGGAGGTGTTAATTTAACGATTGCTTAACGATTGATAACTGTCCAAAAAATCTTTGTGAATTGCACTTCTGTACATATTTAACGATTTGAATCTTTAAAATAACGATTTGAATCTTTAAAATAACGATTTGAATCTTTAAAATAACGATTTGACTCTTTAATAAGGATCCACACCTTAAAATATCGTTTCTGTGTAGGGAAACGTTATTTGATGATTTTTCAGAGCGTTAAATCGTTTAGTGAATTGAACTAGCTTCAATAACGTGCAAAATCGTTAAAATAACACTCGCAATCTGAAAATAAAGCTTTGTGAATTGACCCCATTGTGTTACAGAAGGGATGGGAGGATTTTATAGTAGTTAAGAGAGCAGCAGGAGGGAAGGAGGCCGACACTGACAGAGCAGACAGGTGATGGGGGTAGAGAGAAGGACAGAGCAGGGCTATGGATGAAGGAGGCACGTACAGTGAGGGAAAAAGAGTATTTGATCCCCTGCTGATTTTGCACATTTTCCCACTGACAAAGAAATAATCAGTCTTTAATTTTATGTGTAGGTTTATGAGAGACAGAAGAACAACAAAAAAGTCCAGAAAACCACATTTCAAAAAAGATTGAGATTTTCCTAGCTTGTGACGGAAAATATTAGTTATATGAAGACAGGAGGTGAGTATCTTATGCATTATTCTTTCTTTTAATAATGCTCATAGCAGAAAAATACAGTAACCATTTAGTGAAACTAGAAAAAACTTTTAGAACTACAACTCCCAGCAGTCCTTGGGCTACAGTAGCCCCTCCCAGACCCTAGTCTGTATATAAGGGACTGCCTCAGGTGTAGGTGTCCTCTTTCTTATGCGGAATGGCCTTGCTCTGGATCACGAACTCCATCCAGATCTCGCCTCTGTTGCCCGGAACCCACCGGCCGGTCTGAAAATCCAATACTGGAGGGAACAAACAGGAACGTGGCTAACTTCGTCCCAACGGGGACTGCAGGTAATCCAAACATCGCAACCGATCGGTCAGCCGCCTGGAAAGGCGCACACGGAATGTTCAATAGCCTGAAATAGACAAAACAACGTAACAGGGAGGGAAAAGGGAGGGAAGATACTCGCCTCCTGTCTTCATATAACTAATATTTTCCGTCACAAGCTAGGAAAATCTCAATTTATATATCAGACAGGAGGCTCATATCTTATGCAAGTTCAAAGCTAGCAACAGTATGTTAATAAAAATATACAATGATGCAGAGGAGAACATCATAAAACTGACATGGACACGTGTTCCTCAGGTCTGAAGTAGAAGTGGCGAAAGGTGGTCTCGGAAGACCAATCAGCCGCCAGGAGTAGGTCAGACAGGGAGCCTCCTGAAGAGACTATTTTAGTAGCCATAGCGCCTCTGGAAGAGTGGGCACCAAACAGGGAAATGTCTATGCCCGCCATTTCCATGGTTGAGCGCACCCATCGCGCCATTGTGGCGGAAGAGACTGGGAGATGAGGTCTAACATAGGAGACGAGGAGTTGTGAAAGGTCTGAAGAGCGGAGATCGACCGTCCGTGATTCGTATGCTTGTAGGCAACGTACCACGCAAAGTCGAGGATGTTCGGGAAAGAACGGGTAAAAGACCGTGTGAATGCCCGTCTTGGTTCTGCGGACCACCGAGAATTTGACCCCTTGAGGTGAGAATTGTCGTCGAGAAATGTCCAACGCTCTCACGTCTGAGACGCGTTTTACTGAGACTAAACATAGCAAAACGGTCAATTTATAAGACAGCAGCTTCAAGGGCAGGTCGTCGTTGTCCTGCCATGAAGAAAACATGTCGAGCAACCTGGAGACATCCCAGGTTGTCTGGTATCTAGGCTTAGGGGGGCGCTTGAATCTTATGCCTCGCAAAAGTCTACATACCAGTGGATGTTGTCCTACTGGCAGAGAGTCCACGGGGTGGTGGTGTGCTGAGATAGCTGAGCGGTACACATTGATGGAACTGTATGCTTTACCAGAGTCAAAAGACTCTGCTAAATAGTTTACCACCAATGCTACAGGTGCGTGTATGGGATCAACCTGCCGTTGATCACACCAACGAACCCAGAGTTGCCAGGCAGATCGATAGGCCGATCTAGTCCCGGGGGCCCAGGCCAGGGTAAGGAGGTCCTTAGCTGATCTTGAAAGGCCGCTATCCGCGTCCGGGACCCTGAAATCAACCATGCTAGAAGGTGTAGGTTGCCTTCCATGACCAGGGGGTGAGAATCCCCGATTGGGTTGGTCAGCAGGTGTGGGAATTGGGGGATCAGCCTGGGGTAATCCACGGCCATCCCCAGCAAGAGAGGGAACCACGGTTGCGTCGGCCACCAGGGTGTGATCAATACAACTGTCGCTCGTTGGTTCGCTGTATGGAGGAGAAATCTGGAAATCATCTGGAAGGGGGGGAATGCGTAGTGCGTTCCCCCCCGGCCAGATGTGGCGGAAGGCGTCTACTGCGGATGCCTCCGGATCTGGTCTCCAGCTGAAGAAGCGAGGCAACTGATGATTGAGACGAGAAGCGAAGAGGTCCGTGTCTAACGGGCACCAAAGCTGTCTCAATCGAAGGAAGACTGAACGCTCCAGGCGCCAGTCGCTGGAATCGGAGAGGTGGCGTGAATACCAGTCGGCCACCGTGTTGGAGACCCCCGGAATGTATTCCGCAATGGGGGTGATGTTGTGTGACAGGCAGAAGTGCCAGAACTCCCTCGCCAGGATTGCTAGGGTCCTGGATCTGGTGCCTCCCAAGCGGTTGACATATTGCACCGCTGCTACGTTGTCCATGCGGAATAATACGCAACAGTTGGAAGCTAGTGGCATGAAGCTCTTGATGGCAAAGAATGCCGCTAGGAGTTCCAATGCATTGATATGCAAACCTGTTTCGGAAACGGACCACGTCCCCCCTGTGGAGGTATCCCCGCGACGGGCGCCCCAGCCGAGGCGGCTCGCGTCCGACTCTATGACGACGTCCGGTCTGGAGTTGAAGATGGCTCTGCCATTCCAATCGACGGCGTGGCGAAGCCACCAATGCAGCTCCTCTGTCGCCTCCGGACAGAGTGGGATCTCGTCCGCGTATCTGAGGCCCTAAGTGCATGATTTTGAGCCTCTGGAGGGCCCTGTAGTGAAGAGGGGCCGGGAAGATGGCTTGGATGGAGGCCGCTAGAAGTCCTACCAGACGGGCCAGGACCCTTAAGGATAAGGAACCTTTGCGTAGGACCGCTCTGATTTCTTTGCGTATCAGAGATAGCTTTGTTTTTGGGAGGCGGAGAACAGCTTGGTTGGTGTCTATCAAGAAGCCCAAGAACTCCATCTCTTGGGCTGGGGCTAGGACTGACTTTTCTAAGTTGACTAAGAACCCTAGGGATTGTAACAGCGAGACCGTCCATGACATGTGAAGGAAAGCTAGGTTCTTGGAGCGGGCCATGATGAGGAGGTCGTCCAGATAGATGATCAGACGCACCCCTCTGCTCCTTAGGGATGCCACCACCGGTTTCATCAATTTGGTGAAACACCATGGGGCGGACGACAGGCCGAATGGGAGGCAAGTAAATTGCCACATGCGACCCTTCCAGAAGAAGCGGAGCAGATGTTGTGATTCTGGGTGGATCGGGACGGTGAGGTAGGCGTCCTTCAGGTCCACTTTCACCAACCAATCTCCTGGTAGTAAGAGATCTCGGAGGAAATGGATGCCCTCCATCTTGAAATGTCTGTAGTTGACATGTTGGTTTAGATCCCGAAGGTTTATCACAGGGCGGAATCCGCCCCCTTTCTTCTTTACTAGAAATAGGTTGCTTATGAACCCTGGAGAGGGACTTTTGATTTCTAAAATCGCATGCTTGGACCTGAGTTCGGTTATCTCGTGGACTATGAGTGTAACGTTGTGTTCCGCAAACCTGATAGGGGGAGGAAGTATATCTAACACTGGTGGTGAGAGAGGTTCTATATGAAACCCCGAGACCGTCTGTAAAATCCAGGTGTCTGCCGTAATCGCAGACCAGGCGTGGATAAAATACATCAGGCGTCCCCCCACTGGTATGTGTGGTATTGGTATGCAGTGTACACTCACCTGTAGGGGGTCGGGAGCGGGGAAAACCACGTCCGCGCCAGGGTCTTCCTCTGGGTGGGAAGAAGGGTGCTGGTTGCACCATTGGGACGGTGTATGAAGAGGGAGCCTGTTGATATTGGTGTTGGGCGGTGGACCTGGCCTGTGGCCTAAAGGAAGAGTTGCGGCTGGCAGATCGGCCTCTACCGGCCCTGGAAAAAACTCTATTTGCGCTCGTTCTCTTCAGAGAAGTTTGGGCCTTGTCAAGGCCTGTAAAATGGCCAACAAACCTGTTGATGTCCTTCATGAGGTTGTCCCCAAACAACATGCCTAGTGCCGCCGGACCGGGTTCGGTTTTGGCTAGGTGGGAGAGTTGGGGATCTAACCGCATTAGAATGGAGCGGCGTCTCTCCACAGAGCAGGTGGTGTTGGCAGTGCCTGCTAGGCATATGGCCCTCTGGGCCCACCCGCGAAGTTGGACCAAGTCAACTGGTTGGTCCGATGCCGGCTCGGACAGATTAAGAATTTTAGTGAGAGGGCCCATTAAATCTAAAATCCGTTCTTGGATGGATCTGAAAGATCTTTCTATCCCTTTCTTGGGGAGTTTACCCGATTTTGCCAAGTATTTGGCCAGGATAGGGTCTATGTCTGGTGTGGCCATCACCCTATTGGGGATAAAGGGTCTAGGGCACTCAGCCCGTAGCTTGTTGCGGGCAGATCTGTCTAGGGATTTCCTGGTCCACAGTTCCATGTATTGGGATACTTGAGGGAGCGGGGACCAATAGCCTGATCTCGGGTGGGAGATGGCCACCGGGTGGAAGAAAGGTTCTCCCAGTGCGTCCAGGATCACTTCACCCTGCGTAGCAGGGGTGGCGTTGGGGTTGAACGCCGTATCCCCAGCATCCCTGTTACTATTATCAGACTCAATAATCGTCAGACTCATTGTCCACAGAAATATCTAGGGAGTCCTCGTCGGAGGAATCTATGAACGAGTCCGGCTTGGTCCTTCTTAGGGACTTTTGCCTCTTCCCTCCAAACTCCCTGAGGCCCAGGGGTCGATCGGAGTCTGATGGATGCTGGGGTTGGCAGACCGGGGGAGGGGCTGCCTGAGACATATTGTTTGCTTCCCCTGTCGGGGAGTCGGTTGTCGCCAAGTGTTTTTGTTTGCGGGAAACTTTACCCTTTTTGTTTCTTTTTGTTTGGCGGTTCACCACTCTGAGGTGGTGGGGCTGAAAAACTGAAGGCTGGATGGCCGAGGCCAGAGTTCTTCAGCCATGCTAGGTTCACAGGGGACAAATGAATGAAAAACCCTCCGGCCGGAATAAATTCCGTTTCCAAGAGGGAGTAATTAGATTGTGGTGGATTTCCTGATAAAAACTATAGTACCTATCAGGGTGGGGAGAGCGCGCTGGGGAACAGGCTCCACTCCTCTGTATCGTCGCTGCTGCACTGGCAGCGGTGGAGGAAGAAACCCCCGAGATTCTGCGTTCAGGGGGGCGAAGTCTCGCGAGACTACGTCCTCTTGCTTATTGGAGGATGTGAGGGCTGACGCGCGCGTCAGAGGCCCCGCCCCCTAGACGGCGCGCGAAAAGGAGTTCAGAGGTGAAGAAGGGAAGATGGCGGCGCGTGTAGCGCCGTCTGACTAGGAAGTCGGCGGGGGAGATGAGGTTCACAGGAGCCGGGTGGATCTCGGGAAACCGCCATTCGCCAAGGAGACGGATTCGTTTAGAATCCACAGTAATTACCCCGCACGGATATAACTAAGCATACAGCATGAATACATTATTCAAAATATATAGGGGAAAAAACGATATGGGGGAGGCAAAGAGGGGGAGATATCACCTCTGCTCCCAGCGTATAGATAACAAATGGAAATGTAAAAAAGTTACTTATCTGAAGTGTGTAGTGTCTGCCATGAGCAGAAAGAAAGAGGACACCTACACCTGAGGCAGTCCCTTATATAGAGACTAGGGTCTGGGAGGGGCTACTGTAGCCCAAGGACTGCTGGGAGTTGTAGTTCTAAAAGTTTTTTCTAGTTTCACTAAATGGTTACTGTATTTTTCTGCTATGAGCATTATTAAAAGAAAGAATAATGCATAAGATATGAGCCTCCTGTCTGATATATAATTATAAATTGGATTGCATTTTAATGAGTGAAATAAGTATTTGACCCCTTCGCAAAACATGACATAGTACTTGGTAGCAAAACCCTTTCTGGCAATCAGAGGTCAGACGTTTCTTGTAGGCACACATCTCAGGAGGACTTTTTGTCCCACTCCTCTTTGCAGATCCTCTCCAAGTCATTAAGGTTTCAAGGGTGCCTTTTGGTAACTCGAACCCTCGGCTCCCTCCACAAATTTTCTATGGGATTAAGATCTGGAGACTGGCTAGGCCACTCCAGGACCTTAATGTGCTTCTTCTTGAGCCACTCCTTTGTTGCCTTGCCCGTGTGTTTTGGGTCAATGTCATGCTGGAATACCCATCTACGACTATTTTCAGTACCCTGGCTGAAGGAAGAAGGTTCTTTACCAAGATTTGATGGTACATGGCCCCGTCCGTCTTCACTTTGATGCAGTGAAGTTATTCTGTCCTAGCAGAAAAACACCCCTAAGGGCTCTTTCACACCGTATGTCCGCTTTTTCATTCATCCGTGTACAGATTAAAAAGGGACATACATTGGTCCCTATGAGATTGCGGGTCATCCGCTGACACCCGATCTCACCCAGTTCCACAATCCTTTGATTCTGCAGACGGAGGAAAAACCTATTTTTCCATCCGTCATCGGATCGGGTGAACATGGATAGACGGTTCCTGTTAATCCGATCCACCCCATAGGGGAGAGCGGAGAAAAGACAGGGTGGTCCCTGCACAGTGTGCGGGGACCGCCCTGTCATCTGCCGGCTCAGCGGAGCAATCTGTTCCGTGTGAAGGGGAGTTCCAGCCAAATTTAGTGTTTATTAAAAGTCAGCAGCTACAAAAAGTGCAGCTGCTGGCTTTAACCACTACCGCCTACTGCACATTTACGTCGGCAGAATGGCACGGCTGGGCACATCAACGTATATATACGTTGATTTTAGTACCCAGCCGGTCCGAAGCTCCAGGACCGCGGGATTCGCGGACCCGATCGCCGCTGCAGTGCGGCGATCCGTCCCTGGAGCAGAAGAACGGGGAGAGCTGTGTGTAAACACGGCTTCTCCGTGCTTCTCTGTGGCCGCAGCATCGATCGCGTCATCCCTGTAATAGGGGGACGCGATCGATGACATCACACCTACAGCCACACCCCCCTACAGTTGTAAACACACACACAGTCACAGCGAAAGTTACAGCGCCACCTGTGGTTAACTCCCAAACTGCAACTGTCATTTTCACAGTAAACAAAGCAATTTAAATGCTTTTTTTGCTGTGAAAATGACAATTGTCCCAAAAATGTGTCAAAATTGTCCGAAGTGTCCGCCATATTGTCGCAGTCACAAAAAAAAAAAAAAATCGCTGATCTCCGCTATTAGTAGTAAAAAAAAAAAAATTAATAAAAATGCAATAAAACTATCCCTTATTTTGTAAACGCTATAAATTTTGCGAAAACCAACCGATAAACGCTTATTGCGATTTTTTTTTTTTTTTTACCAAAAATACGTAGAATACGTATCGGCCTAAACTGAGGGAAAAAAATGTTTTTTTATATATTTTTGGGGGATATTTTATTATAGAAAAATGTAAAAAATATTGCATTTTTTTTTAAATTGTCGCTCTATTTTTGTTTATAGCGCAAAAAATAAAAACCACAGAGGTGATCAAATACCACCAAAAGAAAGCTCTATTTGTGGGGAAAAAAGGACGCCAATTTTGTTTGGGAGCCACATCGCACGACTGCACAATTGTCAGTTCAATCGACGCAGTGCCGAATCGCAAAAAGGGGCAAGGTCCTTTACCTGCATTTTGGTCCGGGTCTTAAGTGGTTAATAAACACACACTCACCCTCTCCACGATCCAGCGACGCGCCGGCCGGGGCTCCGCTCTCCCCCCCCCCCCTCCCCGGCCGGCGTCTTCATCCTAAGTGTGAGCACCCGACTGTGACAGCCTTCGGCTTCACGGCCGGGCACCCACTGCGCATGTGCGAGCGGTGCTGCACTCTCCTATTGGACAGGCGATCGCATTGGACATGTCATGTGTCCCATGCGATCGCCTACAGGGAGGGGCTGCTGTAGGCGATTAAGCTGAAGCCCCCACTCCCCCCCCCCCAAAAAAATTACATTCCTAAATATGGCATGTAAGGGGGTGAGGAGTGGGCATAGCGGAAGTTCCAATTTTGGGTGGAACTCCGCTTTAAGCATAATGCAGGCACTGCAGGATTTCAGTTCTTCACGGCGTAGTGTGTTACCAATTGTTTTCTTGTTGACTATGGTCCCAGCTACCTTGAGGTAATTTCTCCCCTGTAGTTCTGAGCTGATTCCTCATTGTTCTCATTATCCTTAAACTCCACAAGGTGAGATCTTGCATGGAGCCCCAGACCGAGGGAGAGTGACAGTTATTTTGTGTTTCTCTTGTTTACGAATAATGGCACCTGTCACCCTCTTACCAAGCTGCTTGGCGATGATCTTGTAGTCCATTGCAGCCTTGTGTAGGTCTACAATCTTGTCCCTGACATCCTTGGACAGCTATTTGGTCTTGGCCATGGTGGAGAGATTGGAATCTGATTGCTTCTGTGGACAGGTATTCTTTATCCAGGTAACAAGCTGAGATTAGGATCACTCCCTTTTAAGAGAGCGCTCCTAATCTCAGCACCTGTATAGAAGACACCTGGGAGCCTGAAATAATTGCTAATTGATAGGGGATCAAATACTTATTTCACTCATTAACCACTTCCAACCCAAGGCACTTCGCTCCTACATGTAAAAAATTCTCTCCTTTTTTTTCGAAAATTACTTTTTTTTTTTTTTTTTCAGAGACCATAGGGAATAAAATGGCGGTTGCAACTTTTTATGTCGGTATTTGCGCAGCAGTGATTTTTTTTTTTCAAACACATTTTTTTTTTTGGAACAAAAGGTTGATGAAAAAAAAAAAAAGAACAGTAAGGTTAGCCCAATTTTTTTTTTGTATAACATTATACAAAACAATTGGGCTACCTTTACTGTTTTTTTTTTTTATTATTCATTTTTTTTCCCAAAAAAATAAAAAAATGCTTGTTACGGCGAGTAAATAGATACATGTCAAGCTTTAAAATTGCGCACTCGTGGAATAGCACCAAACTTTGGTACTTAAAAATCTCCATAGGTGTTGTCTTTAAATTTTGTTACAGGTTACCTGTTAGAGTTACAGAGGAGGTCTTTTCGCTAGAATCGTTGCTCTAATGCACACTATAGTACCTAACATATATGATTTGAACACCGTTTACATATGTGGGCATGACTTTTACATATGCGTTCGCTTCTGTGCATGGGGACGGGGGTGCTTTAAAAAATGTTTTATTATTTATTTGATTTATTTTTATTTTTTTCATTTTTAAATGTAGTTATTTTCTGATCACTTTTATTCCTTTTACATGGAAGGTAAACATCCCTTGTAATAGGAATAGTGTGTGACATGTCCTCTTTATGGAGAGATGTAGGGTCTATAAGATCCCACATCTCTCCTTCAGGTTGGAAAGAACAAGATCAAAAAAATAAACTGTCTCTGCCTTTCCAGCCTTAGCCCACGGCATTGTTTACATCCGCCGGCCCAGACGTGACGTCGCGCCCGGGCCCCAGAGGGTCAACTTCTGGAGGTGAGCGATTTTTGTTCTCTGGCTCGCCAATTGCACGGGCGAGTCCGTAGAAGCAACCGGCACACTCTGTGTGGGGGGGTTGTCCCGCTATGAGTCGCTGATCGCTGCCATAACTAGTATAAAAAATTATTCCAGTATATGTACTATAGTTTGTAGATGCTATACCTTTTGCGCAAACCAATCAATATGCTTTTAGACTCTGATTCCTCTTGTACCAAATTGTAAATGTAATGTCTGCCTTTATTTTGTTAACTGCTACACAAACTGTTGGTGCTATTTAAAGGGGAGGTTCACCCTCCAAACAAATTTCAGGCATGCCATGGAGCCCACCCACCCGACCGGCAGTATGCCGGTGTTTTTTTTTTTTCTATACATACCTTTTTACGGGCTCTCGTCCCCTCCAGCGGTCCCGGCGTTTACATTCACAATCACTCGGCGTTTACAATCACAATCACTCTGCATTTACAATCACAGGCTGTGATTGACGTCCCTCAGCCCGGCGCAGACAGCATGTCACAAAATGCCGAAGGAGCCGGAATGTCGCTGCGCAGGCGCCGTATAGGGCCGCACCGACGTTCGGGTTCCTTCGGCATCTCGTGACGCACTGTATGCGCCGGGCTGAGGGACGTCAATCACAGTCTGTGATTGGAAATGCCCAGTCGCGTGCGATCGCCGGAGGGGACGAGAGCCCATAAAAAGGTATGTATAGAAAAAAAAAAAAAAAAAACGGCATACTGCCGGTCGGGTGGGTGGGCTCCAATGCATGCCTGAAATTTGTTTGGAGGGTGAACCTCCACTTACGGCGCTTACGGCCCTTTCACACTGACGTGTCCGTGTACGGGTTCTGCTATGCTCAGCGGGGATCGCTCCGTCAATCCCCGCTGAGCAGGCAGATGGCAGGTCTGTCTCTGCACACAGTGCAGGGACCGACCTGTCAGAGCGCCGCTCTCCCCTATGAGAGATCGGATTTAGACAGACCGTAGAGTCCGCCTTCATCCGATCCGATCCGCCAGATGGATGGAAATAGGGTTTCCATCCGTCACACTTTAGCGGATCGGATGTCAACGGGCATGTCACCACTGACATCCGTGGCTTCATAGAGGTGCATGGAGCGCCCGTTCAGATCCGCCTACAAAAGCTGAAACCTGTACGGTCCACCCATGTGAAAGGGGTCTAATTGGGATTTTTATTACCCAAAATATGTTGCAGATTACATATTGGCCAGAATTTTATGAAGAAATTTGTTTTTTCTTTATATTGGGTGTTTTATAGCAGAAAGTAAAACCTATTGTGCGGTGGGGTTTATCTTAGAGAGGTTAAGTGGATAAAAAGGTGATGAAGCCACTGGATCACCATGATAGCCAAGCAACTAGCATTTTCAGGAGAAGATATTAACAGGTTTTCTTAAAAAGGTTAGCTTGGGGACAAAGAGGGATTGTTTTCAGTATGCCACAACAGACTGTGAGGTTATACACAGACATGCTGTATATGCGGAGAAATTCGAAAATTCATCATTGTTTCTATGGAGACCAGATCGTGACAATATATGAACTGTGTTCATGAACACTAATCTCATTATGTGAACATCAAGTTTTATATGTGTTTTTTTTGTTTTTTTTACCGAATCGCATTTAGAAACCTCCAAATGTAATATTTAGTAACATTGATCACTTAAAGTGAGCCTGCCATCATAGTAAGCGTTATAAACTAAAGCAGAGCTATAAAAGAAGATGTTGATGTGCTCCACGTTGGTGCTGAGATGTCTTCAAATTAAGTCTTTCACATCCAGTGGGTACTCCTTCTGAACTGAATGGCAGTCCTCCTTCACTTACCTCATCCTCCCATTTTGCTTTTAAATGTCCTTATTTCTTCTGAGAAATGCTCACTTCCTGTTCTTCTGTCTGTAACTACACACAGTAATGCAAGGCTTTCTCCCTGGTGTGGAGTGTCGTGCTCGCCCCCTCCCTTGGACTACAGGAGAGTCAGGATGCCCACTAACACACAGCTCCTTTCTCTATCTGCAACGTAGAGAGCGTCCTGACTCTCCTGTTGTCCAAGGGAGGGGGCGAGCACGACACTCCATTGCATTACTGTGTGGAGTTACAGACAGAAGAACAGGAGGTGAGGATTTCTCAGAAGAAATAAGGACATTTAAAAGTAAAATCGAATGATGAGGTAAGTGAAGGAGGACTGCACTGAGGTAAAGGAAGCTATTTAGGAAAACAATTGTACCTTTACAACCCCTTTAAGGTAAAAAAAAAACATATTTCTTATTTTACATTCAATTTAGTTAGTAAGTGGCTCAGGGACAGGACTCAAGAGGACAGGAAATTAGAACGGGCAGCACACACACACACACACACGAAATGAACTCTCACAGTGACACTGACAGTAGTGTGCATCAGCACAGGTCACAGTGACAATCTCTCTCTACGCCAGGTGGTCTCTCCATTCCAAATAGCACTGACAGTCCCGCTCCCATTCTGCAAACTTGCACACGAGGCTCTGCCAGCTCCCCTCGGCTCCCTTGCACCATGACACCCTCAGACACCGCCTCTGCTAGAACCCCCCACTGTCAGGGATGTATTTAGGCCGACAAGGCCCAGGCCTAGGGCGGCACTTTGCGGGGGGCGGCAGAGGGCCAATCACAAGACTCTGGGGGGAGCATCATGGGAAATAGAGTCTCTGGCCCCAGTGTGTCCATAGACATTAAGCCACAGCCCCCAGCATGCAAGCACTCTGCTGGAGGGAGGGGGTGTTAGAAGAGGCGCAAAAGAGAATACTGTGCTTGAGAAACCAGAGAGGGAGCCACACTGTACCCCGCACCACCAGAGAGCCGCGCTGTACCCCACGCCGTGCTGTACCCCGCGCCACCAGAGAGGGAGCCACGCTGTACCCGCGCCACCAGAGAGGGAGCCACGCTGTACCCGCGCCACCAGAGAGGGAGCCACGCTGTACCCGCGCCACCAGAGAGGGAGCTACGCTGTACCCGCGCCACCAGAGAGGGAGCCAGGCTGTACCCGCACCACCAGAGAGGTAGCCACGCTGTAACCCAGGGCTCGGCAAATCCCAGTCACCATGGCGACTAGAAATAGCGTCCTGGCGAGTGGGGTCTTGGCCGGGAAGGTAGACATGGGCAAAAAAAAATATTTTGTTCCATAGGACCAGCGCTCTGAGGACTAAGCCGAAGCTGCGGCCTCACCTAAACCATCCTGCCCGCAGCTCGCGGTGATCCTGGGAAAAGGCCACGAGCGGCATCTGTCCTCTGTCCGTCTCCAAAAGCATCCCTCTGTCCGTCTCCCACGGCGTCCCTCTGTCCGTCTCCCACGGCGTCCCTCTGTCCGTCTCCCACGGCGTCCCTCTGTCCGTCTCCCACGGCGTCCCTCTGTCCGTCTCCCACGGCGACCCTCTGTCCGTCACCCACGGCGACCCTCTGTCCGTCACCCACGGCGACCCTCTGTCCGTCACCCACGGCGTCCATCTGTCCTCTTCCCATGAATATGACAGGGCGGGTCTTAAAGAAAAAGGGGTGTGGCTTTGACAGGAAGGGGTGGGTCATATTTAAATTAGGGGGTGCGCAAGTTTAGTCAGGCCTAGGGCAGCACAAAACCTAAATACACCTCTGCCCACTGTACCACTCAATCACACTGTAGCAGGCACTTGGATGGTCTCGGCCGTCTCCGGACCCGAGCTGTTCAAGTGCAGTTCTGAGCCACGTGTCATAGCCATATTTTTTACTGGCAACCTTTTCCTCTTCCTCTTACTGGCAAGAGAAGCCTTGATGGTGACTGCACTCGCTCAGTGTGCTGGCAGTGTGCAGAAAGTGCGCTCTCGGCTCACAGCCTCTTGCCATCATGGATGCGTATGTGCAGAGGCTGGGTGTTAAAGCCCACCTTACTTGATGCAGCATGTATGCCCTTCAGGCCTACATAGTTGGCAAGTGGTTAGGCAAATTAAGCATGTACTTGTGTCACCAAGGGCAGAGGACATCACATAAAAGGTAATTGCACTTTAAAGTGGAATTCGAGGATCGATCTACAGTGAGGGGGAAAAAAGGTATTTGATCCCCTGCTGATTTTGTATGTTTGCCCACTGACAAATCAACAGTCTATAATTTTAATGGTAGTGAGAGACAGAACAACAACAATATCCAGAAAAACGTTATTAGTTGATTTGCATTTTAACCACTTCAATACCAGGCACTTACACCCCCTTCCCAAGCCAATTTTCAGCTTTCAGCGCTGTCTCACTTTGAATGACAATTGCGCGGTCATGCTACACTGTACCCAAACAGAATATGACAATTTTGAAAAAAAGTTTTTCTTTTGTTTCTGTTATAAATTTGGTAAATAAGGGCCCTTTTACAGGGACGTGTCCGGGCTCCGCTTTGCTCAGCAGGTATTGCTCTGTCGATCCCCGCAGAGCAGGCAAATGAAAGGTCTGTCTCTGCACACTGTGCAGGGACCGAATTTTCAGAGCGCCGCTCTCCTTTATAGGAGGAGATTGGATGAAGACGGACCATAATAGGGTTTTCATCGGTCAGACTTTAGCGTATCGGAGCAGGTCGAATGTCAGTGGACATGTCACCGCTGACATCCGTCGCTCCATAGACCATTCAGGTCCGCCTAAAAAACTGACAGGCAGACCTAACCGGTCCGCCCGTGTGAAAGTATGTTTTTTTAGTATGTTTTCTCCTTCACTGACGGGCACTGATGAGGTAGCACTGACGATGGGCACTGATATGCAGCACTGATAGGCGACACTGAAAGGCTGCACTGATGTGTACTTATGAGTGGCATTGATAGGCGGCACTGATGGGCATCACTGATGGCACTGGCAGGCATTGGGGATGGCCACTGATTGGCAGCTGTCTGGGCACTGATTCACATTTACCTGGTGGTCTAGGGTGGCATACCTGGTGGTCCAGTGTTGTGGCCTTCCCTGGTGGTCCATTGCGGCATTCTGTTGGTCCTGGGCGGGCATCCGGGGGAGGGTTGCACTGATAAACAATCAGCACAGACCCCTCCTGTTAGGAGAGCAGCCCCCATCCTCTGTCAGATGCGAGTGAGGAAAAGCTTCCTGTTTACATTGTGATCAGCCATGATTGGACACGGCTGATCACGTGGTAAAGAGCCTCCGTCGCCACGATGCGCGCCCCCCCAGGCGAATGGTGGCTGTTATCCTGCTGGACATCATATGACACCCAGTCAAAATAACGGAATCACCGCCCGGCCATCATTCTGCTGTAGGCAGGAAGTGGTTAATGAGTAAAAAAAAGTATTTGATCCCTTCACAAAACATGACTTAGTAACTGGTGGCAAAACCCTTGTTGGCAATTGGAGGTCAGACGTTTCTTATAGTTGGCCACCAGGTTTGCACACATCTCAGGAGGGATTTTTGCCCACTCCTCTCCAAGTTATTAAGTGTTACTAAACCCAGTAATATGAAAATAGTTCATCTGGAGGGAGCTGTGGTGGCTCAACGTGATTGGCACTGCGCTGACAAGCCATTCACCTCTGCAGCCAAGGGTTCGGATCCCGGGCTCGGCTACATGTGAATTGAGTTTGGTGGTCTCAGCCCGGCTCCCGGTGGGTGTGCTATGCAAGGTACGCCTGTGCTTAGTACGCCCACCCCCCCCCCCCCCACAAAAAACCACCACACTTGCACGCACACAAAATTGGTTTAAAACACATGCACTTTGGCCATGCGGTCTCTTAAAATAAAGAGAGGCGAAGGACCTACGGGGCTGGCTGGGTGGGCTAGGCCCCCTCACTCCCTCATAGGGGGAGTCCCTCTGCCCCATTGGGGTCCCGTTGGGCCCCAGTTGGGCTCCCAAGAGGAGCAGGTAGGGCGGGGTGAGTGGGAGGCCCCCCTTCACACCCGCCATTGCCACCAGGGGCATGGAGAAGGATGGCGATTGCCTCCGGGGGGAGGGTCTGCCTACTCCCAACTCCTGCAGTCCGGCTCCTCTCTCTCGAGTTCACGCACAAAAATACATTTAAAAAAAAAAAAAAAAAAAAAAAAGAAAATAGTTCATCTGACCCCCCCCCACCACCACAGTGCCCACGGCTTATAAATCTTCTTTTTACATTAAAATATTGCCACTATATACCTTTTTGGAGGACCTGTATACCACAGTCAGTGATAAACTGCAGAGTTTTTCCAGTGCTGAGAGTTCAGGAAGGAGGAGACTTCCACTTCAGCCTGTATATACGCCCACATGTGTGATGCCAATACCATGTGACCTGGCTAGCTCTGAGAACAAGAAATGATTCTGTCCAGCATAAGACACAACTGAGCATGTGCGGTTGGCTACCCTGCCTATGTTAGCTGGCTTTCCCCAGATAGACTGTGCATACAGAATAAAACAGTCTTTTTACACAATGCAGCATATTAACCCCTTAAGTTCCACAGTGGGTATAACAAGCATGCTGTGCTGCATATACAGACTGATTTTACTGTTGTGGGTTTAGTAACACTTTAAGGCTTTCGAGGCTGACATTTGGTAACTCGAACTTTTAGATCTCTCGCATATTTTCTATGGGATTAGGGTCTGGAGACTGGCTAGGCCACTCCAGGATCTTCTTGACCCACGCCTGTGTTGCCTTGACCGTGTGTTTTGGGTCATTGTCATGCTGGAATACCCATCCATGACCCATTTCCAATGCCCTGGCTGAGGGCTGGTTCTCATCCAAGATTTGATGGTGCATAGCCCCGTTCATCATCCCTTTTTGGTGCAGTGAAGTTGTCCTGTCCCCTTAGCATAAAAAACCCCCAAAGCATAATGTTTCCACCTCTACATTTGATGGTGGGGATGGTGTTCTTGGGGTCATAGGCAGCATTCCTCCTCCTCCAAATATGGCGAGTTGAGTTGATTCCAAAGAGGTCAATTTTGGTCTCATCTGACCACAACACTTATACACAGTTCTCCTCTGAGTCATTTAGATGTTCATTAACAACCTTCAGACAGGTCTGTACATGTGCTTTCTTGAGCTGGGGGACCTTGTGGGTGCTGAAGGATTTCATTCCTTCATGGCATTGTGTGTTACCAATTGTTTTCTTGGTGACAATGGTGCCAGCTGACCCGCCGCCACTGCTAACCCCAAAAAAAGTGCATACTATGTCAGTGACGTCACAAGGGGCGGTGCCACCAGGTGACTTCGTCGGGTGACCCTGCCTCGTAGCTATTGAAGACACTTCAGACAGCGGGAGTCCTTCCTTCTTGTTTTTTTTTTTAACCACTTAAGACCCGGACCAAAATTCAGCTAAAGGACCTTGCCCCTTTTTGCGATTCGACACTGCGTCGTTTTAACTGACAATTGCACGGTCGTGTGACGTGCCTCCCAAACAAAATTGGGTCCTTTTTTCCCCCACAAATAGAGCTTTCTTTTGGTGGTATTTGATCACCTCTGCGGTTTTATTTTTTGCGCTATAAACAAAAATAGAGCGACAATTTTGAAAAAAATTCAATATTTTTTACTTTTTGCTAATATAAATATCCCCCAAAAACTAGCACAGCACGTACCTGTACGTGCATGTGCGATTCTGCCGACGTAAATGTGCAGGAGGCGGTCCTTAATTGGTTAAGTGATCACATGTCTTCTGTTCTCAGCTGCATAAGAGCTGGGAGGAGGAGAAGTAGCATCACACTGAGCTTTTCCGTGAATGGCTGTCTTTTCAGGACAAGTCAGATCATTGGCCGATTGCAGCCTGAGTTCCCAGCATAGCTAGAGAACTGACCACGGTGTGCTCTCTCTTGCTTGGTGTGGTCAGTTTTTAATAGGAAAGCAAGGGGACTAAAAGGAAAACAAGGGATTTCACATAAAGGAAGCAATGTATAGAACAGGATGCTTTCTCCTACAAGTAAATAGTAAAATAGTACAGAAGGCACTTATTCGGAATATAAAATGTTGGGGTAACAAATGCTTTAAAGTAGAGCTGCACGATTCTGGCCAAAATGAGAATCACAATTTTTTTGCTTAGAATGAAGATCACGATTCTCATGGTGTAACATCTTTTACATTTTTACATCTGCCCAGGTGAAATTTCAGCTTCCTGCACTGCGTCGCTTTAACTGACAATTGCACGGTTGCAAAATTGACGTCCTTTTTTCCCCACAAGTAGAGCTTTCTTTTGGTGGTATTTGATCGCCTGTGCGGTTTTTATTTTTTGCGCTATAAACAAAAAGAAAAACGAAAATTTTGAAAAAATAAATACTATATTTTTTACTTGTTGCTATAATAAATAGCCCAATTTAAAAAAAAAAAAAAAACATTTTAGTTTAGGCCGATACGTATTCTACATATTTTTGGTAAAAAAAAAAATATATCGCAATAAGCAACTGGTTTGCGCAAAAGTTATAGCACCTACAAAATAGGGGACAGAATTATTTTTTTTAATTATTTTTTTTTACTAGTAATGGCGGCAATCTGTGATTTTTATTGGGACGGCGACATTATGGCGGACACATTTTTGGCGCCATTCACATTTATACTGCGACCAATGCTATAAATATGCACTAATTACTGTATAAATGTGACTGGCATTGAAGGGGTTAACACTAGGGGGTGAGGAAGGGGTTAAATAGGTTCCCTGTATAGTGTTCTAACTGTGTGTGGAGGGGGGGTGACTGGGGGAGGTGACCGATCTGTGTCCCTATGTACAAGGGACACAGATCGGTCTCCTCTCCAGAGACAGGACGCTGTCTCTGTGTAAAACGCCAATGAGAGATGATCTCATATGTTTACATATGAGATCATCTTTCATTGGCCACGCAGATCGCATAGCAAACAGCAACTCTGATTTGCCGTTCGCCGCAATCTGTGATTGGCTGTGTCCAAGGGACACGGCCAACACAGAATTTCCCCGCTGCGCGCCCGGGGAACGCCAAAAGGGGAGGCCGTCAATTGACGACCTGTTGGCAATTCAGGTCCGCGCTGTAGCCATCATTCGGCTATAGCGCGGATCTCAAGTAGTTAAATAGACTGCTGCGCAAATACAGTGCAACATAAAATATTGCAACAGCCATTTTATTCTCTATGATCTCTACTAAAAAAATATATAATCTTTGGGGTGCTAAGTAATTTTCTAGCAAAAAAATAATGATTTTAACTTGAAAAGAGCTGTCAGAAAAAGGTTTGGTGTTAAACATTCCTAATTTACATAAAGAAGTTTATTCCTTTGATGTGATACAATGTTTAGACTTAACTTTCCACTGATAAAGAATGTTTTCAAAACTTGGCAGGCTGCCCAGACCTGGCAGATTGCCCAGACTTTGACTTTTGGCTGAGAGCTGACAGGAAATTCTTTGCATACCAAAGTGCAGAGAGAAAATTATTTCCATGTCAAAGATCATGAAACCCTGTATCAAGAATCCCAACTGGAAAAAGATTGCGATAACGATTCTTGGCGATTAATCGTGCAGCTCTACTTTAAAGTGTTTTTTTTTTTTTTGTATTAAAATAACAAACCTGCTTATAATTGCCTGCTCTGTGTAATGCTTTTGCACAGAGCAACCTCGATCTTCCTTTGGGGTCACCTCGTCGGCGATCTAGGCTTCTCCTCTTCATTGAATGCCCTCACAGAAAGCCCCTTTCCATTGGGGTACCCGCTGCTGCGTCTCTTGACACAGACAGCAGGACTCTGCCCTGTCCCCTGCTCCCGTGTCACAGGATTTGATTTACAGCAGTGGAAGCTGCTATCTGTCCAATGAGGAGAAAGGCTGGAGCACAGGGCCATTTTGTGTGGTTGTTGTGGATATTTGGATCTCACATAAGCACCATGGCACTGGGACTCATTTACTTAAGCTGGAGAGTCCAAAATCTGGTGCAGCTGTGCATAAAAGCCAATCTGCTTCCAGGTTTAAGGCTAGGTTCACACTAGTGTGGGCCGTGCATCCCATTTGCGCGGGCACGGTGACCCATCTATTTGAATGGGCTGCTGTGCCACGTGAACTGCACAAAAAAGATGCACTCACGCTGCGGGCTGAGATGTGTGGGGGTGCAATTCAGAATGAATGGCATCCCCACATGTCTTGCAAAACCAGTGCGCTGCGGGTGGTTGCAAGTATCAATGCGATTCCTGCAACCGGAAAAGACAGTGCGGGCTAGTGTGAACCTAGCCTAATTCAGGCTATACATGGGTTAAATTCTGAACAAATTTTCTTTAGAAAATCTGAAATTTTGTGCGTTCTGTGATCCGATGGCGTCTATTATCGATTTCGAAGTTTGACCAACCAAGCCATCAATTTCACCTCCTGTTGTTACTGCAGAAAAGCATTTTCGTGACCGGGAATCTTCTTTTCTTTCCAGGTCACAGATCGGGGCTCGACAATCTCCAGGTCACATTGGCGCCTGGGCCGTAGGGGTCTTGTCCCCATGTGGGGCCTACAATGCAGATGCAACCACCCACAGCGCACTGGTTTTGCAAGATCCCCTCTGTTTACTAAGGGCATTGCCCTTACATTGCCTACACTGACAAGGGAACTAACGCCCTCTTCTGGTGGTCAGGGCTGCGACATACCGTCACTGATGGCTCTGAGGGCTTCCCCCTTCTTGCTCTCACTGCCCAACAGCTGGAAAGAGGTTGAAAGCGTTGCCAACGTCATCTGGCATCCTTTCCAAAACAGTCAGCTGACAGGGAGTGTAGGGCAGATGGTTGGAAAGGCTTCAGTTCCATTTACACTCCCCCTCCCCCAAAAGATGGAAACCTTTTTCCATTCACTATTTTTTTTTTCCCTGACCAGAGTGTTCTATGGGGGGCTGTCCCCATCAGAACACAACAGTTCAGTGGGGGAGATCTCGGTACCAACATTTGGATTGTTAGTACTAGGTACCGAGTATTTGTGCGAGTACTTGTACTCGCGCAAATGCTCCTGATGCCTGGCCAAATACTTTTTTTGTATTTATCAACATGTTCTATGAAAATTCTTTGAGTTTTTTACTACTGCTTGACAAGAAAATAAAACATTTTTATTAATTTTTACTAATTTTTATTCTTTTATAATGTCTTGAGTTAGAGTTCTTCATAATTCTAAGGAAAATATCCTTAGTCTGTATTGTGGTTTGAAAATTGTCACATGACATTTAAAAAAGTATCGGTACTTGTACTCGGTCCTAAAAAAGTGGTATTGGGACAACCCTAGTTAGTACAGCATTTCCGACCTGAGCTGTAAGATTTTTAACACTGTATCAGGCATTGCATGCATATGGTGGCCAGCTGTGATGCTGCCCTTCTGCCTGTGTCCTACTGGGGATGGTCCACATGTCTTGCGCTAGGTAAGGTGCCCTCCACTCCTTATCCCAGGCTCTGCTTGCCCATCTGTGGGCCTGCATAGCGAGTGCCACAGGGTAGAGGGGAGAGAGGAGAGGAGACACTTGTCCGCTCTCCTCCCCATCTCGTTCCTGACCCAGAAACGATGTGTATGTCGTCACTTCTGGATCCCTTTTGACTGTTTTCTTGGCCAGCAAAGAATGTAATGCAGTGCGATTTGCACTGCATTACATTCAGTGGAGCCCAGAGGAGACATGCACATATGGGCATGTACAATGGGCACCTAAAAACTTTTATTACATCTCGTCGTGCACAAACTGGCTCCTAACTATTTTTAGCTGGCTCCTAGATTTCAAACAAATTTGTCAAGCCCTGGTCTTTTTTCCCCTCCATCTCAGAGATGGTCTCCCCCGTCTCAGAGATGGTCTCTTTTTTTTTTTTTTTTCCCCCATCTGAGAGATGTTTTGTCCCCCCCCCCCCCATCTCAAGCTCCATACACACTATCAGTTTTCCTGATGGTTTTCTCTTCAGGTTTACCAAAACCATGTAGTACAAGGGACGGCCTGATTGCATACAAATTGAAACTCTTCAGGTTTGACCTCATATTAGATGGTTTTGGTAAACCTGAAGAGAAAACCGTCAGGAAAACTGATAGTGTGTATGGGGCTTTAGAGATGGTCTCTTTTTTCCCCCCATCTCAGAGATATTTTTCCCCCTCATCTCATAGATGGTCTCTCAATCCCCCCCCCCCCCACTGCCTTGACTTAAGTCACGCTTCCCTTTCAGGGAATGCCTGTGTAAACTTGAGGTCTATGGACCTCAATTTGCATGAAAGTCAGACCAAAGTAGTACAGGGACTACTTTGAAGTTGGCAGGACTTGAAGTCGCACATACATGAATGGCTATCATTGGAAATCATGGGGAACGACTTGTCATGTGACTTTGCAGTTCCAGGTCGCACAAGTGTGAAAGGGGCCTGACAAACAGTACTCAACTGCTTCTGATTTTCAGATTTCCACCCATGCCGATTGGTTTCTATGCAGTTGCACCAGATTTTGCACTCTCCAGTTTTAGTGAATCGGCTGCGGTGTGTTTTCCCAGTCAGATATGATGATGGAAGGTGGTGTTTAGGTGTCTTTTTATAGTGGACATGGTGAGGTGGAGGGCAGAAGTCATTCCTTTGTTCCTTGTGGTGTATTGTCCCAGCTTTGCAGGGCCTGCTGCTACTAATGGCTCAGCTTATGGGCTCCTCACATTGTGTATTTGAGGCCAGCTGCTCCTCTCCAGTAGGTGGTAATACTGAGGAAGCCCGTCTCGTTTTATGACCATGTATGTGTTCATGCAAAGGGTTACGCTAGCTTTAAGACACCCTTTCTTCTCCTGTCACTCATCTCCGACCCTTCACTCTGATTCGCCAGCGCGCCCTTTTCCCGCCTCTCTTTATAGCCATCCCAGGGTTTCCTGCTCTATTTCGCAGGGGTTCCCCTTTCTTCACAACCACACTACTTCTAGTGTGGGAACCTCCACGCGCCAACCCAGCCCCGGCTCTCTTTGCGTGCAGCGAGCCTCCCTGCTAGCCACGCCCTGATAAATGTGATGTTCATTGCCATTGGCAGTCCTTCGCGATCTATTCCAATTCGAGCCTGCCTACGGAAACCTTTATGCACGATTATTGGTTAACAGGCACGTCAGTCACGCCGTTGTCCCGCCCTTCATGCGCTGATAGGCGAATGAGCTTCCGAAGTTCTTAGGATAATTGATGCGATTGGCCCGTGAGGCTTAGCAGGTTAGGTTGTACGCCTGGTATATGTAGCCGGCAGCTGAGCACGCCGTTGCTTGTGCCGACGCTGTGAGAAGAAAATCGAGGCTGCTCCGGAGCGCATAGCCCGCCCCAAGCCGGATCTTTAGCAGGTAATTCAATCTCTTGACCACTCGGTACGCTAAAAGAGGGCGGTGGGTGAGGGGTGTGTACGGGGTCCTGTAGCGCGGGCCTCGTTTGCTTTATCCTTGAGACGACTCGCAGTGTAACCTGCGGCCTACCTGCCGGTCTCCGCCTCGCGGCCTCTACCCGGACGGCTTCTCCTTACTGTGTGTGCGGTGACCGAGCCAACCCCACTAGGGGAATGGGGATGTTATAGGGGTTATCGGACTAGGGTGTCTTCTCATCTGTACATTATTATGGATGGCTGTGGCCATGTACAGGGCGAGATATGAGGGGGTGTGAGACTAACAGACGATACACCCCCCCCAAAATAGCCCCCATTCACATTTTGCAAAAACTTTATTTAAATGTTTTGTGTGTTGCAACTTAAGTAGCTCTACGTGCCACAAATGCACCACAGAAGTTCATGCACCTTTTTTTACGCACAGATCCTGGCGCATACGTTGCACCGCAAGCGCAAAGTGGGTGTTTTTTTCTGCATGTTTCAGAAATGCACAGATGTGAATGCAGCCTTGACGTGAGTGAGTTTTGCTATTCTCGTGTACCCCCAGATGTGGGTACATTATTTTAGGTTTCTTCTCAAAAGTGTGTAAGGGTTAGAACCCCTGTCAAGTCTTTTTGAGATGTTTCCACATTTTTGTTGGGACCCGTTTACACTCCTGCGCCACGGTAATGTATGTTTCACGCACAGAAGAGGTGATCATTGTTATGGTACCCCCCCACACACCTGAGTTGCAGTGCACTACCATTCGCTTTGCTAGAAAAAATGCAGAAGGCATTGTTCTTGGTACTTTATTTTTTTAAGCAGTCTATTCAAATGCACAATGGCAGACTTTGCATGTGAATAAGAGGTCTGCTTTCCTGCCACCAATACAAAAATGTCTACAAAAAGACCTTAACGATCTTTGCCTTAAAGCAGAGCTCCACCCAAAAGGGTAAATTCCACTTTTAAGTCCTCCTCCCAGGTCCTGTTCGTGAAACAGCTTTTGGGGTCAGGGTACCCAATTTTGACAGGTATCTGCTCCCACTTCCGTTCCAGTCACCTTAAGACAGTGATGGCAAACCTTGGCCCACCCAGATGTTTTTTAACAAAATTTTCTACAATGCTCCATTACACTGCAGAGTGCATGAGCATCATGGGAAATGTAGTTCCAAATTGTCTGGGGTGCCAATGTTTGCCATCACTACCTTAGATGATTGGTAGCGGAAGTTCTTCTACCACTCCCCACCCTTCTCCCCAAAGTCATCTTGGATTTATAACATATCCCATATCCGGAGTTCCACCCAAAAACTTAACTTCTCTAAGTGCAGCTAACACCCTGACATGCCACATTTGGCATGTCATTTTTTGGGAAAGGAGCGGGTACCCTGTTTTTACAGGCAACCAGCCCCCACTTCCTCCCCTGACTTCATGGCGCCAGAAGGAAGATCGCCTATTCCTCCCTGCAATCTCCTGGGACATGTCCCAGACTTCCCGGCTATAAAGGCACAGCCGGGTGCCCACAGTTAGAGTGCCAACGCCTCGGAGCGAATCATGGCTTTGTGCGCCCACATCGCTGGGCCAGGTGAGTGTCTTATTAAAAGTCAGTAGCTACACTTTTTATAGCTGCTGACTTTTAAATGGGTGGAACTCTGCTTTAAGGACCAGTCACAGAGCGCGTTGCCACTCGCGCATGTGCGGCGGACACCTGGCTTTGAGCCTGGGTTCACATATGCAAACAGATTTCACGTGTGTGAGTTGCACCTGCATTGCCGTGCCAATTACATGCGATGTCTGTGCAATGCAAGTTCAGCCATACAGCACAAAGATGGTGCATGCGCTTTCTTGGGCCTCTTCCACACGAGGCTGAGCCGGTGGATGAAAAGTCCCTCTCTGCTCACTGAGCGGGGAGGGACTTGTGCAGCACCGCTGTCTCCTATGGAGAGATCGTATGTCCGTTTTTCATCAGATCTCACCCGGTCCGCCATGGACAGATGGGGATGTATATCGCCATCCGTCTGATTTTGGCTGGTCGGATGTCAGCGGACATGTCTCGACTGACATCTGACGCTCCATCGGACTGCATGGAGCGGCCGTTCAGGTCCGCTGTCAAAACTGACAGGCCAACCTGTACGGTCCAAATGTGTGAGGGGCCTTAAACAGTAGTTCTGTTTTTCCAGAAATCGTCTCTGCCTTAAACGTTGGTAAAAGACTACATGTGCATGGACACATAGCATAACAAGCTGGTCTGTTTACTGTCTGCAGAAAAAAAATGCCTGAAACCAAAACAGCAGCTTTAAAAACGTTCAGTGTGTATGAGGCCGTAAGGTCAACAGCTACACTTTTTGTAGCTGCTGACTTTTAATAATCACAAATGATTAGAACTCCACTTTAAAGAAAAGCCAGAAGCTACAAATACTGTAGCTATTGACTTTAATAAAATGACATTTGGCTGTCCAGGGATCCAGCGCTGTCCTCATCTGAGCACCCTTTTAAAGCAGGGTCTTAAAAATCCTTCTTGGTGCATATTTTGTCAGTGCTTCCACATTGAAAATGTAGCAAGGATGCATTAAAAATAGGGTTGTCCAGATACCGATACTAGGTGAAACTGACAACATTCCAACCCTTTCTTGCACTGTCAGAGAAAAAAATGTATTTTTATGTTTTTAAACTATGGCACAGCATTCCCTGCAGCCCCCCATGCATTAGGTCAGTGGTCATCAACCCTGTCCTGCAGGGCCCACTAATGGCCCGTACAAACGATCCGAATATCGGATGAAAACCATCGTACGATAAGAGATTGTAAGATTTTCAGATCGTGTGTACACTACTTTCGAGAGTCGATCACGACCGTTCATCCGATATTATTCGATCGGACAAGCGCAAAAAATTTCCTCGTACAATGTCAGATCGTACGATTTTCGTTTAGTCAGTACAGTTGTTGTCCGACAATACAATACAAATACATTACAACACATGACATCACTTCCGATTATTTTTTTCTCTGTCGAACGAGAATTTTCGTGACTTTAATAACCTATTTCATTTTACTTGCGACTATTAAGCGAAAAAAGTCGTAAGATCCGTTGTACGATATTCGGATCGTGTGTACGGGCCATAACTGGCCAGGTTTGCAAGATAACTGAAATGCATCACAGGTGATGTAATTTGCTGCTCTAGTGATTGCAGTATTCTAGTCTGCAGTATTCAAGGTAATACATAAAACCTGGCCTGTTAGTGAGCCCTGAGGACAGGGTTGATGACCACTGCATTAGGTCACCTGATCAGAATGATCTTAAAGTGGGTGTTCATTAAAAAAAAAGTCATACCTGCTCTATGCAGCTGGTTTTGCACAGAGCAGCCCCAGATCCTCATTCTCAGGTCTCTCTGCGCTGCTCCTTTCTCCTATCAAGTGCCTCCACAGCTAGCAGCTTGCTATTGTGGCGTTCAAGCAGAGTCACAGCTCTGTTTATCTATTTGGACACAGAGTCTGACAGCTAAGACACTCGTGGACATTTCTGAAGAAAAATGGGGCACAGGTAAATAATTTGGGGGAGCTGGGGATGCTGGTACACAGGTGTGTGTGTGTGTGTGATTTCTCTATCCTTTTGCAAACAAGTAATTTTTGTTCGCTGATTGGGCTGCACTGATAACTAGGCCACTGATCAGTGTAAATGATGTGCTGACAGTCTTGCCAGTTATCGGCTTTCTTTTCCTCCCACAGACACTGTACTGAAGGGAATTCAGATAACCAGCCAGTCTGTTAACCTTGTGATTGGACACAGTTGATCACATGGTAAATGGCCACTGTAATGTGGGGGGGCAGAGCAGGTACCTGGTTTTGACGGGTACCCTGTTACACTTCCGGGTAAGATGTCGTGCCAATCTACGAGTATGTTCGGGCCCTCAACATACTTAAGCTTAACTACAGCAGCAATGTTTTTTTGGGATAAGGTTTTACATAAACAAAACATGACCTTTGTAAGCACTCCTGTCAGTAGTAAATAGTTTCTCAATAACTGATCTGCAGGACAGCTTGTTTTGAAAAACTGACATACTGGTCAGATCACCAGGTGAAAATGAATACTGCAATATAGTAAATAATTCTAATGAGTTTAAATCGGAACGAAACTGTCCTATGCTTTACAACAGGGCTTGACAAATTTGTTTTGAATCTAGGAGCAAGCTAAATAAGTTAGGAGCCAGTTTGTCTGAGGCGATATGTAACGTGTATCACAATTGATGTTTTCTTATGCGTGCCCCTTTCACACAGGCACGTCCACCAAGCGGAATTGGCTTGCTCAGTGGGGGATCTCTCCGCTGAGGAGGTGGATGACAGGTCTCTGTCCTCTCCACCATGCAGAGCGAACTCGGACACAATCACGCTCTGCTGTATGAGGCAATCGGATGGAAACGGACTGCCTGTCAGTTTTCATCTGATCCAGAAAATAGGACCACCATACATCTGTTTGTGGCGGACAGGATCATCCTCAGCTACTTCCACTCCTCGTTGCACACTGTATGCAGACACATCCTGGTTGTGACATGCTTCTGGTCATTTGACATGCAATGCTCCAATCAGTACCGCTCTGAAGAAGAGGGCACTATCCCCTGCCAGTGTAAGCAATGTAAGGCAAAGCCCTCAGCCCCGGCGTGACATCTTAGTTTGGGGAGCTGCATGGGGACAAGACATCTGCCACAGTTTAGCTCAGGAGCCAGGCCGCTAATTCTAGGCACCAATGCGACCTGGGGTTTGTCGAACCCTGCTTTACAACCAAGGAAGCTGCCATTTTAGCCTCTGGTTGATCTGCAGTAGCCATGGTGCTGCACTTGGGATGAACTGTGACACCAGTCATTTGATGGCTTGACAATTCAGCTGATAGCCAACATAAGCTTACTTGTAAGTGTAACGGCTCTCATTATGCCTTCTGTAACTGTTGTAAAGCACTTGAAATAATGGATTTTGTTTTTCATAAAGGGAGCCAAATCTTTTTTTTTTTTTTTACACCAATCGTTCTAAAATAAGTATGCCACAGCTCCTTACTGTCGACTCTACTTTTTAAACACATTAGATTTATCCCATATAAATGTAAGTTGGTGTCCCTTTTTTTAAATAAACACTTTCATTGTTTTACTTTGTATGAGGCTCTATTCTTAGCCTTGTAATATGTATGCTTTAGAACACACATTAATGACCTTCTGCAGTCTGTCCAATCAAGGAACTATCGGGATTTCTTTTGTTTTTAAGAGCCCGCTCTATTGGCAACAGCTAGAGAACCAAGTTAGGTGCTGCATTATTGGTTACCTGGGATTTGTCAGTGAAATTTTAGTATAGTTGGTGGCTAATAACCCTGATTCTGTGGATACCAGAATTGTTCAGTTTAGGCATCCTATTGCTAGGTGGTAAACACTGGCACTGTGAAAGGCTAGTTAAAGGTGTGTGTGTGTGTGTGTTTAATCTTGATAATTTCTAGCTGTTAGGATACAAAGCCTTCTGTGTGCAGCAGCCTTCCCTAATACTTGTCTGAGTCCCATACCTGTCCAGCAATGTCCACGAGAGCCTTGGCTGTCCGAGACTCTCCCTCCTGATTGGCGAGACAGCAGTTGCCATATTGTCTCCAGTTGCTTTCAATCAGTCATTTAGCCAATCAGTAGAGAGAGGGTGGTGTCAGAATGGAAACAGAGCTGTGATTCATCATGGGTACCCCTATAGCAAGCTGCTTGCTGTGGGGGCACTCAACAGGAGGGAGGGGCTACGAGCGCAGAAGAGGAAGATCTAGGCTGCTCTGTGCAAATCCACTGCAGAGAAGGTAAGTATAACGTTTGTTTTTTAAAAACTAGACTTCACAATCACTTTAAGACATTGTGCTGCTTGACAGAACATAGCCAGGCAACAAGAATCATTTCAGTCTTTTGGCTAAGATTAAGCACAGTATTCTTACTATTGTACAGTAGGGGGTGCTCCACCTGTGTTTTGGCAGGAATGGCCATATGTAAAGTATGATGGGGGCTGAAGGATTTTTCCCATGAGAAGGAATCCAAATGACGCTCCTATTTGCTAAGCTGGGGGTCAGTTAAACTGCCCTAGTGGGTAAGGTTTTGGGGGTCCAAGTGCCCCGGTTTTGAGCAGCGTTACCTTGTCTGGTCAAGGGATAGGAAGCACAAATTTCGTTGTCAAGTGGAAACATGGGGGTGCTTGTATCACTATGGGTTTGGGACTCCCACTGTGAGAATAAACGTTAAGCCATGATGACACCGGGGCCTTTTGACTCAGACTAGGGCGGTTTACATGGAGGTTACAGGGGCTAGCCATTGTACAGCAAGTTGGCATTTATTTTACTCTCCATGATTGTCACAATATGGTTCGGTGTGCATCTTCAGGTCTACCCTGAAGTGTGTGCGTCTATCTAGTATCTTCCTCCCCCTACCTTGGAGGTCTCTTTTCAGCCAGGACTAGGCAGTTTGCTTTGGCTAGCCATTAAGGGGTGTCCACAAGCCCTCTTGTCTAGGTGGACCAGAGCATCCTTGCCCCAGTAAGGAGTCTTGGGGCACCCTGGTTACTGAACAGGATTGGCATTTAAGCACCTAGAGGTGCCTCTGTTCCGGCAGTGATTTTTAGTTTTCCTACCAAATAGTACATTATTGCACTAAATGCAGTGGCAGGACAAGGTCAGTCAGTACCCAGGACCAAGATGTCATAGCGCATTTATAACTCCAAGCAATTCTCTCCCTCTCTACATTGGCAGATCCCCTTTCTGCCTCTTGAGGAGCGATCACGGGCGGAAATCGAACACTGGCCGTGCTCATCGGCTTCCGTGCCCTGTGTCTATTGCACAAAACATACAGGTACATTGTTTCGCACAATAGCGCCACCCTGCTGCTGTATATCAGCGGTGGGCAGACTTAAAGTGGATAACTAATTCCAGCCTGCTTCAGTCTCATTCCTTTAGTACTTTGGCAATGGACAGGGAGCTGGAGCAATGCCATAAAGTACAGCCAGCTGAGCTTACCTCTCTCCCAGGAGTGTGGGGGCGATCCAGCAGTTTTGGAGGAGGATCTTCAAAGCTGGCAGTGTCCACATCCAGCCTTCACCGGCAGCCTCACTCCTGCCAGTCAGTCAGCTGGAGAACTGAGCATTCATCTGCTCTCAGCGCCCCCTTCTCCACATATTGTCTCCATGCCCAGGGCAGGTTTCCCTTCTACCCAGCCCTTGCCCTAGCAGTTGGGTGCGTTTTTTTTTAAATGCAGTATGAATGCATATGCAAAGAAATGCATTACAGTGAGCCTAGTTTACATAACCTGCAAGTCTCTCGGTACCTTCTTTAGGGCCCTTTCACATAAGCAGTCCGACTGTCAGTTTTTCAGGTGGACCTGATCGAACCATGCAGTCTACCCTATGGAGCAGCGGATACATGTCTGCTGATACCTGCTGCCATCCGATCCTGCCTTCAAAAAAACAGACCGATGGTGGTCCTATTTTCCATCCAATCTCCCCATAAGAGGACTGTCGGCTCCCTGCAGAACGCAAACTGATCTGACGTTCTGCTGAGCGGAGCAAGCGGGATCTGCTACGTGGAGGCACCTGTGTGAATCGCTGATAATCGGGGCACATGTTTCTTGTTTTTTTTTTTTTTTTTTTTTTTTGTGTGTTTTTATTTTTTTTTTTTTTTTTTTTTTTTTGGCAAAACAAAATGCGGGTGATTTAAGTGGATGTAAACCCTCTCTCATCCTTTCTAAACTACTGCCATAGTGCTGATCTATACGGATATACATACCTCCTGCATGTATCCTTAGCTGTCAAATATCTCCTCTCTGTCTGTCTAAGAACTGAAAGACTGCAGATTCTGTTGTCTGGCGCTCGGTGGGTGGAGTTGTGATGTCGGTAGACTCCCCGCCCTCCTCTACACTCCCCTTGTCAACATGCGTTTTTTTTTTTCCCTGTGTCTTCCTTACACTGAATTGTGCTATGATCACTACCATCCAGTCAAAATCCAGGAAAGTAACCACATGATTTCAAAAAAGGAGTGGGGGGTGGGAATTAAAAAAAAAAATGCCTGCCTCCAGGCCAGTGCATGATATGTAAATAACCTGTCACTCACAGCAAGGGGGTGGAACGGACTATGATTTTTCTCTGTAAGACTGTTTTTATTTCACTGAACAATAAGAGGATTGTTCACTGCTGGATTAACTCTGTGTGGCAAGACTGGGCACAGGTGATGGGAAATCTTATACCAGGGTTTGACAAATTTGCTTGGAATCTAGGAGCCTGCTAAAAAACAGTTAGGAGCCAGAAAATGTGCGCTCATCCCGCCGAGCTTGTGTGCAGAAGCAAACGCATACGTGAGTAGCGTCCGCATATGTAAACGGTGTTCAAACCACACATTAGAGGTATAGACCTCCTCGTTATGACAATTTGATGGCACAGTGGCTGCGTTTGATGGCATGGCACAGTGGCTGCGTCTGATGGCACAGTGACTGCATTTGATGGCCTGGCACAGTGGTGACAATTGATGGGCACAGTGGCTGCAAAGTGAACAATATCAATATCCCTGTGCCCTAACTCAGTGAGTGCAACAATCCTATCAATTATGGTTTTAAAACTTTTGTCTTTTTGGCTTCTCCTTACCTTTTAACCTTTCTTTTGGCGCTCTGTGTGATCATGTGCAGCCTTTCGGCCAGCTCCTTTCCTCTGACTCCCCCGTGGCAGTGACGTAGGTGGCGCGGCCCCCTTGGAGTAATTCCCCAACCCCCGGGGCGAGAGGCGGCCGTGGGCGGAGCGCCCGCAGCCTGTGCTCTCTGCTTGTATTACCCCCGACCCAGCACAGCCGCGCTTCATGACATTTATCCAGCCCCCTCGAGGCATGAGGCACGACGCGATCGCGTGGATGCGCGGCGATGTTTGCAGGATACCCCAGCTTTTCTGCCATGGGCCCCAGGTCGATAATTCTAGGCGCAATGGGCGCCTGGAATTTGTTGAATACTATACTTTCAAAGGAGTGACCCGGACTTAAAGTGGGGGTTCACCCTAAAAACACATTTCTAACATTACATCCAGCATACTAAGGACATTTACAGTATGCAGGTCTTTTTTTTTTTTCTTTGTACATGCAGTTATATATATATATATATATATATATATATATATTTTTCTCCAGGGCCTCCGGGTTCTGATTACTGTGGGACTGGGCGTTCCTATCCCTGGGTTTGGTGATTGACGTCTGTTGAAACCGTTCCCATGTTGCACAACGCGCGTCACCAGGTTTCCATAAATAGCCGAGCTGCAAGTCGGCGATATACGGCGCCTGCGACCGCCGCGTAGAGCTGACTGTGAAGGCGCCGTATAGCGTTGTGCGACATGGGAACTGTTTCAACAGACGTCAGTCATCTAACCCAGTGTTTTTCAACTCCAGTCCTCAAGGCACACCAACAGGTCATGTTTTCAGGCTTTCCATTATTTTGCACAGGTGATTTGATCAGTTTCACTGCCTTAGTAATCACCACAGCCATTTCATCTGAGGGAAATCCTGAAAACTTGACCTGTTGGTGTGCCTTGAGGACTGGAGTTGAAAAACACTGATCTAACCCATGGATAGGAACGCCCAGTCCCACAGTAATCAGAACCCGGAAGCCCTGGAGAAAATCACAATATAACAGTATAAAGAGAAAAGAAAGACCTGCATACTGTAAATGTCCTTGGTATGCTGGATGTAATGTTATACATTTTTTTTTTTTTTTTTTTTGGATGAACCCACGCTTTAAAACCGATTTTGAACATCTCTGGAGAGATCTGAAAATGGCACAGACACGCTCCCCATCCAACCTGATGGAGCTTGAGAGTTCCTGCAAAGAAGAGAAACTGCCCAAAAATAGGTGTGCCAAGCTTTGCATCATACACTGTAATTGGTCCCAAAGACTATTTAAAAGCGGAGGTTTGGCTTCTTTTTTTTTTTTTTTAAGTCAGCAGCTACAAATACGGCAGGTGCTGACTTTAAAAGAAAAAAAAAAAAAATTGCACCAGAAGACAGCGGGGGCGGGTGACGTCAGAGGCTGGATTTCCTGCAGGGATCAGACCCGGAAGTAGTGCAAATACCTGTCTCAGACAGGTATCTGCACCCCCCTCCCCCCTAAAGGGTGCCTAATGTGTAACCGGAGGGGAAGGGAGGGATACACTTTTTGTGTGAACCTCCGCTTTAAACAAAGTACTGAACAAAGGCTGTGCATGTGTTTTTTTTATTTTTTCCATTACAAGGAATAAATAACCTTAGCATTACAGGCCCTCTTTCTGGAGAGCTCTGGGGTCCAACGGACCCCAGAACTCTTCTCTGGTCTTCAATGCAGCTGATCAGACACAAATCGGAGAACCAAAACAGGAAGTGATGAAATCCTTGCATCTTCTTCCATTTTTGACATCGCACAGATGGAGGAACAACATCCGTTCCCCTCACTGTGTGCTTAGAGCTGGATGCTGGTCACTATTGGGTTCTCCCGATTGCACAGAGATGCCTGGTTACGGTGGCGAGAGGGGGGTGGGACCCCCTTACAACACCTGTAAAAATAATTCAACAGCTCGTTGGCCACTCTGATTACTTTTACTGTGTGCAGAATGGCTGCCCCTAAAAGAGGATGTCTTGATCATTGCAGTAGCATGACCAAGATGTCACCCTCCCTGTTGGAGGACATTTATAAACATACTTGGGATAGGAAGTGGTTAAAGCACACTATCCCCTGGTTCACACTCTAAATGGCACAGTCCATTCATGTGCGATTTGAGCCCATTCATTTTGTATAGGCTCAGATCACAGCAAAGGTAGTGTAAGCATTTTGGTGTGTGCGTGTGTTTGTTTACAAAACCAGTGCACAGAGCAATCAAGCTTTTTTTTGTAGAGGGCAGCCCAGATTCACCTGTTCTTGGGGTCCCTCTTTGCTGCTCCTGGCCGCTCTCTCCACAGCAAGCAGCTTGCTATTGGGGGGCACCTGAGCGGGGCTGCAGCTCTGTCTATACATTCAGAAACTGCTGACTGAGTTTGGCAGCAGGAGCCAATGGCACTGCTGCTTTGTCTCAGACAATCAAATAAATGATAATCTGGCCATTGAAATGAACGCTGAAGTGATAAACGCGCCTAGCTTTGGCACACATATAGACATCTTTACAAGCATTGAGTGTGTTTTTTTTTTTTTTTTATATTCTCTCTCCCCTACTCCAACTCTGCTGATCCCCTGGATCCACTGGCAGTTTTTTTTTTCCCTGCCACTAAAAGCTGCTGATATGTCTGTGTGCATGGGCACAGGCTGACATGCAGGGTAGTTTAGAGGCAGGGAAATGCCTGACACCCGAGCAGCCACTGTAAAAACATCCAGTGTGCATGAGGCCTTGGTATGCAAGCAGAATGAACTTCTACTGACCTTTTGCCACTTTCAGGGCCTACACTATACAGGTGCATCTCATAAAATTATAAAATATTTTATATAGATACGTTGCACACGGTGGTGTATTTCAAGCATTTTTTTTTCTTTTAGTTGTGATTATGGCTTACAGCTATTGAAAACCTAAAATTCAGTATCAAATTTAGAATATTACATAGGACCAATTAAAAACGAACGCATTTTTAATACAGAAATGTTGACTTGCTGAAAAGTATGTCCATATACAGTATAGTTTGCACTCTGTACTTGGTCAGGGGCTCATTTTGCATGAATTATGGCATCCGTGTGGCATGGAGGCGATCAGCCTGTGACGCTGCCATGGTGTTATGGAAGCCCATTGTTGGGTCTCGTGTCTCTCCTCCTTCTTGACAATACCCCACAGATTCTCTATGGTGGTTTAGGTCAGGAAAGTTTGCCGGCCAATGATGCCAGTGATGCCATGATCCTTAAACCAGGTATTGGTAGTTTGGGCAGTGCCAAGTCCTGTTGGAAAATGAAATCTGCATCTCCATATTGCTGGTCAGCAGAGGGAAGGGTGAAGTGCTCTAGAATTTCCTGGTAGAGGGCTGTGCTGACTTTGGACTTGTAAAACACAGACCAAAACCAGCAGATGACATGGCATCCCAATCCATCACTGTCTGTGAAAATTTCACACTGGACCTCATGGAACTTGGATTCTGTGACTCTCCCACCAGACACTGTACCTTGATTTTTCAAATGAAATGCAACATTTTCCACAGTCAGTGATAGAGTTGTCCTGATGCCACTTTAAGACCGAGTAAGTACAGATACAGTACTTCTGTAATCTATTACAATTTTTAGAATCAATTAATCGGCCAGTAACATAATGGGGTTAAACTAAAATTGGCCCTTTATAGTACAAAAAAGCAAGTCGCTACTGTAAATTACTTTCACTGTCCCACAGTAAAAAAATGAACCCCTTACAGTAGCGATTAGTTGCTCTTTTTTTTTTTTTTACCCCATTATGTTACTAAACATCTCTGGCCCTGTTCAGAGCTCTTGTTTTTTGGTGCTTTTTGCAGAAACACACTACAGTTCATTTACATGTTTTCCTATGAGACACGTTTACATCCATGATTTTTTATTTGTTTTCAGCTGCTTCCTATTTGGAAAGGGCGGGGACTTTTTAATGCAAAACTCCTATGTTTTTTTTTTTTGGTTCAATATACTTCAATGGAAAAGCTGCAGAAAAGCATGTAATGTGTTTTTGTGGCAATTTGTGTTTTTTAATCTGCCCAACAACAAATTGACCCCAAATAAAAATTAAAAATGCTATACATTTTTTTTCTTCTTCTTCTTCTTCTTTTTTTTTTTTTTTTTTTTTAAGGCTATTAATCTAAACTATAATCGGCCAACTAATCGATTATGAAAATAATCGGTCAGTTGCGTCCGTATCTACGGTACTAGTATCGGTATCGGGACAACCCTAGTCAGTGATGATTTGGGAAGCCATGTCATCTGCTAGTGTTGGTCTACTGTGTTTTATGAAGCCCAAAGTCAGCACAGCCCTCTACCCGGAAATTCTACAGCGCTTTTATGGAGATGTTGATTTCATTTTCTAGTAGGCACCTGCCTACACTGCCAAAGTACAAATACCTGGTTTAACGATCATGGTATCTCTGTGCTTGATTGGTCAGCAAACTCATCAGGCCTAAACCCCATAGAGTATCTATGGGGTATTGTCAAGAAGATGAGACACGAGACCCAACAATGCAGACAAGCTAATGCCTCAGCAGTGCCACATACCTCCATGCCACCCTGCACTGATGTAGTAATTCATACAAAAGGAGCCCTGACCAAGTATTAAATGCATAATATACTGTACATGGACATACTTTTCAGTAAGCCAACAGTTCTGTACTAATCTTTTTGTTTGTTATTGATTTTATGTAATCAAATTTTCTGAGATGCTGAATTTGGGGTTTTCACTAGCTGTAAGCCATAATCGTCAAAATTAAAACGAGGGAATGCTTGAAATGTATCACTGTGTGTAACATATCTATATAAAATATTTTAGTTTCACTTATTGAATTTCTGAAACAACTTCATGACCTTTTTTTTGAGATGCACCTGTATATTGGCCAATGTGCTTTAACCACTTAAGACCCGGACCAAAATGCAGGTAAATGACCAGGCCCCTTTTTGCGATTCGGCACTGCGTCGCTTTAACTGACAATTGCGCGGTTGTGTGACGTGGCTCCCAAACAAAATTTGCGTCCTTTTCTATATAGAGCTTTCTTTTGGTAATATTTGATCGCCCCTGTGATTTATTTTTTGCGCTATATACAAAAATAGAGCGACATTTTTGAAAAAAAACAATATTTTACTTTTTTTTGTTTTTACGAAAAATCAAAAAATCAAACTAAATTTTAGTCAAACATTTAGGCCGAAATGTATTTAGCCACATGTCTTTAGTAAAAAAAAAAATTGCAATAAAAAAAAAAAAAAAAAAAATAGCTACCTAGCGGGAACAGCGACACTAATACAGCCATCAGAAAAATGATCGCTTAGTGATGCTGGCAATAGGGAGTGAAAGGGTTAACTAGTGTGGTGATCAAGGGGTTAAAACTTTATTAGGGGGGTACGGGGGCTACCCTGGACCTGACACTAACTGCAGTGATCATACATATAATCACTGCATTCAGTGACAGGGGAGGGGACGATCGCGGGGGTTAAATGTGCCTATGTGTAAAGTGTCAGTGTAGTGTTGTGCAGACTTGCTGTGCGATGTGATCTCTCTTCAGCCATGGGAGAGATCACATCACTTCCCTCTTCTTCCTGTGTTTACACAGGAGGAGGAGGAGGAAGTGACACTGCAGGGGAGCGCGTGGATTGGCTGAGAGCGATCCGGAGGGGGCGAACAAAAACAAACTGCCGCCCCCTCTGCACGGATCGCTCAGCCAGGTAACCGGACCGCCACATGTATGGGGGTGGTCCTGATCGGACCCCCAAACCCCCTCAAGGCACCAACGTATATATACGTTGATGCGTCTGTCGGTGCCATTCTGCCGACGTAAATGTACATGCGGCGGTCCATAAGGGGTTAAAGGATCACTAAAGGAAATTTTTTTTTTATAGCTAAATAGCTTCCTTTGCCTTACTGCAGTACTGGTTTCATGTTCTTATTGTTCGTTTTGGCTTTGAAGTTGCTGTAATCCTGCTCTGATCTCCACACTTCCTGCTTGTCTGTTTCCTTATAACCACAGTGCTGGGAGCTTTCTCACGGTGGTCTAAGCTGTCATTTACTGTGTCTAAAACTTCCCAGAACCAATCAGATTCATTTTAAAAACAAAACCCTGCCCTGAACCCCAACCCCCCCCCCCCCACCCCCCCCCCCACCCCCCCCCCCACCCCACCCCCCCCCCCCCCCCCCCCCCACCCCCCCCCCCATTATACCCAACATCTATTTTCCCCCCCCCTTGAAAACAAACCTTGGTTAACTTTTATGTCCCCTATACCCTGTAAAGTCAATTATCAAAACAATTTTTTTTTTTTTATACCCCCCCCCCCCCCCCCAACCCCCCCCTACCCAACCCCACCCCCCCCCCAACACCCCCCCCCCACACCCCCCCAAACAACCCCCCCACCCCCCCCCCAAAAACCAACCCCCCCCCACCCCCCCCCAAACCCCCCCCCAACCCCACCCCCCCCCCCCCCCCCAAAACACCCCCCCCCCACCCCCCACCTCCACCCCACCCCCCCACACCCCCACCCCCCGTTACCACCCCCCCCCACCCCCCCCCCTTATACCCCCCCCCATTCATGCGACCCAACACCCCCCCACCCCACCCCCCCCCCCCCCCCCCCCCCATAACCCCCCCCCCACCCAGCCCACCCCCAAATTTGAGAACAACCCCCCCCCCAGTTTGCCACCCCCCCCCCCACCCCCCCCCCCTGTAAACCCCCCCCCCCCCCCCCCCCCCCCCCCACCCCCCACCCCCCACCCCCCCCCCCCCCCCAAGATTTAACCCCCCCCCCCCACCCCCCCCCCCCCCCCCCCCCCCCCAACCACCCCAACCCCCCCCCCCCCCCCCAGATAACCCCCCCCCCAACCCCCCCCCCCTACCCCACACCCCCCAACCCCCCCACCCCCCCACCAACCCCCACCCCCCCCCTACCCCTACACCCCCCCCCCCCACCCCCCCCCCCACCCCCCCCCCCACCCCCAATACCCAACAACACCCCCCCCCTACCAAACAACCCCCCCCCCCCACCCCCCCACCCCCCCCCCCCCCCCCCCAACCCCCCCAAAAAAAAGTAAAATATAAGCCCCCAACCCCCCCAACTAATAGTGCAACCCCCCCTACAGAAACCCACCACCCCCCCCCTACCAGAGCCCCCACCCCCCCCCCCACAACCCCCCCCCCCACCCCCCAAACCCCCCCCCCCCCCCCCCCCCCACCCCCCCCCCCCACCCCCCCCCACCCCCCCCCAACCCCCCCCCAACCCACCACCCCCCATCCCCCCCAAGCCCCCCCCCACCAACCCCCCAACCCCCCCCAAACCAACACCCCCCCCATCCCCCATAACCCATAACCCCCCCCCCCCCCCAGTGTGAACCCCCCCACCCCCACCCCCCCCAAAAAAAAAAAATGCACAACCCTTACCCCCTGTAAACCCACCCCCACCCCCCCCCCCCCCCCCCCCCCCCCCCCCCAAGAGTAACCCCAACAACCCCAAACCACCCACCCCCCCCAGCCCCCCCCCCCCCCAACCCCCCCCCCCCCCCCCCCCCCCAAAACCCCCCCCCCCCCCCCCCCCCCCCCCCCCCCCCCCCCCCCCCCCCCCCCCCCCCCCCCCCCCCCCCCCCCCCCCCCCCCCCCCCCCCCCCCCCCCCCCCCCCCCCCCCCCCCCCCCCACCCCCCCCCCCCCCCCCCCCCCCCCCCACCCCCACACCCACCCCCAACACCCACCCCCCAATGTGTCCACCCAAACACCACCCCCCCCCCACACACACACCCACCCACCCACACACCCACACCCACCACAAACCCAACCACCCCCCACCCCCCACCCACACCACCACACAACCCCCACCCCCCCCCCACAACCCCCCCAACCCCAACCCACCCCCCCCCCCCGCACCCCCACCCCCGGGACACCAATGATCCACCCCCCCCCACCACACCCCACCCCCCCCCCCCGCAACCCCCCCCCCCCCCCGACCAACCCCCCCCCCCCACCCAACCCCCACCCCCCCCCCCCCCCCCCCCCCCCACCCCCCCCCCCCACCCCCACCCCCCCCCCCCCACCCCCCACACCCCCCCCCCCACCCCCCCCCACCCCACCCCCCACATGCAACCCCCCCCCCACCCCCAGGACCCCACCCCCCCCAGCCCAACACCCCCCCCCCCCCCCACCCACCCACCCCCCCCCCCCCCCCCCCCCCCCACCCCCCCCCCACCCCCCCCCCACCCCCCCCAATGTCACCCCCCCAACCCCAAAAATCCCCCACCACCCCCCCCACCCCCCCACCCCAACACCCCCCGCAACCCCCCCCCCCCCCTATTACCCCCACCCCCCCTACCCCCCCCTAAAACCCCCCCCCACCCCCGACACCCCTACCACCCAACCCCCCACCACACCCACCCCACACCCCCCCCCACCCCCCACCCCCACCCCCCCCCTACCCCCACCCAGAATACAAACCCCACCCCCAACTGACCCCAAATACCCCCCCCCCACCCCCCCACCACCCCCCCACCCCCCCCCCCCCCCCCCCCCCACCCCCCACACCCCCCCCCCCCCCCCCCACCCCCACCCCCCCCCCCCCCCCCCCCCAACAACCCCCAAACCACCCCCCCACCACCCCCCCCCACCCCCCCCAACCCCCCCACACCCCCACACACCCCCCCCCCCCAATTACCCCCCCCCCCCCCACACACACAAAAATACAACACTAAATAAAAAAAATTGTAAATTTTCAATTTACAACCCCACACCCCCAAAACAACCAAAACACCAACCCTCACCCATCACCAAAACCCCCACCCTACCCCCCCCCACCCCCTTGTGTGTGTGTGGTGTGAACAATAACCCCCACAAATGTACCCCACAAAACCCCCCCCCAAACCCCCCCCAACACCATACCCCCCCCCCCCCCAAAACCCCCCCCCCCCCCACACCCCCCCCCCCCCCCCAACCCACCCCCCCCCCCAAGTCACCACCCCCACCCCCCCCCAAGCACCCCCAACCCCCACCCCCCCCCCCCCCCCCACCCCACCCCCCCCCAACACACACCCCCCACCCCCAACCCCCCCCCCCCCCCACCCAACCCCCCCCCCCCCCCCCAACACCCCCATTAAAAAAAACCCAAGTACCCCCCCACCCCCCCCCCCCCCCCCCCCAACCCCCCCCCCCCCCCCACAAACCCCCCCCCCCACCCCCCCCCCAAACCCCCCCACACCCCCCCCACCATACCCACCCCACCCCAACCCACCCCCACCCCCCCCCAAAATTTTTGCCCACAACCCCCCCCCCCCCCCCACCAACCCCCCACCCCCCCCCCCCCCCACCCCCCACCACCCCCACCCCCTACCCCCACCAACACCCCCCCCCCCCCCCCCCCCCCCCCCCCCCCCCCCCCCCCCCCCCCCCCCCCCCCCCCCCCCCCCCCCCCCCCCCCCCCCCCCCCCCCCCCCCCCCCCCCCCCCCCCCCCCCCCCCCCCCCCCCCCCCCCCCCCCCCCCCCCCCCCCCCCCCCCCCCCCCCCCCCCCCCCCCCACCCCCCCCCACCCCCCCCAAAACCCCCCACCCCCCCAAACCCCCCCCCAACCCCCCCCCCCCCCCCCCACCCCCCCCCCCCAAAACCCCCACACAACAACCCCCCCCACCCCAACCCCCCCCCCCCAACCCCAAGGCAAATTTATTAAACCCCCCCCCCCCCCATGACAAAAACCCTCCCCCACCCCCTTTTACCAATACCCCATTTTCAGAACACCCCCCCAACCCCCCCCCCCCCCCCAACCCCCCACTCAAACCAACCCCCCCCCCCCACCCCCCCCCCCCCCCCAACCCCCATCTTTCAAAAAAAAAGGACCAAACAACTCCACAAACCTCCCCCCTAACCAGACAAAATCCCCCCCCCCCCCCCCAACCCCCCAACCCCCCCCCCCAACCAAGGGAGATAAAACCCCCCAACACACCAGAAACCCACCCCCACTGCACCCAAATACCCCAATAAAACCCCATGTAACCCCCCCCAAAACACCAGAATACCCCCCCAGATACAAACCACCCAAATGGTTAACAAATAATAACCTACCAAATCCCACCCCCCCAAAACAACCCCCCCCCCCAAATACCCCACCCCCAAACAAACAGGTAATCCCAAACAAAAATCCCCCAACAAATAAATAAATAATACCAAACCCCCCCCCCCCAATAAAAAAATGAATAAAAAACACAAATGAAAATAGCTGTGCGTGACAGCACACGGCTAGGTGTATAGCATATAAACACGTGAAAAGTCCATACAAAAATGGAGACTCCAAAGCCCATACAGTCACTTAGCATATCTCCCTTGGTATTTACCCTTTGGTTTTATACCCTTATTAGGATTCACAGCGCCTCCAAATTTAATGTTGCTTCAACCTAAATTTGAAACTTCTGGAAGATTTAATCACACACACTTCATGACCAGGCCATTTTGTGCAACGAAGCCCTGACAATTTTGTGGTCGTGCAACACTACCCTAATCTCTCACACACGCACAAATAGATCTTTCTTTTTGGTTGTATTTGATCACCACTGCGTTTTTTTTATTTTTTGCACTATAACCAAAAAGACCTGCAATAAAAAAAAAAAAAAAAAAAAAAAAAAATGGCTAATATGTATTCTGCTACATGTGTTTGGTTAAAAAAAAAAAAATCTTAAGTATGTTGATTGGCTTACACAAATGTTCTAGGGTCTACAAACTATGGAGGTGTGTGTGTGTGTATATAACCACTGGGCACTTGAACCCCCTTCCTAACCAGACCAATTTTCAGCTTTCGGTGCTCTCACAATTTTGACAATTACTCAATCATACAACATTGTACCCATTTGAAATTTTTGTCCTTTTTTTTTCACACAAATAGAGCTTTCTTTTGGTGGTATTTGATCACCTCTGGGTTTTTTATTTTTTGCGCTATAAAAGAAAAACGACTGAAAATTCTGTCAAAAAAAAAAACTTGTTTGTCATATTAGCAGGTTATTTCTCACACACAGCATACCACAAATTACACCCCAAAACACATTCTGCTATTCCTCCCAAGTATGGAGATACCCCATGTGTGAGACTTTTACACAGCGTGGCCACATACAGAGGCCCAACATGCAGGGTGCTCCGGAACATTCAGGCGTTCTGGAACACCCAGGCCAATTCTGACATTTCTCTCCTACATGTAAAAATCATCATTTATTTGCTAGAAAATTACATAGAACCCCAAAACATTATATATGCTTTTTTAGCAAAGACCCTAGAGAATACAATGGCGGCCGTTACAACTTTTTATCTCGCACGGTATTTTCGCAGAAATTTATTGAACGTGTGTTTTAAAAAAAAAAAAAAAAACTGTTTTGTGCTTAAAACAAAACGGTAAAGTTAGCCCAATTTTTTTTCATCATGTGAAAGATGAAGTTACGCCGAGTAAATAGATACCAAACATGTCACACTTCAAAATTGCACACACTCGTGGAATGGCGCCGAACTTCGCTACTTAAAAATCCCCATAGGCGGTATTGCAAAGTATCATGCAGGGTACTGGGGTACTGCAGAGCTGCAATGGCTTGAGGGATGGCTGGATCTGTGACTGCATTTGTCACAGATCCAGCCACAGCTCAGCTGCTAACACCCCGCCGCCCCCCCTCTCCTCGCACACTGTACAGAGAGGAGAGGGAGGAACCGGCGTCATCAAATGACGCCGGTTTGTTTACAAGTGATCGCGCCGTCATTCGACGGCGCGATCACGTGGTAAACGGGCGCTATCAGCGGCAATTTACCGTGATGTGCCGGGTCTTCTAGACCCGGCGAGCACGGACACTTCCGCGAGCTTGTCCCAGTGATGGACGATGTCCCAGAGATGTCGTGTCACAGTAGCTCGACCGCGCTGTAGCAGTGTTTTTGCTATAGCGCGGTCGGCAAGTGGATAATATATACGCAATGCTGCACAGGACAGCCACCCTTTAGCAGTAAAACTGCTAAGGTAAGTGTTAGGGTTGTCCCAATACCTCTTTTTTAGGACCGAGTACAAGTACCGATACTTTTTTTCCATGCACATACCGATAATTTTTTTTTTTTTTTTTAAATGCAGCCACGTGTCCCCAGATTCAGCCTTGTCCCCAGATTCAGCCTTGTCCCCCCCATCCCCCCCCCCCCCCCCCCCCCCGCCGCTGCCGACATCTAGTTAATATGCGCTGGGGGAACACAATAGCTTTCATTTGAATAGCTGTGTGTTCCCCGCCTTGTCATGTATAGCCGGGTACAAGTACTCGCGCAAATGCTCAGTATCGGTACCGATACTAGTATCGGTATCGGGACAGCCCTAGTGAGTGTCTTTAAGTGGTTAATCTTCCTTCATGACAACTTGTTTTTTGCTTTGGGGCTTTTCTATTGCTCTGAGTATTTTAAACCTGTGGCTTTGGGTAAAAGATGGGGGGGGGGGCGCTAATAATAAAAATCATAGGACAGCACTCCTGAAGTCACTAATTCTTGTCAAATAAACAAATGTGCACAAGACATCAAACATATGATTAAAACATATTGTGAAATATCGATTAGTGCAAATAATATTCAGTCGCAATCTTAAGCACAAAAAAATATTATAAGAAATCAAAGTCCATAAAATGCCAAACGTCCATTCCGTGCTTGCTGTGATATACTGATAGAGAAGTGAAACACCCAAAGTGACTGGATAAGTAATCTGCTTACCAGAGCACATTGACTTCTCACACAGGCTGAAATGGAGATATTAGGTGACTTCCTCCTTAAGGCCCCTTTCACATGGGGCAGTGGAGGCGCGGTGGCGCTATAGCAGCGCGATTTTTAGCACTGCTATACCATCGTATTTACCACGATATTCGGCCGCTAGCGGTGCGGTATTAACCCCCACTAGCAGCCGTAAAAGGGGATAATACCCCTTTTTTTTTTACCGTGGTTTCCCATTGATTTCAATGGGTGGGAGCGGTAAACACCCCGCTCCAAAGATGTGGCTAGCAGGACTTTGGGAGCGTTCCTGCTAGCGCACCGCTTCAGTGTGAAAGCCTTCGGGCTTTCACATTGAAGACTACAGGGTGCGATTTATTTATTTTTTTCAGGCGGTATAGCAGCGCTATTTTTAGCATTGTATTGCCTGAAAAACAACCCAGTGTGAAAGGGACCTAAAGGTCTCGGCCGGATATGAAATCACAATGGAAAAATCCATAGCGTAAATTTGTTTTATTAAAAAATTAGCAAAGATAAAACTTGGCCAAATGGCTACTCGCATTTAAAAGTGCCTATCCCGGCACTGGGGCTGCTGGCTCTAATCGGTAGTCAGGGGATCTGCCGTGCTTCCACCGCATTCTGTCCGTGGCGTGTGTTCCACCTCAGGAACCAACAAACGGCAGGGCCGGAAATGACATACGTAGCGTGACCAGGTACTGCCTCGACGTACGTTTCGTAAGCCTGTGGCTTTGTAAACTTAGCGAAAATTGCTGCAAGGAGCAGGCTGTGTGTAAGCGGCGAACTCGCGCTTGTTCTGTAAGGCTACTTTCATACTGGAAGTGCTGGCCATTAGCGCCAATAGTTTTTAGCAGGGCTTTATCGCTGTTTAAGCAGTGCTTTTTGGCCACTAATGGGGAGCTTTTAACACCAAAGAAGGGAAATGAACCTTGTGTTGCGGCGCTACCGAAGTGCTTTGGGAGCGCTGTATACTGTGCTCCCAAACGGCCCCAAGACTTTTCCTAACGTCCTGCAAGCGCACTAACCCAGTGTGAAAATTAACACTGAAATGAATGGGAAGCCCTTTAACAGGCTTTTTTTTTGCGCTAAAAAACACCTGAAAGGGGTCTAAAAGACTTGGACTTGTGCTGTCTATAGCCTGCAAACCTCCAGGTTTGAATTCTTTTTTTAAACTGTGATAGGTGGGAAAACATGGTGGCCTGAATATTTATACTATTTTTAGGTAATGATGCCAGTGCAGAGACACCCCTGCAGGAACTCAAAGCTACCAGACCGTCAATGTTAACTGATAAAGAATATGTTTTGACACTTTTTGATCTTTTTATGTCGTTTCTTTTCTTTCAGATTTCAGTTGACCAAAGAAATGGTGATGGAGAAGCCAAGTCCCCTGCTTGTCGGGCGGGAGTTTGTGAGGCAATATTATACCCTCCTTAACCAAGCACCAGACTTTTTGCATAGGTAGGTCTTGTGTTGGGCTTCTTTGCACAGGTGTGTGGGCAAATCACACCTTGATGGCTATCGCTGAAGCAAATGTCCCCAATAGAAACTTCTCTACTTCTGTTTTCCCTGAAAATTGTAAATGTATAGCTTTTCCCTTTTTGTCTTCAGCTGGACAGAAACCGAGTGTGCATCTCCCCTAATAATGATGCAAACGGCAGTATTAAGGACTTGACATAAGTTCTAATTCTTCCCTGATGTACAGACACTAATTGGGTGCAGGAGAGGGGTTGACTGGTGCTCTAGTTTAAGGGTTTTACTAAAGGCTGTTTTTTTTGCTATTGAGCAGTTTTTACCTCGCTGACGGTCTCCCTTTTAAAAACAAAACCAAAAACTATGAAATATGTGCATGAGACTGTTTTCATTATTGTTTTGTTAGGTTCTATGGCAAAAGTTCTTCATATGTTCATGGTGGCTTGGACACCAATGGAAAACCAGCAGATGCAGTCTATGGGCAAGCTGTAAGTACTATATAAATTGATATAGTTCTGTACAGGGGAGGGGGATAATAATTTTCTTCCTTTCATGTACAAGCACTAAAATGTTTTCATGTTCTACAGGAAATCCATAAAAAAGTAATGTCCTTGAATTTTAAGGACTGTCGAACAAAGATCCGCCATGTTGATGCCCATGCCACTCTTAATGATGGGGTCGTGGTACAAGTCATGGGAGAGCTGTCCAACAACCGACAACCTATGCGGCGCTTTATGCAGACCTTTGTTTTGGCACCAGAGGTAAATAACCTGCCTTACAGCACTATTTTACTAGGTTTGGTATGTGAAACCGTTAAAACTGTTCTCCCACCCTGCTTTCTATTTTGTCAGATTTCCAAAGGTATTTCAGTCTGATGTTGGAGCATCCTCTGTACTGGAATGCCGATGGCAATGGCTTTAGTCGAAAGGAAGGTTCTAACTTCCAATTGGCTTGCTCCCTTTTAATTTCCAGTACAACAAACTTCTTGTTGCATAATATCTTTATCTTTAATATCAGGAACATACTTAACCCCTTCCCAGCCCCCTAAACCCCTTCACTGCCAATGGCATTTTTATAGTAATCATAGTAATCCAATGCATTTTTATACCACTGTTCGCTATAAAAATGCCAATGCTCCCAAAAATGTGTCAAAAGTGTCTGTCCTCCATAATGTCGCAGTACTGAAAAAAACGCTGATCGCTGCCATTACTAGTAAAAAAAAAAAATATATATATATATAATTTGGAGATACCGTATTTATCGCGGTATAACGCGTATACCGCGCACCCCTAAAATGACCCCCAATCCTGTGGAAAAAGTTATTTTTGTACTTACAGTTTTGGTGTCTTGCGCGGCGTCCTTCTGCGGCGGGTCCGTCATCCTCCCCGCTCGTTTTCCGCGCCGAGGTTTGAATACGACGCCAGCATATAGCCAGCGCAGTACACTCGGGCAGGCTCGGCAACTCTGTCGCGCTCACGTCCAGGACGTGACCGCGGAAAAAGCCGAGACTGGCCCAATATACCCGAGTGTACTGCGCTGGGTATATGTCGGCGGAGTATTCAAAACTCGGCGCGCTGGGCAAAAAAAGTGCGCGATATACGCCGATAAATACGGTATTTATTATAGAAAAATGTAAAAAAAATAGCATTTTTCAAAATAGTTGCTCTATTTTTGTTTATAGCGCAAAAAATAAAAACCGCAGAGGGGATCAAATACCACCAAAATAAAGCTCTATTTGTGGGGGGGAGAGGCTGCCAATTTTGTTTGGGAGCCACGTCGCACGACCGCGCAATTGTCAGTTAAATCAACGCAGTGCCGAATCGCAAAAAGTGCTCTGGTCATTGGGCAGCAATATGGTCCGGGGGTTAAGTGGTGTTGCTAAATCTACTTTTAAGATGCCCTGCGACTTCCTACCTGTCTTGTTTGTGTGCCCCATGGGAATAATCCTTATAGCTGCCAGCCAGGGGCAGACTGACCATTGAGGCACTCAGGCACTGCCCGGGGGCCCCATCAGGGTTGCCAGGCTCAATAAAACCAGGGACAGTATGTAAAAATCTTTTTCTTTTTTTTTTTTTTTTTTTTTTTTTTTTTTTTTTTTTTACCCTTGAAAATGCTGGCTGATGTGTTTTTATTCTGGTAGTGACCTCTTTTGGAACCCAAAGGTGCTGTTACCACATACTCTGTAAAATGGGTTACAGTGTAACTGCAGCAGCTATCCAAAAGGGATTTCTTAAAAACATACGTTAATCAATTTACCCCCAGGCCAAATTTTTGCCTACATGTTCAAATCTGATTTATTTTATTATGTAAATAGAGGGAGAGAGATGGCATAGGCCGTGACGGGGCCTTTTTAAGGTTTGGACCGGGGGCCTTTGAGACCCCATCTCACTCTTCATGCCTCCAAAGCAGTCGATTTTAAACTCTGTACAAACCTGTAACTGCTTATAAATAACCTGTGAGTGACTTATTGTCGCTTCTGTTTTCTGATCTCAGAGGGAGGAACGTTTCATTCCCCCATTACTCTCTCTGTTCAGTGCAGCCAATGGCACAAGCAAGCTCAGTCCCAGCCCCACGATTGGATGGGAGAGCCCAGGAAAAGCAACCGGTTCGGATCACTTTTATTAAAGAGAATCACTGGCAGAAAAAAAATGGTCCGTGACCCTGACTATAACCACCTCAATACGAGGCTGTGTGTGTAATCTTTATCTATCCCTCTCGGTATTGTAGTAATTGGGTAAATTTGTAACTCTAGCCAAGTTCATAGTTTCCTGGAAAATGTCAGTGGTTCGCGCAAGTTTCACATTTTTAAAGATATTTTTTTTTTTTTTAGGGTTCTGTGGCAAACAAATTTTATGTTCACAATGACATTTTCCGTTACCAAGATGAAGTTTTTGGCGACTCTGATACAGAACCCCCAGAAGGTATGTGGTTTCTAATTCCTTCCTATGCCATTGGATTATATAGATATCTATCTCTCTTTCTCTCTCATACACAGTGTTGTGCTCGTGAGTTTACATACCCTAGCAGAATTTGATTTCTTGACCATTTTTCAGACTAAATAAACTTTCACGCATGGTTAGTGTTTGACTGAAGCCATTTATTATCAATCAATTGTGTTTTTTTACTCCTTTTAAATCTCAATGGAAAAGCTTCCCATTTTTTTCACTTTAGAAATCCACCTCTGTGTTGCACAGTAGGAATGATGTAATTTTCATTCTGGGTCTTGTTGCCTCCTCTCCAAACGTAGTGTTTATGGTTGTGGCAAAAAGCAAAATTTTGGTTTCATCACTACAAATGACTTTCTGCCTGAAAGTTTGAGGCTTGTCTCTGTGCTGTTTGGTGTATTGTAAGCAGGATACTTTGTGGCATTTGCGTAGTAATGGCTTTCTTCTGGCGACGCAACCATGCAGCCCATCTTTCTTTAACCACTTAAGACCCGGACCAATACGCTGGTAAATGACCCAAGGTGTTTTTGCGATTCGGCACTGCGTCGCTTTAACAGACAATTGCGCGGTCGTGCGATGTGGCTCCCAAACAAAATTTGCGTCCTTTTCTTCCCACAAATAGAGCTTTCTTTTGGTGGTATTTGATCACCTCTGCGATTTTTATTTTTTGCGCTATATACAAAAATAGAGCGACATTTTTGAAAAAAAAACACTTTTTTACTTTTTGTTAAAAAAAAAATCAAATAAACTAAATTTTAGTCAAACATTTAGGCCAAAATTTATTTAGCCACATGTCTTTAGTAAAAAAAAAAAAAAATCGCAATAAAAAAAAAAAAATAGCTACCTAGCGGGAACAGCGACACTAATACAGCGATCAGAAAAATGATTGCTTAGTGACGCTGGCAATAGGGAGTGAAAGGGTTAACTAGGGCGGTGATCAGGGGGTTAAAACTTTATTAGGGGGGGTGGGGGGGGCTATCCTGAACCTAACACTAACTGTTTTTTACAGTGCCTGTCACACTGACACTAAATGCAGTGATTAAATCACTGCATTCAGTAACACTGTGACAGGGGGGTGGGGGGGGCGATCACAAGGGGTTAATATGCCTATGTGAGTGTGTGTCAGTGTTGTGTTGGTGCACACTTACTTGTGATGTCTTCTCTCATCAGCAGCGCTGGGAAACAGCGCTGCGATGAGAGAATACATCATTTCCTCCTTCCTGTGTAAACACAGGAGGAGGAAGTGACAGGCTGGGAGCGCGCTCCCATTGGCTGGGAGCGATCGCGGGGGGGGCGGATATCACGGACATCCGCCCGCAGATCCCGGATCGCTCCCAGAGGTAGGGAGACCCCCGCACGCCGCGGAGGGGGTCCCGATGGGACCCCCGAACCGCACTCAGGCGGGGACGTAAATTTACGCCCTTGTGCCTGTACGAGCCATGTTGTGGCCGTATATGTGCGTGCGGGGGTCTTTAAGTGGTTAAGTGCCTCCTTATTGTACATCTTGAAACGGTCACACCGCATGTTTTTATAGAGTCCTGTCTTTCCCCTGAAGTTATTTGTGGGTTTCTCTTTGCATCCCAAATTTTCCTGACCGTTGTGGCTGAAATTTTAGTTGGTCTACCTGAACGTGGTTTGATTTCAACAGAACTCCTCATTTTCCACTTCCCGATGAGAGTTTTATACAGTTCAGCTACCTTTTTTCCACAGATCCTTTGACAATTCTTTTTGCTTTCCCCATGACTCAGAATCTAGAAACGTTGGTGCAGCACTGGATGAAAGACACAAGGGTCTGTCAGGTGTCCAGGCACTCATTTACCTTTTACTCGCGCTCCTCCCCCCAAACAGATCACAGGTGAGGATGGTTATTTTTTTAATAGCCATTCAAACCTCTGTCTCAACTTATCAGGACAAAATCGGCATTATGTATGCTTTTTAATCAGGGTAATTTTGTTTTTTTCTGTTGTCATTATGATTTAAAAAGAGTAAACATGATTCATGATGATAACTGGCTTCAGCCAAAGGCTAACCATAAGTGAAAAAATAATAATTGTGTTTGTCATTTATATCATTCATATTCTCTGAAAAATGACCAAGAAATCATAAATTCGCCCGGGGTATGTAAACTTATGAGCACGACTGTGTGCATGTGTATCATTTTATTATATCTTTTTTTTTTTTTTTTCCTGTAACCAAGTTATAGGTAATGTGATTTAACTTATCCCCCCCCCCCCTTTATTTTTTGACTTTTGTTTTCTAGAATCAGATGAGGAAGTAGATGAGCCTGAGGAAAGACAGCAGACTCCAGAAGTAGTTGCCACAGATGATGGTGCATACTATGACCAGTCTGGCAGGTGACTGTTATCTCTGCTTTATTTTGATGGAATATGTAATGCATGCACAATGTGTCCTGTAAGAAATGCTCTTAATTTTTTTTAATTTTTTTTTTTTTTTTTTTCAATGCTAAATTCACAATGTTTTTTACTTTAGAAGGATCTTAATTTTTAGTCATGTGAGTGTCAATTTCATATCTCAAAAGTCAGTTAAGCGTCTTTCTGCTTTGTGAACTGAACTATTTGCATTGTATATTCTAGTCTTCTTGAGTTTCAGCTTTGGTTCTTGCAAACAGACTCCATAGACATTGATGATCTTTACCTGAATTTTATACAACTAATCCTATTTTTAGTAACAATGACTTGGATGAACCACTGGAAGAACAGATAGTAGAACCAGAGCCTGAACCAGAGCCTGAACCTGAGCAGGATCCAGAGCCAGAGGTGGTGGAAGAAAGGTGTGAACCTGTCTCTGAGGAACCAGCCCCAGAAGAGGAAGAGGTGCTGGAAAAGAGCCCATCCCCACTTCCTGCAGACCCCGCACCAGCAGTACAGGAAGACTCTAGGGTAAATTGCATTCCTATTGATTTACCTTGTCTTTTTAGAAGCACTTTAATAACTGCTGTTAACTGTTAGCTCTCTTAACCGCCTTAGACCTTTTCCTGGGCCTCTGTGACAAGCAAAAATCTCCCACCTAGTGGTGCTGTCCCAGTGTCTGGAATCCCTCCCCACGTTGTCAAAGTTCAACCGTCACAGGTAAACTTAGACGTTTTTGTCACATTTTTATCTTGAAATAAGACTTGCAAGTTGTCCAGTTTTACTGGATTCTTGCAGCCTTAACGCAAAAATAAAAAAACAGTATTTGTGAGCTGCTGGGGAGTAGAGATGGAAGTCGGGGGCTTTTTTGGTTGCGTCTCAGAAGGACAGATTCTGCCACTCTAGTACCAACCACTGCAGTACCCACTTCTCCTGCCCAATAAAGTTGTAGTTCTTCAGTGGTGTTTTTGTAAATTCACGTGTGTGTGTGTGTGTGTGTGTGTGTGTGTGTGTGTGTGTGTGTGTGTGTGTGTGACTCTCCAACCTTACACATCTAATAATTTTTTGGGGTTAAACAATCTGCTTTGGCTATCACAATGGGCCCGTGTGTGTGTGTGTGTGTGTGTGTGTGTGTGTAAAACGAATATACTGCTCAGCATGTTACTGTGATCCCTATGGATTGATGCAAGCAAAACACAGGCTTCCTCTGCCCCCCTAGTTATTCCGACTCTGTTATGTATATTAGAATTTTTTTTTTTTTCCCCCTCATGTTGCTTCCAACTTCAGATGCTGTGTCAGAATGAGCTAGGTTATATTCATTTGTGGACTTAAAGCATGCTACACTTCATCAAAGTAGCCCAGGCTTGTAGTATGCCCTGCCATTCCGCCTGTGCATTTCCTGTCTTTAAAATGATGGCTGGGAGTTGCTGTGTAAATCCAGTAGCTATTAGTTGGGGTGTGTGTATTTTAAAAAGGGGAAAGGAAATAAAAATGGTAGTCTTACACAATGCAGGGAAGAGGGATAAAACCTTGTTTCTTTCTTTGTATTTAGATCCTGTTTACATCTGTGCTTTTGCTGAACTTAAATGCACCTACTTAGCATTTCAAAAGGGCAAGTAAAATGGCCCTCTTGAAATGCTGTGCAATTGTTCACAACATCAGTGTGTTGCGTTTTTTTAATGCAGTGCGCTGCAAAAAACAAACGCTCCACGTGTTAATTACCTTTTTTCTTTTCTGTTTTGACTGGTGAGTAAACCACATGCAAAATGACTTGTGCGTTACACACATTTTTAATGCCAGGGTTGGCATGCTCCATCTTTTCTACACACAATTTTACTGTGTGGGTGTAAACCTCCCACCTGCTTGCGTCGCTACAGCAACGCATGTGGGGCAGATCATTTGATAGACGCCTCCACTCCGCATTGGGGAGAGTGTGAGAAAGCTGACCAGGACATGTGAGGTGCTGTCACTTAGCTCAGCCCCTGATCTGGCCAGAGCTGAATAAAAGGGGTCATGTGACTTTAACAAGGTATAAAAGGTATTTGTACAGAAATTGCTCTGTAATTTGACCCCCTTATTAGCCGTGACTTTTTTTTTTTTGCCAGTTGAGCCAAAGTAAACATTTTGTCTAGTTCATAAAGGGTGTACATGTACAAGATCTGAAGTGGTTAAAGTGTAGGGCTGGGCAAAAATATTCACTGATTTACGGAACCTCTCCCTCCCATGGAGAGTAGGCAGTGGTGTGGCAATATGCAAATTGGGTGCCGCTCGGTGAGAAGGGGACATGAATATTTTCCTCATTCACAGTCCACCGTAAACTTGTTTGTAGCCCATATGAGGGGAGCAGCCTAGGTTGACCACCATGGTTTCTTCCATAGATACAATGGAGTAGTGAAAAATAACCCAGGTTTAGGAAGTGTTTACAGGATTACCAATTTAAAATCAAGTTCAGTTTAGAGCCATAATAAGCCAATAAGCATACAATTTCCAGGTTTCCTAGTCTGTAGCCAGTTTTGCAGCTTACAAAGGTCTGGAACTAAACAAAGTAACACAAAACACGCTCTGACAAACACATTTTCCTTTTTAGCATACAAAATTTGTGCATGGATAGACGTGTGTGTGTGTTGTAAGGGTGCGTTTTTGTCCTGGTGACTGGATATAAGATGGCCTTTATACTGCGAATGTAGGGTTTTTTTTTTTAAGTACGCCAGAACTGTTCAAAGCATTAATGCTGGCTATGACAGGTGGACAGTTTGCGTTATGGGCTTCCATTCACCAGCTAAATCAATGTAGCAGCAGAGATCATAAAGATAATTGCATTGTACAGTAACAATTGTTTCCTCTTTTTTTCTTCTTCTTTTTTAATTTTTTATTTTATAGCCCCGACCTGAAGCTAAAACTGAAAACCAAATACAGAGACCACCACAGAGAGATCAAAGAGTCAGAGAACAGAGGACTATGATAGTACCTCCCCGGGCAGGGCCCAGACCAGGTAAAGACATTACTGGATAAGACATTCATTATAGTCGTGATCTTTGATGTGATACTAACAACCCCCCCGGGCACACTTAAGATGTTTTGCATGTGATTTTATTTATTTAGTACGAGAGGGTGAACAGGGAGAGTTGGAGACACGGCGTATTAACCGATACCCAGACAGCCATCAACTGTTTGTGGGCAATCTGCCGCATGATGTGGACAGGACTGAACTTAAGGAGTTCTTTCAGAGTAAGTTTGTTTTTAGTTTTTAATAGAAGAAATGTTTTGAAATGGTTTTAAACCCAGTTATTGGTACACACTTTTTCTGTAAAGATAGTCTCCTTTCCACTCACATTTCCTTTCTAACATATACAGGGACAGGGTGGTGGTGGTTTTTGTGCTTGGCCACTTTGCTGCCACTGCTTCCATCAGTTGAACTGATTTTGGATGTCCTGACAGTTTTGAATTCTTATCCCTCGGTGAACCATACAGGGGAACTTTATTTTTTATGTCATTTTCTTGGAATTTGAGGGTCATGCTCTTGGGGCTGCTTTCCACACTAAACTGTTTGAGACTTGGGAGTGAGGGATTATATGGGGCTGACACCCTTTGTTCCAAAAAAAAACATATCTGCAATAGTTCAAAGCCCTTTTGCTCTTTTTCAATAAGGGGGGGGGGTGAGATGTGATTCTGGGGTGTGGGCAGAATGCTATGGTTGGTTAAGACTTGTTACGCACTCCTATGTGGATCCACATAGACGAGCTGCAAGATTGTGTTTCAAACTCCTCAGGGCTAATTCCTTTTTTGTTTTCATTTCTAGCTTATGGCACTGTTGTTGAACTTCGTATAAACAGTGGTGGAAAGCTTCCGAACTTTGGTTTTGTTGTATTTGATGATGCAGAGCCTGTTCAGAAAATCCTGAGCAGTCGGGTAAGGCATAGCTATGTGACATACCATGAAAGTGTGTGTGTTTGCTTTTTTTTTTGCTCTTATGCACTTGGTGAAATACATAGTCCGAACTGCAATAATCAATGTCCTATCTTTTTCACCTATAGCCCATCATGTTCCGTGGAGATGTGCGTTTGAATGTAGAAGAGAAGAAAACACGTGCAGCTCGAGAGGTTGACCGTCGAGGTGACAGAACCCGTGGCCCTGGAGGACCACGTGGAGGTCTAGGAGGGGGTCTGAGAGGTCCGCCACGTGGTGCAATGTCACAGAAGCCTGGTTTTGGGGCTGGAAGAGGCATTCAAGGTCCACGCCAGTGATTTTGTTTTTTGGGGGGTTTTTTTCCGTGTGTTTTGAGTGGCATCTAACATCAAAAGGCAAATCGCCCTCTTTTGTCCTGCAGCCTTCTGAAACTTGGGGTCTTGGATGTCTTGGCATATTGTCCCAATGTGATGGACTGCTACACTTCACCTATCCCAACCCTTTTATTTGTGTTGCGATTTTATGGATTTTTTTCTTTTTTTTTTTTTCTTGATCCTCTTCCCAGAATCCAGCATTTGTTGGACAATGTCTTTTAGAGGGGGGGGGGGGAGGATTTAAAAATCAAGCAAAACAAAAACAAACCATGTTTTCAAGAGTAAAACGCGATGGAACATTTCCTGAATTTAGGCAAATCCAGAAGTTTGATTGGGAATGCTGGTATAGGCTCTGTTTCTGACTTATGAAACCTGTTTTGGCACTCTACACAAAGCCCTACTGGGGGGGAGGCTAGTCCTTGGCACAGTATTCTGGTCTTGGTAGTATATATCCATTGAAGCTGTGAGTAGTGATGAAGATGCGGGTGGCTTAGAGCAGCTGCTTACAATCTCCATCCAATTTACTGCAAAAAAAATAATAATAATAAAAGGTGTTCATTGGAATTTCTGTACTAACACTTTTTTTTTTTTTTTTTTATACAACACCATCAAGGAATTGTGGAAAATTATGGAAATTACTGTTTTACCACTCAAATTTTGGATTTTGGGATAGGTTTTAAATGTCTAGCTACTTGACTTTAAAACTCATTTGAATTTGTGAAAATATTTTTTTGATAGGGAATTTTTTTTCCTCATGGTTTTTAGTTCGTATTTGTAAAAAACAAAAACTTCAAAAAAGAAAGCAAAATCGTTGTGCCTTCTATTTATCTCTCATTCCAGTCTCGGCGAGTTATAAAAATAAAATGCATAAAAAATTGATGTTTGTCTTCAAAGTCCTGTCTAATGCTACTTCTCCCCCCACAGTTTTTAAAGGATTGGTTTGATTGGACACTTTTAGAAACCAATGCTACAATTTTGCCTTTCTCTTGTTTTGAGGTTGGCGAAGGGCACTTATGGCTAGAAAAAATGCTGAAACTGCACTGATGTTTTTGAAGCGATTAGATTCTGTTGCTACATTGCTAAACATCCTGTTCTATCGGTTTCCCACATCGAGTCACATGTCTGTATCCGACTGTGTGATCGTAGCAACATTGATACATTACAGGTGATTTTCAATTAACTAGGTAATTAAGAGTAATTGTGAAAGGAAATCTGCAAGCTTTAGGCTTCATGTACACATGATTAAAACTTCTCCTGAATGATTTAACTTTACAGATAGTAACAGACTTCAAAAATATCCGTTGTGCCGCATTGGTGTTTGAGAAGCTTTTTTTTTGCATTGCAAATAGTCAAAAATGTATCTCCCATTCTAAAGACCTGTAGACTAAATGGGAGTCTCTGCGTTTTACAAGCTGTAACAGGCATTTGGCGTTTCTAAAGTCAACTGCCCAGAAATGGCTATAAACGACCCTGTGCACTAGAGCTGCACGATTAATCGTAAGAAAATCGCGATCTCGATTCATTTTATACAAAAGAATCGTGATCTTCATTTTATACAAAAGAATCGTGATTCTCATTTTTCCCAGAATCGTGCAGCTCTACTGTGTACATGTACTGATAAGATAACATTGAGAGTTCAGGGGCAGCAGTGTACATGAGGCCTTGAAAATTGTTTGTATGTTTGCAAGGATTACATGTGTTAGGGGTTTCTTTTTCCAGTTATGGTGGTGATCGGTGACTTCTATAGGGACTGCAATAGGTAGTAGGTGAGGTTGAAAAAAGTCCAACCTATGTGTGTGATTATGTATTGCCTTGTATATCCCTGTATGTTGTGGTCCTTCTGGTTCCTTTTCTAATAGTTTCTTGAAAAAATTGATGCCCCCTGCTGAGACCACCGCCCGTGAAAGGGAAGTTCACATCCTTGCAGCTCTTCAAGTAAATAACCCTCTATGTAGTTTAAGGTTAAACCTTTTTTCCTCGAATTTTAATGAGTGGCCATGTGTCTTCTTAAACTCCCTTACGCCAAAAAGTTTTATCCCTGTTGTGGGGTCACCAGTATGGTATTGGTAAATTTGAAATCCTTTCCCCTCTCAAGCGTCTCTTCTCCAGAGAAAATAAGTTCAGTGTTCGCAACCTTTCCTCATCACTAATATCCTCCAGACCAATTATTAGCCCTTCTTTGTACTTGCTCCATACCCTGTACTGGAGGACTGGTGCGAAGAACTTGACTGCATAGTCTAGGTGCGGCTGGATCAGAGTCTTGTAGAGCTGGAGAATTGGTTTAACTCTGGAGTTAATCCCCTTTTTAATGCATTCCACTCTTCTGTTGGCATCAGCTTGGCATTGCATGCCATTGCTGAGCCTATCATCTACTAGCACACCCAGGTCCTTTTCCATCCTAGGTTCCCCCAAAGGTAAACTTTTATGGGGAGTTGTGTGGCAAGGCAATCTGACCCGAACTGACTGACCTCACCAGTGCCAATATTACAATGTTAATAATATGCACTGTCGCTGTACTAATGACGCAGGGCAGGAAAGAGTTAACCTCTAGGGTAATCATGTGCAAGAGTAGAAATGTTATAAGCCTTGTCTGCACTACAAAACACCTTACCCTTATCTCTACAGAATAGGGTGGGCACGTTATGTAGTCCTGCGGAACTTAGGCAGGGCATAGAACATGTGCATGTATTGCAGAGATGTAGTGTGTTTTGTGTGGGAGAAGAGCTCTGCACTAAGATACAAGTCAGATTTCTGGTATCATCCTCTGCAAAAAAAAAAAAATTGGGGATAAGATGCTCTTTAAAGTGGAGGTCCCACAAAAAAAATATTAAAAGCCAGCAGCTACAAATACAGCAGCTGCTGACTTTTAATATATGGACAACAAACTTGTGTAGGGCGCCTGCTGCTCGTGCATCAGCCGCTGCCATACTCGGTAAGGAAATCGGGAAGTGAAGCATTGCGTGTTCACTTCCTGGTTCCCTACTGCGCATGCGCTTCTTAACTGGTCTCCGCTATGTGTCTCCCATAAGACAGCGGGGGTACAGAGTAGGTGCCGGAAGTGGCATAGATCACTGAGGTGATCTATGCCAGGAAGTGGGAGCAAGTACCTGTATTAGACAGGTATCTGCTACCCCCGAATGGTGCCAAATGTGACACCGGAGGGGGTGGAGGGTTCCAAATAGTGGAAGTTCCATTTTTGGGTGGAACTCCACTTTAAAGCCTAATCACATCTTAAGGGATAGTGATATTGCAGCTTTTCCCTTTTGTGCACCAGCTGGTTTAAAATGCGTTGGCGGTTCCAAAAGACTTGGTGGAAGATGCCGCTTTATGGCATAAAGGTAGGAATCTAAGTTTTGTGACAATCCCTGCAATGTAGACTGTTCACCTAGAGGGATGGTTTCTTTCAAAAAAAAAAAAAATATATATATATATATATATATATATATATATAATATATATATATATATATTTTATATTTTTTATTTTTTTTTATGGCTACTAGGATTGTCCCGATACCACTTTTTTAGGACCGAGTACAAGTACCGATACTTTTTTTTTTTTTTTTTTGTAAGTAGTCGCCAATACCGATACTTTTTTTAAATGTCCCCCACAAATGCAGCCATGTCACCCATATATGCAGCCATGTCACCCCTACCTAGCCAACGCCGCCCGGGGAACATCACAGCATTCATTTGAATAGCTGTAGTCTTCCCGCCCGTATAGACACTCCCCCTTGCTCGGGATTGCACAGATCACGTTCACCCATCCAATCCCGAGCAAGGGGGAGTGTCTATATGGGCGAGGACACTACAGGTATTCAAATGAATGCTGTGATGATCCCGCACGATTTTTAACCAATGCGGGGGATGGGACGGAAAAAGTATTCTATTTTGGTATCGGGGGTACAAGTACTCCCGCAAATACTCGGTATCGATACTGGTATCGGGACAACCCTAATGGCCACCCAGACTTTATTTACAGCTTTATACTGGGGCTAATATTTATATTCTAACTGGGAGATACGTTTTATGGAGAGAGAAACATCCCTGCATCACCTGTCTGAAAAGGTAAGTGCAAATCCTCATTATTGACTGCTTACTTGACCACTTAAGTACCAAGGCTCTTTCTGAGATTTGGTGTTTAGAGGTTAAAAACAAGTTTTCTCTTTCATCCATGGATGGACACGGCTACCTTATAATCTTGACTGTAGGGTTATGTTCCATCTATCAGGAGAGAACTAGGCAGACATGTTAATAGTTAAATATGTAAACTTTAGTAAAGCTAAACAACCCCGCCCAGGGGGCAGTCCCTCTGGTCATAACCCCTCACACTGTAATCGGCAGCTCAGTTTTTTTTCTGCCTAGTAGAGAAAGGACCTGGCTCCTTTTTGGGACCATGCTCCTGAAAAACTTTTTTCTTTATCGTACATCACGGGACACAGAGCGCATAGCCATTACACTTGGGTTATATGGGTACCTTCAGGTGTGGACACTGGTGTAATCAATTTCACAGGAAGTTTCCTCCCTATATAACCCCCTCCCACTGGGAGTGCTTCAGTTTTTTCGCCAGTGTCTTAGGTGTTGGTCACGTCTAGCTGTCCCTCGGAGGTCTCGGGACCCAGGATAGCTAGCCGGATCCGTCCGAAGTGCTTCAAAGCCAAGGTGTACGGTACCCGGGCCCTGCTGGATGGGGTTTTGCCTATAATGCCTCTCCTTGGAGGGCTGGATTCTGGGCTCCAGTGCCTTAGTCTCTTCCAAGAACTAAACGCTACTGATGCTATATAGGTCCAGGGGTGTGGGTTCCTTAACACAGGACCCCGGTCCCTGAAGGTCCAAGACAATACCCACGGAGATGGGGGAAGGCTGGGCCTCTTGCATTATGCAATACCCTGCGGCGTGGAGCAGGTAAGAGGGAACCTGCGGGACTTGGTTCGACAGTAGGTATCCCCCTGGGGGTTCTGGGTTGGCTAATGGTATGCTTGTGCATCAGCCACTATCTCCACTATGTCTTTTGAGGCAGGATGGGATGTACTAATGTTTACCCAGATAACATGTAGATATATATATGCTTTTAAAGATATGTATTTTGCTACTCCCCCCAGATTTGCCTGTTAGCATGATACTGCAGCCCCACGTGTATAGAGAGGAAGTGCTGACAAAACTCTGTTTCCTAGGAAGCCTATGGGGACAGCTTCCTCTATGTGTGCACTACAAAGATTAGTGGCTTACCGGGTGTCTGTTGGGAGCGCTGGTCCGGGCTTCTCCTCTGCTCTCTGCTTCCTCCATGTTGGTTTCAGCGTGGGGGGGGCGCGCCGCCTTTTACAGCGTGTGCGTGGGGGGGGCGGGCCAGCAGCGTCAGGTCTCAGATAAAGCAAAAAAGCATTTCCTGGCTGGTCATTCCCTCCTGAGAGCAGTGGAGAGTGAGGACATAGAGCGCGCAGCTGAGCCAGTTCTGGCTAACAGTGACACCCAGTGGTGGTTTGTGGATCTTCAGGTCTGGACTTAGTCCACACTGACCAGAAAAAAAAAAAAAAAAAAAAAATTCTTAAAGGGACTCAGCCTTAGATCTGGCAGTATCTGAGTCGGTGCAACCTTGGACTCCAGCTAACGGGCATTGGTGTGGCAATACTCACAGGACTTTCCTCGGTATTGCCGCCTTCTCAGGCGTATGAAATTTTTTACCATAGCCTGTCCTTATTAATGTTTCACTTCTAGCTACAACAGTTGGGTGTTGGCTGTAGGGGTGTCTCAAGGTTGTGCAATGGCTCCCAAGGGATCAGGACCAGCTAAGGCTGCAAAAGGTGCCAAAAAAGTAAAGGGGTCTCCATCGGGGTCAGAGGATTTGGGCCAGGCTCCAGTGGTCCCACCCTTACCAGATAGACCACCGAACAGCATCGTGCAGGAGCCATTGAGGGTGCTAGGGGCAGAGGCGGCCCCCAATCAACCCATTCCCGTTTATGTTACGGAAGAAATGCTAGAATCCACCCTGGGTGGGCTAGAGAAAAGGTTAACTGCTTTAATTGCCCGCTCTTTGCCGGGTGGCAAACGGGCTAGATCCCCGTCACCTAGAACGGTGTGTTCAGATGCAGAGGTCCTCTCTTCGGAGGAATTGGACCCACAGGTGGATCAAGCGGACCTGAGTCCCGACGGGTCAGACATTGAAGATTCCACTATAGATGAAATTTTTTCGGCTTCTCAAGCAGAGAGTCTGTGGATCCAGTCTCTGACGGATATGGTTCGCACTGCTTTTAAACTTCCAGTGTCAGAACAATTAGCCCCCGCGGTATCCTCTTTAGGTGCCTTGAAGGCACCATTGAGTGGTGCGTCTTTCCCGGTTCACCCCCTTCTGGAGAGCGTGATTTTTCAGGATTGGGCTCGACCTGATAGGATTTTTATCTCTCCTAAAAGGTTCACCATTCTCTATCCTATGGAAGAAGAATTTGCAAAGAAATGGGCACTCCCTACCGTGGACGCAGCCATTTCCTGCGTAAATAAATCCCTGACCTGTCCGGTGGAAAATGTCCAGGTGTTTAAAGATCCAGTCGACAAAAAATTGGAGACCCTACTGAAGGCTTCTTTTACCACAGTAGGTGCCGTGGTTCAGCCAGCAGTGGCAGCCATTGGCGTTTGTCAGGCTTTAAAGGATCAGACTAAACAGATATTAAGGGACATACCGGCTCAGCAAGCTCGTGAATTGGCTGACCTCCCAAGAGCTCTCTGCTTTGCAGTAGATGCTATTAAGGACTCCGTTCAACAGGCGTCCCGTTTATCTCTGCTGTTGGTTCATATGCGTCGCCTTTTGTGGCTAAAAAACTGGTCAGCAGAGGCACCCTGCAAAAAGCTTTTAGCAGGATTTCCCTTTCATGGTGGGAGACTATTCGGTGAAGACCTAGATAAATATATCCAGACCATATCAAGTGGTAAAAGTTCTTTCTTGCCTATCAAGAAAAGATCGCGTGGGCCCGCATTTAAGCGACAGGCCTTCGCAGGCTCGGCCCCTTCAACTTCCCGTCAGTATCGACGGCCTCCCGGGCGTTCAGCATTTAATAGCCGCCCACAAGGACAAGCCACGACAGGCAAGAGGCCATGGTCTCGCAAGCCGGTTAAACCAGTCCTCGAGTCAGATTCATGAAGGGGCGCCCCCACTCTCTTGGGTGGGGGGAAGGCTTTGGTTTTTCTCCGAAGTGTGGAAGGCCAGAATTCCCGACTCTTGGGTAAGAGCCGTGGTAACCACGGGCTACAAGCTAGAGTTTCGGGAAGTCCCCCCTCCTCATTTTCAGGGGTCAAGTCTTCCAAGCGACCCATTAAAGAGGGCCTCTCTTGTAAAAGCGTTGGATCGTCTCTTGCTCCAAGGAGTAATTGTAGAAATACCAACCCAGGAATGGGGTCTGGGATTCTACTCCAACCTTTTCATAATACCAAAGCCCAATGGCGACGTCAGGCCTATCTTAGACCTCAAACGCCTAAATCGCTTTCTAAGCATTCAGACCTTTCGTATGGAGTCCATACGTTCGGTGGCAGCCAGCCTACATCAAGACGACTTTCTAGCATCTATAGACATAAAAGATGCGTATCTGCACGTGCCGATCTACCCGGCACATCACAGGTTTCTTTGTTTTATGATAGATCACCGCCATTACCAGTTCGTAGCCCTCCCTTTCGGGTTGGCAACAGCTCCGCGGGTATTCACAAAGGTGTTAGCCCCGGTGCTAGCCGTCCTAAGGACAGAAGGCATTTTAGTCTTGGCATACTTGGACGATCTTCTGGTTATCGACAGCTCAGCTTCCAACCTCAATCAGGCAGTAGGTCGCACAGTTCAGCATCTAGAGGAATTCGGGTGGATTGTAAACCTAGAAAAATCGGTATTGAAACCCACAAAGCAGTTGGAATATCTAGGCCTTCGGCTAGATACAGACTGCCAGAGGATAATTTTACCTCAAGCAAAGATAAAATCAATAGTTCAAGCAGTTCAAGTGATCTTAGGCAAGAAGAGGCCGACTATTTGCCTATGTATGCGACTGCTGGGGAAGATGGTGGCCGCCTTCGAGGCTGTACCCTACGCCCAGATCCATACCAGATATCTTCAGGCAGCCATTCTCTCTGCTTGGAACAAGTTCATTCAGACGTTAGATCGTCCGTTAGTGCTCTCCCCGAAGGTCCGGCGCAGCCTGTCTTGGTGGCTGGTCTCTCAAAATTTGTCAAAAGGGAAATCCTTTTGCCCCATCACGTGGAAGATAGTATCCACGGATGCCAGCCTGTCAGGTTGGGGGGCAGTTCTAGAAGAACAAACCCAGCAAGGGCAGTGGTCGGAGGCAGAAAAACTGCTTCCCATCAATATCTTGGAGATCAGAGCTGCTCGGCTGGCCCTGATCGCCTGGACTCTCCCCCTTCAGGGTCTGCCAGTAAGGATACAGTCCGACAACGCCACTGCGGTGGCATACATAAACCACCAGGGGGGCACGAAGAGCCAAGCAGCCCAAAGAGAAGTAAACCTGATTTTCTCATGGGCCGAAGCCGATGTACCCTGCATCTCGGCGGTATTCATCCCAGGGATAGACAATTCTCAAGCAGATTTTTTGAGTCGTCAACCGTTGCTCCCGGGGGAGTGGTCTCTTCACCCCCAGGTATTCCAAGAGATTTGCCAAAGATTCGGAGTCCCAGATGTGGACATTATGGCAACGAGATCCAACAAAAAGTTGGACAAATTCATATCCCGAGCCAGGGATCCCTCGGCCTACGGGACCGATGCCTTGGTTTGCCCTTGGCACCAGTTTTCTCTTCTGTATGCGTTCCCTCCACTGCAGATGATTCCCCGCCTTCTAAGGAGGATCCGGGTGCAGCGCAGGCCTGTGATCCTGGTGGCCCCAGCCTGGCCCAGGAGGGCTTGGTACGCACTCATCGTGAAGATGTCAGTCGGGGCGCCGTGGCCGGTCCCCCTGCGCCCAGATCTGCTGTCTCATGGCCCAATCTGCCATCCTGCTTCACAGCAGCTAAATTTGGCGGCTGAATCCCTAATTCTTAAGGGCAGAGGCCTCTCAGATCAGGTCATATCTACGTTGATTCAGGCTAGGAAACCGGTCTCCAGAAATATTTATTACAGAGTCTGGAGAACCTATGGGGAGTGGTGCGAGTCTCAAAAATCGCATCCTCGAAAGTTTTTTATTGACAGGATCTTGCGATTCCTCCAGATTGGCGTTGACAAAGGGTTGGCTCTTAGTACTCTAAAGGGGCAGGTGTCGGCTTTATCAATATGGTTTCAAAGACCCTTGGCCACCCATTCGCTTATGAAAACCTTCTTGCAGGGGGTCTTGCATGTGAATCCCCCTATTAGAGCTCCCCTCTGCCCCTGGAATTTAAATCTGGTCTTGTCAGCTTTACAAAGGCAGCCGTTTGAACCTCTGACAGAAATCCCTCTTGTGCTACTAACCCGAAAGTTGGTTTTCTTGGTGGCTATGGTTTCGGCCAGAAGGGTTTCCGAGCTGGCAGCCTTGTCATGCAGGGAGCCATACCTTATTCTGCATAAGGATAGAGTGGTTCTGCGGCCTCAACCTTCTTTCCTTCCCAAGGTCATATCCAGTTTTCACTTGAATCAGGACCTAGTCCTACCATCCTTCTTTCCTACTCCCCAGTCCAGAGAGGAAAGACGGCTTCATACTTTGGACGTGGTTCGAGCCATGAGGGTCTATCTCAAGGCTACAGAGAAGATTCGGAAAACAGATGTGCTTTTTGTTCTTCCGGATGGCCCCAAGAAGGGTCAGCCGGCTGCCAAGTCTTCCTTGGCTAGGTGGATTAAGCAGCTGATTTTTCAGGCATATGGTCTGAAGCGCGTTCCACCTCCCTTATCAGTTAAAGCCCATTCTACGAGGGCCATGAGTGCCTCCTGGGCGGCTCACCATCAGATCTCTATGGCACAGGTTTGCAAGGCGGCAACCTGGTCTTCCGTACATAAGTTTACTAATTTTTTTATAAGTTGGACGTTGCAAAGGGTACGGACGCAGCTTTTGGGCAGGCGGTCCTACGGGCAGCAGTATAGAATCCTCTGGCCCGGTTCACGCCCCCTTGTTTTTCTGTTGGTGGAGCTATTTTTTCTCCTGACAATGTTTTTATTTGGCTATTCTTGGCCTTCCCTCATGGAGCATTGCTTTAGGACATCCCAAGTGTAATGGCTATGCGCTCTGTGTCCCGTGATGTACGATAAAGAAAAAAGGATTTTTAATAAACAGCTTACCTGTAAAATCCTTTTCTTGAAGTACATCACGGGACACAGAGCTCCCACCCCTCTTTTGGGTAACATTGTATAACCTCGGGAGAATTGCTTGCTACAAAACTGAAGCACTCCCAGTGGGAGGGGGTTATATAGGGAGGAAACTTCCTGTGAAATTGATTACACCAGTGTCCACACCTGAAGGTACCCATATAACCCAAGTGTAATGGCTATGCGCTCTGTGTCCCGTGATGTACTTCAAGAAAAGGATTTTACAGGTAAGCTGTTTATTAAAAATCCTTTTTTTTTCTTTTGATCTTTGAGATCTACTATTATATGCCAGCTGGGTGACAGGCTGAATAATGTAGATCCTTTGTAGTCTCCCCAGTCCAGCCATCGAACGTGAGCAGGCATTGTGGTTACGTGCTGGGTTGGCCACAACATCCCTTGTTTGCTCCAGTGGTGGTCAGTGAGGTATATGCTCCAGGGGTTCACATGCCAGGGCTACTGCTGTCTGTCACAGTGAACTGTGGCCGACAGCTACTCTGTAATTAAGGTTTCTCCTCTATTGGCAGGATGGAACAGCTGGGCATTCCTGGGGTGGTCAATTAGGGGGGTCTAATAGTCCTCCCTTTCCTCTCTGCATGCTTTTCACCTCAGCGGGGGGGTCCCTCAGGGGCTGCGTGGTGTGTCTGTGGCCGCCGCTTGGAGCTGGCGGTTTCTTCCCCAGACATTACGGTGGTAGCAACCGATGCACCTGTGGATGCTTTGTCAGCAGTCCTGGAATCATTTGCCAGGGTGGAAGCGGTTTGCGGGAGCAAGGGGCGTAAAAAAAACGCCCCCACCATCTTCTGGGGAAAGCTTGGGCCTGGCTGTGAAACGGGCCCCCTGTTCTGAAGTGTCAGAGAATGCCGACCAGGACCATTTGGACAGTGAGGAAGACTCCGGGTCAGCGCAGGACAAGGCGCTTTGTTGGAGCACTTATCACTGCAGTGCGGGAAATGGTTGCACTGACGGTGGTCCTTGGATCATTGGTATACTGGGTGGACGTAGTGTGTGGGCAAAGACCCAAGGCTCCCCCTGCTCAGGGGGGTTTAATATCTCACCCCTTTACCGGTCCGATTTAAAGTGGATGAGTCCTCAGCGGAGAGTGAAAAAGCAATGGTGGACACACTTTTTACTGCGGTGCGGGAGACTCTAAAGAAGGATGCAGGTGACAGGGCAACAGATGTGGCTGTGTCCTTTGGTAAGCATAAGTCACCTCACACACAAAGGGGTTTTCCTTATCTGCTTTTTTTGATTGGTTGTTCCTATTCCTTTATAGGTAAACCTAAATCACCCTTTGTGGTCCCCAAACATTTCTTAGTAGGCTACCCTTTTTTGAAGAATCAGTTTTTAAAAAGTGGCCTACCCCATCTGTTTCCAGTTTGAATAATGCAACCATGATCCCAGTAGAGGAATACCCGTCTTTTAAGAAGCCGACTGACCGCAAAGCGGAGGCTGTGGCATGCAGTTTATTATGGCTGGATCAACATTTGCCTCCAGTCTTGGCCCTGGTGTTGTACACCTTAACTGAATGAGCCACGCTTTTGCCCCAGGGTCTGGATAGTGAGCAGGGCAAAGCCCAAGCCCAGCCACCAAAAAATGTGCAGTGTGCGGAAGTAAACTGAGCTCCTCATGGAGTAAACCAGTTTGCCGCTCTTGTATTGCAAGCCTAATAAAAGATGACCCGGTAGCCTCATGTCAGAAAATACTGACTTCAGTTAGTGATGAGCTTAAATCCACTTTTAGCTCTTTCAAAACTCTAATTGATAAATTTCAGGCTCCCACAGAGCGTCAAACAGAAAAACTTCAGTTAGTAGCATTCCGGAACAAAATGTGGAGAGTGAAGATTCTGAGACTGAAGTTAGATCTACCTGTTCTTCTCCTGAAGAATCAGGGTCAGATACAGTGCTCAGGGATAGAGAATCCTCTAGGGGCTCAAGATTTAAGTTGTCTTTGGAAGACGTGGACAACTGATTAAAGGCTATTTATACAACTCTGGTAATGGAAGAGGAGGAGGTACAATTGTCTAAGCATGACCTTTTATGTACAAAGGTTTGCACAAAAAGAAATCTAAGGTCTTTCCAGTGCACAGTTCCCTCCTTGATATTATCAAGCTGGAGTGGGAAAATCCAGAGAGAAAACCTTTCTTTTCTGGTAACCTAAAAGGGTTTTCATTTGATGAGGATGCAGCGCAGCCGTGGAACAAAAATCCAAAGTTAGAATGTTTTCATGGCCAAAACAGACAGCAGAGTCCTAGAGTAAAGGACAATAGGCCCAAGAAGCATTGGACCGGGTACAATGGCAAAGGTAGAGGGGGTTTTTTGTTTAACACACCTCAACAGCCCGCCAAACAGTGACCAGCATCTTCCAGCGGGAGGAAGATTGAGGGCCTTTGTCCCACAGTGGGCAGCAGTCACCTCAAGTCCCTTCATCCTGGATCTAGTGGCAAATGGATACAGGCTGTAATTCTCCTGCCAACCACCAGAGTGACTATTGGTCACCTTCAAAGATCGGGAGAAAGGAGACTTATTAGACCATAAAGTCCTGATTCCTGTTCCCTGCTCAGAACAGAACAAAGGGTTTTATTCCCATATTTTTGTTATCAGAAAGCCTTCAGGAAAGTATCGGCTCATTCTGAATCTTCGGTCTCTAAACCGATCGATCAGGTACAAGCACTTCCGTATGGAGACAGTGTTCTCTATCAAAAACCTGCTTTACCCAAACTGCTTCGTGGCCACTTTGGACTTGAGGGATGCTTACCTGCATGTCCCGATCCACCCAGCATTCCAGAGATTCCTGAGAATAGCGGTCAAAATGGGAACAGAAATCTGCCACTTTTCAGTTTTAAGCCCTCCCCTTCAGTCTGTCCTCTGCCCCACGCATCTTCACAAAAGTATTGGGGGAGGCACTGGCTCCACTAAGGTTAAAGGCGACAACTAGCATCCCTTACCTGGACGACCTATTAATAGTGGCAGAGTCTTTCCAAAAATTACTAACAGATCTCCAGACTGTACAAGACTTCCTTGAATCCCTAGGCTGGCTGATAAACAGGGAGAAGTCTTCCCTAAATTCAGCCCAGAAGGTGAAGTATCTGGGCTACGATTTTTGCTCAGTAGACCAAAAGTTTTTCTCCCAGAGAAGAAGGTCTCCAAGATGGTGCAAGCAGTTTCAGCTTTACAGACCAATCAGTCGGTCTCGTTGAGGGAAATTTCAAGACTGGTAGGTCTGATGACCTCATGTTTCCCTGCAGTGCCATGGACAAGATTCCATCAAAGAACATTGACGTTTCTCCTGAGAAACTGGGATAGAAACGCAAGGTCTCTGGATTTAAGAGCTCTGTTACCTACCAAGGTAAAAAGAAGCTTGAGATGGTGGAGGAGAACAAATCTTCACCTAGCAAGAGGCCTGCCATGGTCCATTCCTGTATCCAAGACGGTCATGACAGATGCAAGTTCCTGGGGATGGGGAGCACACCTCAGCGACAAAGTCGAACAGAGAAATTGGCCTGGGAGAGAAGCAAGAGCCTCATCGAATCAGAGAGCTCTTAGCGGTTCAGAGAGCCCTGCAGGTTTTTCAGTCGGAAATCAGGGGTCACAATCTCCAGATCCTATCCGACAATATTGCGACAGTTGCATACCTCCAACAAACAGGGAGGCATGAGGAGTCGGATCCTTCAAGCAATTGCCCAGGAAATGTCATGGGCAGAAGGGGATCTAGCCTCAATTACAGCAGTGCACCTGAAGGGGACGCAAAACTGTCTGGCAGACTATCTCAGTCGCCACAAGGTGGAGCGAGACAATTGGTCGCTTCATCCAGAGATTTTTGCAATGGTTGTCCCGAAGCAGATCTGTTCGCAAATCTGGGCAACTGCAAGACAGGAGTTCTTTCCTCTAAACCCAGAGGATCAATCAATTCAACCTCTGCTATGCCTTTCTGCCGATTGGACGTATTCCGGAGGTGCTCCGGAAGTTTCTCAGAGAAGAAAAACCTTATTCTGATCACCCTCTTTTGGCTCAGGAGGCCATGGTTTTCTCTCCTACAGACTAGTCTCGGAGCCTCCACTGAGGCTTCAGAAGAGGGAGGTCTTGCTATCGCAGGGTCCAGTCGCATACCCACAGGTGGTTTCCTTAAACTTGACGGCCTGGTATCTGAAGAAAGAATACTGAAGGCTCAGGAATTTTCTGACAAAGTAATCGAGACTCTGGTGAATTGCAGAAAACCAATCGCTAGAGCCATATATTCCAAGGTTTGGAAAAAAGTTAAATTCACGGTTGTCTGGAAATCAAAGATCAACGCGTGATGTGTCTTCTTTTTCGGAATCTTTTCAAGAGGGTGTCGACAAGGGTCTTTCAGTTAGTACCTTGAATGTACAGGCGGCAGCTATCCGTGTTTTCCCTTTGGAAAATCCCACGGTAGCCAGATTCTTCAAATCCATTTCTAGGGCCAGGCCAGTAGTGGTAAGAAGTTGTCCAACTTGGGACCTGTCCCTGGTACTTCAAACTCTGGTAGAGTTTCCCTTTGAGCCCTTAAGAGGGTATTTATATTAAGTTACTTTAAAAACTATATTTTTGGTAGCAATTACCTCAGCTCGTAGAGTAAGCGAGTTACAGGCCTTATCAGTGAGGGAGCCATTCCCCACGATTTTGGAGGATTGAGTTTTTTTAAATACTGATCCAGGTTTTTTGCCTAAGGTAGCCAGTACATTCCACAGATTGCAGGACATTGTACTGCCATCTTTTGTAGTTCGCCACAGGGCGACCAAGAAAAGAAGTTTAGTTTTTTAGATGTGAGAAGAATCCTTCTCGTCTATCTAGAGGTCACCAAGACTTTTAGGAAGACCAGATGCTTTATTTGTCCTTCTTTTCAGGTATGCACAAGGGTAAGAGTGCATCTAAAGCAACATTGGCTAGATGGATAAAACTAGCCATCTCGGAAGCTTACAAAATTAATGAAGTTCCTACACATTTTTGTCACTACGCATTCAACGAGAGCTTTGTCTGCGTCTTGGGCTGAGAGTGCTGGCGCCTCTTCGGAACAAAATTTGCAAGTCTGCCATATGGTCCAGTTATTCGACCTTCATTAAACATTACCGCCTGGATCTGCTATCTGCTCAAGAACAGGCGTTTGGTCGAAAGGTCCTTCAGGCAGTTGTCCCACCCTAGACTGGTAAGTTCTGGCTTATCGTCTCATGGGCTGTCCTGGAAGACGCTTGAGAGAAAAGCTGAGTTAGGCTCAGACTCCTTTTCTGTGAGTCTTCCAGGACAGCTGGATTCCCACCCGGTTTTGTATGGAAGTTATGTGTATTATGCATATGTTTTTCAGGGAAGTCCTATGATATGGGGCCTGGAGGACCGCCCTTTTATCTGGTGGGGGTAATGTGGTTCCTGTCCTGGTAGGAGGAGCCCTAGGTCTCATGGGCTGTCCTGGAAGACGCTCAGAAAAGGAGTTACCGGTAAGCCTAACTCAGCTTTTTTTTTTTTTTTTTGTCTGGTTTTCAGCAAACTTGCGGTGGGGATAAGGTGAGCGGGGAAAAGCATTTACCTTTTAAAAACTTTTTTTTTTTCCTTGTGAATTGGTGTCCTTTCTATTTCCGCCACTAAAAGGAGTAGAGTCGCTTTTTACTCACCAAGCTCCAGACAGTGTCGGGTCGGTTTCAGACAGCACACTCTCCGCTGCAAAGCTCTGCCATGGATAGCGACCAGGTCCTTTCCTCCCTGCCATAATGCAGCAGACCGCCATACTCCCCCTAGGTCACACGCACAGGGGCGCACTTTATGGGGGCAAACACACACACACACGTCACCTCACGACATTTCAAGCAGGCAGAAGCACATAAAGCCTCTCAAACCTGCAGCTCTCCCCTAATCGGGGACACAGCAACTTACAAAGGCATGTAAGGTCTCTGTGGTTGGTTATCTGGGCACCCCCCAAGAGGTCTCCCACTGGGCATGAAAATTGGTTGCATACTGTATGTAAAAGGCTTAACTAGCACAGTAGTATATGCAGTTGATAGTACCTTGGCTGTGATGCTTGGTAATATGTCTTCCCAAAAAAAAAAAGAAAAATACAGGGACTAAAAAAAGACGAAAAAAGCATTGCCACCTGAAACAAGAGCCTTCAGCCAGGCCCGTGTACTTTGCTCTCTGGTAATTTATGATGTACCTGTACAGGATGAGCCATTGACCCCATCAAGAGCAACAGCCTCTCCTATGGTGCCTGGGCCTGAGCAGTTAAGGAAGAATTGCTTCACAAGTTGCAAAGTCCTCGCAAAAGGACAAAAAGCAAAGCAGAGCTACTTCTGTTAGTTCAGATCTCCCTTCAGAAAGGTCTGAGGATGAGGAGGACATGGCACCATCAGAGGATAAGGATGAGGAGTCGGAAGGATCTGGGATTTCAGAAGAACCTTTTTCTGCTTCTCAGGTTCTAAAATTGCAGGTGCAATATTATACTGCTACAGTATGCTCTGCATTTAAGTTAGTCTTCTGAGTTAACTGACTCACCTGTCTCCTTCCTGGGTTCATTAAAATCCCCACAGGCTGCATGCTCCTTTCCGGTTCATCCTTTATTGGAGAATCTGATTTAGGCAGACTGGAAACATTCAGATAGGCGTTTTTTCTCCTCCTAGGAAGTTCTTGTGTAAATTAAAAGCTTAACATGTCCGGTGGACAATGCCCAGGTATTTAAAGATCCTTAGAAAAAGTTTGAATCTTTGCCAAAGTCTTCTTCTTTTTTTTTTTTCTCCTGACGGGTGCAGTGACACAACCTACTGTGGTGGCAGTGGGCATGTGTCAGGCCTTTAGGGATCAGGTGAAACAGGGGCTGAAAGACCTGCCTCTGGAAGAGATCAAATTTTGGGAGAATATGCCCAGGGCCTTCTGTTTCACAGTAGATGCCATCAGGGATTCTTTGGCTGAAGCACTGGTCAGTGGAAGCGCCATGCAAAAAGCTTTTGACCATCTTTCCCTTTCATGGTGAATGCCTCTTTGGGGATGATTTGGAAAAGTATATCCAAAACATATCGAGCGGCAAGACTCTATTGCCGGAGAGAATGAAAAACAAGCATCCTTGTTTTAAGCGTTCTCTGCTAGCTTCCAGGCTCAACCGAAAGCTGGACAACTTTGTCCAGGACGAGAGATCTGCTGGCTTACGGAATGGATGCTCTGACAATTCCTTGGAATCAGTTTTCACTGATCTATGCATTTCCCCAGATCCCTCTCTTGCAGAGATTGCTGTGCAGGATCAAGAAGGAGGGAATACCAGTACTCCTAGTGGCCCCAAATTGGCCCAGGAGGTCCTGGTACGCCGAGGGCATAAAGACGGCGGTAGGAAGACCTTGGATACTTCCACTACGTCACGACCTGCTGTCACAGGGTCCTCCATTGTTCCACCCTTCCTTTACAAAAGCTAAATTTGACGGTTTAGCTACTGAGACCCACATTTTGAAGAAACGAGGGCTCTCGGGTCCAGTTTCTAAACTCATTAATGCTAGAAAGCCAGCCTCCAGGCTAATCTATAACCGAGTCTGGAAGGTGTATGTTTTCTGGTGTAAATCCAGAGGGTGAAATCCTCAAAGTATGCCATAAGCAGGATTCTCGCCTTTTGCCAATTGGGAGTGGTTATAAAATGAGCCCTGAGTACCATCAAGTGCCAAATATCGTCTCTGTCTTTTTTGAGAGACCACTGGCATTTTATTCCCTAGTCCGGGCATTCATTCAGGGAGTACTGTGGATATATCCGCCAGTCAAGTCTCCTTTATGTGCCTGGGATTTGAACTTTTGTTATCGGTCTAGCTTTTGCTAAAGCAACCGTTTGAACCTATCCACCATATTCCTTTTTTGATTTTTTTTTTTTTTTTTAAGCAGAAAATTGGTCTTTCTGATTGCTATCTCTTCTGTTAGGATAGCAGCTCTTTCTTATCTGTAGGCTATGGCTCAGATATGTAAAAAATGTTTTGTTCATTGTGCCAGATGGTCCCAAGAAGGGCCAGCTGGCATTAAAATCCACCATTGCTAGGGGCATTCGAAATTTTTAATTCAAGCTTATGGTTTAAGAAATAAGGTTCGTCCTTTCCCTGTTAAGTCACACTCGACCAGGGCAATAAATGCTTCATGGGTAGTGCATCACCAGGCTTCGATGGCTGTAAAGCTGCAACTTGGTTTTCAGTCCATACGTTTACAAAATTCTATCAAATGGATGTAAGAGGACATGAGGATTCTGCCTTTGGGCGTAGTGTGCTGTAGGCAGCGGTCTAGGGCTTCTTGTCCGTTGGTGCCCTGCTTGATCTGTGTCTCCCACCCTTCATATTGAGCATTGCTCTGGGATGTCCCACTATGTAATGATTTAAGGCTCTGTGTCCTGTGGTGTATGAAAAAGAACGTAGGATTTTTTGATAACCGCTTACCTGTAAAATTATTTTCTTTGAGTACACCATGGGACACAGAGGTCCCCCCCTCCTATGGGATCCTTACTGCTTTGCTTTAAAAACTAAGGTACTTACTGTATGGGAGGGGATTATATGGAGGGGGAAATTGTCCTCATTGGTTGTGCCAGTGTTCAATTACCTCTGGTGACCATACAACCCACTATGTAATGATTAAGGCTCTGTGTCCTGTGGTGTACGCACAAACAAGGATTTTTACAGGTAAGCTGTTTTTAAAAATCCTACTTTTTAGTACTTCATAGGGATAAAGTGGTTCTTCCTCCCTGTTTGGCATTTCTGCCCAAGGTTGTCTCTGATTTCCATTTGAATGAGGACATTGGGGGTTATTTACTAAAGGCAAATCCACTTTGCACTACAAGTGCAAAGTGCACTTTAAATGGCACTGAAAGTACACTTGGAAGTGCAGTCACTATAGATCCGAGGGGGGCATGCAAGGGAAAAAAAAACCCAGCATTTTAGCTTGCACATGATTAGATAAAATCAGCAGAGCTTTCCCTCATTTCAGATCTAACCCTCAGATTTACAGTGCAATTTCAAGTGCTCTTTGCATTTGTAGTGCAAAGTGGATTTGCCTTTCATAAATGACCCCCTTTGTGTTGCTGTCAGTGGGGCTGATTTACTATTGCCACTGCGCTGGTACATGCCTTAATTAGTGCGCTGGATGAAGCCTTAATTAGGCGCATGAACCGGCGTAGCACAGCAGCGCAATGCAATTGATAAGTAAAGCCGCCGCCAAACTCCCTGTATAAGTCTATGGGGGAAATCTTAAGTGTTAATTTTAAAGGCTAATCTGCAAGTTTTGTCCTAAAAAGTGTTTGGGGACCTCAGTCCTGCCCCAGGGGACATGTATCAATGCTTTTTTTATTTTTTTAAACGGCCGTTTTTTCGGGAGCAGTGATTTTATTAATGCTAAAAGTGCAACAATAAAAGTGTAATATTCCTTTAAATTTCGTACTATGGGGGGCTCTAATGTCAGCATGTGAAAAAGCGCACTTTTCCCGTGGTTAGAAATGTCTCTGCACAAAATGACATTCTACAAAGAAAAAAAAAACGTTTAAAACTGACTCGCGGCAATAATAAATTGTTGGCTCCCGGCAATTGCAGGAGAATTCATTCATAAAAAACACGAAAAAAAAAAGCGTGGGGGTCCCCCCAAATTCACGTACCAGACCCTTTAGGTCTGGTATGGATATTAAGGGTAACCCCGCCGTCAATTTAAAAAAATGACATGGGGTTTCCCCAAATATCCATAACCAGACCCTCCACCCCAATTTTTTTTTTTTTTTTTAAAATGGCGTGGAGTCACCCCTAAAATCCACACCAGACCCCTTATCCGAGCACGTTGACCCGGCCGCAAAAAAGAGGGGGGGGACAGAGCGCGGCCCACCTCCTCTCTTGAACCGCACCAGGCCACATGCCCTCAACATTGGGAGGGTGCTTTGGGGTGCCCCCCCAAAACACCTTGTCCCCATGTTGATGAGGACAAGGGTCTCTTCGCCACAACCCTTGCCCGGTGGTTGTGGGGGTCTGCGGGCAGGAGGCTTATCGAAATCTGGAAGACCCCTTTAACAAAGGGCCCCCCCCATGTGAAATGGTAGTGGGGTACATTGTACCTCTACCATTTCATCAAAAAAAATATTATTTATATATATTTTTTAATATACATTTTTTTTTTTTATTAAAGGGCCAATTTTTTTTTTTTTTTTAGCAGTCCAGAGGCCCCCAGGGCCCCGGGTGGCAACGCCCCATATTTTTTTTTTTTTTAAAGATATTTTTTTTTTATTAAAGGGCCAATGTTTTTTTTAGGGGTCTGGAGATCCCCAGTGCTCCAGATGACAACCCCCCTTTTTTTAAAAAAAATAATAAAAAAAAAAAACTTTTTTTTTTCAAAAATTTCGGTCTTTTTTCATTAATAGCGCAAAAAATGAAAAACCCAGTGGTGATCAAATACCACCAAAAGAAAGCTCTATTTGTGGGGGGGGGAAAAAAGGACAAAAATTTCATTTGGTTACAGTGTTGTATGACTGAGTTATTGTCATTCAAAGTGTGAGAGCCCTGAAAGCTGAAAATTGGTCTGGTCAGGAAGGTGTTTAAGTGCCCAGTAGAGAAGTGGTTAATAAAAATATATCTAAAAAAAAAATTAAAGAAAATAGAAAACATTTTTATAATTTAACAATATTATAATAATATTATAATAATTTAAATATATATATATATAAAATATAATATTTTTTTTAAAACAATAGAAAAATATATAATTTTTCTTAGTTTCTGTGATAACATTTTGCAAATTATTAATTTTTCTTCATAAATTTTGGCCACAATTTATACTGCTACATGTCTTTGATAAAAATAACCCCAAATTTTTGGAAATTATTTGGTCAATTATTAAGCCAGGAAAGTACAAATGCCCGCCAAATAACCCCTTTTTGGAAAGTAGACATTCCAAAGTATTTAGTAAGAGGCATGGTGAGTTATTTGAAGTTGTCATTTTTTTCCCACAATACTTTTCAAAATTAAGATTTTTATTTAAAAAAATTCTCAAAATTGTCCTTGTAATAGCTTATTTCTCTCACATGGCATGTGCATACCACAAATGACACCCCAAAATACATTCTGCTACTCGTCCTGAGTAAAATGATACTCCATATGTGAGACTTTTTCACTGCCTGGCCACATACAGAGGCCCAACATGCAGGGAGCGCCATCAGGGGTTTTAGGAGCATAAATTGCACATCTAACTAGTTGACTACCTATTACACTTTTGAAGGCCCTGGAACACCAGGACAATTGAATTACCCACAAAGTGACCCTATTTTGGAAAGCTAACACCCCAATGTATAATCTATGAGGCATAATGAGTCTTTTGAACGGTTCATTTTTTTCCAGAAGTTTTGGGAATATGTGGAAAAAAAATGAAAACACATTTTTTTTTTTTTACACAAAGTTGTCAAGTGATAAGATATTTCCAACACATAGCATGTACATAGGAAAAATTACACCCCAAAATACATTCTGCTGCTACTCCTGAGTAAAACGATACCCCATGTGTGAGACTTTTTCACTGCCTGGCCACATACAGAGGCCCAACATGCAGGGAGCGCCATAAGGGGTTTTAGGAGCATAAATTGCACATTTAACTAGTTGACTACCTATTACATTTTTGAAGGCCCTGGAACACCAGGACAATGGAATTACCCACAAAGTGACCCCATTTTGGAAATCTAACACCCCAACGTATAATCTATGAGGCAAAGTTGTCCATTGATAAGATATTTCCAACACATAGCATGTACATAGCAAAAATGACACCCCAAAATACATTCTGCTGCTACTCCTGAGGAAAACGATACCCCATGTGTGAGACTTCTACACAGCCTGACCACATACAGAGACCCAACATGCAAGGAACACCGTCAGGTGTTCCAGAGACACATACCATGCACATACCAAGAATTACACCCCAAAATACATTATGCTGAGCAAAGCGTAAACAAAAGCTTACCTGTGGTAACAGTAGCGCAGTTCTACACAGCAGGATAGCACTGGTCCAGGCAGCAGGCAGCGACTTGGTCAGCAACGGCATACACAATTGTCCTGGCAGGGATACTGTCCCGTCAGGGTTAGTGCAGCTGGTCAGTTCATGCAACAGGCAGAGGCATAATGGCATAGGTCCTGCAGGCAGAAGGAGGGGCTCGTTCAGGACAGAATGGGGACAGGGATAGAGGCTTCTCCCACCCAAATCTCTTTGAAGCCTCCGGGCAACCAGACCCTAATCTAGGATGAGAAAACAAAAAAAAAATGTTTTCTTCATCTAGAAGAACTTTTCTGGAGCCCCTCACATATGTGAGACCCCTGTGTTGAATCCCACTAGTCCAGTAGCAGGGTACAAGATCAGTCTAAGAGGCAGGCAAACGGCATTGTCAAACAGTCCAAGGTCAGTTCCAGATCAGGCAGAGGCATTACAGAATCGTTAGGCAGAATAATGGTCGAAAAAACAGTCCAGGGTCAGTTCCAGATCAGGCAGAGGTATTACAAAATCGTTAGGCAGAAGCATGGTCCAATAACAAGCCGGGGTCAGTTACAAAGCAGGCAGTGGCATAAGGGGTGTGAAGGTTTTTGAAGGCAGGAACGGAGGATTAATAATTTAGTTTAGTATGGTAACATGCGAAAACAGCCAACTACACAGAGGCCTGGTTGGGAAGGACACTGGGCACAATGATGAACTGTCTCTCGTCTGACTCCTTCACTGGCACACACTTCACATTTTTATTTTTTTTACCTATTCTGCCTGATGCTGTGGGAGGGACTTTATCTGGGAAGTGGCGTTCAGAGTCGACTAAGAACATCTGATGAAAAAAATAAATTGCTACTTTTTTGTACCAATGGTACGTGCGCCTTGTGGCAAGGTAGGGTTCCAACATTTGGTCATTTAGGTCGACTCCCCCCATGAACAAATTGTAGTCCCGGATGCAGGTGGGCTTTTGGGTGGTGGTGCCACGACTTCTGCGGGTTTCCACAAAAGAATGGTTGTGGATGGAGGACAACATGTATACGTCTCTTCTGTCCTTCCACTTCAACTGCCAGCACCTCCTTGTTGCGCACACTTGCCGATTCCCCTTTCTTCAGCTTTTGATTCACAAGGCTTTGAGGAAAGCCTTTCCTGTTCTTTCTGGCGGTGCCACATGCTGGGGTCTGCTTCCGGTGCAGGTTGTGGAACAGGGGAAGAGAGGTATAAAAGTTGTCCACGTACAGATGATATCCTTTATCCAGGAGGGGGTTGATGAGTTGCCAGACAACTTTTCCACTTGATCCCAAGTAGTCTGGGCAATTGGGGGGATTCAGCTGGGTGTCCTTTCCTTCGTAGACCAAGAAGGAATACAGGTACCCTGTGGCTCGTTCACAAAGTTTATAAACCTTCACCCCATAGAGGGCCCTTTTGCTGGGAATGAACTGCTTTATTTTCAGTCGGCCACAAAATTTAACGAGGGACTCATCGACACAAATGTTTTTTTCCGGGGTATATATTTGGGGGAATAATTCAGAAAAATTATTTAGTAAGGGGCGAATTTTGAAAAGCATGTCAAAATTTGGGTGATTTCGGGGAAGGCACTGGGTGTTATCGTTGAAGTGGAGGAACCTCATGATAATGAAGTATCTGGTTCTGGGCATTGTTGCAGAAAAAATTGGCATATGATAAGTAGGAAGGCTGGCCGTAGGCCGGCCTGAATTTGTGGGAGGAGTCCGGGGCTTCATAGCCCGCCTCCTCCTCCTCCTCGCTTGCGTCGGCTGGTGGTTTGTTGTGACGGCACGGTCACATCAGCGGCGCGTGCGTCATTTCCGGTCCGGACGCGAGGGTACAGGCCTTTCGGTGGGTCTCGGCGTTTGGTGGTGGCGGTGCTCGGCGGTGAAGGTAGGGGCGATCGGTCCTGGCAGGGGGGGAGGCTCTCATACTACAGCACGGGGGGCGCGCACCCCGTCGGACGTTCACGTCAGTCGGCATGGCGGCGCATGCCTGGGGGGGGGGGGTTTGGTTTCAGGTGGTGGCAAGGTGGAGGGCTCTGATCAGGTGTCAGGTGGCGTCTGGGGGGGGGGGGGGCGGCGGCGGCTCACGTGGTGGTTGATGGGAGGCATCAGGGGCTTCAGGGCTCGGCTCTGGGGGGTCGAAAGGAGGGGTTGCGGGATGCCTGAGGGGGGGGGGGGCGCTGGTATTGAGGCACCTGGCGCTCCAGTGGTATGTTTATGGGGGTGCTTTACAGGTCTCATTTGGCTGTCATTTTTTGCAGGTTTGCTTCCTTCTTGGGTCATTTGCCAGGAATACTTGCTCTTCTCAGGTCATAGCAGGTGCGTGCTGATTATGGCAGGGTTCCTAGGGTTGGGGGGGGGGGGGTGCTGGATCATGCGTCATGCTGGGGTTTTTGTTTCTTACTGTGGTATTCCTGTCACTTCTTTTTTCCAGGTGTTGCTTCAGTACAGTGTGTTTGGTCACAAGTCTGGCTTTTTCCTGTGACATGCTTGCATTTTCCCTGTAACGACAGGTGCGTGCGGGTTTGCGTGGGCTGGCGTGGGGGGGGGGGGGGGGGGTTGTGCTTCCGATTTCTGGAAGTTTCAAGTTGGTTTTCTGTCCTCATTAGTGTTATAGGTAGGCGTGATCAGTGGCATTCGGGTCTCGTTCGTTGAGCAACAGGTGCGTTCTTTTATATTTTGCTTTTCACGGGTAGCATAAGGGCAGGGCTTTAGGTCTTTCGGGCCAGAATTTTATTGTACATGTCATACAGGTTCTCGGCCGACATACGTCATACGTTGCACTGCACTTATTACATTCATATTTTATACCCACCACGTTCTGTGGGTATCGCAGCCCTGAGTGTTTCGTTATTTAATTACCCGTCTTAGCGCGACGGGTGACTCGGGCTGGTTCGCTACATTTAGTCACGGTGGTTTGCGCATCAGGTTCATTCACGTGCTTTGACACTTGTCTGCACCTTCTGGTTACGTGGTATGGGTTGGGGGGGGGGCTGCGGAGGGTCTCGTAGGGCGGCATGGTTTTTTCACATATGTTGTTTTTACGTAGGTGCAGCATGTCACATGTGTCTGAGAGCGAGGGGTCCTCCATGATCCCACCATCACTCTCCAGGGGTTCGGAGCGCAGCAGCATCCCGTCGCTGAGGAGTTGGACGGTGCCCAGGCTCACTGCGGAGTTACGTCGTAGGGGTATTGTGTTTCCGGCGTCTGCCAGGAAAGCCGAACTGTTCAAGTTGTTATTCCCTGACCCTCCGCGGTCTCTCCCTGAGGATGACCTGAGTCATGGGTCTGTGCAGAACTCTCTCACGCAGATTCACGCCCTGTTGAATACGTTATCTTCATCCATGTCTCAGATTCAGGACAGGATGGATGCTGTGGAGGCTCATGCGGCTAGCGCTCAGGTGGCTCCAGCACCTTCAGTTCCAGGGCCTGTGCTTCCTTGCACCCTCGTAGGTAATTCGGCCATCCCTTTACCCATGGCAGCACCTTCCCCGTTGGCGGCCTTGCCATCTGTGTCACCGGCACATTTTATTCCCGCCAACCTTAGTAAGGATATTCTGGAGGGGAAAGATGTCAACTTGGCTCCCCTGTTAATAGCATCTCAGGATATTACGGAGAATAAGTCTTACGCTTGTGGTGAGGTCTCAGTGGTCCTGAAGACCAAGGACCCCAGGCTGAACCGCAAGCTCAGCGTGGCCGAGTTCGTACTGGCGTTTGGCATTTTCCGTGACATCTTGTGTATGGTCAGTCCTGATAGGAGGGTGGAATTGGACTTGTACTTGCATAAAGTGGTGGATCTGGCTCACAAATACGGTGGTTGTAGCTTTTATGATTACCACCTGTCGTTCTCAGCCAAAGCTGCAGCCACTTGGGCACAGTTCCAGGTTGTCATGTGCTGGAGTAATAGCGATATGGAGTTGTTTTGCAGACACTTCGCCAATCAAAGGTCCCCAGTTTGCGGCACGTGCCAGTCCACTACCCACACCTCTGCATGGTGTCCTATGATGGAGGTTCCGGGTTCCTCGGGGGTGGGTAAATGCATGCCCGGTACGACCGCCGGGGTGTCATCAGGTCAGGTGGATAAGTTAGGTAGGCCTGTCCATTTCTTGGGTAAGTCGCAGGTCTGCAATAAATATAACAATGCGGGGTGTAGCTACAATCAGTGCAGGCTCCTTCATGTGTGTTCTAATTGCTTTAGAGCGCATCCTAAATCTTCCTGTGGGGTCAAACCTTTTTCTGCTTCATGACTGAGCCGGGTCAATGTTGGGGCGCTAGGTACGTATCTGGAGGATCATCCATCTCCTTGTGTCAGGCAGTTTTTGGTGTAGGGGTTCTCCACTGGCTTTCACACGGGGCTGATCACGCTCCCCACGGTCACTTGGGAATGCGACAATCTCTTGTCTGCTGGGCTTAATGCTTCCCTGGTTGACGAATTGGTGGGGGTGGAGGTGGACAAAGAATTCGTCATTGGGCCATTAAGTACTGCTCCTTTTGGCATGTGGAGGGTCAGCCCAATTGGTGTCGTGTGTGGCAAATTCTCTAATAAATACCGTCTGATTTACGATTTGTCTGCACCTCATTGCTCACATATTCCCAGTCTGAATGCGCTGATTCCTGCTGAGGAGTTTTCTTTGAAGTACTCGTCGGTGCACTCAGCCATTCAGCTCATCCTGCAATTGGGTAGGGGGGCTTGGTTATCCAAAGCGGACGTCGCGGATGCGTTCAAATTGCTGCCTATCCAGCCAGCACTTTGGCAGTGGTATGGCATCAGGTGGCGCGGCTTGTACTACTTCGCCACCAAACTAACATTTGGGTCTCGCAGCAGTCCCTACTTGTTTGACGTCTTCGCACGGGCACTCCATTGGATCCTGGAACACTCCAAGGGCTGTCTCGGGGTAGTGCATTATCTGGATGATTTTTTGATGGTAGAGCACTCTGACCAGGCACCCAAGGATTTGCAGGAACTGATGCAGTTGTTCGCTATTTTGGATGTACCATTAGCATTGCACAAAGTGGAAGGCCCGGGTACGATTATCAATTTTCTGGGCATCACGTTGGATTCTGGTCGCATGGTTGCTAGCTTGCCCAAGGTGAAGTTGGAGAGGATTCATTTGGCTGTTCATAGGTTCGTTTGTTCCGCGGTTTGTACTAAGAAGGAATTACAGTCACTCTTGGGCATGCTCAACCATGCTATGAGAATAATCCCGCAGGGTAGGGCGTTCGTGTCTAGGTTATTGGCTCTCTTGCCGCCGTGACAGGATGGCGATGCCCGTGTCAGCCTGCAGGCCAGCGCACGGGCTGATCTAGTGATGTGGGACCAGTTCCTGCAGGACTGGAATGGTATTTCCTTACTCATTCCTCAACCCACTAATTCGTTCCCCAGGGTGTTTACAGATGCGGCAGCATCCGCGGGTTTTGCAGCTATTTGCATTACGGAATGGCTGGCGTGTACTTGGCCTCAGGAGGTTTTTCTTCTGCCCAAATTTGCGCAGACGTCTGCTTTATTTGAGGTCTATCCCATAGTGGCGGCAGCAGTCACTTGGGGGTCGCAGTGAGAGGGGAGGTCTGTTGTGTTTTTTACTGACAATCTGGCTACGGCCAGCATTGTCAACAAAGGCAGGTCCAATTCCCTGGTTATCATGGCCTTCATGCGCAGACTAGTTTGGTTGAGCTTGCAGTACAGGTTCCACTTCCAGGGGGAGTTTATCAGCGGGGTTTTCAATGTGGCTGCTGATGCTTTGTCCCGTTGTAAGTTCGATCAATTTTTCTTGCAGCACCCGGAGGCGGATCGAGTAAGCAAGCCTATCCCGCCATTTTCCCTGCTCATCATGGATTGACAGGGTTCTTGTTGCAGGCGGTTGACTTGGCGAACGCCTCTTTGGCCGGCAACACACGCAGGGCTTACACTACAGGGTGGAGACGTTTTCACAGTTTTTCCAGGCTGCATTAATCCAGTTGCCCGTGGGACATCAAAGCCATCATGGCGTTTGCCGCCTACTGTCACATCGTTTTGGCTTTATCCGCTAGCACTATCAGGTCCTATCTGGCCAGGGTACAACACTTCAGGTCTCTGCTGGATCCCTCCTGTACGTCTTTTGCGGCTCACCCTCTCAAAGCATTGTTAAGGGGCATTACGAAATCTCGGGGTCTGGTTGCAGGTCTCTAGGCGGCCTGTTACCGGTCAGATGATTCGGGATATGTCGGTTTTGCTTTCTGCGTCCCCGTTCGGGGTGGGTCCCAGCTTGGTGATCAAGGCGGCTATCCATCTTAGTTTTTTCGGTTTTCTCAGGCCAGGGGAGGTTACCCGCCTCAGTACGCTGGCCCCTTTCTTTCCCAGAAGCAGTCTCAGCCGGGGCAGTGATCACTTTGCACTCCAGCTTAATAACAATAAAACTAGACAGGTCGGTCGGGTCATGTATTTTAGTTTTACAGTACTTTGCAGTCCTGCTGTCTGCTGGCTGTGCTAGAGGCTTTGTCCGGGTTTTTGGCCACGGCCCCTCCGGGCAGCCCCTTGTTACCATTTCCAGCTGCCCCATTAACTACTAAGCAGTTCTTGGCACATGTGAGAATTCTGGTGGGTAGGTTGGGTTTCGACCCCAAGTGCTTCACCGGGCACTCATTTAGGATCGGGCGGCATCGCCTGCTTCCAAGCAGGGGGTACCTCCGTTCATTATTAAACACATGGGGCGTTGGAGGTCCTCATGTTTCAACTGATATATCCCCGAGCCTCACGCTGAGGTTGTTAGGGCTTTTGCCTCTTTGCTTAATTAAGTTGTGTGTATTTTCATTAAACCTTCGGTTCACACCTACTCATGTGTCTTTTGCCCTCTTTTCGGGTATACCGTACAGGCAGGCCTAGGCACACCTCAGGCCTTGGTTCTTGGTAGGGTCGGGAGGACTCCGATTACAAGTAGAAAGGCTGGCCGTAGGCCGGCCTGAATTTGTGGGAGGAGTCCGGGGCTTCATAGCCCGCCTCCTCCTCCTCGCTAGCGTCGGCTCCCGGCCCTCCTTTTTTCAGGTTCTCTTACATTAGTTGCTTACAGGGTATGCCCTCTTTTCAGGTATACCGTACAGGCAGGCCAATGCACACCTCAGGCCTTGGGACTCCGATTACAAATGGGGCGTTTTGACCAAACGGAATGCTTTTCATTTTTTGGGTTGAGTCCCATGCAAAATGTGAGGCCTAAAAAAAAACTAAACTCCTCCACTGTAAGGTCTCTCCAACAGAAGGGACGGGCATAAGACGATGTTGGATTGTTGGTGATAAATTGTTGGGCATATAAATTGCACTGGGCCACAATGCTAGATAGCAGTTCCTCAGTAAAAAATAAATAAAAAAAAATGTATTGGGGAAAAATTGTCCGTGTTCACCTGGACTCCTGGCTGGGCAGTGAAAGGGGGAATGTTGGCTTCTCCGGAATTTGGAGGAAGCCACAAGGGGTACTGAAGGGCATAGGGAAGGCTTGCATGGATCCTTGGCCTTTGTTGCAGAGGTACTGCGGTGCTGGTGGATGGCACTTCGGTGCTGGTGGATGGCATGACGGTACTGGTGGATGGCATGACTGTGCTGGTGGATGCCACTGCCTCCTCACCAGAGCGCCTTTTTTTGGCGGGCTGACTATCTTCCCTCTCTGAGCCTGTCTCTGATCCACTACTGCAGACTGGCTCATAGTCTACTTTCGAATTAGAATGGGAATCGGAAGAAGAGAGCTCCCCGTTGCTCTCGTCAGCCGCGGAAATAATTTGATACGTCTGCTCTAAGGAAATGAGACGTTTTGACATGGCGACTTCACAGGTGTGTGGCGCAGATGTGGGAAGAGATGGGTACTGAGGAGGCAGAGATGGTGGCAGAGATGGGTACTGGGGTGGCAGAGATGGGTACTGAGGTGGCGGAACAGATGTACACCGATGAGGCAGCAGATGTGTACTGATCGCACATATGTGCACTGATGAGTTGGCACTGATGAGGTGGCACAAATGGCACTGAGATGGGTACTGATGAGATTGGTACTGATGTGCTCAGATGAGGCGGCACAGATGTGCGATGATCTGCGGCACAGGTGGGCACTGATGACGTGGCACAGGTGGGCACTGATGACGTGGCACAGGTGGGCACTGATGACGTGGCACAGGTGGACACTGATGACGTGGCACAGGTGGACACTGATGACGTGGCACAGGTGGACACTGATGACGTGGCACAGGTGGACACTGATGACGTGGCACAGGTGGACACTGATGACGTGGCACAGGTGGACACTGATGACGTGGCACAGGTGGACACTGATTACAGGTGGATAATGGTGGCACAGGTGGACACTAGTGGCACAAGTGGTACTGGTGGCACAGGTATCATTGGGCACTGTAAAAGTTTTGACACTGGTTTGGCACTGTAAAAGTTGAAAGATACACTGTAACACTTACAGATTCTCTCTCTCCTCACACGCGCTGTCTGTGTGTGAGGAGAGAGAGGCGGCAATGAGAGATGATCTCATATGTTTACATTTGAGATCGTCTCCCATTGGCCACACAGATCGCGCTGTAAATAGCTGCTGTGATTGGCTATTTAGCACGATCTGTGATTGGCTGTGTCCAGGGGACACGGCCAGTACAGAAGTTCCCCGCTGTGCGCCCTGTCAGAGATTCAGGGCATCCCGACGGCCGCATATATTCGTGCGGCCGTCGGGAAGTGGTTAAAAGGCTCAGAGGTTCCCAGGTTATTTTTTATTTTTATTTTTTTTAAAGTGTATTTTGTGCGTGAACTCGAGAGAGAGGAGCCGGATTGCAGGAGTTGGGAGTAGGCAGACCCTCCCCCCGAAGGCAATCGCCATCCTCCATGCCCTCGGTGGCAATGGCGGGTGTGGGGGGCCCCTCCCACTCACCCTGCCCTACCTGCTATTTGTACTCACTGTAAAATCCATTTTTCTGAGTTCGACAGACACAGCGAACACACCCCCCCCCCCACACTGTTTTTGACGCCTCTATTACTGCTCGTTACTAAAGGAAATACCTACAGCCCATGGGTGTAGCCAGGTGTTTTTGTTCTGCCTAGTTCTACTTCTGCGGAGGTGATATAACCCAAAGGTCAAGATTGAGGTGCTGTGTCCGTCGAAGAAATGGATTTCCCCCTCACGCTTCCTGTTGTCTTCCTCTGTTTTAAGTATGCGTCGTATGCAAGTCAGATGTTTGTAACCCGGGGACTGTCTGTATGCAAATGTACGCCCAGAGTTTAAGTAAACAGTGGTCACACCACATAAAAGAGCAGCGTAAATTGACAGTGCTATATAAGTACCCTAATAATAATGTGACATATTGCTCTTCCCGTAATATTTGTAGCGAGAAGTCTAGCATAAAGAGCTCTTGGTTAACTCTGAACTGTAAAGGCTTTTAACCACTTTAAGACCAGACCATTGTCTGACATTTTGTTTACAAGTAAACATCATTTTTGGAATTAATTGGTACCCCCAAATCTCTCTCTCATCCGTTTTTATTCGTCAGCAGGCCATGTCTCTCAGATGGCAGAGGGGAGGGGGTGAAGAGAAAAGCCAATGTAGCACCAATATTTAAAAAAGGGCCAAGTTACATTTCTGGAAATTAGAACAGTTAGCCTAACATCAATAGTATGCAAGCTCTTGGAGGGGATGATGAGGGACTTGTATACAAGATTTTAGTAATAGAGAAAAAAAAATAGAACCTTGGCGCCTATGGATAATAAAAGCTGATCAACAAAGCACCAGCTGCAGTAGAAAACTTGCTAGAGGACAAAAAATAATATGAAAACAATTTACTGTGCTTGGTGTTAGTTTATTTTGCGTGTATACAAAAAAAATATATAACAAATGCAGTCCCATTAAGTGATGGTATAAAGTGCTTGTGCTTAAGTGACGTCGCTTGTGCAGGTGTGCTCATACTGGGTGCCCCACATAGATGTGTACTTGCCCCTACATCACCATCCATCTCTAGTATGGTCTCTTAAGCGTGTGGGGATACCCCTGTAGAAGTCTGTTTAAAATTATGTCTCCTGTAGAAATAAACCTCAAATGGATGGAAGGAAATGACAAAGGAAGATCTTCATTGCGCATTGCCATTAAAACTAGTTTATTTAGTATAAAAATAAACTCCACTTGCATTTATAGCAGGTGATTAATATGCGTAATCGGCCCTTTCATGGAAACCGCCACTCATGGCGTTCTGCGTAATACCCGGGTAGTTTCCTATAGACGGAATTATAGCGATGACGCGGTAAAACCTTGACGTTTCGGCCTATCACAGAGCCATCATCGGGAAGTTATCCATGGATAGTGACTACGAGAGGAGACATAGGGCCAGATTCTCAGAGACGTTACGCCGGCGTAAATGGATATGCGTGGCGTAATTGTAAATGTGCGCCGTCGTATGGATGCGCCGTAAACACAGAACCATATACGCCTGAAAATCGGCTTTTCCTGAGCGGCGTAAATCTTTTAAGCTAGCGCGGCGTAGGCGCATAGTTACGCAGTGCGCATAGTGCCAACCCATTGAATTATCATGCAAATGAGGGAAATGCGCCAATTCCCGAAACCACGCGCGTTCGGCGTAGGCTACGCATGGTGCATGTAGCACGAAAGCCTGGCCTAAACTTACTCCTCATAAAAGCAGGGGTAACTTTGCCCCAGACGTGTGCAAGTCAGCTGGAGAGCAACTACAGCAGCACCATACCGGACGAGCTGAGCAATCACACTTACTGGACAACACATAACATGCCAGGGGCAGCCATGGTCTTAGCACTACTATTGTATGCAGAGGGGCATAGAAGGAGGAGGAGGGCACGTGAGAGGATATACCAAACGCGCATGAGTCTCTTTGGCATGGGTGATGAGGAGGTGTATCGCATCTTCAGATTCAGCCCTGCTGCCATCCTGGAAATAACCACAGCCCTGCAGGATGACATCACCAGCCAGACACACCGCTCACATGCACTGCAGCCACTGGACAAGGTACTGGCAACACTCCTTTTTCTGGCCAGTGGATCATTCCAGCGTACAAGTGGAGTGGTGGCTGGGATGTCACAAACCAGCATGAGCAGATGTGTGCACCAGGTTGTCCCTGCAATCCTCAGACGCATGTCCCACCACATCATCAGACCCACCACTGAGCATCTGCGGCAGAAGGCAATGACAGATTTCTACAGAATTGACGGTTTCCCACGCACCGTCGGGGCCATTGATTGCACACATGTGGCACTATAGGCCCCCCGTGCCACAGAGCACATATACCGCAATCGGAAGCACTGGCATTCCATCAACGTACAGGTGATAGCTGATGCCAAATACCTCATATGGCACGTCCGTGCCAAACACCCCGGATCCAGCCATGACAGCTACATATACCGTCACAGTACCACCCCAACGGAATTCGAACAGAACGTGTATGGGGACAGCTGGTTGGTTGGTGAGTGACATGGGAGTCAGGCATGACTGTCCCACCCCATGATGCACACATCACAAGGGGCACATGCATGACTAACATCCTCCTGTCTTTTCCCTTCCAGGTGATGCGGCATATGCACTTGGACCCCATCTAATGACAGCTTTCCGGGATCCCCAAACCAGAGGAGAGAGAAGATACAACGATGCACACACACGTACCCGTGCAGTGGTGGAGCGAACATTTGGCCTCCTGAAGTCTCATTTCCGATGCCTAGATAGGTCCGGGGGTGCCCTCTTGTATTCCCCAAACTTTGTGTGTCAGATCATCGGTGCATGTTGCATTCTGCACAACTTTGCCATGAGAAAGGGCCTACAGATTGTCCTACGTGATGACCTGACCCCCCAACCAGACAGCCCCCCCTGCCAGAGGAGACCCTGTCTGCTGATGGAAGAGCAGTCAGGAGGTGCCTCGTGTTAAGAAACTTTAATCGTTAAACACACACATTCATCATGGCACACAGACAATGCACGCATGCACACCACTGTGGTCCCTAGATCACACACATCCACATCACATTGGATTAGCCCAAGTCCAGCATGCAGGACTTGGGAGCAGCAACGCCGCATCAAGGCCCTAATGGTGTCGCTGTCCATTCACACGTCATTCACACAGCCGTGGGGATAACTTCTCCCCAACGGCCGAGGGTGACACCTCTTACTGGCAGGAGTGCCACCCCCACATTCACACTGCACCGTGTGCAGTATCCAAAAAAAAAAAAAAACTCTTCACCAGAGCAAAAATCAAAATAGAAAAATTACTTGGCCTGGCGTGGGCTCCGCCTGGTGCCAAGGCTCCTGGCCCTCACTTGCCTGGGGGCAGCTTCAGTTGGGGGGGGTGGGGTATCAGGTGGAGGAGTAGCATCCCCACGTCCCTCCCTGGCTGCCTGCATGCCCTCCAAGGCCACCGCTATGCGGGTCAGCACAGCTGTCTGGTCCGCAGGCATTTGACCTCCCCCACAAGGTCTGAGGTGGTCGCCTGCAGCTCCCCCCAGGCTGGTGACCGTTGCTGCGCTGTTGCCAGCGATGTCTTGTATGACATTCATTAATGGACCCGAGGAGGCCAGGCTGTCGGTCAGGCGCCTCATCTCCCCAACAACCTCTGCAAGGTGCCGATTCTGCTGGTCCTGCTGCCTGGCCAGCTGTTCCGGCATGATCTGGGGAACACCCCTCGTCTTTCGATTCGCCTTCCTGGGAGTGGCTGGGGTCCTGGCATATGGGGAGGATGTTGAGGTGCCGGAGATGAGGGGGATGGAATCAGAGGGACTGGAGAGGTTGGGGGTGGACACTGAGGGGCTGGAGATATATGGGGTGGTGGCTTGGGCTGGTCCGGGCAACCCATGGCCCTCCTCCAAAATCAGGTAGAGCTCCTGGTCCTGCTCGACAACCTCCTCCTCAACCACCTCCTCCGTAGAGGTGTGCCCACTTCCCTCCAACAAGGCCTCTTCCAGGGGGGCATCCAGATGGACTGGATGCTCGAGGGATGGAACCGGACGGGCCCTGGCAGCAACAGATGGCCCCGCTCCCTCCTGCACATCTGTGGATGACACAAAAGATGCACATGTTGGTGGACCCACACACTTGGCACATGTTCCCTTCCACCCCCACACATGCTACACAACAAATAGTATAAAAAAAAAAAAAAAACTTACCTGTCCTCAGGGCTGGCTCAACAGTCGTAGCCCCCGACTCCCTCCACCTGCTCCCTCTGCAGGCAGCGGGCAACCACCTTCTCCTCAGTAAGGCGGATATTACAGGGTGGGCCCCCTCCAGTGCCCCTGGCATGCCGAGCAATCGCAGCCAGCTTGCCCTTCACAAGACGCCGCAGGTCATTCATTTTTTTCTGAATGTCCTGGGGTGTCCGGAACTCATGTCATAGGGCATTAACCTGACAAGCCACCTTCATAAGGATCTCATCCCTACGTGACTTGCTGGTTCGAGCACTGTCTGCATCAGGACCTGGTTGATGGAGAGTGTGATAAAGCTGAAGCATTATGGGTGGAATTGCATACAGATGTGCGTAGTTCAAAGTTAATCATTGGAGTTTGTTATAGACCACCACCCAATAGCTAGGAGGTGGAGACTTGGCTCCTTGCACAGATGGAAAGGGCTGGGACGGTGATAATGGGGGATTTTAACTACCCAGAAATTGACTGGAGTAATGGCACTGCTGGGACAGTTAAAGGGCAAAAACTTAAAAAACCCACACACGGCTTATTTATTAAATGCTTTCTTCAGCTCTGTGTATGGCCTCATTCACACATGGCGGACTCCGTCGCAGTTCGTCACGACGGAGTCCGCCAGCTCAGTGGGAGATCAGTCCGCAGATTTCCGCTGAGCCAACGGATGACAAGCTCCTCTCTGCTCACTGAGCGGGAGGGGCTTGTGCAGCGCCACTGATGCCAATGGAGTGATCTGATGAAAACTGACATGTCCGTTTCCGTCAGATCTCATCCGATCCGATCCGCCATGACGAATAGGGACGTGACCCCCATACATCTGTTTTTAGCGCATCGGATCAGGTCAAATGTCAGTGGACATGCCTCCGCTGACATCTGACGCTCCATAGGGATGCATGGATGTCACAGACTTACCTCCTTCCTGGCTTCTCATCACTGACATGTGCTGGCAGCCATCTTGCTCCTGAGCTTCTTGTAACTTCCTACTCCCTGCGTCTCCTCCTTCCCATTGGGAGGAGCTGGATGCTCAGCATATATTTAAGACGCTTGCTGCAGCATTCCATTGCTTGGGCCTCCTTTGTTAAGACTTGTCTTCTGACCTGTCTCACATCCTACCTCCATCGTGCAGCTGTTCCGGTTACCGACCCGGCTTCCATGGATGTTCCTTCTGGCTCCTGATCCCTGGTCTCATTTCACCACCTCCCTGGTTACAGACCCCGGCTGGACTCACTCCCATCCTTGGCTATCGATGCTGGCTCCGGTGGAAGACTCTCCTGCCTGTTTTCATCTGTTTGGACCTGCAGCGTCATCAGGGGCGCGCCTTGTGTGCTGTTATAATCAGCAAGCTATAGTCAGTGCTCAGTCTGAGGCTGATCTGGAAGGGAGAGGACGCAGAGCGGCAGAACAGTGACTCCCGGTGGCGGAAGAGGGGTAGTACATGCTGGACTTTGTTCCAATGCTTTTCTGTTAAGCCAAAAAATCCCCTTTTGCAACAGGTTGGAGGCTGGCAAACTAAATTTGGGGACGCTGTATGTTTAAAAAAAAAAAAAGTTATATATTATAAAAAAAGAAAAGAAAAAAAAAAAAGAACATACGGGGCCCCATCGGTTTTTGGGCATTAGTGAGCTATTGTCCCCTAAACCCTAGTTTTGTACTCCTGGCCACTACAGTCTGTTGTTGTAGGCAGAGTCCCTCGATTTTGTATTATGGCTTCCAAAAGTTCGGGGTCAAAGGGTACAAAAAAGACCAAAAAACAAAGGGGTTCCCCCTCTGATTCTGATGATATGCCGATACTTTCCCCGCAGCTTATTCCCATGAGGGTCGCCTTGGATGAGCCATTGGGGGGGTCTGGTGCTGAGGCTGGCCCAGATCAGCCCAGCCCTGTGTTTATCACAGAGGAGATGCTAGCCGTATCCCTAGGGGGGCTAGAAGAAAGATTAGCAGCGATGATCGCTAAATCCATTCCTGGCAAGAAACGGGCTAGATCCCCATCGCCAAAAGGTATATCCTCAGATGCTGAAATTCTCTCTCAGGAGGAATTGGAATCGCAGGAGGATCAACTAGACCAGAACCAAGAGGGTTCAGGGATTGAGGGATCTACCTCTGAGGAACCATTTTCAGACTCCCAGACAGAGAGACTGTGGGTGCAGTCTTTGACGGACATGGTCCGCTCGGCATTTAATTTACCATTGCCAGAGCCTCAGGTTCCTGCGGTATCCTCTCTGGGCTCTTTGAAAGCTCCTTTGAGCAACGCGGTTTTTCCGGTCCATCCTCTCTTAGAGGAATTGATCTTTCAGGATTGGGTACGACCGGACAGGATTTTTCTGCCGCCGAAGAGATTTTCGGTCCTTTACCCTATGGAGGAAAAATTCTCGAAGAGGTGGAAGCTCCCAGTGGTGGATGCAGCCATCTTATGTGTAAATAAATCACTAACTTGCCCGGTGGAAAACATACAAATGTTTAAAAATCCGGTTGATAAACGGTTAGAGACACTTTTAAAGACATCCTTTGCTACGGCAGGAGCAGTGGTACAGCCAGCTGTGGCTGCAATTGGAGTTTGTCAGGCGTTAAAGGACCAGACAAAACAAATGCTAAAAGACATGCCTACCCAACAGGCAGAAGAGTTTTCTGACATTCCCAGAGCTCTGTGTTTTGCGGTAGATGCTATAAAGGATTCCATCCAGCAGGCCTCTCGTTTATCACTATTCTTGGTACACATGAGAAGGCTCTTATGGTTGAAGAACTGGGCGGCGGAGCCCCCATGCAAAAAGCTTATGGCAGGGTTTCCCTTCCATGGAGGACGACTCTTCGGAGAGGATCTGGATAAATACATTCAGACTATTTCAAGTGGCAAAAGTACCCTTTTACCAGTCAAAAAGACATTCCGGGGTCCTACATTTAAAAGGCAGCTCTCTCCTGTCTCAGGGCCCTCAAATTCCAGGCAGTATCGACGGCCGCCTGCGCGATCAAACTTTAACAATAGATCGCAGAGACAGGCCCCTGGGGGTAAGAGACCATGGTATCGCAAGCCGACAAAGCCAGCCCCTAAGTCTGCCTTATGAAGGGGCGCCCCCACTCTCGCGGGTGGGGGGAAGGCTTCGTTTCTTCTCAGAAGTTTGGGAAGCCAAGATCCCCGACAAATGGGTCCGGGCGTCTGTAACCACAGGCTACAGACTGAAGTTTTTAAAGCTTCCTCCGCCTCATTTTCAAGAGTCAAGGCTACCAAAAGATCCAGCAAAGAAGGCCTCGATGTTGGCAGCCTTGGATCACCTACTTTGCCAGGGCGTGATAATAGAGGTACCAGCCCAAGAGCAGGGGCTAGGTTTCTATTCCAATCTCTTTGTCATACCAAAGCCCAACGGCGATGTCAGGCCAATCTTGGACCAAAGAGTTTAAACGTTTACCTAAGGGTTCGTTCCTTCCGGATGGAATCCGTCCGGTCAGCAGTCGCCACACTCCAGAGGGACGACTTTCTGGCTTCCATAGACATAAAGGATGCTTACCTTCATGTACCAATCTTTCAGCCGCATCAAAGATTTTTACGCTTCGCAGTGGGGCAGCGACACTTCCAATTCAGGGCGCTCCCCTTCGGGCTGGCCACGGCCCCCCGGGTATTCACGAAGATCCTAGCCCCAGTTCTGGCCAATCTAAGGATCCAAGGGGTCACAGTCCTAGCATACTTGGACGACCTTTTAATCATAGATCACTCACGGCCGTGTCTGCAACAGGCAGTAAACCTCACGGTTCAGTACCTCGAGAGGTTCGGCTGGGTCCTAAACCGGAAAAATCAGCGTTTCATCCTACAAAGCAGTTGGAATACCTCGGCATGAGGTTAGACACAGAACAGCAAAGGGTGTTCCTGCCCCTTGTAAAGGTCGAAGCTATCAAGGGGTTGGTTCAGTTGGTTCTAAGCAAGAAAAAACGAACTATTCGCCTGTGTATGCGATTACTAGGCAAGCTAGTGGCCACGTTCGAGGCAGTACCATACGCTCAGATCCACACTCGCGTCCTACAGGTAGCCATTCTAGCAGCCTGGGGCAAGAGAGTACATGCCTTGGAGTCCCCTTTGACGCTATCATCAAAGGTCCGACAGAGCCTGGCCTGGTGGTTAAACCCTCAGAATCTTCTAAAGGGAAGGTCCTTCAGCCCCGTTGTCTGGAAGGTAGTTACCACAGACGCCAGCCTGGCAGGCTGGGGAGGCGGTCTTGGAGGGGTTCTCTCACCAGGGAACTTGGGCGGAAGCAGAGAGGCAGCTACCCATCAATGTCTTGGAGATCAGAGCTGCTCGCCTAGCCCTCCTGGCATGGACTTCCAGATTACAGGGGTCCCCGGTGAGAATCCAGTCAGACAATGCCACAGCGGAGGCATACATAAACCACCAAGGGGGAACCAGGAGTCAGGCCGCTCAGAGGGAGGTGAGCTTGATTTTTCAGTGGGCAGAGGTTTATGTACCCTGCATTTCGGCGATATTCATTCCCGGAGTGGACAACCTGCAGGCAGACTTCTTAAGTCGCCAGATTCTGTCGCCGGGGGAGTGGTCTCTGCGTCCCCAGGTCTTTCAGACAATCTGCCAGAAGTGGGGAATGCCAGACATAGATATAATGGCATCCAGGTTCAACAAGAAACTAGACAGGTTTGTGTCTTGAGCGAGGGACCCTATGGCCTGCGGAACCGATGCGTTGGTTTGCCCTTGGCATCAATTCAAACTTCTATATGCATTCCCTCCGCTACAGTTACTTCCTCGCCTGTTGCGCAGGATCAGAGTGGAGCACAAGCCAGTCATTCTAGTAGCTCCAGCTTGGCCCCGGAGGACATGGTACTCACTAGTCCTGAAGATGGCAGTGGGAGACCCTTGGACTCTTCCTCTACGACCAGACCTACTCTCACAAGGTCCGATCCTCCACCCTACATTACAGCGTCTAAATTTGACGGCCTGGAGGCTGAATCCCTGATTCTCAGGGGTAGAGGTCTGTCTAGGCAGGTAATTCCTACCCTGATTAGGGCTAGAAAGCCGGCCTCCAGGGTGATTTATTACAGGGTGTGGAGGACCTACGTAGGCTGGTGTGAATCCAAAAGATGGAATTCCCGCAAATATACCATTGATAGGGTGTTAAGTTTTCTCCAGCTAGGAGTGGATAAAGGCCTGGCATTAAGCACAATCAAGGGACAGATTTCAGCTCTGTCAGTATGGTTTCAGAGGCCGCTGGCCACCCACTCGCTGGTAAAAACCTTCATACAGGGGGTCTTACGTATTAATCCTCCTGTCAAGTCACCAATTTGTCCATGGGACTTAAATCTTGTCCTGTCCACTCTACAGAAACAACCCTTTGAGCCGTTGGCTGAGATTCCTTTAGTTTTACTGACAAGAAAGTTGGTATTCTTGGTCGCCATAGTTTCGGCCAGGAGAGTGTCGAGTTGGCAGCCTTATCGTGTAAGGAACCATATCTCATTCTACATAAGGACAGGGCAGTTCTCCGGCCCCATCCTTCCTTTCTACCAAAGGTTATATCCAATTTTCACTTGAACCAGGATTTGGTACTTCCATCCTTCTTTCCGAAACCCACATCTAGAAAGGAGGGGTTGCTGCATACCTTGGATATTGTCCGGGCCATGAAGGCCTATCTTAAAGCTACAGAAAAGATCCGGAAAACAGATGTGTTGTTCGTTTTACCAGATGGCCCCAAGAAGGGGCAGGCAGCTGCAAAATCCACCATCTCGAGATGGATTAGACAACTAATCATTCAGGCCTACGGTCTGAAGAGGTTGCCTCCTCCTTTGTCGGTAAAAGCCCATTCTACCAGGGCCATGGGCGCCTCCTGGGCAGCACACCATCAGATCTCTATGGCTCAGATATGCAAGGCGGCGACGTGGTCATCAGTCCACACGTTTACAAGGTTTTATCAACTAGACGTGAGAAGGAATGCGGATTCAGCCTTTGGGCAGGCAGTACTACAGGCTGCGGTTTATGATCCTCGGGATCGGGGGCACCCTTGGTTGTAAAAGGGAAAAAAAAAATATATATATTTTTTTTTCTTGACTAAGTTGGATTTATTATTATTATTTGAGTATACCTCTAAATTAAATCTCTTTTTAGAAGATGTCTCCCTCCCCTCATTAAAGCATTGCTTTCGGACATCCCATATAGTAATGAATATGCCGCTCTGTGTCCCGTGATGTACGAGAAAGAAAAAGGGATTTTTAAATACAGCTTACCTGTAAAATCCTTTTCTTGGAGTACATCACGGGACACAGAGCTCCCGCCCCTCTTTTGGGGAACATTTTTGGGAGGCATACTGCTTGCTACAAAACTGAGGGACTCCCTCTAGGGGAGGGGGTTATATAGGGAGGGGACTTCCTGTTTGAGATTGCCAGTGTCCACACCTGAAGGTACTCCATATAACCCATATAGTAATGAATATGCCGCTCTGTGTCCCGTGATGTACTCCAAGAAAAGGATTTTACAGGTAAGCTGTATTTAAAAATCCCTTTTTTTGTCACTGTGGGTCATTGATTGTTTTGCACTGAACTTGTTGAAGGTGGTGGGGTGTTACCCCCTCTTCTTAAATAAATCACCCTTTTTACCTACAGTATATCTGTTTGGATTCCTCTTTGCAATCACATAGTACTGGTCTATTTCTAATCACTGACACTCACGTTTGTTCTGGTGGCCTTCTCTATGCTCCGATATTGCCGCATATGTAGCGGCCTACTCTGTGCCCAGAACAAGTCCCCTCGGCACCTTCCGTTGGGACTTCTACAACCCATTGCCACTGGGGAGCGCCCATGGTCACATCTGGGGTTGGACTTCATTGTGGACCTTTCTGCGTCCCGAGGCCATACGGTCATTCTCATGATTGTGGATCGGTTCTCCAAGATGTGCCACTGTGTTCCACTCAAGAAGTTACCCACTGCACAGGAGTTGGCCACGGTTTTTGCCAGGGAGGTTTTCCGGTTGCACGGTTTGCCTAAAGAGATAGTTTCGGATCGGGGAAGTCAGTTTGTGTCCAGGTTCTGGCACGCCTTTTGCTCCCAGTTGGGGATTCGACTCTTTCTCTTCGGCTTACCACCCGCAGTCCAATGGGGCCGCTGAGCGATCCAAATAGGCCCTGGAGCAATTCCTTCGTTGCTACGTCTCTGATCATCAGGACAATTGGGTTGATCTTCTGCCCTGGGCTGAGGTTGCCAGGAACACGGCGGTTAACTCTTCCTCTGGGACATCTCCCTTCATGGCCAATTATGGGTTCCAACCTGCTGTGTTACCGGAGTCATTCTCTCCCCAAGATATTCCGGTGGTGGAGGATCACCTTTCTGCTCTACGTGCTTCATGGGTACAGATCCAGAGGTGCCTCCAGGTCTCTGCGCAGCGCCAGAAACTCCAGGCTGATCGCAGACGGTTGCCTGCTCCTTCCTACCAGGTCGGAGACCAGGTATGGTTGTCCACTCGCAATCTCAACCTCCGAGTGCGCACTCCTAAGCTGGCTCCCCGCTTTGTTGGTCCCTTAAGTGTGCTCCGCAGGGTGAACCCGGTTGCCTATGCCCTTGGGCTCCCACCTGGCATGAGGGTTTCCAATGTGTTTCATGTTTCCCTGTTGAAACCGCTAGTGTGCAATCGCTTCACCTCATTAGTTCCCCGGCCTCGTCCTGTCCAGGTGGGCGATCATGAGGAGTATGAGGTGAGCGATATCCTGGACTCACGCTTGGTCCGTGGTCGGTTGCAGTTCTTGGTCCATTGGGGCGGTTATGGTCCAGAGGAGCGTTCCTGGGTTCCCTCCACTGATGTTCATGCTCCTGCCCTCCTCCGAGCCTTCCACGCGCGCTTCCCTCAGAAACCGTTTTTTGCGCCGCGGAGGAGGGGCCCTTTAGGAGGAGGGGCCCTTGAGGGGGAGGTACTGTCATGGACTTACCTCCTTCCTGGCTTCTCATCACTGACATGTGCTGGCAGCCATCTTGCTCCTGATCTTCTTGTAACTTCCTTCTCCCTGCGGCTCCTCCTTCCCATTGGGAGGAGCTGGATGCTCAGCATATATTTAAGACGCTTGCTGCAGCATTTCGTTGCTTGGGCCTCCTGTGTTAAGACTTGTCTTCTAGACTTCCGGTTCCGGCGCCGCATGAGGCTGACTTAGAAGCACATCGCTCCCGCCGCCGTCCTCCCGTTTTCGGCTATAGAGCCCGGCCAGAGCTTCAGGGTAGCCCCCATCCACCTCCGCTGCTGTGCGGACACACATGGATTGCTTTGTGGAGCGATCGTATGCCGAGTGGTCTCCTCGGCAAGCCCCGCGGGAGACGCGGCTTCAGATACAGCCAAGATGGCTGCCGCTCCATGCATGGGGGATTCCTCTCAGCCGCACGCTGCCACGGACACACAGGCATTCGATCCTACATCGCCAGCGAGCATTGCCCAACAAGTAGTGGCTCTGCTGGGACCCACTCTGGCGGCCACTGTGGATGCTGCTGTTCAAAGGGGTCTGGAGCAGCTTCACCTGGAGGTGCAGAAGCAGGCACAGAGGATTGCTCAGGCGGAGGACAGGATATCCTCCATAGAAGATGATTCTACTGCCCAGTCTGCATTACTTGCTCACATAACTGCTGAGAACAGGGAGCTCTGGGCCAAGTTAGATGACCTTGAGAACCGTTCCAGGAGGAACAACTTGCGCATTATTGGACTGCCGGAGTCGGTCACTAACAACCAGCTTGCTAACGTATGCGCTAAAGTTATACCTGAGCAACTGGGGCTCCGCATACCCTGCACCGTTGAACGCGCTCACCGCCTCGGGCAGTATGTGGAAAATCGCACCAAACCCAGGCACGTTATTGTCAAATATTTGAACTATGCGGACAAAACCGCCATTATGCAGGCATTTCGCCGCTCACGCTCCCTCTCGCTGGAAGGGTCAAAACGATTGCTTTTTGCGGACTACTCGATTGAGGTGATGAAACAGCATAAAGCGTTCTCCGTCGTGTGCTCGGCTTTGCACCGTGACCAAGTTAAATTCACACTGGCATACCCGGCCACCCTGCACGTCCAGACCCTCTCTGGGGAGCGCCTCACATTTGCCTCGTCTGAAGAAGCAGAGGGTTACCTGGCATCAGCCACCTCAGGGATGGACCACACCAGCTCTGCAGACGACTCCTCTTCACTACTGGCTACTGCTCCTTCTCCATCTCGCAAACAACCCGGCAGCCCGACTAAGCAACCATACAAACAGAGTCGTTATACTTCTCGGGCGGATCGTTCGGACGACCGCTGACAACATGTCCCAGAGACTGCCTATTGCTGTGGACCCAAGGGAACGGGTAGTATTGTTTTCACTTTTTCTCCCTGAATGGGACTACTCTTTAGATGTTCTGTGACTTTTCTATAACCCAGCTCCTTTGCCCCTCTCCGCCCTGACTGATCGATGCTCCCCGTTCAGTAGGCTAAGGCCCCTTTCCCCTTACTCTCCCTCCCCTCCTTTTTTTGTCTTCCGGCCTTTGAAGCTCTCACTTCATCATTAGGAAAGGGAGCGCACGGATGGCGGGGACTCTGCCCTGTGCTCTAGTCCCAAGTGAGGTCCTTACTGGATGTTACGTGCCTAGGCACTGGACCTTTGTTCTATTGTTTCTGCTTTTTCTTTTGTCTTTGTTGTTTTTTACTGTTTGCACGGTTTATGATTCCTGTTTTATGCCTGTATCTTTAGGGAATATACAATATTTGGGTGACCCTCGGACTGCTGACGCGATGCCTGGAGGGGGACATCGTACACCACCTCGAGCTTACTACGTCCTTTTAACTCTGACATGGCCTCCTCAGTTGACGGGAATCACCTAAAGATTGTGTCATGGAACGTTAAGGGGCTTCGCTCTCCAAGTAAGCACATGTCCATTCTTAGGCACTTGAAGCGTCTCCGGACAGATGTGGCCTTACTTCAGGAGACCCATCTCTCCGCAGACGACTTGACCCGGTTACGTAAGCTGTGGGTAGGAAATGTGTATGGTTCTCCAGCTGTGGGGCGAAAGGTTGGTGTGGCCATTCTCATACATAAAAATCTGAGACACACTGTTAAGGACATTAAGACTGACCTGCTGGGCCGTAAACTTACGCTGCACCTTACGTTTGCTGAAAAAGACGTAGCCATCACTAACATTTACGCACCCAACTCGCCAGACACCCTGTTTTTCCAGGACATGGTGGCCTGGATTCTGGCTGCCTCGGGTTTCTTACATTTAGTGGGCGGGGACTTTAACTCTGTTATGTCCACCACTGCTGACCGTCTAAGTGACGTGACGCGAAAGACGACCGGACATAGTCTGACGACCTTGACACCGATGCTCCTGTCACAGGCAATAGAAGCCACGCAATTAGTGGACGTGTGGAGGTTGGCTCACCCGACAGACCGTGACTATACCTTCTACTCCCCACCCCACAATTCCTTTTCCCGCATAGACAATTTTTTTGCCTCTCCGGCACTTTTCCCACTACTATATGAATCACACATTACTGACGCCAGAATCTCGGATCACAGCCCTATTACAATAAAACTCATACACACCCGACCTTCTTCTTCCTCCCGCGTCTGGCGCTTCCCCTCTTATCTGGCAAACAATGAGGACTTCCGGCACATGCTGTCTGAAGCATGGACGGAATATACCTCTAACAACGAGCCACACCTTGCAAACCCAAAAATGTTCTGGGAGGCTAGAAAAGCCATCCTGAGAGGCAAAATTATTTCTTATACCACGCAGTTCAAGAGGAATGCCAAACAATCCTACATGCGGGCGAGTGAAACTCTACGCTCAGCTCACGAATTACTTACACTTAACCGTACACCTGACAACGTACGCACTTGGAGGACTGCCAAGAGAGAATTCGATCTTTAGGCCGAACAACAAGAATTGGCCAAAGAATCCTATTCCAAGCTACACCTTCATAGGTTTGGTAACAAGGTTGGCAAGCTGCTGGCGAGGCTCTGTGCAGGGCCCAGACGGCCTACGCATATCTCTGCCCTGAGAACCACAGCTGGCTCTCTGGTTACCGCACCTTCTGATATCAGTAAATTACTAGTGGATTATTATACATCTCTTTACTCGGCCGATCCGATTGACCAACCCGCGGCCGACGCCTTCCTGGCCAAGGTTCGGCTGCCCCAATTACAGGGGCACCACCTACAGACTCTTAACGCTCCCATAACCATTTAGGATGTCCAACGGACGATTAAGTCCTTGGCGTCTGCTAAAGCCCCGGGCCCTAATGGCTACACGGCCACATTTTATAAGCTGACTATTGATTTTATTCCAGACACCTTGAGGCATGTGTATGCCATCATGTGGGAGGGTGGCCCCTATCTGCCCACGGGAACGCAAGCTCATATAAAACTAATTGCTAAGAAAGGTAAAGACCCCTCACTTCCAGGCTCATACCGCCCAATTTCATTAATTAATGTAGATGTAAAATTATTATCTAAAATCATTGCGTCTCGCCTAGCCCTTCCCTCTATGCTTCACCCGGCTCAGTCAGGATTTGTCCAGGGACGCTCAGCTACCCTGAACATATGCAAAGTCCTCATGGCATTGGAATATGCTAAATTTCACCCGGACCAAGATGTTGCAATATTGTCACTTGACGCCGAAAAGGCCTTTGACAACATCAGCTGGTCCTGGCTGTTCCATGTAATGGCGAACTTTGGTTTTTCGGGCCCCATCGTAAATTTTCTGCGGCGAATGTACGAATCCCCAACGGCGCGTCTGGTAACCCCGACTTTATCTCTGATACGATCCCCCTGGCGAAGGGAACAAGGCAAGGATGTCCCCTTTCCCCTTTACTTTTTAATATCGCTATCAAACCCCTATTTCGACTGCTCAATTCTCCTGACCGGGTTAGTGGCATCACAATAGGTGCCCAGTCTCTCCGCTCCGCCCTATTCGCGGACGACATATTGTTATTCTCCACCCAACCCCTCCTAGACTTTGACAAAATCCGACAACTGTTTCATGCTTTCCGATTGTGCTCAGGCTTCCGAATTAACTTTGACAAGAGCGAAATCTTATCGCTCCGTCCCAGGATGGCTGCTAAATGGTTGCACCACTCTCCTTTTGCCATAGCGAAACAGCATATCACTTATTTGGGCATACACATTGGCCGAGAACCTTCCTCTTTATATGCACTTAACTTCCCACAGCTTATATCTAAAATTGTGAAGGAGCTAGACGCCTGGGCGGCCCTCCCCCTCTCGCTTTTTGGGAGATGCCACCTTTTCAAAATGGTGTCGTTTGCACGCCTACTTTATCCTATGCAGACCATACCCCTATTACTGAAGCATTCTGACGTAAATAAAATACATAAGGCCTTATCTGCCTTTCTCTGGTCTCGCAAGAAATCGCGCATTGCGATACAAAAACTATGTCTCCCAAAGTCCGAGGGTGGTGCGGGTCTGCCTAACATATGCTTCTACAATCTTGCTTGTTTACTCAGGCAGGGTCTTGACTGGCTGTCTGGCAGATCTAAATACTCTAATATCGTGCTCGAGAGTGCCTCGACCTCTCCATATACTCTGCCGGCCATCACTCGAATCCCAACAAATTACCTACTTGCCTGAAATCCAGCGTCCTCATCAGGGATACAGTTGTTGCCTGGAGGGAGGTCTGAAAGTTGTTGGGGCTGCCCTCCAGTATTTCCTGCCACTTACCAATCCTTGGCAACCCCATGTTTCCCCTGTCCACTATATACAACGTTTTTGAACAATGGAACTCTAGGGGACTTACTAGCATCGCTTCAATGTACCTGGATGCCCCTGGCAAGTTTAAATCCTTTCGTACCCTGTCCAGAGAATTCTGTCTACCGGAGACGCATGTCTTTTTCTACCACCAATTAGTCAGCTATTTACGCTCCTGCTATGGACCTGAATCAGATCCACTTCAAAAGTCCGTTATTGATATAGTCTTGCGCAACAATGACTACTCAATCTCTACACTGTACTCTTACATTATTGAACATCAGGCTGCCAAGTATCGTCTTAAACCATTTCAGAAATGGTCTCAAATTTTTGAAGATCCAGACCCCTCGGAAAAAATCCTTGAGGCATAAGTGCGCAAACTCACCTTATCAGAAACATGGCGCGAGACGCAGTTTAAAATTATCCACAGAGCATACTACCCTTTCCGTTTCAACAAGGAGGAGCCAGCCCAAGAGAGGTGCCCTTGGTGTTCCGCCTCACGCCCGACATTGCTCCACCGCCTCTGGGAGTGCAAACCTATTGCTGCATACTGGGACTCCGTCCTTTCCTCTATCTACACGATTACCAAAACGCAAGTCCTGAAGCATTACTTGCTGTGTTTGTTTGGCTGCGGACCACCTCCTCCCACGCCTGCAGTTAAGAGCTCGCTTCCCATCTCCCAATGGACACATCTCTGCCTCCTCATAGCCCGCAGAACAATAATGTTTTAATGGATCAGCTCCAATGCGCCTAAACTGCTGGCGGTGAAAAAGGCCCTCTTGTCACTTTTCTATTTGGAACGGTTGGATACCATTGTCTTGAACCTTCGCTCCACATCACGATTCTTTACAAGGTGGCGCACGTTCATGGAACATTCTTTTAATCAACAGGAACTGCAAACACTTATGCACCCTTTCCGCTATACCGACTCGTATCTTCGAAGGGACCTTACTAATTCTCGAGGCAGCCTCAGAGTGTCTACCCTATCGGACCCTTCGACGTTCCTGCCACCCTGAACCTCGGAACCTACTCTATTTGCCCCTTGTGACCTGTTTATGCTTCTCTATGTCCACGTTTCTCATTGTCACTTCAGTTCCCAGTTCAATCCTGAAGTTGTTGCCTGCTTGGTTATTTTGGGTTTCTTATTGCGTTTTTGATGCTCTGAATATTGTGTATGTCCCCTGGGGCACTGGGTCTAGAGATGCTCCATCTCCCTGGTGCTTTGTCACTGTCCTACGTGTAATCATTTTACTATGTTTACTCTGTTTTTTCTTTCATGATTTCTTTCTTTTTTTTTTTTTTTTTTGTGTGCTTTGCTAGTATTACATTTTATATGACATTTTCCATGTACATGGCTGTATATATGTCGAATTTACAGTGCTTTGTTTCATTATAATGTAGGAACTCCAATAAAATATTTTCAAAAAAAAAAAAGTCTTCTGACCTGTCTCACATCCTACCTCCATCGTGCAGCTGTTCTGGTTACCGACCCGGCTTCCACGGATGTTCCTTCTGGCTCCTGATCCCTGGCCTCGTTTCACCACCTCCCTGGTTACAGACCCCGGCTGGACTCACTCCCATCCCTGGCTATCAATGCTGGCTCCGGTGGAAGACTCTCCTGCCGGTTTTCATCTGTTTGGACTTTAACCTTGCTGTTTGGTTTTAAATAAAGTTCCTTTTCTTTCATTCATCCGTTTGTGTACGTCTGGTTCATGACAATGGAGCGGCCGTTCAGGTCCGCCGTCAAAACTGACAGGCAGACCTGAACGGTCCGTAAGTGTGAATGAGGCCTATACAATGGAGCATGGGGGAGCTTGTGTCCAAAATGGGGGTGGTAGTGACACAGCCCCAAATCCACAATAGCTTAAAAGTGATATGGTCCAGAAATATTTAGACAGAATAAAGGTGGATAAAGCACCTGGACCAGATGGAATCCACCCTCGGATCCTAAAAGAATTGAGCTCTGTAATTTCAAATCCATTGTATCTAGTTTTTAGGGACTCATTAAAGTGGAGTTCTACCCATTTTTTTTATGTTTGTCTGTGCTGCATGCCCTAATCTCATAGGGCCAGATTCAGCAACACTTGCGCTGGAGTATTTCGATATGCGCCGCGTAACTGTGAAGATGCGCCATCGTTTCTATGTGCCCGTACCCACCAAACTAGATGCACCCAATAACGGGCCATTTGCGACCGGCGGAACGTTCCGACGCCAGAGTATCGTCAGCGCTTAATTTCGCTTGGCGCATCAGTCACGCCTATTGATTTCCCCTGCAAATATGCAAATGAGGGATTTTTCCCAATTCACGAACGGATTAGCACCATACGCTGGCTACATGCGCCGCGCGTATCTCGTCCGTCCGGCGCAAAGTTATTTCTACAAAAGGCTGCTTTATCTTTACTCCAGATGGCCACAGGTCAGCAGGAGAGCAGCTACAGCAGCGTTACCGACGAGAAGAGCTAGCTGAGCACCCCCACTTGCAGGACAACACCTCTGTCCATGCTTGTCTGTCAAATTTTACAGACATGGAGGAAGACATCATAGGTCTCCATAGCCGAGATGACGGCTGACAGCTCCTGGCCATTAAAGTTCAGCTTTCTCCTGTGTGTTTGCGGGGAACGGGAGCAGCCATCTCAGAACAAAAGTAACATCACTGCGGGGAGGGGGAGCAGGATATACTTTAGTGCTGGAATGGCGCTTCTACGGGCGCATTTAAACGCCCAACGGAAGGCATTGCGCTGACGTTTCCCGTGAAGTGGTGCCGACGGAAGTTGTGAGCATGCGCACAAAGGGGGCGAGTGGAGCCTCACTCACTGCGCATGCTCCGTGGTTGATGCGCTGAACGTAAGCCTCTGCGCTGGGCTCCGCCCATCATTTACATATGATCACACCCACTTCCCCTTGCGTCGGGTTACGCCAGCGCATTATCGTTACTCTGGCGCAAGTTTACGCGCAACTGCTATGTGAATAACAGTACTTGAGCTGAAAGGGTCGTCAGAGTAACGTAAATGAGAAGCGTTACTCTGGAGCAAAGATGCTCTCATCTACCTGAATCTGGCCCATAGTGTTCAGAATGGACAATTTTTATTTATTTTGTTGCTTGTAAATACCTTTATTTTGTAGTTCTTCATTACTTCCTCCTCCTTATTAGCCTAGGCTATTAAGTCACAAGGCTATTTGCAAGGGTTTCTGGGATAGGCATCATGTTTCCCAGTAGTCCTTGCAGACCTGACTGAAACCTAGTGTGCAGCACTGAGCATGTGCGAGATATACAAAGCTGAAATCCAGGAAGTCATACAGTCTAGCTTCATGATGACCACACTTAAGATGGCCACGGTCCATTTCTAGATTATAAACTAAATGCTGTAACAACCTAGCAAAACGGACCTTAGTTTACAGACTAACTTTACTAGAATACATTAAGCTTGTGTATTACAGAGGTATTTATATTTAAAAAGTGAAATTGTGGGTGGAACTCTACTTTAATGATGGGAATAGTACCACTGGATTGGCGTAGAGCCAATGTGGTGCCTATATTTAAAAAGGGATCAACGTCTTTACCAAGTAACTATAGACCTGTTAGTTCAGCTTCTATAGTTGGGAAGATACTGGAACGTTTAAAAAAAAGACCACATGGATGAGTTCTTGCTGGAAAAAAAGCTATTTAAGCAACAGAAAGCATGGATTCATGAAAGACAGAAGTTGTCAGACAAACCTGATTTCTTTTTATGAAGAGGTAAGTAAAACCTTGGACAGAGGCGTAGCTGTGGATGTTGTATACTTGGATTTTGAAAAAGCGTTCGATACAGTTCCCCACACACGGCTAATGTGTAAGTTTACAGGCTTGGAAATATCAGTTTGCAAATGGATAGAAAACTGTCTGAAAGACAGAATTCAGAGTCGTGGTTAATGATTCTTACTCTGAATGGTCGAAGGTTATCAGTGGTGTAGCTTCCCCAAATGAAGTGTAAAGTAGCATCTCACCGTTTCTTATTATCATCAGTAGGGTTGTCCCGATACCGATACCAGTATCGGTATCGAGACCGATACCGAGTATTTGCGGGAGTACTTGTACTCCCGCAAATACCCCCGATACCTAAATAGAATACTTCCCCCGCCGCATCGCGCCGCCGCATAGATTAAACGGCGTGCGGGAACATCACAGCTTTCATTTGAATAGCTGTAGTGTTCCCGCTTGTATAGACACTCCCCCTTGCTCGGGATTGGATGGGTGATCGTGATCTGTCCAATCCCGAGCAAGAGGGAGTGTCTATACGCGCGGGCTATTCAAATGAATGCTGTGATTTTCTCCATGCGGCGATGCGGCTTTCGGCGGCAAAGGTATGGGGGAAATGGCTGGAGGGACATGGCTGCATATGTGAGGGACATGGCTAGAGGGACATGGCTGCATATGTGAGGGACATGGCTGAAGGGACATGGCTGCATATGTGAGGGACATGGCTGAAGGGACATGGCTGCATATGTAAGGGACATGGCTAGAGGGACATGATAAACCATGATGGAGCCCCTGCTTACTGTGCTGCCTGGGTGATAATTGTAATTCTAATAACCTGCTGTGAGATACATACTAGGGCACAGTGAGTATTCTATGCTCTATTCCCCAATCACTGTGTCCATTGCAGCCATGCTGTCTTTCTGCTTTTCCCTGTCAGCCGATCAACTTCTTCACATCTCGTCAGGACTGCAGCTGGGAGCCAAACGGACAATGACAGTATCACTCTACCAGCCGGGACTAATAGGATAGTATATGTGCCCGAAAATAAAGAAATAGTCCCTCCACTGCACTCCCCTCCTGGGCTCTTGTGTTGACCTGATGGGGTCTAGGAAAATAATATACCCCCCCCTCTATAAGTAAGTTGAAGCAAGGTAAGAGTAACAAACTGTAATGATGCCCAGGCCCCACTGTGTAGTCGATGGGGTGGGTGCGGTACAACAGGGCAGTACAACCAGCGGCCCTGTACATCGGGATAATGTTTAACCACTTAAGACCCAGACCAATACGCTGGTAAATGACCCAAGGTGTTTTTGCGATTCGGCACTGCGTCGCTTTAACAGACAATTGCGCGGTCGTGCGACGTGGCTCCCAAACAAAATTTGCGTCCTTTTCTTCCCACAAATAGAGCTTTCTTTTGGTGGTATTTGATCACCTCTGCGATTTTTATATACAAAAATAGAGCGACATTTTTGAAAAAAAACCCACTATTTTTTACTTTTTGTTAAAAAAAAATCAAATAAACTAAATTGTAGTCAAACATTTAGGCCAACATTTATTTAGCCACATGTCTTTAGTAAAAAAAAAAAATCACAATAAAAAAAAATAGCTACCTAGCGGGAACAGCGACACTAATACAGCGATCAGAAAAATGATCGCTTAGTGACGCTGGCAATAGGGAGTGAAAGAGTTAACTAGGGCGGTGATCAGGGGGTTAAAACTTTATTAGGGGGGGTGGGGGGGCTATCCTGAACCTAACACTAACTGATTTTACAATGCCTGTCACACTGACACTAAATGCAGTGATTAGATCACTGCATTCAGTGACACTGTGACAGGGGGGGTGGGGGGGCAGATCGCAAGGGGTTAAGTGTGCCTATGTGTGTGTATGTCAGTGTAGTGTTGGTGCAGGACTTACTGTGAGGTGTTTCTCCCATCGCAGTGGTTGGAAATACCGCTGCGATGGGAGATTACATCACTTCCCCCTTCCTGTGTTTACACAGGAGGAGGAAGTGACAGAACCTGGAGCGCGCGCATTGGCTGGGAGCGATCGCTGGGGGGGCGGGTAAACGCTGACATCCGCCCGCTCGTCCCGGATCGCTCCTGGAGCCAGGGGGACCCCCGCATGCCGCGGAGGGGGTCCCGTTGGGACCCCCGAACCGCACTTAGGCGGGGACGTAAATTTACGCCCTTGTGCCTGTACGAGCCATTCTGTGGCCGTATATGTGCGTGCGGGGGTCCTTAAGTGGTTAACTGCTTGCCGACCAGCCGCCACAGTTTTACGGCGGCAGGTCGGCTCGGCTATGCAAAATCACGTAATATAACATGATTTTGCATTCCAGCCACTAGGGGTGCGCTTGCCCCTGGGGCCGTGCGTGGGCGTGATCATCGCCGGACACCCGCGATCACTCATTACAGAGCATGAACTGGGAGCTGTGTGTGTAAACACTAAGCTCCCGGTCCTGTCAGGGGGAGAAATGACTGATCGTCTGTTAATACAATGTATGAACAACGATCTGTCATTTCCCCTAGTCATTCCCACCCCCCCTTCAGTTAGAACACACCTAGGGAACATACTCAACCCCTTCCTTGCCCCCTAGTGTTAACCCCTTCCCTGCCAGTGGCATTTTTACAGTAATCAATGCATTTTTATAGCACTGATCGCTATAAAAATGTCAATGGTCCCAAAAATTGTGTCATAAGTGTCCACCATAAGTTTGCAGTACTGATAAAAATCGCCGCCATTACTAGTAAAAAAAATAAAATAATATTAACCCCTTCCTTACCGCGTCATAGTCAAATGACGGCGGCAGGAACCCTTCCTCGATCCGAGTTAGAACACACTTTAGGGAACATTGTAACCCCTTCAGCGTCCCCTAGTGTTAACCCCTTCCCTGCCAGTCACATTTACACAGTAATTAGTGCAGTTTTATAGCACTAATCGCTGTGTAAATGTGAATCGTCCCAAAAACGTGACAAAAGTGTCGCCGCAATGTCACGGTCAAAAAAAAAAATCGCAGATCACCGCCATTACTAGTAAAAAAATAAAAATAAAAATGCAATAAATCTATCACCTATTTTGTAGACGCTATAACTTTTGCGCAAACCAATCAATATACGATATTGCGTTGTTTTTGACCAAAAATACGTAGAGGAATACGTATCGGTCTAAACTGAGGAATTATTTTTTTAGTTTAAAAAAAAATAAAAATGATATTTATTAAATAAAAAAGTAAAAAATATTGTGGTTTTTTTTCAAATTGTTGCTCTTCTTTTGTTTATAGCGCAAAAAATTAAAACCACAGAGATGATCAAATACCACCAAAAGAAAGCTCTATTTGTGTGAGGAAAAAAAACAAAGATTTATTTTGGGTACAGTGTTGGATGACCACGCAATTGTCATTCAAAGTGCAACAGCGCTGAAAACTAAAAATTGGTCTGGGCAGGAACGGGATGAAAATGCCCTGTATGGAAGGGGTTAATAAAAATGCCATAAAACTATCCCCTATTTTGTAGACGCTTTAACTTTTGCGCAAACCAATCAATAAACGCTTATTGTGATTTTTTATAGCGATTATTTTTTATTTTTTGAAAAATATGTAGAAGAATATGCATTGGTCTAATTGGGGGATATTTACTATAGTAAAAAGTAAAAAATATTAATTTCTCTTCCGTTCATGGACGGACACAGCAGCAATTGACCTTAGGGTATTTTATCCTTCCTTCCAGGAGAGACTAGACAGAAAAAAAGCTCTACAAGTGTTAAAAACACTTCTCAGTACAGCTCCTCCCAGGGGGCGGGGGCCCCAGGTATATCCCTCACTCTGCCTCAGCAGCACCAGTTTTTTTCTGCCTAGCGTCAGGAGTAGACTGGCCTCTCTGGAGTCCATGTAATTTTTTGGCGATTTTTTTTCGCTTTTATTGTTTTGTTTCTGTTTTCTTTTTTGGAATCTACTATCAACTGCCGACTGGGTGACAGGCTGGATCCTGATCCTTGTAGTCCCCCCATGTTCAGCCGTCGAGCGTGTGCCAGCCCTCAGTTGCGCTCTGGGTCGTCCACGACATGCCCCGTTGCTCCAGGGGTGGCCGGAGAACTACATGTTCTAGGGTACACATATGACCGGTCTCTATGGCTTTGTCACAGTGTGTTTGGCTGACAGCCATGTCGTTTAGTGGACGTTGGTTCTGTCAGGAATGCTGCCAGCCGGTGGTCGCAGGACGGGTAAGTAGGCACCTTGCTCCGGCAAGGTGGTATGGCTGGTGCTTCTTCTGGGGAGGTCAAATGAGGACTCGTCCTGCTTTTCTCTTTCCCTTCCTCTCCCTCCTTTCCCATGCTGGGTGGCGGCTGTAAGGGGGGCCCTCCTGGGGTTATGTCACTACCGGGGACCGTGTGCTGTGAGGTGTTGTTTGTTTTGGGGGGGGGGCTGCTGCTGGTGCTGGGTTGTGCTTGTGCATTGTCACTGTGTTTTTTACCTCACGAATGGCCGCCATTTTGCCGCGGTCGCGGCCTGTAATATCGGCGGCCATTTTCTTGTAGCCACATGCTGTTTTTTTTACATACGGCAGCCATCTTGGACACAGTCCTGAGGGACAGCGCGGCGCAGCCAGCATTCTCAGCACTTCTCAGCACTTCAGCTACAGCCAAATGGGTCGGGTGGTGAGTTCCCCCGAGGGTCCCCTGTTCTCTATTTTGCAGGCGGGAGGGTGACCGGTGGTGTTTGCCTTGCAGTACTAAGGAGGCATAAACGGTGGGCAGCATGGAGTCTGATACAGAAGCTTCTACCCCAACCTTGCCTGAATTAACCCTTAGTGCCCCTGCGGTCTCTGTAGAGGCTATGACGGCAGTCCCTGAGGCGTTTTTTTTCCGCTAGGATTGAAGTGACAAGTGGCCAGAAGGGGGGTAAAAACCCCCTCCCTGCGCCTGCTTCTGGGGATGGCTCTGACACTGAACCATACCACTGCTGCTGGCTCTGATTCTGTCATGTCAGATATGCAGGCTTAGCCCACATGGTCTGTGAGGATGACTCTGCTCAGGGTCAGCGCTTGAGGCGTTTTGTTGGAGCTTTTATCACTGTGGTGCGGGATACTCGAAAATTTTGAGGATGGCGGAGACATCAGAGACGCCGGTCCCTTTTGGGGTTCAGCAAAGCTGAGACAAAGTATTATACAAGGAATGGGATCGGCTGCAGAAAGTTTTTGATGTACCAAATAACTTTGCGGTCCGTTATCCTCTTGGGGGAGACTTTAAAAAAAAAAAGTCCTCCGTCAGCGGACCCCCCTGTGCTCAGAATAAACAAGTCTACTGTGTTATCTGTGAAAGGGGCTCCCGCCTTTGTGGACCCCGCAGATAGGAGAGCTGAGGCTGTGGCCCGCTCCATGTTCACAGTAGTGGGGTCGGCAGTGAGACCGGTTTTGACCGGAGCTCTAGTGTCACAGACAATTACTGAGCAGGCAAAGTCCCTGCTGCAAGAGCTGGAGGCGCATAATGCTCCTGAGCTCTGTGTGGGCATGGTTGACCAGTTGGTGCAGGGCCTGTAGTTTGGCCCTGGATACGCTCCCCTTGCTCTCCAGGGCCTCCACCTATGTGGTGGTACTACGCCGCCTTGTGTGGCTGAAAGGTTGGTCTGCGGACCAGTCCTCTAAAAAGGCTTTGGTGGATTTACCCTTTAAGGGTGAACTTTTTTTGGGGCGTCCCTGGATGACATCATAAAGGATGCCACAGGTGGTAAGAGCACACTGCTCCCACAATCTGGAAAGGGTAAGGAACCTCGCCGTAAGCAAGGTCCCTCCTTTACTACCCCCAAGCGGTTTCTTTTTTGCCCGCCAAGTGCGGCAGGAAAAAGTTTTTAAGGTGCTAAGGTGCCCGCTGTAGGGCAGAAGCACACCTGGTACCACAAGCCTGCGGACAAACCTGCTTCCGCATGGAGGTCGGCCCCACCCGTGTCTCAGGTGGGGTGCTGGCTTCGCAAATTTGCGGCTTGGTGGAGGTCTTTTCTTTCCGACCGTTGGGTTTGCAAGGTAGTTTCCTTGGGATACAAGACAGAGTTTCTCTCTTGTCCACCAAACAGATTTTTTCATTCCAACCTCCAACTTCCTCCGGTTCGCCGGAAGGATCTGTCAGGGGCTGTCCAGGATCTACTGGCCAGGTGAGTAATTGTGCCGGTTCCCTCGATGGAACGGTTTCAGGGGTTTTACTCCAATCTGTTTGGACCTCAAGGCCCTCAATTGTTTTTGTCTAAGTGCAAAAATTCAGGATGGAGTCAATTCGCTCAGTAGTGGCGGCGCTCCATCAGGGGGACTTTATGGCATCCTTGGACATCATAGACGCATACCTGCATGTTCCCATATACACAAAGCACCAGAGATTTTTGCGCTTTGCGATCGGAGAGGACCACTTTCAATTTGTGGCCCTCCCGCTGGGACTGGCCTCGGTACCAAGGGTCTTCATCAAGGTGCTCACCCCGATTCTAGCCCTGCAGAGGCAGCGTGGGAACGCTGTCGTAGGATACCTGGATAACCTTCTTCTGAGAACTTCCTCAAGCTCAGAGTTAGAAGAGGATGTGTCCATCACCTGCCAGACCCTCTGAGAATTCGGCTGGCTTCTGAAATGTCCAGAAGTCAGTGTTGGTACCATCTCAGCGACTGGAATACTTAGGGTTAGTCCTAGATTCCTCGGAGGCGAGAGTTTTCCCTCCCACCGGAGAAACTTCTGACACTACAGTCTGCGGGGCAGCGGTTGGCGACCCAGAAGTGGTCATCGCTTTGATTCTGCATGAGGGTCCTTGGTCTAATGGTGGCCTTTTTCGAGGCAGTCCCGTATGCCCAATTCCACACCCATGTGTTACAGAAGAAGATTCTGTCACGTTGGGACAAGCTCCCTTCGTCTGGATTACCATATTCGGGTGAGTCGACTGGTCAAGTCCTCCCTGGTGTGGTGGCTAACGTCTCCGGTGCTTCGGGCCGGGAAGTCGTTTCTGCTGTGCCATTGGACAGTGGTCACGACAGATGCCAGTCTCTCCAGCTGGGGGGGGGGGGTCTGGGGTACCCAGTCAGCCCAGGGGCTCCGGACTCAGGAGGAGTCCTGCCTTCCAATCAATGTGCTGGAGCTCCGAGCAATCAGGTTGTGCCTCGCCAAGTGATCCCTGGGTCTACAGGACCGACTGGTTAGGATCCAGTCCGACAACACCACGGCCATGGCGTACGTCAATCATCAGGGAGGCACACGGAGCTCGGTTGCAGCGACGGAAGTCGCGCAATCCTTCGGTGGGCCGAAAGGTCCATTCCGGCTCTGTCGGCCGTGTACATTCCGGGGGTACAGTATTGGCAAGCGGACTACCTAAGTCGCCAAACACTAGGCCAAGGAGAGTGGTCACTACACCCAGAGGTGTTTCTGAGTCTGTGCCAAAAATGGGGCACTCCAGACATGGACCTTCTGGCGTCCCGTCTCAATCGGAAGGTGTCACGGTTTGTGGCCTAGTCAAGAGACCCGTGGGCGCAGGCGTCAGATGCGTTGGTGGCTCCATGGGGTCACTATCGCCTAATCTACGCCTTCCCTCCTCTGAAGCTTCTTCCACGCCTGCTGTGCAGAGTGGAAGCTGGGGGAATTCCAAAGATCCTGATTAGCCCAGATTGATTGCACCGTTCCTGGTATGCGGACCTGGTGCGTCTGGTGGCAGACGTTCCTTGGCGTCTACCCCTGAGAGAAGATCTTCTATCGCAGGGTCCAATCTTTCACCCTGCTTTACAGTCGCTGGCTTTAACGGCGTGGCTGTTGAGAGCTAGGTGCTGAAGGACCGTGGCCTGTCAGGCTCGGTGATCTCTACCATGCTGCTTGCACGGAAGTCTACATCACGTAGGATTTGCCATCGTACGTGAAAGGCCTGCATCTCTACGTATGCAGAGATGAAGGGCACCCATGCACATGCGTGCTGTCCCGGATGCTGCTGTTCCTTCAGCGCAGAGTGGATCAAACTCTCGCCTTAAATCCGGTTATGGGTCAGATTTCGGCCTTGGCTGGTTATTTTCAGCGACCGCTGGCGGCCTTGTCTTGCAGGGCTTTTTTTATACTGAGGACATTGTTTTACTATCCTTATGTCCTCAGCCGAAGAACTCGAAGGAGGCCACGTTACTTTACTTGGACGTGGTGCGAGCCCTACGGGCATAGTTGTCTGCAACGGCTCCGTTCCGGAGATTGGACTCACTGTTCGTGTCAGTGACTGGTCCTAAGAAAGGTCTGGCGGTTTCCGTCGGCTTCCATTTTCAGGTGGAGCAGGCAGGTCGTGCTCCAGGCCTATGCCCTAAAGGGGTGGCCGCCTTCTTTTCTGGTTATGGCGCATTTGACCAGGGCGATTGATATCTTTTGGGCTTTCCGCCATCAAGCGTCTGTTTTACAGGTGTATAAGACAGTGATCTGGTCATCAACCCACACCTTCTCAAGTTTTACAAGGTGGATGTGAGTGCATCTGCGGATGCCTCCTTTGGCCGCAAGGTTTTACAGGCGGCTGTTTAAGGTTGAAGTTCCTCCATTGAGGAGCTCTGGTTTGTTTGGAGTGAAGCTTAATTTGCTGGGTTTTTCCCACCCCTCAATTTTTTTTTGCCACTGCTTGGGGACGTCCCTAAGGTCAATTGCTGCTGTGTCTGTCCATGAACGGAAGAGATAATCGTATTTTTGTACTCTGCACCCTGAGGGATATACCTGGGGCCCCACCCCCTGGGAGGAGCTATACTGAGAAGTGTTTTTAACACTTGCAGTGCTTTTTTTCCTGCCTAGTCTCTCCTGAAAGGAAGGATAGAATACCCTAAGGTCAATTGCTGCTGTGTCCGTCCATGAACTCAGAGAAATGGATTTTACGGTGAGTTCAAAAATCCATTTTTTTTTCAAAATTGACGCTTTTTTTTTGTTTTAAGCCAAAATACCACCAAAAGAAAGCTCTATTTGTGGGAAAAAAAAAAAACGCCAATTTTGTTTGGGAGCCACGCCGCATGCCCGCGCAATTGCCAGTTAAAGCGACGCAGTGCAGAAACGCAAAAAGTGGCCCGGTCATTGACCAGCAAAATGGTCCGGGGCTGAAGTGGTTAATCAGGTAAAAAAAAAAAAGTTCACAAAGTCAAGCTCTGTTTGTATGTATGCAGCCTTTCCCCACCACAAAAATAGTCACAGTGTCCCAGCGTGCAGCAGCGTCTCTTCGCCGACTCCTCCCTACGCCATTTCTTCAGAGAATGAGATTGTCAGGTGCGTGGCTAGACGGACGCTTGGCTGGATTTAATATGCAGGCAGTGTTGTAAGTAACAGTGTTAAAATAAACGCTGTTACCTAACGCAGCCACTTTTGAGGGTAACGAGTAATCAAACTGATTACTCTTCCCCTCATTGGAACGCCGTTCCCATTACTTGGACGGCGCTACCGCAATTACACAAGTGTAGCACTTACCCCCGAAAGAGCTGCTGGTAATTGATTGGGCCTGTACTCTGCTTTAACAACCCCCCAATGATTTGGTCTCGCTCCCCTTGACACAGCTGTGGTGCAGTGCTGATATGAAACTTTCACTAAACGGAACAATCCCACCATAACAATGTGTATATAGTGTACCTTTACCGTTATCTGGGCATCCGTTGTTCCACCTTTTAGAATAATGAACAAGCTTCACACCAATTGTGATCAACCAGGATGTAAGTTTACTGGAACTGGTATAAAGACAGTATTTATAATAACTGTATCAACATACAAACTTACTATAATAGTGCAATGAGTGTACACAACTAATAACACTTAAAGGTCCCTTGAGCCTCTACTGCGGCGCGTCTCCAAGTGGCACTAGTGCTCAGAGTGACAATGCCTTGACACTGACCACCTTCCCACTTCCAGTACGGCCGCACCAAACATACCAATGCAAAGATATCAACACAGCACAATACAATTTCTCAAGAGCTTCCCCTGAGATATAAGGCAGCCTTTTGTCTTACTGCATGCAAAGCACAAACCCTCCCTGTGAAGAAGTGTAGTCTCTGGTCTTCTTTCTTCAGCTAGCTATTATACTGCAGTGTTTGTAATCCTATGGTTTAACAAGTAATGAAGTAACATAACTGAAGAGTTAATACAGTTCCTGCTGTAAAACACACTTGTAGATGCCTTCGGTGTAGGTATACCTTAACTGTCAGTCAGCCCTCAATGAAGCATAGGCTTTTAGGCCTGATTGAACTCAGTCTATTTGAATGAGACCTTCCTGTAAGACTACAGGTCTCAGCAACTTTGTGAAATGAGTAAGTGTGTTAAGGGTGTTAAAGAACTTCTGGGCGACAGCCCTCTCACCACACCAGGCCTGGAAAGTTGTGAACCTCCGCTCCAGTTGTCTCAATCCTGCTGCCAGTCAGCACTGCCACGCTGCCCCGCTCCTCAAGCAAACTGGACATCCACTTGGTTCCGTCAAGGGTCCTGGATCCTCAGACCCGATCACACTGCTTCTCCAGCACACTGTGGTAAGGCAGAGTCAATGGATGTTGTTCTGCTCTGCACGATGTAGGCCCTCTTCTGAACACTCCTTCAGAGATCCTTGCCGGCAGGCCATGCGTCCAAAAAAAGGCAGAAAATGGCTCCACTCTGCTTTTTATATCTACCCAGCATGCAGTTCAGCCACCTAGTGTTCATGGGTAAGTGAGTCTTTTCACAAGATAAACATTTTTCTGCTCTGCATATGTAAGTTAAAACATATCTCGCTCACATTGATATTTGGCTCCCTCTAGTGGTATGCCATCTTTAGCATTATATGGCAAAAATACCAGTGCTACATACTCCCCCTGCTTTAACTCTTTGGTCCCCAAAGACATTCAAAATGTTGGCTCTGTCACACATTTTTGCCTCTAGGCGGTTGCAGAAGTCTGACAGAGAAGCCTCCCACCAACTCTCATGTGATGGGGAGCTGTTCTGTGCACTCACAGCTGTCACTATGGTATCTAGTACAGATGTGTCAAGGGGTGAGATGGGGTCAAAACTTTCTGAATCATCAACAGAAAGACCAGGCATCTCAGAATCTCTTCTTGCAGCAGGGCACATCTCTTCAAAGCATTTTTCCAGCTGGTCATAGGTCGATCTCTTGAATTGAGAAATTATTCTTTGTTTCTTTTGCTTTACTGGTGCTGACACCGAAGGTACATCGGCCACCTTTTCCTGTTTAGCCGCTTTCTTCTCATGCAGTTTAGTTGCGTTTGTCTTTGTTGTGGATCCTTTCCCATCCACCATGGAAGAGGGAGGCACCTCTGGCCTTTCTGTTGGCAGAGAAGATAAGGGATCACATCTGGGAACACCAGGGGCTAACAGCTGCTTCACCAGATCTGTGTTTGTCCCTATGATTAGTGGACTGCTTGGGGACCCTGGCAACCGAGGACACACAATAGCTAGCGTGTCAAAGTCCTGAGGCTTCCCAGTCCTCAACGGGTCACATGACAACTTGATCCGCAGATATCCGTCACAAGGGTAATCTTCTGCTTGAATACCCTGAATCTCCATATCTTCCAACTTTTGCAGGGGCATGTACGACAAATACCTCTTGTAGAAACCTCTGGTCAACAAAGTTACTTGAGCACCTGAATCAAGGAGGGCTCTTGTGTAGATTCCTTCAATCAGGACAGGCATTATGGACGAAGGGCCTACTAACTGAGCAGGAAACCTGTTGGGAGCATCTGGAACAATGGGCTGGCATGACTGAACTCGTGCTTTCTTCAGCTTCTGGCGTTGGGGACGTCTTTTCTGGTATCGCTTGGAAGGCCGATGAGCATTGCTCACTGAGACAACATAAACTGTGGGTCTTCTCCGTTGCTCCCTCTCAGTTTCAAGGAAAGTTCTTCTTGATGGCCCATATCTTCCCTCGATCCTTGGTTCACTTCTCTGAGGTCTACTCCAATCTGCTGCTCCCCTCGGGCTAGGACATACTCGCTGGTAGTGATCCTTACCTCCACAGTTGAAACAGACATCTTGATTTGTTGGCTCCTGGCGAGGTATAGCAAACGAGGACAGGGGTACGTTTTGCCCTGTGGCACCATTATCGCACAGCTCAGTATGTTTTGTCGTCGGGCGGTTAATCGCCTCCAGCATCTGGGCTACTTGTAACTTCAGTGCAGTTATCTCAGACCGGACATCCAATGCATCGGTCACCATCTCCAATATTTTAGACAGCTGCGTGTTCAGAGCCCCGATCTTTAAATCGCTATCAGTTGTGTTGACCACTCTGACTCCCACAACAGACTCAGGCATTTGACTGGTCTTGTGCTTCCACTCCCTTTCCATCTCCATATTAACTGCTTCGCCAGTTTTTTCGATGAGTACCTCATCTGAAATGGACGGATAATCTAGATACTGCCTTAGCTGAAACCTGACACAGTCACTTCTTAGTCCTGTGGTCACGGACCTCCGGAATTTCTTTTGGATCAATTCAGTCCCGAAGTGCTCATCCGAGTCTTCTCCCTGTGAGGCTAACAACAGGCGGTCCTTCAGCTCAATAGCCCTGAACAGAAAATTCTGAGGAGTCTCTCCACTGTCCTGTGCCAGATTTATCAGTTGGTGATAAAGTTCAGAAGCATTTTCCTTCTTGAAATGGCTTTTCAATATTCTCCTAAGTTGCACTAGGGTTAGTCCATTCTTCATCTCCAGCATGTTTCTGATACTTAGACCAGGACTAATGGCTTCTACCACTGCTTCCACAATCTCAGACTCAGGATACCCTTTCTGTAGCCCCATGTCGATCTGACGCATGAGGTTTGTATAGGACAGCTTGTCTTTCTGTTCCTTTTCGCCTATCTGGCCAGCAATCTTAAAGTCCTTTTTGATTGTTACTTCTGGCAAGTCACGATGGGGAAGTCTTCGAGTAACTGAGGCAGGTTTTTGTTTCAGATGGCTGCCGCTTGAGCCCTTGCTCTTAGTACTTAGCTCTTTTACCTGCTCCTCAATCATTCTAGAGGTTTCCTGGAACTCCTCTTGTATAATGCGATACTGTCGCTTTAAAGTAGCTAATTGCTGCTCCAGTTGGGGATCCTTCTTGAAGGTACTCCATCCCTGTCCCTCCTGGGCGTGACGAACTCTAGCTCACTTGTGGTCGGAGTTGGCCGGGAGTACCCTTCCCTTGAAGCTGACTCCCCCTGCTTTGAACTGGTATCGCTCTTGTCTGGAGCCTGTGGATGTGTTATGCAAATCTTCATCTTGTCAGTCAGCTGCACACTCTTCCCACGGAAACACCCTGGTACTTTCTCTTTCCATTCCAATAGGGCATGGGTGCGGTCAGTCCCTCGGGCTGGCCTGAGGGCAATCACCCAAGCTTTCCTATGAGGAGACAAATGTTTTACAATGGTCCTGACCTCCTCTTCATCCCAGTTCTCACCCGGGAATTCGACCGCCACACTTGCTTCTGGGCGTGCGCCTTCTTCTTTGCACCACTGAACCACTGTAAGGGGGTCCATACTAGCACCAAAAGGGCGGGTTTCACTTGCAGAGAGACAGGATCCCGGACGAGCCCCCACGTGTAGCACTTACCCCGAAGGAGCTGCTGGTAATTGATTGGGCCTGTACTCTGCTTTAACAACCCCCCAATGATTTGGTCTCGCTCCCCTTGACACAGCTGTGGTGCAGTGCTGATATGAAACTTTCACTAAACGGAACAATCCCACCATAACAATGTGTATATAGTGTACCTTTACCATTATCTGGGCATCCGTTGTTCCACCTGTTAGAATAATGAACAAGCTTCACACCAATTGTGATCAACCAGGATGTAAGTTTACTGGAACTGGTATAAAGACAGTATTTATAATAACTGTATCAACATACAAACTTACTATAATAGTGCAATGAGTGTATACAAACTAATAACACTTAAAGGTCCCTTGAGCCTCTACTGCGGCGCGTCTCCAAGTGGGACTAGAGCTCAGAGTGACAATGCCTTGACCCTGACCACCTTCCCACTTCCAGTACGGCCACACCAAACATACCAATGCAAAGTTGTGGTCAGAGTCTTCGAGTATGGAATGTGATCACCCCAGCAACCAAGGCCTGAGGTGTGCCTTGGCCTAGCTGGTCGGTATGCCTAGAAGAGGGCATACCCTGAATATGAGAATCAGAATGAGAAAAAGTACAAAGAGAAATGGTGTGTGAAACTGGGGGAACGGGTGGGTGGGAAACCAGAAATGGCGCCAACCTGAACCTGATGTGGGGAGGAGCCTTAAGTACTCACCAGACTCCTCCCACAAATACAGGCTAACCTACAGCAAGCCTTAATACTTGTGGTCAGAGTCTTCGAGTATGGAATGTGATCACCCCAGCAACCAAGGCCTGAGGTGTGCCTTGGCCTAGCTGGTCGGTATGCCTAGAAGAGGGCAAAAGACACATGTGTAGGTGAAGAAGGGTAGAGAACACACCGTCCAGTGGAGTAGCGTGCGCCTTGAAGGCAAGCATACAAGAAACCGTTACGACAGGAGAACCCACCGACCCATGACTTGAGACACAAGGAAACCTCTATGGAATCTGTGAACCGCTCAGAACTTATTGACTCATGAAAGATGGAACGAGCCTGATGCCCAAGACAACCCCACCATAAGGAATGAACTACTTGTGACAAGAGGATGCATGGGGGAAATGGAGCAAGGGCCAAGCGGATTGAAAACCTTCAACCGGGCAATACCCGCGCTGATGTAGGGAAGTGAGAGGGTAAGTTGCAAAAAGGACAACAGGCAGGAGACTGAGTGTCAGCTACCTGAAAAAACGGATAAGGCCGATGCACTGGCAATAGCATCGTGGCACATGGGAACCAAGCCAGACTCGGATCGGGAACATAAACTAGCAAACAAGACAACAGATCACCAGACATGCAACGATCACAACCCCCTCGGCACCTACCTAAGAAGGAGAACATGAGCAGGAACATCGAGACCACTGCGCGTGAACGAACCAAGACTGTCCCCCCCACCCCTATGTGAAAGTTAAATGCGCCCGAGTAACCTGCAGCGCAGACACAGGCGATAACTGAACACTCAGGGCTGGTGAACCCACGGAGCGTGGTGGGTAGTCGTATAGGTGTAAGAATGAACGTGCATCGTATGACGTATGGTATACGGGCGAGTAGATTGTGGGCGACAATCATTAAAAACGAAACCTCAGCCCGTATGGATCTGTAGACGTGACAGATCCCGAGATTTGAATGCTAGCTAACTAACCCAATTGCAACATGACAAAGAACAATGAGACACGATAACAAACAAACAACAACCACGCCACGGCAGACAATACGACCGACATGCTGGGGCAGAAATGACAGAAACGTGCGACTGGGGCAGAAATGACAGAAACGTGCGACTGGGGCAGAAATGACAGAAACGTGCGACTGGGGCAGAAATGACAGACAACCGATCACCAGACAAGCAACCACCCCCCCCCCCCCCGGCACCTTACCTAAGTTCGGGAACATGAGCGGGAACATCGAGACCACTGCGCGAGAATGAACTAAAAAACGGCACCCCACCCCTATGTGATTGGTAAATGAGCCTGAGTAACCTGCAGCGCAGACATAGGCGATAACAGAACACTCAGGACTGGTGAACCCACGAAGCGTGGTCGGTAGACGTACAGGTGTGAGAATGAAAGTGCATCGTATGACGTATGGTATACGGGCGAGAAGATTGTGGGCGACAATCATTAAAAACGAAACCTCAGCCCGTATGGATCTGTAGACGTGACAGATCCCGAGATTCGAATGCTAGCTAACTAACCCAGTTGCAACATGACAAAGAACAATGAGACATGATAACCAACAAACAACAACCATGCCGTGACAGACAGACGACATGACCGACATGCTGGGGCAAAATGACAAAAAAGTGCGACTGGAGCAAAATGACAGAAACGTGCGACTGGAGGGCTGGGCCAGAAACGCAGAGACTGGAAGGCTGGGCCAGAAACGCAGAGACTGGAGGGCTGGGCCAGAAACGCAGAGACTGGAGGGCTGGGCCAGAAACGCAGAGACTGGAAGGCTGGGCCAGAAACGCAGAGACTGGAGGGCTGGGCCAGAAACGCAGAGACTGGAGGGCTGGGCCAGAAACGCAGAGACTGGAGGGCTGGGCCAGAAACGCAGAGACTGGAGGGCTGGGCCAGAAACGCAGAGACTGGAGGGCTGGGCCAGAAACGCAGAGACTGGAGGGCTGGGCCAGAAAAACAGAGGCTGGAGGGCTGGGCCAGAAACGCAGAGGCTGGAGGGCTGGGCCAGAAACGCAGAGGCTGGAAACGCTATGAGGGTAAGCCCCTGGGGACAGGAACACCCCAGAAACGTTGTGACAGAAATCGTGGGCCAGAAACGCTGTGACTGAAAACGTGGGCCAGTACTCGTGGGCCAGTACTCGTGGGCCAGAAATGCTATGACTGAAATCATGGGCCAGAAACGCTATGACTGAAATCGTGGGGCAGAAACGCTATGACTGAAATCGTGGGCCAGAAACGCTATGACTGAAATCGTGGGCCAGAAACGCTATGACTGAAATCGTGGGCCAGAAACGCTATGACTGAAATCGTGGGCCAGAAACGCTATGACTGAAATCGTGGGCCAGAAACGCTATGACTGAAATCGTGGGCCAGAAACGCTATGACTGAAATCGTGGGCCAGAAACGCAATGACTGAAATCGTGGGCCAGAAACGCTATGACTGAAATCGTGGGCCAGAAACGCTATGACTGAAATCGTGCGCCAGAAACGCAATGACTGAAATCGTGGGCCAGAAACGCAATGACTGAAATCGTGGGCCAGAAACGCTTTGACTGAAATCGTGGGCCAGAAACGCTATGACTGAAATCGTGGGCCAGAAATGATATGAGAGAAATGCTGAGCCTGACACGTAGGGGCAGGAAACCTGGGCAGAAAAAGGTATGAGAGAAATGGTGAGTCTAAAAGCGGAGCCTGTGCTGCTGAAGCGGAAATGCGATAACAGAACCCTGGGGCCGAACGATGAGGAAAAACGCTGCGCCTGAAACGCCGAGGCAGAAATACAAAGACAGAATCCTGCCAGAAGGAAATGCCGAGACTGAACCGCTTAGGCAGAAAAAGCACTGACAGTAACGCTGAGACTGCAACGCAATGACAGAATCCTGGGGCAGTCCACGCTGAGACTGGACCATTGAGGCAGAAATGCACAGAGAGCAAACCTGGGGCAGAAACGCTATGACAGAATGCAGCTACTGAAAAAGAATGACAGAAATGCTAATGAGAAAAGCTGAGACTGAAACTGAAAAGACAGAAAACGTGGGGCAGAAACGGTATGACAGAATGCTGAGATGGAAACCAGAAACCCCCCCCCCCCCCAGACCCAAGGACTGAAAACACCCCCCCCCCCGGGGCAGGATGCTATGACGGAAACCCCCCCCCCCCCGGGACAGGACGCTATGACGGAAACCCCCCCCCGGGGCAGGACGCTGTGACGGAAAACCCCCGGGGCAGGATGCTGTGACGGAAAACCCCCAGGGCAGGGCGCTGTGACCGCAACCCCCCGGGGGCAGGAATGCTATGACAGAAACCCCCCCCCTTACATGAGTGTGCTACACATGCCCCAAACGTACTGACGCTGTGATGCAACGCATACAGAAATACTGGGCCAGAGAGCATGACAGAAACTCTTGGGGCAGAAACGCATGACAGAAACTCTTGGGGCAGAAACGCATGACAGAAACTCTTGGGGCAGAAACGCATGACAGAAACTCAGGGGCAGAAACGCATGACAGAAACTCAGGGGCAGAAACGCATGACAGAAACTCATGGGCAGAAACGCATGACAGAAACTCATGGGCAGAAACGCATGACAGAAACTCAGGGGCAGGAACGCATGACAGAAACTCAGGGGCAGAAACGCATGACAGAAACTCAGGGGCAGAAACGCATGACAGAAACTCTAGGGGCAGAAACGCATGACAGAAACTCAGGGGCAGAAACGCATGACAGAAACTCTAGGGGCAGAAACGCATGACAGAAACTCAGGGGCAGAAACGCATGACAGAAACTCAGGGGCAGAAACGCATGACAGAAACTCTAGGGGCAGAAACGCATGACAGAAACTATGGGCAGAAACGCATGACAGAAACTATGGGCAGAAACGCATGACAGAAACTATGGGCAGAAACGCATGACAGAAACTGTGGGCATAAACGCATGACAAACTATGGGCAAACGCACTGACAGAAAAGACTAGAACGCAGAGCGACTGAAACAAAGAGACAGGGTGCTAAGACAAATTGCAGAAATGCAAGGAAGACTGGTAGCGTAACACCCCCCCCCCCATGCTGCCAGCTTGAACCCCGGGAGAACAGGTGGAACAACCCTCCTATGCCACCAGCGTGACCTTGCAAGAGTGGGTGGACATCACCCCCCCCATGACACCGGCGTGGACGAGCGGGCTGCAATACGAGTTGTCAGTGTGTGCCCGGAGTAAGGGGGTGGATGGACGCGCCCGCCCCCTCCCCCCTCGGCGCGCACCCGCAACACAGACAGGGAGGAGGAGCGGGCATCCCTGCAAGACGCCAGCGTGCGGAGATGTGGATGGATGGCCCCCTCCCGCAGCAGCGTGCCGCCCCCCCTCTGTGAGGCTGGAAGTATACGGGGTGGACGAGCGGCTTGCCTGGAGGAGTGGATAGTGTAATGGTTGACGAACGGCCCCCCTCTCCCCCCCCCGTGCCGCAGCGTGCACCCAGAGAAATGCTCCTCTGCTCCGTGTGAGAAAGGGGGGCAGGGGAGGAAGGCAGCCCGATGTACACATGGGGAGAAGCTGGCGGCGCAGCCCCCCCCCTACCAGATTACCACCGGAATAGATAGCCGGATGAGGGGGCGGGCGGGCCCCCCCCACCGAAAACAGCATGCCCGCGGGAAGATCGATGAGCGGGCGGCAGCAACTCCAATACTGGCACTAGGAGAGGCACCGCCATGAGGCTTCTGCTGCTCTGCTGACACCGAGAAGGAAACCGGAAGTGACGCGGCGCCCCCCCCCCCAACCAGAAATGGCGCCAACCTGAACCTAATGTGGGGAGGAGCCTTAAGTACTCACCAGACTCCTCCCACAAATACAGGCTAACCTACAGCAAGCCTTAATACATATCAACACAGCACAATACAATTTCTCAAGAGCTTCCCCTGAGGTATAAGGCAGCCTTTTGTCTTACTGCATCCAAAGCACAAACCCTCCCTGTGAAGAAGTGTAGTCTCTGGTCTTCTTTCTTCAGCTAGCTATTATACTGCAGTGTTTGTAATCCTATGGTTTAACAAGTAATAAAGTAACATAACTGAAGAGTTAATGCAGTTCCTGCTGTAAAACACACTTGTAGATGCCTTCGGTGTAGGTATACCTTAACTGTCAGTCAGCCCTCAATAAAGCATAGGCTTTTAGGCCTGATTGAACTTAGTCTATTTGAATGAGACCTCCCTGTAGGACTACAGGTCCCAGCAACTTTTTGAAATGAGTCTAAGTGTGTTAAGGGTGTTAAAGAACTTCTGGGCGACAGCCCTCTCACCACACCAGGCCTGGAAAGTTGTGAACCTCCGCTCCAGTTGTCTCAATCCTGCTGCCAGTCAGCACTGCCACGCTGCCCCGCTCCTCAAGCAAACTGGACATCCACTTGGCTCCGTCAAAGGTCCTGGATCCTCAGACCCAATCACACTGCTTCTCCAGCACACTGTGGTAAGGCAGAGTCAATGGATGTTGTTCTGCTCTGCACGATGTAGGCCCTCTTCTGAACACTCCTTCACAGATCCTTGCAGGCAGGCCATGCGTCCAGAAAAAGGCAGAAAATGGCTCCACTGCCTTTTATATCCACCCAGCATGCAGTTCAGCCACCTAGTGTTCATGGGTAAGTGAGTGTTTTCACAAGATAAACATTTTTCTGCTCTGCATATGTAAGTTAAAACATATCTCGCTCACATTGATATTTGGCTCCCTCTAGTGGTATGCCATCTTTAGCATTATATGGCAAAAATACCAGTGCTACACAAGGAATACAATGCATCTCTTCCTTCATCTCCAGCCAATGGCAGCTCAGGGCTGACACAAAGTGACGCACGCAGCCTCCTCCTTCTGTCCAATCCCCGTTCCGGCGTGTTGTATGACGTGTCCCGGCCCCGCCCCTCCTCTCCTCTCTCAGCACACAGCAATGGCGGGGCTCCAGAGACGGGTTCCGGGGCTCCGGTGGTGAAGGTTCATCCGGTGATCCAGGCCTCCATAGTGAACAATTATGAGCGGAGGAACGAGGGGGCGATAATGCAGGACACACTGATTGAGATGTGGAAGTAAAATGCGCTCCAAGTACCAGATTTGAAACCACTGCTCATAAACATATGAGCAGCACAGTCTACACCTTTTATTAAAACTTAGATCCAATCATTTGATCGGGAAAAGAGGATTTAGAAATTAGATCTTTACACTATACCGGTAATATAATAAAGTGCTAGTATAGAGTAAATAGAAATGAAAAAAACGTCTATAACAGACATGTATTGCACTCGAACACAGCGCCATCTTGTGGTTCTTGGAGAAATTACAATCAACCATATATATGGTATATTAGACACACAAAGCAGGCAAAAGCATAAAAATTAACATTAAAGCGTCGGAATTACATACAGAGGATCAGAATTTCTGTCAAGAACTTTTGTTGTCGGAAAAATTGAGAACCAGCTCTCAAACATTTGTTCTCCGAAATTGCGACAGCAAATGTCCGATGGAGCATATACACCAGTGTTGACGACCTACCACATTGAAATTTACTGGCAAGATACCCAAAATTTACTGGTGCAGCCACGCTTTTACTGTTACTAAATTACATTTTTAGGTGCAAATTTCAGTATTTAGGCTACAAACAAGTACACTAGGCAAATAGCAATGTGATTTAAGCAGGGGGCGTAACTAGAAATCACAGGGCCCCATAGCAAAATGTTGTAACTAATGCCATTGAACAACACATTACTACACTCATGTGGCACAGTACCCAATCAACAGCTTATATTAATTTTGAACAGCAAAACAAAAATTTAAATAACCATATAATAAATAAGCCTGTGAGGGAGGCAGAGCAACCGCCGGTCAGCCGCAGTAAGGCCCCCTTTACACTGAGGAGTTTTCAGGCAGTACAGCGCTAAAAATAGTGCTGTTATACCGCCTGAAAAACTCCTGCCCAGCAACCTCAATGTGAAAGGCCAAGGACTACATACTACAAGTATCATTGGCTTTTGCGGACGACAGCTTGTAGTTCTCAGTGAACTGCGAGGAAAATCCCAGGCCCTGTACACACGATCAGACATGTCTGATGAAACTTGTTCGATGGACCGTTTTCATCGGACCACGCTGAAGTGGTCTGTTGGTCTGATGTGCGTACACACCATCGGACCAAAATCCCATCGGACCAGAACGCGGTGACGTAGAACACAACGACTTGATGGAAAAACGAAGTTCAATGCTTCCAAGCATGCGTCGACTTGATTCTGAGCATGCGCAGGTTTTTGGTCCGATGATTTTGTGTACTAACCATCGAACCTGTCCGACGGACAGGTTTACATCTGACAGGTTTTAAAGCATGTTTTAAAACTTTGGTCCGCCGGACATGTTCGATCGTGTGTACGCGGCCCCATAGTTAACCACTTTAGCCCCGGGCCTGTTTTTCAGATTCGGTGTTTACGAGACTAAAACATTTTTTTTTGCTATAAAATTACTTAAAACCCCCAAACATTATATATTTTTTTTTTCTAACACTCTAGAGAATAAAATGGCAGTCATTGCAATACTTTTTGTTACACCGTATTTGCGCAGCGGTCTTACAAGCGCACTTTTTTTGGAAAAAATTCACTTTTTTAAATAAAAAAATAAGACAACAATAAATTTGGCCCAATTTTTTTACATATTGTGAAAGATAATGTTACGCCGAGTAAAATGATACCCAACATGTCACGCTTAAAAATTGCGCCCGCTCGTGGCATGGCGTCAAACTTTTACCCTTAAAAATCTCGATAGGCGATGTTTAAAAAATTCTACAGGTTGCATTTTTTGAGATACAGAGGAGGTCTAGGGCTAGAATTATTGCTCTCGCTCTAACGATCGCGGCGATACCTCACTTGTGTGGTTTGAACACCGTTTTCATATGCGGGCGCTACTCGCGTATGCGTTCGCTTCTGCGCGCGAGCTCGTCGGGACGGGGCGATTTAAAAATTTTTTTTTTTTGTTTTCGTATTTATTTGTATTAATTTTACCAATTTTTAACACTAAAATAAAAAAAAATAAAAAAATTATCACTTTTATTCCTATTACAAGAAATGTAAACATCCCTTGTAATAGAAAAAAGCATGACAGGTCCTCTTAAATATGAGATCTGGGGTCAAAAAGACCTCAGATCTCATATTTAGGCTAAAATGCAAAAAAAAAAAAAAAAATTTTTAAATGTCATTTTTCAAATGACATTTAAAAAAAAATGTCTCTTTAAGACGCTGTTTGGAACTGACGTTTGACGTCACTTCCGCCCAGCAGAGCTACGGGGATGGACGAGGGAAATTTTTTCCCTCACTCGCATCCCCGCTGACCAGACGAGCGCACCCGATCGCCTCCGCCGCTACCGACGGCTCCGGTAAGCGGCGGAGAGCGCGGGAGCGCAGCGGGAGGGGGGGGGGGCATGCTCGTCCGCTACCGATAACGGCGATCTCGCGGCGATTCCGCCGCGGAGACCGCCATTATCGTTTACCCGACCGCCCACAGAAGAGATGGATATCTCGGTTGTGGCAGCAGCTGCTGCCGTTACCGAGATATCCATCCTCAAAGTGCCGACGTATACCTGCGGTGGGCGTTCGGAAAGTGGTTAATTGCTTCTGGATATACAGGTGATTATTTCAAACCTTATTGATGTGATTAATATTGCTCTGACCTGGTGGATAAGCCTACTGTTATATGTCCTGGGTTCTTAGAGGTTCTGTGGGTGCTAAGACCTTTTGCTACACCTGATTTTTGAGGACTTCCTCTATGCAGATTGGAAACACTAAGAAGGGTCCTGTACCTTGTCTAAAACTGTGCCAGAGCATTTCCCTTTTCTTTTTTTTTAGAAAAGATTCACTAATAGGTGGTGTTAGGAATATTGTATGCATGGTCATGCACAAAGACGTGTGCGAAGATGTGCACTTTCTCATAATATTTCTTGAGTGACAACTAGTCATTCCCTAACTTGTGCGCATGCTCATAATAATTCTCGAGTGACATCTAGACATGTGCACATGCATATTATCGTGAATGTGTGTGAATACTTGGCTATTTAAAGTTGCTTCAGAGACCAGAGGATTGCTCAGTGGCTGTCAGCTTCTACTGTTTGTGACCTGATCCTGATTTTCTGGTTTGCCTTGACCATGCTTGTTTCTGATACCCTATTGCTGATTCTGGATTGTTACCTGGCCCTGCTTTGACTTCTAATTCTGCACCTCTGCTGCCCAGCTGTTACTGACTCTTGCCTGATAACCCAAGATCCTGCATCTGCCTGCTTGTAAACCAGCTTTCTGTTCCTGTTACTGTGCCTCCACATCTGTCAGAATATCCTATACATTACAAACAAACGGCTACTGCCCCCACCTATAACAGGCCTTTGAAACAAGGAGCACATGGAAGAATGATGCATGTCAAACAAACAAAACCAAAGAAAATTCCCAGCTCAACTTACCAACCAGTCTGCAACAAACCAAATTATCCTGTCTAATATCCTGGGTTTCGTTTGCACACATTTGCAAAAACATGCGTAAGCTGCAGAACCACTTCATGGCATCCCAATATTATCTGCAGTCCTAACTCTGAATTTTAAGAGCCTCCACAGTGGAATTCCATTACACAATTACATTATAATGGATAGGCAGAAGGCAGGTGAGCCTGGAGGGAGCCCACCCCTCCTTAAAGGCACAAGTGCATACTAGATACCCAGCATATAGCACAATGGCAGTGATTGTGTCCAGTGTGTCCCCTCACCAGTATTCCAACAGTACAAACAAATGGCCACTGCCCCCACCTATAACTGGCCTTTGCACCAAGGAGCACTTGGAAGGCTGACGCATGTCAAACAAAGCCAGAGAAAATTCCGAGCTCAACTTACCGACCAAATTATCTTGATAGTATGCATTAACTGCTTAAGGACAGCCACATGTACATTTATGTCGGCAGAATGGCAGGGACAGGCACATTGGCGTACCTGTATGTCCCTGCCTAGACGTGGGTTGGGGGTCCGATCGGACCCCCCCCGGTACTTGCGGCGGTCCCCGTGCCTGCAGCAGCGATCCGGGATGAGGGGGCGGCTGTTCATTTTTGTCCGCCCCTCCGGATCGCTCCCAGCCTATCCGCGTCCTCCCTGCAGTGCACTTCCTCTGCCTATGTAATGTAAACACAGGCAGAGGAAGTGATGTCAGCTCTCCTCTCGGCGGTAATTTCAATCCGCCGAGAGGAGAGAAGACATCACAAGTAAGTTGCACCAACATTACACTGACACCACACACATAGGCACATTAACCCCTTCCAATCACCCCCCCACCCCCCTATCACTGCATTTAGTGTCAGTGTGACAGTTACTGTGACAGGCAGTTAGTGTTAGGTCCAGGGTAGCCCCGTACCCCCTCTAATAAAGTTTTAACCCCTTGATCACTGCCCTAGTTAACCCTTTCACCCCCTATTGCCAGTGTCACTAAGCGATCATTTTTCTGAACGCTGTATTAGTATCACTGTTGCCGCTAGTTAGCTTTTTTTTTTATTGCGATTTTTTTTTTTTTACTAAAGACATGTGGCTGAATACATTTTGGCCTAAATGTTTGACTAAAATTTAGTTTATTCGCTCTATTTTTGTTTATAGCGCAAAAAATAAAAATCGCAGGGGCAATCAAATACCATAAAAAAAAGCTCTATTTGTGGGAAAAAAAGGATCCATTTTTGTTTGGGAGCCACGTTGCACGAACGCGCAATTGTCTGTTAAAGCGATGCAGTACTAAATTGTAAAAACGCCTCTGGGCATTTAGCAGCATATTGGTCCAGGGCTTAAGTGGTTAAAAACATGGGTTTAATTTGCACACATTTGTAAATACATCTGTAAGCTACAGATCCACTTCACAGCACCCCAATAGTATCTTCATTCCTAACTCTAAATTACCTGCCCTCTGCCCATTCATTATAATGCATGAGCTTTCACTATGGAGGCTCTCAAAATTTACTTATAACTGCAGATAATTTTTGGGTGCCGTGAAGTGGCTCTGCAGCTTATGCATGTATCTGTGAGGCCGCGTACACACGGCAGGGAATCTCGACGGGCAGAACACATCGTTCCGCCGTCGAGGTTCCCTGCCGGCCGTCGAAATCGGCGACCCGCCCGTCGGGAATGGCAACCAGCCATTCTTCCGGGCGGGCCGTCGAGGAAATAGAGAGCGTGCTCTCTATTTCTGCTCGACGGGCTTCCCGACGGGAAGCTCGCCGAGACCGTACACACGGCCGAGGTCCTCGCTGGAATGTGCATTCCAGCGAGGTTCTCGCTGGTTTTCAGCGAGAACCTCGGCCGTGTGTACGCCGCCTGAATGTGTCCAAACAAAACCCCTGTTTTTACCACATACTGTTTGACAGGATAATTTGGTTGGTTGCAGACTGGTCGGTAAGTTGAGCTGGGAATTTTCTTTGGTTTTGTTTAATATCATACATTAGCCTGCTGGCCAGCCTGTTTGCTGCCTGTGGTTTCGCAATTGATGCTGTGTCTTCGCATCAGCCAACTCATCAGTCCGCCTGCTGCTTGGTACCTGCGGCTAGATTCTTCCAGATAGGATCTCCTGCAAGGTATCTGTGCCACCTATATCCCGTCATCACCTCCAGGAGCAGGACAGGAGGTGTAAGGGGAAGCCTTCTCGCCAGTTCAGCCTCAACCAGGTAAATGACAGGTGGTCTGTGTTGAATGTAGATGCTCCAGTGATCCATGATAACAGGTACCACTAGAGTCAAAAGTATACTTATCTTTGGGGACTTCAATCACAAGAAGTTTGAATCAAATGGTTTGGGCCTCCACCCTATGTCCAGAGGCAGTAACTCTGTTATGTCTAACCATATCAGCATGCGTTAAACTCCTTAGAGAGGATCCTTCCACTGCTGGATAGGTCTCCATGTTATGGAATGATTGAAGTAGACTTCTAAAGCATTGTGCTTTGGCTGTGATGGTTCATTACAAACCTCTGAACTTGTGTCCAATATAAGATTGATATCTGTACAAAATGTGTTGGGCCCTCTGCCTTTGTGTGTGGGATGCTGATGAAATGTCCAAGGAACAGCTTATTCGTCATCTTGTGTGTATTCGCAGAGCTTCTGAATCTAACTTCTGCTTAGATCATAGGTCTAGAAGTCGTAGATCTACTAACACCTCTAAAATGCCACCTTAGCATAAAATTACACCCCACAAGGGTATTCCTTCTTCTTCTTAGGAACATTTTGTATTATTAACCTGAACCTCAGTATTCCCTCTTCAACGAGGGACCTTCTGGGATACACATTTATCTGGGACTATTTCCCCTGAACTGTCCCCCAGCAGGGTCCTAATCCGTTAGTATCTTTAACCACTTAAGACCCGGACACTTACGCTGCTAAATGACCCAAGGTGTTTTTACAATTCGGCGCTGCGTCGCTTTAACAGACAATTGCGCGGTCATGCGACGTGGCTCCCAAACAAAATTTGCGTCCTTTTCTTCCCACAAATAGAGCTTTCTTTCGGTGGTATTTGATCGCCTCTGCGATTTTTATTTTTTGCGCTATAAACTAAAATAGAGCGACAATTTTGAAAAAAATCACTATTTTTTTTACTATTTGTTATAAAAAAAATCAAATAAACTAAATTTTAGTAAAACATTTAGGCCAAAATTTATTTAGCCACATGTCTTTAGTAAAAAAAAAAAATCGTAATAAAAAAAATAGCTACCTAGCGGGAACAGCGACACTAATACAGCGATCAGAAAAAATGATCGCTTAGTGACGCTGGCAATAGGGAGTGAAAGGGTTAACTAGGGCGGTGATCAGGGGGTTAAAACTTTATTAGGGGGGGTGGGGGGGCTATCCTGAACCTAACACTAACTGTTTTTTACAGTGCCTGTCACACTGACACTAAATGCAGTGATTAAATCACTGCATTCAGTAACACTGTGACAGGGGGGTGGGGGGGGGGGGGATCACAAGGGGTTAATATGCCTATGTGAGTGTGTGTCAGTGTTGTGTTGGTGCACACTTACTGTGGATGTCTTCTCTCATCAGCAGCGCTGGGAAACAGCGCTGCGATGAGAGATTACATCATTTCCTCCTTCCTGTGTAAACACAGGAGGAGGAAGTGACAGGCTGGGAGCGCGCTCCCATTGGCTGGGAGCGATCGCAGGGGGGGCGGAAAACACGGACATCCGCCCGCTCGTCGGCGATCGCTCCCAGAGCCAGGGGGACCGCCGCACGCCGCGGAGGGGGCCCCGATGGGACCCCCGAACCGCACTAAGGCGAGGACGTAAATTTACGCCCTTGTGCCTGTACGAGCCATGTTGTGGACGTACATAGGCGTGCGGGGGTCCTTAACTGGTTAAAGCGCTCCCTTTGTCTGTCCTGATGCTTTTGCTTTGGCATCGGGGGGTGGACAGAAAAGGAGGGAAAAGAGGGCAAGGATGGAATGGAAACAAGAGGGGAGGGAGAGGAGGGGAGGAGGGATACAAAAAAAAGAGAAAAAAATATATATATAAAGATCATCCAGTGTCATTTATTTAAAAAAAACATTAAGGAAACTTTAAGTCCCAAGCCTCTAATTATTAAGTGGAATCAAAAGTAAGAGAGGAATCTCATAATATTGTTGTACCCGTGTCTTCTAGGGGAAAGTGGGGAGAAAGAGAGGAAAAAAATAAAATTAAGGAGACTTTAAGTCCCACGTCTCTAATTATCTAAGTGTATAAAAAATAGGAGAGAAATCTTGTGATGTTGTTGTGCCGTGTCTTCTTATACCCCTACATAGAGAAAAGTAGGGAGAAAGAGAAGAAAAAAATATATAAAAAAACATCAAGTGTCATTTAATAATAGAAAGAGAAAAAAAAATTAGGGAGACTTTAAGTCCCAAACCTCTAATTATCTATGTGGATCAAAAGTGAAAGAGATCTCATGAAATGTATTGTGCCCGTATCTTCCTATACCCCTACATAGGAAAAAGGATTGAGAAAAAAATAATATATATAATATATATATACAGGACAACCTCTAGTGTCAATTTTTTTTTTTTTAAGGAGTCTTTAAGGCGGCGTACACACGATCGGATATATCCGATGAAAACGGTCCGCGGACCATTTCCATCGGATATGTCCGATCGGGAGTTTGATCCGATGGCGTGTACACACCATCGGATCAAATTCCCCGCCGCCGGAAGGCGCGGTGACGTGGCGGTGACGCGGCGGTGACGTTGACGCCGCCGCGTCACCGCAACGTCACCGCACCAGGAAGTAAAACACTTCCGCGCATGCGCCGAATCCATTCGGCAGCGGCGCGGCGGCGGTGGGGGCCGACATGTCTGCTGGTAAGTGTACTAACCAGCAGACATGTCGGGCGGACAGATCCCCACCGGATAGATTTCAAAGCATGCTTTGAAATCTGTCGGGTGGACAAATCTGTCCGCTAGCCCATACACACGAGCGGAGATGTCTGCTGAAACGGTCCATCGGACCGTTTTCAGCGGACATATCCCCTCGTGTGTACGAGGCCTAAGTCCCAAGCCTCTAATTATCTAAGACAATCAAAAATAAGAAGGAGATCTCATGATGTTTATGTGCCCGTGTCTACTTATAACCCTACATAGGAAAAAGTAGGGAGAGAGAAAGAGAGAAAAAAAAAGGGGGGGGGGTAGAGGAAGGGGGGACGCATACGAGGAGGGTTCCTTGAACCTCTCACCACTCCCACCCCCTCATCCCGACCCACCCTCATCCCCTCCCCCTCCCAACTTCCTGTACCTCCTCCATCACTCTGATTTTTTCCATCTCCTCTATCCACTCGGCAACCGAAGGTGGTTCCCTTTTATTCCTGTTCTTAGGTATAAGTGCCTTAGCTCCGTTCAATAAATATGGGACCAAAGAACTTCTATATTTTTTTATTGTCGTCCCGTACTATGGAACAGGCATTCCCAGGGGTCCTGTCTCACCTCCTGTCCACTGATTTTCTTTATCCGAGCCAGTACCTCTTTCCAGTATACTTGTATCTTGGGGCAATGCCACCATAAATGGGCATGATTTCCCTCCATCCCGCATTCTCTCCAGCATAGGGGTGATGCCTCGTTGTCTATTTTATGCATTTTCGTTGGGACATAGTACCATTTAGTGAGGAGCTTATAGTTCATCTCTTTTACCCTTGCTTCCATTGACGTTGAGTGGGCGTAATCTAGAACCTGCCTCTTCCTGTCTATAGATATAGCTTGGTTCAGTTCTAATTCCCATCTCCCCACTATTTTTAATGCTTCTAGCTCTCGTTTAGGTGTCAATATCTTATATATAGTAGATAGTCCTTGTTTTCCTGCTCCACCCTGGGTTATATATTTTTCCCACTGGTTTAAATCATTAGGGTCTCGCAGGGGCTTCGGTAGAGTATTTACAAAATGTTGGATTTGTCTATATCTCCATATGTCTCCTGGGAGAGTCCCATATCTTTCTCGTATATCTATGATAGAACACAAGGCATCTCCTATCATTAGGTCCTTCAGTTTTAATGTTTCTGTGGTTGCCCACCTCAGGTATATACCTCCCCCTTACCTGGCGGGAAGTAATCTGTACCAGTAAGGGGCAATAACGGACTGTTATAGGGCCAACTTTTTATTTTACACACTCTGTCCCGTATTCTATAGGTTTCTTTTGTTATTCCAATAATATTTTGGGGGAGACCTCTAAATTGCTTTGGGACCCAGATTTTCTTTCCCAGGTCATTCCCACTGAGGTTTTCTTCAACTTCTACCCATTTTTTTTCCCCCTCCCTCCTTCTGAAACCAGTCTGTTATTCTCCTTAGTACTGCTGCCTCATAGTACCTTTTAAAATCCGGTAAATATAGTCCTCCATCCTGTCTAGACCTAGTCAGAGTTTCTATTGCTATGCATGCTTTTTTTCCCTTCCATATAAACCTCCTTATAATCTTCCCCAAGATCCCAAAGAAGGCTTCTGGGATTTTTATCGGTAGTGTTTGAAAAATGTACAAAGCTTTGGGTAGAATCATCATCTTAATAGTATTTATCCTTCCCCACTGAGATACTCTATCAACCCTATATCCCTTCAGTTCTGTTTTTAATTTATTCAGGAGAAGTATGTAGTTATCTTTATATCGGGGCGTGGCCGGACCTTGCTGAGAGATGGACGCCTGAGCTCTGTGCTCCAGCCACCTCGGACCAAATCTAACAATTAGCGGAGATTTCGGACCCTCACTCTTACCCAAAAGATGGGCACTGCTTCCAGGCAGTCATCGGCCTCACGTTCCCGATCACCGAGGGAACAGAACGACGCCATGGGCCAACATATCCCTGAGATGTTCCGTACAGGCAGGAATAACATGGCGGCTTCCCGCCAAGGATCCTCTCAGGGAAACCATCAAGCACAGTCAGCTATGCAGCCGGCGATACTCCTAACGGCAACCCACATCGCTCCCCCCGAGCCCTCTGGGGGTCAGCCAGATGGTACACAACCCTCTTCTCAACAGCATATAAGCCTCCAAGATCTCAGGGCTGTGGCGGCGGACATTAAAGACACCTTGTCAGCCGCCATAGCGGAGTTAAGAATTGACGTCCGTGCACTGAACGATCGTGTCTCGTCTACAGAGAGGGTCCTTGACGATCATGACCTAGTTCTCCAGAGGTCCACTAAAAAAATTGATGAACATACCTTGCAGCTCCGTGAGGTGAATCGCCACCTGGAGGACCTGGAGAACCGAAGCAGACGCCATAACCTTCGTGTAGGGGGTATGCCTGAGGGCATTGAAGGAGAACGGATGCCTCAGGCAGTGGTGAGCCTTTTCAACTCCGTGCTCGGCAGACCTCCTGCCACGTCCATCGCATTAGAACGGATACACCGCGCCCTGCGTCCCCGCGGGAGAGATACGGATCCGCCAAGGGACATTGTGTGCTGCCTGGTGGATTTTACTCTGAAAGAGGAGATCCTACTACAGGCACGGGGGAAGCGCCTCTCACATGATGGCACCCCTGTTCAGATCTTCCAGGATCTATCGGGCATCACTCTCCAACACCGCAGAGACCTCAAACCACTTCTGGATGTGCTCCGCTCCAGGGACATACGATACAAGTGGAAGTTTCCATTCTGCCTTACAGCATCTCACCTGGGTCGCACTGCCTCTCTCAAGGTGCCGGAGGACCTGCCAAGCTTTTGTGAGACTCTGGGTCTGCCTCTGATCTCGGTCCCCGAGTGGTATGCTGTTTACCGCCTATCAGTAGGCAGATGGGGGAAATCGCCGGTGGAACGGATGGAAACCCAGACCACCAGAACCCGCCGGAGGCGGTCGCCGTCAGGAACTAGGAACCCCCCCAGTGTCAGCACCCCACGGGGAGACCGTGATTCTCTGGCTCCCCCCGGGGCTAGGAGAGCCCGCAGGGACTACTGACGGTTGTATAACTACAGTCACCTCCTGTTGTGCGTGTGTCGGATCACCGTTTTGTTTCAAGACACCCTCTTTGAACTTTCCTTTTTATTAGTTTTAGTTGCAACACAACCGGATTTTGATCTGTTTCTGTTTGGTGTTGACCTGACTGTGACAGTTTGGGCTCTGACAACACATCTACTGTCCCCGGCTTCTCTTCCGGCAAAGTGCCTTGGTTTATTCTGTTTTTACTACAACTCCCGAGATACCATGCGGCTGGAAGTCATGTGCGCCGGATCGCCAGAAGTCCTCACGTCATGACGTTAGACATTCCGGTATACTCAGCCTCACACCTGACGCGGCTATTGCCTTGCTGCATATCTCAAACCCGAGGGCGGAATTCTCTGAATGCTCCTTTGTCAGGTCACCTTTAGCCCCGACGGGACGAAATGGGACTTCAGGCTTTTCAACAAACCCTCGAACGTATATGCTTGTTAACCTTTGCTTTATTTTTGTTCTATATTTGAACGCTGGGCCACCCCTTTACAGGTCTGAGTTTGACTGGGTAAGATACATGTCCTGTCTATGCATGGAGCCCTGCACCCCCCGTCTCATGCTGTCTATACACCCTGGGCCCGGGAGGTAGGCTTTTGACCTAATATGGGTGAGATGGGCGTTGCAATGCTCAAAAGTTATAACAATGCTATGATTCAACTTATAAAGATCACCGCACGCTTAATTGGCTCGTAAGCAGGGTATTTCTTTAAACCCCCGGCGCACTAGCCTCCAATGAAAGGGGTCGGAAGGATCACATCTTATTCCCCAAGCTGGTATAATGCCAAAGCTACCTGCTGTCTGGTGCAGTCGATGGTATCGGTGGCACACTGGGGCGGCCGGCTCCGCCAGGGCAGGGGGCTCTCACCCATTAGGGGGGGGGGGCTCACTTCAGGGTGGCTACTCCCCACCCTTGACATATCCTGAGGCCACACCTCTCCATGTTACCCTAACTTTGACTCGTGAGGTTTGTTCCGGGGTGGCTCACCAGTATAAGTTTATATCTCTTAGTGTGTCTGCTCTTGGGCAGGGCCCTGCTCAACCCCCACACGATTGCTCGCGGTGGTGGTCACGCTCTGTCTGGGCGCGGGTGCCCCGTGAGCTCCGTACTTTTCCGATTTGTAAATACTTAGGATAAAGGACGTAGTCCAACTACCTTATCGGTATTAATTTTTTTATTTTTATTTTTTCTATAAATAGTTTTGTGCCATTGACTTGCCTTAGCATACTTACTGGGCCCCCCTGTCATCCACCCCGTCCTGTGACCCATCCCGCCCCACCTCCTCCTTCCAGTCCCTCTCCGCTCCCCCGACCTAGACCGACAGGCCATCTCTTTGCATGTCTTCTCCCCACCGCTCTACGGGTCGCAAAGAGCTTAAACTCCTCTCTCTTAACGCCCGCGGCCTGAATTCCCCAGAAAAACGCTCACGTCTTCTGTACACGCTCAGAAGAGACAAGCCCCATATTGTACTCCTTCAAGAGACTCACTTTCGCACCAACTCCATTCCCAAGCTACATGACAGCTATTTCCCTACTGTCCATCATGCCTCTAATGATGAGGCAAAATCGAAGGGGGTATCCATTCTCTTTTCAAAACACTGCCCATTCCAGGTCTCCGATGTCCAAAAAGACGGGCTAGGCAGATTTATCTTTATCAAAGGTACACTACACGGCAGATCGTTCACGATTGCGAATGTCTATGCTCCCAACTCGCGCCAGGTGTCCTTTTTTCGAGACACGCTCTATCAACTGACCGCCTTTAAGCATGGAACATTGATAGTAGGAGGGGACTTCAATGTCCCCCTATCGCCCTCAGTAGACACGTCCAATGGATCGTCCTGCCTATCTTACAGAGCATTACGTGCCATTAAAACCCAACTCAGTACGCTTACTCTGCACGACACGTGGCGCACACTCAACCCGAAGGTGAAAGATTACACCTTTTTTTCTCCCTTACACAATAAATATTCCAGGATCGATCATTTCTTCCTCTCGCAATCTGGCCTTACCTTCCTCTCAGGGGCAACGATAGAACCTATGACACTGTCCGACCACCACCCTATTACCATGTCCCTGGCTCTTCCCGATCAATGCACCAAGTCCCCGATCTGGAGAATGGACGATTCTCTACTGCTTGACCCGGAAAACCACAGACTGCTCTCGGATCGTCTTTCCCAATATTTCGCCGAAAACGACGCCGATGATACCTCCCCGGTCACCCTCTGGGCGGCTCACAAATGCGTCATCCGGGGTGAATTAATCTCATTAACGGCCAAACGTAATAAACTAAGAAAGGCTAGGCTGTCCGAACTGTCTGACCAGATTAAACGGTTGGAGAGTGCCCACAAGCTTACTTTGGCGACCCAAACGTACTCCGCCCTATTGAAAGCTAGGGAAGAATTGCTAGAGGTTCTCCAAGTAACCTTAAAACGTAATTTTGCCTTTACTCACAAATTATTCTATGAGTTCGGAAACAAAGCTGGGAAGCTGTTGGCGTCGGCCCTACAAAAGAAAAAAGCTAGTTACACTATCCATTCCATTACTCCTCCGTCGGGGACACCCATCACCAGAACGGATCGTATAGCCCGGGAGTTTGTAAAATATTTTTCAAATTTATATAACTTGCCCAAACCAACGGGTTTTGCAGCCCCCCAGGAGCGCCAGACAGCCCTGGAGGAATTCCTCACCAAGTATGGCCCATCTCCAGTCCCCCCTGAGGACTTATCGCACTTAGGTTCAGCACTTACATCAGATGAGGTCCTACTTGCCCTAAAACAGCTGAAAACAGGGAAGAGCCCAGGCCCGGACGGCCTACCGGCCGGCTATTATAAGGCCTTCACCTCCACACTGCTCCCTAGATTCGTGAAAGCCTTTAACGCTCTCCCCGCTGCGCCCAACCCTAACCGAGATCTCTTGGAAGCCCACATAACGTTGATCCCTAAACCGGGTAAGGACACCAATCTAGTTTCTAACTACCGCCCCATCTCCTTGCTGAACGTTGACGTTAAGCTTTACGCCAAAATTATTGCTAACAGACTGCTGCCTTTCCTTCCCAAATTTGTATCATCCGATCAGGTTGGTTTTGTCCCGGGCAGGGAAGCTCGGGACAACACCATAAAGGCCATCAACATACACCACTGGTTGACGACATCAAACACTAAGGGATTTATCCTATCGTTGGACGCGGAGAAGGCGTTCGACAGGGTGGCCTGGGACTATATGTCCATGGCTCTACTCAAGCTTGGCCTCCCGAGTCGCCTCATTCAAATGGTTCTAGCGCTGTACTCCGCCCCCACCGCACGGATCAGGGTCAATGGTCGACTCTCGGACGCCTTCTCCGTCGCCAATGGTACCAGACAGGGTTGCCCACTTTCCCCCATCATCTTTGTACTTACCCTGGAACCCTTCCTTCGTAGGTTGCGTGACAACTCAGATATAAATGGCGTCAACATTAACCGGAAATTATGCAAAGTTGCGGCGTACGCGGACGACGTTCTATTGTTCCTGAGGGACCCAATTAATACCATACCCAATCTCCTGAAGGATTTTGATCTTTTTAACCGGCTGTCCAACCTGAAAATCAATTTCCACAAGTCGACTGCGCTGAACGTGTCCCTCCCCAGCTCTACAGTGTCTCTATGTCAACAGAATTTTCCCTTTCGCTGGGAGTCTAACGCGGTCGCGTACCTGGGTATCAAACTTCCTTCGGTGCTCAAGGATCTATACACGTACAATTTTCTGCCCGCGCTCCAGGCCATTCGGGATGACCTAAAAACCTGGCACAAAGGACGCTTCTCCTGGTTTGGCAGGGCGGCAATTTTAAAAATGAACATTCTACCCAGGCTATTATACCTGGTGCAAGCCATCCCGATAAAGCTCCCTCCGGCATATTTCGCATCCCTCAAGAGCATTTGTAGGTCATTTCTATGGGCGGGTCGCCCCCCTCGGCTGAGTTGGAACAGACTGGTTCTTGCAAAGCTGAGGGGTGGAATTGGACTACCGGACCTCTCCATATACTATAGGGCCTGCCAGCTTACCAGGATTGTTGATTGGCACAGGCACAGACAAAACAAAGATTGGGTTGACATTGAGAATTCTTTTGCCACATTTCCGATAGCGCACACCCCCTGGATCAGTGTCAACTCGGTCCCAAAGATGTGTACGGAACACCCCTTAATTGGCCCCACCCTAGCCACCTTCAGAGCCGCCTGCCGTGCTTTAGATTTAGTCCCTTCCCCAGGGCCTATGACACCCATCACCCAAAATCCAGATTTCCCTCCTGGCATCGATACAATATGTGGGTCGGCATCCTCTGATGACAAGCCTGTTAGGGCGAGCCAATTTTTCAAAGCGGGTGCCCTGTTATCCCACGCTGAGATGTCCTCTACATTCCCGAACCTACACATACCCTTCTTCAAATTTCTGCAGATCAGGCACTTTTTTCAGACCACTCGGGTACCAACCAGTTGGCATAGGGACCACACCCCCTTCGAGATTTTGTGCAAAGACTCGGGCCCTCTAACTCATATGATCGCAATACTCCATTCGCTTCTTCTGCCCAAGGCGGTCCCAAATGACAAGACTCATCGGGCGTGGGAGTTAGAACTTTCACTTTCCCTCTCCCCTGAAGACTGGGAGCAAATATGGGAACACACTCACAAAGGATCCATTAATGTTTCCGCTCAGGAGAACAGATTTAAGCTGTACTCAAGGTGGTACCGGGTGCCCGAAAGGCTACATAAAATTTTCCCTAGCGTCCCCCCTACGTGCTGGAGATGCAACGCGGAAACCGGCTCTCTTCTGCACGTTTGGTGGGACTGCTCTTTGATACAACCTTTTTGGGTGAGAGTGCATGATCTCATCTCACGGATCACCACCTACACCCCTGACTTCACCCCGGCCCAGTACCTTCTACACCACACTTCACTCCCTAGGAAGTCATACTACAAATCCCTCACCCTACACCTCATCAATGCAGCCACCCAATGCATCCCCCTACACTGGAAGACCACCATTCCCCCTACTGTAGCTGAATGGGTTAAAAGAGTAAATAAAATAGAGGACATGGAGAGAATTATCCACCAGTCGAGAGACACGCATGACAAATTCAGGACCACCTGGGCCTGTTGGACACACTATAGGGATTCCTTGGGGTCTGTTGGCCCTGACACTCCGACCGTAGATACTGACGGTGACGTTTAGCGCACTCTGGTTGCCCGCGCCCCGATGCTTCCAATTTTCCCTGTGCGTCCCCACCCCTACCCTCCCTCTTGACAATGCCCAGTAAGGGGTCGCAAGAAGTTGTTGTTCTTGATAACTAGCAGTAACCTTCAACCTTCGACTTAGCCCGCGACCCGGCCCGATGCCAAGGCAAGAATTCCATCCTTGGGTCGTTTGCATTGCCTTTCCCTCCCTAGGTAGTCTGGCTGTCCTGAGAAACCCTTTGTTGGGCAGGGAGGCCGTGAAATATTTTGTGGTCTCTATGGTATCTACTTAGTCCGCTTACGCCATGTCATCTTCCCCGCTCGTAGTTGGGTTCTCACCTGGGATGCCCCGGCGGGAATAGCATTTCTTACAAGAAATGTCAACTCCTTCACTCTTCAAACTTGTTACTTTTACCCGATGGGCGTTTGTTCGAGCTTTGATAGTTTGTCGCTCTTTTGTGAACCCATTCCACGCGCCCAGGAGATGTTATGCTTAAATGTTCTTGTACTCACTGTGATTTGTGCCTGTTACCTGTACTACATCCAAGACTATTGATGTGACGTATCATAATTGCATGCTAGATACAAATGTTCTATGTTATGGAGGCCTTGACTGTTTTGACCATGTACTGTGTAATCTTTAATAAAATGTTTAAAAAAAAAAAAAAAAAAAAATCTTCATATATGGTATATATGGAACGCTTTACCAACCAGCATTGGGTTGGAGGAGAACCGCTTAGCATTCAGGAGAAAGATCAAGACTCATCTCTTTTGATACCAAAGGAGACAGGAACAACAAGCGCCCAGAGGTGATTTAGTTTGCATGTGCCGCGCTATATAAGTTTTTCATTCATTCATTCATATATGTACCTTTTTGTAACTGATAGAAAGATCCCTAGATATTTCATCCCTCTCTGCTTCCATACAAATGGATAGAGAGCCTCAAGATCCCTGCGATCTTTATGACTTGTGGGATACGGGGGTGGGTGCGCTAATAAATAAACATAATAAAAATACACAATAGAAGTACATATAGATAAATACAAAATATTGTGATGCTAGATGATCTAGCGTGAAAGTCCATATGAGCCGTCCATGTCAGTAGTGGAATATTGACATAGTAGGCACACACAATGTGCAAAAGTGCAAAATAAATATACAAAAATAATGCAAGTGTAGAAAAAATTCCTGTGAGTCCGTAGAAAGATCTTAGATGAATCAGATCAGATATGGTGTTCATATAATGTGTAGTCCACCTACACCAGTACATATGTTCTACACCCAAAGTGAATGAGTGAAATGGTTCCTTACCAGATGGAAATGACCCTTAATTTGTTACCAAAAGAAGGAGTCATAAACAGCTTGTGCAGTAAGGCCTGCGTATACAAATGCGTCCTGGTGCTGGATATACTTGCAATCAGATGAGTTCCAATGGTCACATGAAATAATAAAATGATGCCAACATAGTGTAACCAGTTTAATTAAAAGTGAAAAGGTATAAAAACCGCCGATTGGCTGCTTACATTTAGTTGTGCCCCAAACCCGGCACTGAGGCTAAGTCGCGTGGGTGGTAAAGTGTCTGGTCCCGGGCGCTAGACAGATGTCTCTGGCGTGCGTTCCATTCGATCAAAGATCGGAACCAGCGGGACAGGAAGTGACGAGTAGAGCGTGGATGGATACCGCCTCGACGTACGTTTCGTTGTGAACGTCTTCAGGAAGCGTATCATACCACGCTAGGATTGGTTGTTATATATGCCTGTCAATTAGTATGAGCGGACGTGAGGTATACTCAGCCTCAGTGGCAGATTCGATGCATTATCGAATCCGACGTTGCGTCGAATGCGGGCCAATAGTTAACATGAGTTGCTAAATCGAAAACAGTTCCACCCCCCATAAAACATAAACATAACAGCAATGCCCTTAGTTATTGTGGTGTAGCAATCAACATTATAATCAAATAAGTATAAAATCTACAACCTAACAATGACAAGCAATGATGATAATCTGATAGTCATACTATAATAAATTGGCTCTAAACAGGGTTACCTACATGGATACCCTGTAATTTGCTTGAACAAGAGTCATCTAGATAGTATGCTTGAAATAATAATAAAAAAAATAAAATGAATTAAATTTTAAAATGTGTATAAAATATATAAAATGATAGCTAGGTGACGAGTTGTTCTATGAGACTGTAGATTGACAGCTTACTAATCTCATAGTATACCACAAAAATCCTCCTGCGCTCTGGTGTATCGCCAAACTGGGTGTATCAGTATGGTATAATTGCAAAGTCTTAAGTCTTGCAGCCCTCCACAGAACAGAGGCCGCGTACACACGGCAGAGAACCTCGACGGGCAGAACACATCGTTCCGCCCGTCGAGGTTCCCTGCCGGCCGTCGAAATCGGCGACCCGGCCGTCGGGAATGGCAACCAGCCATTCTTCCAGGCGGGCCGTCGAGGAAATAGAGAGCGTGCTCTCTATTTCTGCTCGACGGGCTTCCCGACGGGAAGCTCGCCGAGAGTGTACACACGGCCGAGGTCCTCGCTGGAATGCAGCTTCCAGCGAGGTTCTCGCTGGTTTCCAGCGAGAACCTTGGTCGTGTGTACACGGCCAAAGGGTGTTCATATGGCTAAAATGAAAAAGAAAAGAAAGGAGGGCGCACCGACCTTGTGCATTACCACTTATACGTTTTAATAAACACAAAATAAAAAGCAATGGTCCTACTTACAAACATTCAGTAGTAAGCGCATTTAAAACAGCTAAAACTGGACCTCACGGCACCTGCCAGTCAGACCCTAGACACCAATGTAGCTGACGCGTTTCTGGGGCGTACCCCCTTCCTCAAAGCCTAGGTGGTCTGTGATAACTCTCTCTTCTCCCTGCAGATCATCCTTTATAGGTGCATGTGTGCATACAAGCGCAGCCTCTGGTCACTAACTAACTAGTCCCGCCTTTCTTACAGGACTCCGCCCACCCCATTAGTTGCCCAGATGGGCTCCATCTGTGTAGAGGGGCAAGTTGATCCAAGTGCCCATCCTATACAGTGGGGTACACAGCAAATAACACAAAAAACACAAAACTGACAGTGCAGCGGTGCAATGGGATCACCAAGCTCCCAGTTACCATATATTTGTATTTGTATTTACTTGTATGCACACATGCACCTATAAAGGATGATCTGCAGGGAGAAGAGAGAGTTATCACAGACCACCTAGGCTTTGAGGAAGGGGGTACGCCCCAGAAACGCGTCAGCTACATTGGTGTCTAGGGTCTGACTGGCAGGTGCCGTGAGGTCCAGTTTTAGCTGTTTTAAATGCGCTTACTACTGAATGTTTGTAAGTAGGACCATTGCTTTTTATTTTGTGTTTATTAAAACGTATAAGTGGTAATGCACAAGGTCGGTGCGCCCTCCTTTCTTTTCTTTTCTTTTACTAATCTCATAGGTCCAGTCATCATGGTCTTGAATTAGACAAATTGAGGTAGTGGTATTTAGCTCATAAGTTAGTTCTGGGGTAGTGGTTGAATGATTAATTATTAGTAAGGAAACAATTCAAATCCAGCTCAATATTAAGGCCCTGCGGATGCATGACCTGTAGCCGGTGGATCCACATTGTCTCATTCTGAGAGATGGCTAGTTTCATATTGGTGCCCCTCCAGTGGTTGGTGATTTTATCTATACCACAAAAGGAGAGTTTTCTGGGGTCATTATTGTGATATTCTGCAAAGTGTTTTGATACACTATGGTTTGGAAATCCATTAATAATGTTAGCTACATGTTCGTTGATTCTGATTCTTAATTTCCTTGTGGTGCGTCCCACATACTGTAGCGAACATGGACATTCCAGTAAATACGTGACATGATGTGTGTCACATGTGATTAAAGGTTTTATGGTGTATTCCTTTCGTGTGACATTAGATTTAAATTTACTGATTTTCCTGGTTATTCTACTGGTGCTGTTGCATGATCTGCACCTAGTACAATAGTGGAACCCTAACCCGTCTAAAAAGGTTGGTGGTTTGGGTGGAGGGTCTGGGACATTTGGAGCTATCATGTTCCGTATTCCCGGTGCTCTCCTATAAATAAATTTGGGTTTAGGAGGTAAAATCGTGGTCAAATCATTGTCTTATAAGAGAATGGGCCAATGTTTACAAAAGATTTTCTCTATGCTTTTGTATTGGCGGTGAAATCCAGAAAAAAATGCTAGATCACCTGAAAATGGAGTTTTCTTTTTTGGAATCAATAGATCTTTTCTATCCATATTGGCGACTTCCAGGACAGTTCTTTATGACTTACTGAGATGCTCAAAATCTCAGTTTTCCCTTTTCCCTTTTTTCAATTTTTAAGTTTGAGATCTCACCATATTTCTCATATTCTGCCACTATTTTTGGCAATGTCTGCCTAGGATTCGATACATACAACATCATATCGTCTGCAAATGCAGAGATCTTGTGCTCTCTCTCCCATCACCTTAATCCCCTTTATTTCCTGGTTCATCCAAATAGTTTCCATTAACAGCTCTAGTGAGAGGACAAATAAGAGGGGGGGAAAGCAGGCATCCCTGACGGGTCCCATTATCGAGTAGGAATTTTTCTGACAGTGTACCATAAACACTTACCTGGGCAGATGGATTAGAGTACAGTGCCCCTATCCACCTCATCATATTAGGGCCTAGTCCCACATGTGATAGAGTTGCTAACATAAATTCCCAGTCCAACCTATCAAATGCCTTTTCGGCGTCCAGTGATAGGAACAATATAGACTCTTTACTTTTTTTGGCCTTTTGAATTAACAGTATGGCTCTTAACACACTATCTCTCGTTTCCCTCCCGGGAATAAACCCTGCCTGATCATTTTATATCAGCCCTGATAGTAGAGGTCTTATTCTCTCCGGCAGGATTTTAGAGTATGTTTTTATGTCTACATTAATCAGAGAAATAGGCCTGTAGCTTGCACACAATGAGGGGTCCTTATCCTCTTTCCCTATCAAAGTTATGTGAGCTCCTAGGGCCTCCTCTCGCATTCTCATACCTCCCCCAATAGAGTTCATATATTTCTGGAAAAATGGGCATAGAATCTCTCCAAATCTTTTGTAATATGCTGAGGTGTATCCATCTGGACCAGGGCTCTTTCCCATCTTAATATTTTTTATAGTTTGGTTTATTTCATCTTTTGTTATTTCCCTCTCCAAATTGCTAAACACTTCCTCTGATAGACCCGGGATCTTTACTTTTTCCAGATATTTTTTAATTTTCTGACTCCTATTCTGCACTTCTATTGTATCTTGCTCTTGGTTAACCTTATATAGTTGTTGATAGTATTCCTGGAATATATTGGTTATTTCTTTAGTAGAGTGTCTCAAGTCTCCTTTTCTATCTTTTATTTTCAGGATAAAATTCTGTGAGTTTCTTGGCTTTATGGATCTAGCTAGAAATGTCCCGGGTTTATTCCCCATAGCATAGAATTTATTATTCATTTTATTAAATACCCATTTAGTTTCTAAATGCTAACCAGGAAGAGAGATGAGCTCCGTATATTATTAGAACACATGTCTAGTGTTGGTGACTGACAGTTACAAGGCTGATCTCCATGGACCCTTGGTGAAACACTCTGCATCTGCTGGTTTAGTGAAATCTTATCTAATCATGAGGGTACTTCCCAGTCCTTTCCATTTAAGGACTAGTGGCTTCTGGAAGGCCTGTCCTCTTTACAACATTTCTCCTGCTCTTGTTGACCTTAGGTATTCCTTAGGTACTCCTCTGGAATCTGGGAGCCTGAAGTTGAGACAAGACATACATTTGGTCCCTTTGGTTCTAAGGGTCCCTGACATGAACCCCAAGTCTCATAGAGTCTGTGGGGTTGTCTATTTCCCCCATAATGAGAGAACTCTTGTTTCAGGGCTTTCCCCATATCTGGAATCCAGTTTTTTTTTTCTGGAGCAGTCAATGTATGCTTCTTCAGTGCTGTGAGTAGGTCCTTTGACCTGGACTCAATTGGACATCCACCTGGTACTGTAAGACCTTCATTCTTGGGAAGGTTTGAGAATTATACCTGTAACAGAGTGTGTCACCTGAACCCTGAACTACATGATGTTAAGGATGTTACTCTCAACACGATGTTTCTCTCAACATGGTTCTTTTTAGAGGCACATTTAGACCTTTGGGCTCTTTCCATCCTGTAGCACCATACTGGGGTCAGATAATGGTGTGCTTGAATGTACTTTATCTCCTGCACAGCAAGAAGAAACCATTGTTGACAGGCTTGGGGTTCCCTTAGATTGTCAGCAGTTTATGCTGCAATCCTGCTGAGCACACTTTCCTTGGGAGATAGCTTGCATCTGCGGATTCATGTCTTGCAGGGAACTTCACCTCTTTTGGTTTACTATCGATTTTTGGGAATTTTCCCTTCTGGCTTTTGCAGTTAGCTTTGGTTGTTAGCGACTTGCACCTGTCTCCGTTAGTCCCAAATGTCTACAAATTTCTAAATTTCTGTGTTCCTCAGTGAATGACTATTTTTTTTTGTACTTTCTGAAAAGCAAAAAAACAATACAGGTACCACATACAGGGACTGATAAGCTGCATTAAATTACATCCTTGTTTTTGTGCTTAAGGTCTGTTTCACACTCATGGTAGAGTGTGATGCTTTCTAAAGACAGATCTGCTTTTCAGAAGGTATTCAACAGTTGGTGAGGAGACATTATTTTGCCTCCTCACTACCTGTTTTAATGCTATATTCCACATTGTCACACCACAGTCATGTGCATTGTAATCAGTTGCAGCTGATTTCAACGGGGTGTGGTTGCAAGATGAAGAAGTAGAGTAACACACGCTCAGACCTCTCCCTAAACCACCTGGCTAAACTGGAGAAGTTGATGACGCTGACTGACACTGACTGATTGATGAGATGACTAATGAGAGACTTGCTGGCTGGCGGACGGAGGATTTGTGCAGAAACATTCATTGTATAATGTGCATACTGTGCATACCCTGCATACCCTGTATACTCTGCTTATTCAGTGTGTTCTGCAGTGCATACCTCGTCTACCTCGTACAACTCACATATCTTTCATACTCTGCATACCGGTCACAGTTAAAAAACAAAAACCATAACCATCAACAGGACTTTAATGGGACTTAATGAAGTGGATGTGTGACGGCTTTTAGTGCTGCGTTTACCGTTACTGTTACCTTTGCTGGATTCCTGGAATGAGGAGGAGGGAGACTGGACCCCGCAGTGTCAGAGTGCAGAGAGGCATGGAACAGCTAGAGATCCGAAGGTTTTTTCCTTTGACCCGCGCAGTCACAGTGGCCGCCGCTGCCGCTGCAACTTCTGCAACAGAGGACACCGCTACCGCCACTGCTGCTGCCGTCGCCGTGCAGGAGCGCGGGCAGGGATCTTCAGTGTCATTGGAGCCATCAGAACCTTTGAGGTCCGGGGAGCCGGAGGAGCGCTGTGGGCGGTACGATACTCTGTGCATGACACAGGAGATACAGGAGAGGTACGAGGTGGTGGGGCTTGGCAAACAGGGAAAGACACTGCAATATACAGATTTATCACTAGAGACCCCCAAACCCACAGAGATATTGCCTGAGATCATTGAAACTGCAGATACTGTAGTAAAAGCACAGGACAGAAATATATTGACATCAACAGTAATCAGTGGGTTAATGGAGGGGGGAGAAGATTGTGTTTCTCCTAGTTCTAGTCAAAGCTCAACTGTAAATCCGAGCCCAGATATAATAATAGTTAATTTGATTACGGTTGCCCTGGGGTGGTAATCATTCACCCATTAATGAGAATGTGCCACATCCTTGATAATATGGATTTGTTGAAAAAGGCATGAGAACATGCCTCTAACTAGGAAAAATTTGGACTTGATAGGCACAGAATTAAAAAAAAAAATGTATTTAATAGAAAAAGACACAACAATTACAACACGACATTTACACTGGACTATGCATTAGAATAAAGTAGAAAACATATAAATAATAAGAACCACATTGGTCACTCTGAAAAGCATTCACTTGTTAGCCACAGGGCTATATGTAATTCAAACAGTATATGCGCTGGGTGGAGAGATGAATTCAGATGAGGACCCTTGGTTGGTTCTTAGGTGATATAAGAGCTGCTCTACATGTTTCGCGACAATATTGGCGTCGCTTCTTCAGGAGCTTCTAGATATCAAAAGACATATACATATGAAAATTAAATAAGAAATATATTTTTATTTACATACTGGCCTAGATAATAGGCAGAACAGTGATTAAAAAATGCATGCATGTATATGTGATGTACTCACCGAGACATCAGTGTTTTTTATTTATTTTAGAAAGAGAAAAAAGCGCTGGCGTACTGTGTCCCACAATCAGAGCCCGACTATCAGACAACACCCAACTCTGTCGGGGGCGAGAACCGATGATGCAGCCTAAATCCCTAACCGTGCGTCACAGCAACCACCAGTAGAGGCAAATAGGAAAAATTCTGATGAAAAAATGTATAATGATAAGCCAAAAAGTAGTTGCCCATGAACCATAACCACTTCTATAGATATAGGTAGAAAATTAAAGATAAAAGTAAAAGTAAACTACCTTAAAAGAATCAGGTTCTTAAAAATCTGTTATTTGATCACACCATCAAGACTTCAGGGGGCATTTACTGTAGTTCGCTAGGATTGCTCATTGGTAGCCTTCTAAGGGATAACATTTAAAAAAAAAAAAATAGAATATAACAGAAAAAAAGAGAAAAGTTTTCTGCTTAAATTAGCAAAAGTTAATATGATCTTTACCTTTTGTTTTAGGTATTGTTGTTGAAGAAGAAGGTCTTCTCAAAAAAGGGCTGTAGATGGCGATAGACGAGTGCCCAATATACAGGCTAAACACTGGTCTGAAAAACACACCAATGTAAGAAAAAAAAAAAAAAAGGGGAAAAACGTATCCAATGCTTCAACAGTATTGGAACTAAAAGTCATTATTAGAATGCTTGTAGGCGCTAAAGGAGGTAAAAGATAAACTTGGCATACCTTAGAATGGGAATCCCGGACGAACAGACAGTGGCAGACACGCTGATGATAGCATTGGGTGTGTGCACCCTCCCAACACCTGAGGACTGAGGGGGCCGAACTAGCCTAATATACCCTCCTCGGAAATGACGTTGGATGGAATTGCGTCATTCCGGCCGGCCTAAACATCCCATGGTGCGCATGCGCGAATCGTGCATGCGCAGATGAGCCGCGAGAGCGGCTCGTGAGCTCAAAGGTCAGCTCACTTAATGGGAGGATCCCCTAGTTGGAGAGATTTGGAAGCAGTAAGAAACACTTTCGGATAAATTAGAAATTAATGAGAGTTGTTTGAGTGTCCTAGAAAATCGTTTTACACATTTAGAGCAGACACAAACACAATATCCACAGACGTGTAATGACATACAGTTAAAGCTGGAAGAAATTGAGGACCGTAGCCGTCGCAAAAATTTGAGGTTCAGGGGGATTCCAGAAACAATTGAAAGAGAGAAACTGCAAGAGACTATTTATTCAATCTGTCTTCAAATAATTGTTATTCCCCCATCCCAAACATTTGAATTCGAACGAGTCCACAGATCACTGGGTCCACGCTCAGTGAATGCAGATAGGCCTAGGGATGTGATTTGCTGTTTCCACCAATATTCAGATAAAGAGGTTATTACCCGGGCATCCTGGGAGGTGGTCAGAGATAAGATACGAGGGGTCTTAAATAACAATTATGCCTGATCTCTCACGGGCTATCCTTCAGCGGAGAGCAATACTACGCCCCTTATTAGATATCATTAAAAATTGTGGTGGGACGTACCGCTGGGGATACCCTTTTTCTTTAGCAATTAAGAAAAATCAGCAATCCTTCCCTCTTAAACAAGCCACAGACTTACCAGAATTGTTAACATTTTTGGAAGTAGATTCTGTGGAAGTGCCAGACTGGCTCCAATTTATTCCTAATTTTTCTAAACGAATAAAAAATGTGGCTATAAATAAAATAACGCCAACCCAGAAAAAAGAAGGGGGAGAGATACCTGGTTCCATCTGAGTGAGATAGAGAATATGAAGAATGTTTTTATGTCCCGACTTTTTTTCAGGAGGGATTTTTCAATTTTTTTATTTTTTTTAGAGAGAAAGAGAAAGGAGAGAGAAAAGAGGGGGGAAAGAGGGGGAAAAAAAGGAAAAGGAAGGGTAGAGAAAAAGGAAAGAAAGAGAAAAAAGCATGTCCCAACTTTTTTTTTTTTTTTTTAGGAGGGATTTCTCGATTTTTTTTAATTTTTTTATTTAATCATTTAAATAAAAGTTGGATTTATATGTCCCTTCCCAATCCCTCTATTTGTGGAAAAAAAATGTCCGTTAAGGACCATTTATATGTTGTTTAAAGGGTGGTTAGAGGGAAGAAGCAAGGTTTAAGGAAAGAGAAAAAGGGAAAGTGAAAGGGAAGAAATGGGAAAAGAAAGGGAAGGAACAGTAATATTAAGTGGTGATGAATTTAGGTGAAGGATAACTGGATATAATTTTGGTGGTTTCTGGCCTCCCCTCCCCCCTTTTTTTTTTTGGGAACATAGGGCATAATATTTTGATCAAGGAAGTGTGCTATGTTTATAGGTGATCGGACAATTGTTATTTTGATGATACTGTATAGACTTACTGATGGGCAGATTTGTGTTCCTCTACCTAACTTTGACTATTATACATCAAAACATGCTTCTGGCCCGCTCTTTATGGGGGGCCATATGAGATATTATACTATAAAATTAATATTTTGATAGAGAATCTTTGCTTTAAACGTTAAAGATTAGTTTTCGGGAATTGAAGAAGAAGTAAGGAAGATGTGACCGCCGGGGAGAGAGCAGAGGAACATGAATGTGCAATGATTAGAAGATAGATATATGTTTTGTTAGAGTCTTAGTGGATTGTCCGGATCCTACTAGAGATGGAGTAGGAAGAAGGATATAGGGTAGCATTGATGAGCATTTTTTTTTGGATATAAATAAAAAGTAATAAGGCTATTGGCTTAAATATAAAGTGGATATATACGTTATAGAAGATTGACTACAGATGGTAAATTTAGTAAACTCAGAGCCGGGGGGGGGGGAGAGGTTAGGTCTGAGCCCCACGGTCATCTGGATCCAAAACCCCCAATTAGGTTTTACCCACTGAAGTCACAATCAGGTGGCTCAGTTTTGGGTGCGCGCCCGATTGGGCCTAGAGGGGAAGGAGTGTATAGGTAGGTTTGGGTGGGGTGCTCCCCCCTTTTATTTTATTTTTGTATTTTTCTCTTCTTTTTTTTGTCAGGGTTGTCTAAAAAATGGAAGAGGTGAAGATTACCTCCTTGAATGTTAAGGGTCTTAATGTCCCAGAGAAAAGGAAAATGTTGCTGAACGATTTGAGGCGATCCGGGACAGATGTAGCCTATGTTCAAGAAACACACTTTAAGGCAGGTAGACTCCCTCTTCTTCAAAATAGATTTTTCCCTTGTCTGTATCATGCTCCAAATCAACAGGCTAAATCTAAGGGGGTCTCAATATTAATATCTAATCGAGTGCCATGGTGCTTAGTGGACAAACGGGTAGACCCTAATGGGAGATTTATTTTCCTTAAACATTGGAAACATTAAGGTAACATTAGCAACAATCTATGTACCAAATAAACAGCAGGACCAGTTTGTTAAAAAAAATTCTTTCAGAACTAAGGGATTTTATAGAGGGGAGATTGATTCTGGGAGGGGACTTTAACATCACCCTAGATCCTAGAATCGATACCTCCTCAGGAACTTCAACTGTCCCCTGTCGGGTCAGAAGAAGTATATTACAAAAAATGCATGAAATGCAAGTGGTAGATGCATGGAGGACCTTACATACAGAAGAATGAGATTATACTTTTTTTCCAACCCACATCAAGTGTACTCGCATATTGATATGTTTTTGATTCCACACTATTTAATTTCAGATGTTACAGAAATCCTTATCGGAAATATAACATGGTCGGACCATGCTCCGGTTTCGTTGTGTCTCTCCCTGTCTAACCTGGCCACTTGATGTAAGGGATGCTGGCGATTGAAGCCTTCTTCAAAATCCTGAAGTAAGAGACGATGTATCGAAAGAAATGATAGCATATTTTCAGATAAACGACATTCCTGAGAGTGACCCAGGTATGATTTGGGAGGCACACAAGGCCGTGATCAGAGGAATTTTAATTAAACATGGAGCAATTTTGAAAAAGAAAAGGGAAAAACAGACTAAAGAATTATTAGATGAGATCCAGGCCTTAGAATCACAGCATAAAAAGATACAGACAGCATCAGTAGGTAGGGAGCTGTGACATCTGAGAAGACAACTGTCGGAGATTTTACGGTTTAAAGCAAAAGCCCTAATCCAATGGGGGAAAAAAATAGATTATGAAATAGGAGATAAATGTGGCAGATTGTTAGCAGGGAAAATTAAAGAAAAGAAAAGGGCAACTTATATATCTCAAATAAAAGATAAAGAGGGACATTTAAAACAGATACCTAAAGATATTGCCCAGACATTCGGGAAGTATTATGCTACTTTGTATAATTTGCCTCACGCTATTTCCCCTCAGTCCAGGATAGCAGAATATCTAACCTCGACAGGTATGACGAGATTACCCTCACCAGCCCGTTATAGTCTGGACACTCCTATTACGGTAAAAGAAGTGACTGAAATATTAAAATCATTCAAATCTGCAAAATCCCCTGGTCCGGATGGCTTTACTATAAGTTACTACAGAGAATTTTCTGAGTTGCTAAGTAAACAAATGACAAAAGTCTTTAATGCGGTGGGTCTGACTTCCACATTCCCTATGGATACCCCGAGAGCACATATTACGTTAATTCCAAAAGAGGGGAAGAACCCGGCGGATTGTGGAGGTTACAGACCCATCTCCTTACTGAACACAGATTTAAAAATATTTACGAAAATATTAGCAACCAGAATACAATCATGGATCCCCCAAATAATAGATTTAGACCAAGTAGGGTTCGTCCCCACGAGAGAGGGTAGAGATAACGCAACAAAAGTTCTTAATTTGATTAATCAGGTAAATGACAAAAAAATACTGTGTGTATTTTTGAATACAGACGAGGAGAAGGTGTTTGATAGGGTAGACTGGCGGTTCTTATTTGAGGTGCTGAAACAAATAGGAATGGGAGAACGAATGATTAGCTGGATTAAAAGTGTTTATACGAACCCTCAGGTGGTTGTAAAGGCAAATTAGGTCCTTTCTGAACCCTTCAGCATCTCGAATGGTACTCGCCAGGGCTGCCCCCTCTCACCCCTTCTCTTCGTTCTCTCCTTGCAACCATTGTTGAACAGAATTCGCCTGAATCCGAATATACGGGGTATTAGGGTTGGGGAAGGAATCCACAAGGTTTCTGCTTATGCGGATGATATGCTTTTTTTCATTAACCGAGCCTCATATTTCTCTCCCTACTTTGCTGGGTGAGATTGAGAAATATGGCACTCTCTCTAATTTAAAAATTAATCAGACTAAATCTGAGGCCATGAGCATGTCACTATCCCCTCTCTCCTGGGATTCCATTCGGGCAAATTTATGTTTTAAATAGAGTCCAATGCTTAGATACTTGGGCACAAATATCCCATCAAAAGAAAAGGACATTTTTAACCACTTTAGCCCCGGACCATATTGCTGTCCAAAGACCAGAGCACTTTTTGTGATTCGGCACTGCGTTGCTTTAACTGACAATTGCGCGGTCATGCGACGTGGCTCCCAAACAAAATTGGCGTCCTTTTTTTCCTACAAATAGAGCTTTCTTTTGGTGGTATTTGATCATCTCTGCGGTTTTTATTTTTTGCGCTATAAACAAAAATAGAGTGACTATTTTGAAAAAAATGCAATATTTTTTACATTTTGCTATAATAAATATCCCCAAAAAAGATTTAAAAAAACATTATTTTTCCTCAGTTTAGGCCGATACGCATTCTTCTACATATTTTTCGTAAAAAAAAATCGCAATTAGCGTTTATTGATTGGTTTGCGCAAAATTTATAGCGTTTACAAAAAAGGGGGTAGTTTTAAGGCATTTTTATTAATATTTTTTTTTTACTAGTAATGGCGGTGATCAGCGTTTTTTTTCGGTACTGCGATATTATGGCGGACACATCGGACACTTTTGACACATTTTTGGGACCATTGGCATTTTTATAGCGATCAATGCTATAAAAATGCATTGGATTACTATAAAAATGCCATTGGCAGTGAAGGGGTTAACACTAGGGGGCGGGGAAGAGGTTAAGTGTGTTCCTATTTGTGTTCTTACTGTGTGGGGGGGGTGGACTCACTAGGGGGAATCACTGATCTTCCGTTCATACATTGTATGAACGGAAGATCAGCGTTTCCCCCGCTGACAGGAACGAGAGCTGTGTGTTTACACGCACAGCTCTCGTTCCCCCCGCTCTGTATCGAACGAGCGCGCGTGCCCGGCGGCGATCGCGCCCGCCGGGCACGCGCGCGGGACTCGGGGGCGAGCAGGGGGCGCGCGCGCGGGCCGCCTGGCGGCGCGCACGCGCCCCCTAGTGGCCGCGAAAGTCCCGACGTAGAGCTACGGGCTCTCGCGCAGGAGAGCCGACCTGCCGCCGTATAACTGCGGCGGCTGTTTGGAAAGTGGTTAAAATGAATTTTTTACCAATGTATAATCTATTACGAGCCCTACTTGACAAATGGCGACTTGGTTCCCATTCTTGGTTTGGCCGCATTAGTATAATTAAAATGTCCGTTCTTCCGAAAATGTTGTATTTACTTCAGGCGCTACCAATTAGGATTCCAGTGACTTTTTTGCGTCAGATACGTAGTTTATTTATGAATTTTATCTGGGCCGGGAAACGTCCTAGGATTAAAAGAGATCTGTTGACTATGCCTAAGGCGGCGTACAGACGATCGGACATATCCGATGAAAACGGTCCGCGGACCATTTCCATCGGATATGTCCGATCGGGAGTTTGATCCGATGGCGTGTACACACCATCGGATCAAATTCCCCGCCGCCGGACGGCGCGGTGACGTAGTGGTGACGCGGCGGTGACGTTGACGCCGCCGCGTCACCGCCACGTCACCGCACCAGGAAGTAAAACACTTCCGCGCATGCGCCGAATCCATTCGGCAGCGGCGCGGCGGAGCAGACATGTCGGGCGGACAGATTCCCACCGGATAGATTTCAAAGCATGCTTTGAAATCTGTCGGGTGGAGAAATCTGTCCGCTAGCCCATACACACGAGCGGAGATGTCTGCTGAAACGGTCCATCGGACCGTTTTCAGCGGACATATCCCCTCGTGTATACGCGGCCTAAGAATCTTGGTGGAATGGGGGTCCCAGATATTGTATAAGTATTATTATGCAGTACATTTATCTAGATTAGTGGACTGGTGTAGACATACTAGATCTAAGAGGTGGGTTGACATAGAACAGCAGCTGAGTACAGTTCCTTTAGGTAGAGCACCTTTGTGCTTTACAGTATTACCGGTTCCTCTTAAAAATCACCCTATAATTGGCACAACACTAAAAATTACTGCACGTATATGTCAAAACGGGAACTTTTCCACAGTGTGATCACCTTTGTTTCCCATATTGGGGAACCCAAGTTTTAGCCCGGGTAATGAAAGAGGATCTTTCCGGTTATTAATAGAGAAGGGAGTATATCAGGCCTCACATTATATTATATCAGAAAACTGGCCATTGATTAAAACATTGATACAAATAGGAGGTCCTTTTGAAGTCAATATCTGGCAGGCGTTGCAATCAAGTCACTTTTTAGATCATTAGGCCCGGGAAGTAATATTCATCGTCAGTTAACAATCTTTGAGTCGTACTGTAATGATTTAGAACCACTAGCCCGAGGGATCTCTAAAATGTATGGACTATTAAATAAACTTAGGGAAGATCAGGAGATACCAGGCCTTAACAAATGGGAGAAGGACCTAGATAGGACCTTCTCTGCATTACAACGTAAACAGATTATCTTTTTGACTCTAAACTCTTCAATCTGTACACAAACTCAAGAATTAAACTATAAAATCTTAATGCAGTGGTACCATACTCCAGTACGATTCAAAAAATTCTGCAATGAAAATTCTGACAGATGTTGGAGATGTGGAGAAGAAAGAGGGACATGGATTCATATATTTTGGTTTTGTAAAAAGTTTATTGGTTGTCAATTATGAGAATTTTGAAAAAAAATCCTGAGTTAAAAATACCTAATGATCCCGCTTTTTTCCTACTTCACCTATCCGAGATCTCAGTTCAGACTTATTGGAACTCAGTACTGTGCCATTTGGTGAATGCAGCTAAAGCAGGTATACCCCTACGGTGGAGGGATACTACGTCACCAACAGTTTTAGAGTGGATAAATAGAGTTAGAGATATAGAAGCTATGGAAGACCTAGTTCTCTCAGCCAAGGGTAAAAATAAACAATACAAAGAAACGTGGAAGAGCTGGAATTTATTTAAAAATTCAGATGAGGGGAAAAGATTAATGACTGAACCTAATTAATGAAGAATCGGATACGCACAGGGGTAAGGGAGGGAGAGGATGGGGTTCCCCTTCTCTCTCCCCCTCTTTTATCTTTTTTTTATTTCTTCTTTTGGGGGGGGGGGAGCTGGAAAAGGGCGGATGCATCACTTGTCTCTGTGAGGACTAAGAAAAGGGTTAGAGTGGGAAGATTTAGTGAGGGAGTTTATGGGAGGGTCCAGAGCAAATATGTATGTATTTTTTTTGTCAAGAGAATTGTATTCATGTTTGATTTTGGCAGTGTATTAAAAAAAAAAAAAAAGTAATCAGTTGCAGCATGGCCCCACTCAGCTTAATGAAAGTTTTTGTATAGAATGACAATTGGATGCATTATTTAGTGTCACATCCAGTATTTGAAGCTAAAGAACAAAAACCCTTGTGGTTATAATTTTATTCAAATATTTTTATACTCTTCACGTGCCTAAAAAGTCCACCACAAGGGTTTTTTGTTCTTTAGCCACCAAACTCAATAAGTGAATTTGACAGGTGGTTAATGCAAAGACTTGTAGGCAGCCATGGCATATATATAGTGCCGTCTGGCTGTTATTTTACAGTCAGATGGGCAGAAGGCGCCATTGTGTTCTGACAGCCAGTTTCATCAGAATACCAAAACAATGGCTGAATACGACTAGTCTTCTGTCAATTTCCTATCTTGCATCTTTGATTTTTCAGACAAAAGAGCAGGGAGGTGAAGGGCCACCTGCAGAGCAAATTTTGGATTTGCATAGTGTATGGCCAGTTCAAAGTTTGCTTTCTTTAGACCCTGAGTAGAAAAACCTCCCTCCTGGAGGCAAATGTGCTACAGAGAAGTACCATGGAAGGCACTTTCCACATTTAGTTTATGAAGGATTGCACTGTTTATTTCTAAAACTGTATTTGTAAAGCCCATTTTTTTTATTATTATTACATGGAGTAGCAAACAGTTAAAACCTGTTGTTTTTTGCCATATGGGTCCCATTGAGTATATGTCCCTTCACCTTCTGTTTTGTTCAAAGAACAGAAATAGTAAATATCTCCAAAGATAGTGCAAAGTATTGTGGACCCACCTCTAAGAAAAATGCATCCGGCAACTTCAATATCCCATGTAAATCTTTATTTGCTACATGAAGGTCAAGATTAAAAACGCATGTGTTTCTGCATACTGTCTTGTTCACAGCATGTCCATTGTGGACCCACCCCCTGCGAGGGCATCTCTAGGACAGTTGGCACTGGAACTTTCGCTGCCAATCCACAATGCAAGGGGAGGAGTTGATCACCAATGAAGGGAGCATTAAATTACACTGACCAACAATGTGTGTGTGTGTGTGTGGGGGGGGGGGGGGGGGTCAATTGTACTGATACCAGGGGTGTTATAATTGCACACCAGTGTTGGAGGTTATTATTGCATCCACTGACACCAATGCTAGTGGTTTATTATTGCATTTACTAACACCAATGTTGGGGGGTTATTATTGCAGTTACTTACACCAATGCTGGGGGACTATTAGTGCATCCACTGACACCAATGCTGGTGGTTTATTATTGCACTGACACCAATGCTAGTGGTTTATTATTGCACTTACTAACACCAGTGTTGGGGGTTATTATTGCAGTCACTTACACCAATGCTGGGGACTATTAGTGCTGTTATGGCATTCACTGATACCAATGCAGGTGGTTTATTTTTGCACTTACAGACACCAATACTGGCGGTAATTGTACTTGCAGCAGAAGCAAAGTTGTGGGCGCTGAGGTACAAAAATGCAATGCTATTGTGCGCCCCTCCGCAGGTGTTGAGGGCCGCATCTGAGGCCCTCTATAATTTTCCGGTTGACTGCCACTGCAAAAGACAATTTTAAACAGATTTATAAACATTCAGCAAACTTACTGACAATAGTTTATTATTATGTCCTCAGTGAATACAAAATCAAGTAAAGATTCAGTGAAAAAAAAAGACAAAAATTTCAGAAAACTTTATTTTAAATTGGAACTGCGATGGAATAATAAATATATTTTTTATTCATATGTACATTTACACCAAATGTTACATTCCATGTTCAAAGTCTTTTTCTTTATTTTTCTTGCTTTACAAGGCAAAGAAAAAAAAGTGTAACTTTTGCTTTGTCATGCAGGAGATTATAAGTGTTTGCTACGAATTCATGTACTATCTTTGTTCTGCCATTTTATAAAATAATTGCATAAAGAAAGCGGTTTGCGTTTTTGTTTTCATTTTCATCATACTCCAGGATATGGAAGCACTCGATGCCACTGACAATGATAATTAAGACATCTTAATAGAAAGAAGTCCTTATCATTCTCACAATTCTTTTTACAACACATCCAGTCCTGTAGCATTACAATTCTTACCTTTGAAAATACTTCCATGTCTGAGGGAAAGGATAAACTCTTAGCAAGTATTCTTGTCTCCGGATACTTCAGTATTTTGAAAAGAGGTTTGATATGACACAGATATAGCTTGATCATGTGTTTACTTTTTTAACCAACAAGATTTTAGGGATTTATAACACAATATGAGCATCCATAAATGGCAACCAATCTACATTTTCCAGCAAAGAATAGTAATTTCAGTGGTTCCTGACTAAATGCTTGTTCCTCTGTGCTGTTAAAGTCCAAATGAACTTTCAATTTAAATTAGCTAAATACATTTCAAGTACATCAAAGCAAACTGCAGGTCTTTGTTTTCTTAAAAAAAAAAAAAAAAAAATCCAACTAAAAAAAGCATGCTGTGGACAAGGACACATGCTCTCTTTTGGAAACTGTGGTCTCACTGCAAAGGTCTGACGCCACACCTGTGGCATAGACCCATAGCTATGCAATCAGAAAAGCTTATGCTCCCTGCTATTTGGACTCAGCAGAGGGCATGGAAGACCTCTGTGGACAGATTGCTACTTACATACAGACAGCAAAAGTGTTTGTCTGCAGCATGCTGGCAGGGAAAAGGTTTTCCTATTTCTGCTTTGGCTGCTTTTTCACCACTTAAGGACCGCCTCACAACCATATACGTCGGCAGAATGGCACGGCTGGGCACAGGGACGTATATATATGCCCCCTTTAAGAGCCCAGCCGTGGGTTGCGCACCTTCCTCGTTCTTCACTGTGGTAATGTCAGTGATCGTTTGTTCCCTGATATAGGGAATGACGATCACTGACGTCACACGTTCAGCCCCACCCCCCTACAGTTAAAAACACACATGAGGTCACACTTACCTCCAACAGCGCCCCCTTGTTGTTAACTCCTTCAGTGCATTGTCATTTTCACAGTAATAAGTGCATTTTTATAGCACTTTTTGCTGTGAAAATTACAATGGTCCCAAAAATGTGCCAAAGTATCCGCCATAATGTCGCAGTCACAAAAAAAATCGCTGATCGCCGGCATTAGCAGTAAAAAAAAATATATTAATAAAAATGCCATAAAACTATCCCCTATTTTATAAATGCTATAAATTTTGTGCAAACCAATCGATAAACGCTTATTGCGATTAAAAAAAAAAAAAATAGGTAAAAGAATATGTATCGGCCTAAACTGCGGAAAAAAAATGTTCATATCTTTTTTGGGGATATTTATTATAGCAAAAAGTAAAAAATATTGCATTTTTTTTTTAAATTGTCGCTCTATTTTTGTTTATAGCGCAAAAAATAAAAACGAAAATCCAATTAGAGCAGGAGTTATCATAATGCATTTATAAAACTTGGAATAATAATCTGATTGTGTAAAAATGTTGTTATTGTTACCACTGGCTAAATAAACAAGAAAAAAACTGTGGTCTTATTTTTTAAGAGCTAATGCTAGAAAACACAGCAGCATCTAACAACCAATTAAAAACTTGTTTTGTTTTGAGTGCTGCAAAATGTAGTTGCTACAAGTTACTGTACATAACTTCTCTTTCCACAGCTTTATTCAGTAAATTCTCGATCATCTAGCATCAAGGTAAGTGAAAATAGGCAAATCAAACTAAAAAGTGATAAAAAAACATTTAAATGGAGAAGAGTAATCGAGAGAGACTTTTTTCATTCTTGCAGGGAATGTACCAAAATTCATTAGTGGAAAGCTCTGTAATAGCTTTGCATACTATATTCGCTGCCAATATAGCCCAATGGCCTTGTATAATTCGGAAACAAAATTAAAATTTGTAAAGTGCTAAAAGTACAACAAATTTAATCAAAAACCATGTTACAGTAAATCTCTGTTTTTGCTAAATATTCCAAGACACACAAAGTGTCCCCATTGCATCTAAATCTGCACATCCACTAATAATGCATTTGTATGAATCCCGACAGACTGTAAAAAACTAAAGTGGATGTAAATTTCAGTTATGAAATCTGAGCATATATCTGTAGTGTTTACTTATCTCTCTCCAAAGTGTAGTTTCTCTCTGGTGCTTTGTTCCTCTGTTACCAGCATGAGTCAATTCTGAGACGTTTTCCTTCCACATGAGATATAATTTGTGTTGGGGAGGGAGCTCAGCACAGAGCTTGTCTATTCACAACACAGTTCTTCTGCTATGTAAAGAGGCGTGTGCCTTTCCTCCAATCCACTCTCACACACTATAACTGCAGCCTCTCCACTAGAGCTGCACGATTAATCGTCAAGAATCGCTATCACAATCTTTTTCCAGTTGCGATTCTTGACACAGGGTTTCACGATCTTTGACAAGAAAATAATTTTCTCTCTGCACTTTGGTATGCAAAGAATTTCCTGCCTGCGCTCAGCCAAAAGTCAAAGTCTGGACAATCTGCCAGGTCTGAGCAGCCTGCCAAGTTTTTAAAACATTCTTTATCAGTGGAAAGTTAAGTCTAAACATTGTATCACATCAAAGGAATAAACTTCTGTATGTAAATTAGGAATGTTTAACCACTTAACCTCCCTGGCGGTATGATTCTTTCAGATTTTAGGTGCTAAAAGCGGTACCATTATTTGCAAGGGAAATTGGCGTTTTATACTGTAGGCTTGTAATTCTTAGGAATAACTCACTGAAATCTATCCAAACAAGAGTCTAATAGGCATCCTGGGTATGATTTTTTTTTTTCTTATTAAAAATTATAATATAATAAATAATTATAAAAAATTATAACAAATAATAATATAATTATAGTAAAAATTATTCAATAATGTAATCAAATCAAAATCACTGAAATTTGCTCAGTTGCAGAATTTTTGCTGTCATTATTTTTTTTTTTTATGACGAATTTCCCCACAAATCGCTATCGCTAAATTCTGCAAGTGATTCTGATTTATTATGGCTGTTTTTAGCTGCTCTAAAACAATTTTTGCCATAAAGGGACACTTTTGGTTGCTATGGGCAATCTACAGTTTGCAGGGAGAAAGAACAGTTTTTATTATATAAAAGGACATGTAGTGTACAGGGCAGACCACTAGGGTCATGGGGGGGGGGTGTATTTTTTACATACAGTACTGTAATCTATAAGAAGTGTTTGTTTACTTTTTTAAATTTGGCGCCGTTCCCCCCCCTACGTCGCGACGCTCGCAGGGAAGGGAATCGGCGGAACACACAGCATCAGGCGGACATCCGCCCGCCGTGTACTGCGGGGATTCATCGCTGGATCGCAGAGAAAAAGTAAGTAAACTTTTTTTCTGCATCCAGCGAGGCAAGTCCGTGTGTGGCACGGGGTTACCGATCGTAGCTTTAAAATCTCACCCCGTGCCACACACGGGAAGACCGCCAGGGAGGTTAAACACCAAACCTTTTTCTGACAGCTCTTTTCAAGTTAAAATCAATTTAAAAGCAGTTAAGTCTTGTTTTTACATCAGCAGTTCAGTCTTGTTTTTACAGTCTCATATTAAAATAAACAGACAATCCACTTGTAAAGGTAAGACCCCATAATAGGGACCTAGGCAAGCTGGGTGGACCTAGGATCACATGCACCTGAGATTTGCTAGTATTCTTTAGATATACAAAGCCAGTGGTAAGTTAGCTTGCCAGTAGTCAACTGTCACTCATTTGAAGGGACTATCCATCTTCTGAGACCAAATCCCTCTGTCCCTTGGTCAGCCTCAGTTGTCCCACATTTTCATCTAGTGTGTGTGATGTTATGCTGCAATAAACTTTTTATCCAACCTCTATATTAGTACATTTGTTATTTTGAAAGGCCAATTTAAAGAAATAATAGAGGTCAGAAAAACAATTGTAAGATTTAGCCAATCATTTTCTGCATATTAGTTATTTGTGGTCTGTGTACCCGGGCTGTGGCCAAAATATGTCCTTTGCCTACATACTAAATGTCGTTCCTATTTATTATTTCAGGACGTTGGAAGGTATGCCTCAAGGAATGAAACGCGTTGCTTTAGGATGCCAATGTTTGCAAAATATGAGTGTTTTATTAAGAAAGTAAGGCTTAATTTTTTTATCAACTTCTGCTAGTAATTTTTAAAGGGCCAGTCTCAACCTTGATGCTTCAGTAGTGGGTGGATACTGGTGGCCTTTATCACTTGATAACTTCCCATACCTCGCCAGTTTTAAGGTTTCCTCCACATAGATCCCAGTTCACCTTCTTGCTTTCTCTGCAGAACGCTGCAAATCTAGTGGTGGAAATATAACCTTCCTGTAACTACTATCAGCTGAATAGAGTGGCAAACTTGTGCAGAATTTTAAGTTCCAACATTCCTGGGATAAAAAACAAAACAGCATTCTACCCTGCTGAAATCTTCCCTAAATAAATGTATCAATTTTGGTTGGACTAACACTTTGGCCCAGATTCATAGAGCAATTACGCCTGTCTAACTGGTGTTAGACAGGAGTAATTTCAAATTTTGCGCGCCGTATCACTAGTTTGAATCCTCAAACCATGATACGGCGGCGTTGGGCTTCGATCCGAGAGGCTTACATCTTCGTAAGCCTTCGGATCTACGCTGCCATCTATTTGCGGCCGCTGGGAGGAGTTTGCGTCGTTTTGATGCGTCGGGATATGCAAATGTTTTTTTACGGCGATTCCCGAAGATACGAGTGGTCGTCGCAATCACTTTCGTCTATTTTTTTGTACGTAATGTTAGAGCAGCTTTTTGCTGCTCTAACGTTACGTAGCCCATGTTAAGTATGGCCGTCGTTCCCGCTTCGAATTTATTTAATTTTTTTTTTTGTTTACGTAACTCGTTCGGGACTAGGATCGCCCGTAAACGACGCTACCTAAACAACGAATGACGTCACGACGTGATTTCGCGCAATGCACGGCGGGAAATTTGGGAACGGAGCATGCGCAGATCGATCGCCGCGGGAACGCGCCTAATTTAAATGATTCACGCCCCCTACTCGTCTATATGGATTGCGACGGGAGAAATACACTACGCCGCCGTCGTTTAATGGACAAAATCTACCTGAATTCCACGTAGAGCCAGGTAAAATACGGCGGCATAGTGTATTTCTGATACGCTACGATAATCCATTTCTGTGTGAATCTGCCCCTTTAAATGCAACCTATTGACTAGAAAAACAGTAGAGGAAACCATGTTGTTATACCATACTAATCAATGAAGCCTATAACTAACAATAGAAAGAATGTAAGTTAAGTTTAGGACAATTAAGCTGGTAGATATCCTCCCCAAGTTGATACTTAAAGGGCATCCAGAATTTTTTTTTTATATAGTGTTGGATAGAGTATTGAAGCAATAAAGCTAATGTCCAGGTTTGCTTTTAAATAGTTTTTTTTGGGTCTTCCAGTGTGAGACGAAAGCTTCCTGTTTCACACCTGGAACAAAATACAAAGCTGCCTATGAATGGATGAGTGCTGCTCAGTCTGATGCTATTTTGTTCCGACTATAAGATAGGAAGGTGTCACCTCACACCTGGAACACCTTGCTGTTTACGGTATGTAACTCAAGCTACATACATTTTATTGAATGTCTCCAGCAGGTACACATTAGTGAAGAACATACTGTAGTTCGTATGGGCCACCTTGGCTCAAACAAACTATTTTAGGTGAAAGTAAACCTGGACATTAGCTTTAACATTCCTTTTGAGGTCTTTTTTTTTTGTTCCCTCTGAGGAAATGAATCCGCTCTGGTTGTCCTAGTGACAACTGTTGCTAGGACAGAAAGTGATGATAAATTAAAAATGTTGCCAACAGCCAATAGTCTGGATTTTACTAAATTTTGAAGAGATTTGCTGTCACTTCCTGTTGTGACCTCAGGATAGAAAGTGAAGAGAACTCTCCTTAACCACTTGAAGCCCGCGCTATAGCCGAATGATGGCTACAGCGCGGACCTGAATTTCCAAGCTGCTGTCAATTGACGGCCGCCCCTTAAGGCGTTCCCCGCGCGCGCTCCAGAGCGCGCATCGGGGAAGCTCTGTGTTGGCCGTGTCCCTTTGGACACAGCGAATCACAGATCGCGGCAAATGGCCAATCAGAGTGGCCGTTTGCTATGCGATCTGCGTGGCCAATGAGAGATGATCTCATATGTAAACATATGAGATCATCTCTCATTGCCGTTTTACACAGAGACAGCGTCCTGTCTCTGGAGAGGAGACTGATCTGTGTCCCTTGTACATAGGGACACAGATCGGTCACCCCCCCTCCCCCCACAGTTAGAACACAATGTAGGAAATACATTTAACCCCTTCCTCACCCCCTAGTGTTAACCCCTTCAATGCCAGTCACATTTATACAGTAATTAGTGCATATTTATAGCACTGATCGCAGTATAAATGTGAATGGCGCCAAAAATGTGTCGGCTATAGCGCAAAAATGTGTCAAACGTGTCCGATGTGTCCGCCATAACGTCGCAGTCCCAATAAAAATCGCAGATCGCCGCCATTTCTAGTAAAAAAAAAATAATACAAAATTATAATTCTGTCCCCTATTTTGTAGGCACTATAACTTTTGCGCAAACCAGTCGCTTATTGTGATTTTTTTTTACCAAAAATATGTAGAAGAATACATATCGCCCAAACTGAGAAAAAAAAATGTGTTTTTTTTTTATTTATTTTTTATTGGGCTATTTATTATAGCAACAAGTAAAACATATTGGGCCAGATTCAGGTAGATGGGCGAATCTTTATTTTGGAGTAACTTTTCTCATTTACGTTACTCCGCCGAAACTTTAGGAGCAAGTACTGTATTCACAAAGCACTTGCTCCTAAAGTTGCGGCGGCGTAGCGAAAATGAGCCGGCGGAATTCAAATTGGGCGGGTAGGGGGCGTGTAGTATTTAAAATATTCGCGATCCCGCGGCAAACGTACTGCGCATGCGTCGACTGTCAGTGCGCATGCTCCAAATTCTGTCAGTGAACGTCAATGACGTCAATCCCCATTCACGGACGTTTTATGCATATGACTCAAATTTTTTTAAATTCTGCTTACTGAAAACAGAAACGCCGGCTCAAAGTGAGAGTTAGGCTGGAGTATCACTGATACTCCAGAGTAACTCTACCTGAATATGGCCCATTGTATTTTTTTTCAAAATTGTCGCACTTTTTTGTTTATAGCGCAAAAAATTAAAACTGCACAGGTGATCAAATACCACCAAAAGAAAGCTCTACTTGTGGGGAACAAAGAACGTCAATTTTTTTTGGGAGCCACGTCGCACGACCGCGCAATTGTCAGTTAAAGCGACGCAGTGAGGCAAGCTGAAATTTCACCTGGGCAGGAGGGGGGTATATGTGCCCAGTAAGCAAGTGGTTAATGGGAGACAAAAAAAACAAAAAACCTTAGAGGTGTTTCAAGCATTTAAATGTTGCCTTTGTATTTGCTTTAACTTTGCAAAGGTGCCATGTACAATTCAGAAGAATGTGAAAAAATGTGATTCATCAATCTATTATGCACAGGCACTTTATAACATTCGCAAATGCATATGTAAAAATCCAAGATGACAAGGTAAAAAGGCACTAAGACACTTCTGGTTCAGAGTGTTGTCTGGCATCTGCTCACTACGGGCACAGCAGAGCAAGGGGACAGAAAATGGACAGTAAACTCACTCTAACACCTGCATTAACAGTGGGAGAGGGGGCACCCTCCCCCATCCTTGCACTGGGAGCTAGACAAACTTTTCCCAGGACTGCACCATAGTCATTTCAACCAAGGACTGAAAGCAACTATGTGACTGTGATGCAATTTGAAGAGATTTGTGTCTTAATTAGATGTTAGAATGTCATTAACCACTTAAGACCCGGACCAAAATGCAGGTAAAGGACCTTGCCCCTTTTTGCGATTCGGCACTGCGTCGCTTTAACTGACAATTGCGCGGTCGTGCGACGTGGCTCCCAAACAAAATTGGCGTCCTTTTTTCCCCACAAATAGAGCTTTCTTTTGGTGGTATTTGATCACCTCTGCAGTTTTTATTTTTTGCGCTATAAACAAAAATAGAGCGACAATTTTAAAAAAAATGCAATATTTTTTACTTTTTGCTATAATAAATATCCCCCCAAAGTATATAAAAAAACATTTTTTTTCCTCAGTTTAGGCCGATACGTATTCTTCTACCTATTTTTGGTAAAAAAATCGCAATAAGCGTTTATCGGTTGGTTTGCGCAAAATTTATAGCGTTTACAAAATAAGGGATAGTTTTATTGCATTTTTATAAAAAAAAAATTTTTTACTACTAATAGCGGCGATCAGCGATTTTTTTCGTGACTGCGACAATATGGCGGACACTTCGGACAATTTTGACACATTTTTGGGACAATTGTCATTTTTACAGCAAAAAATGCATTTAAATTTGCATTGTTTACTGTGGAAATGACAGTTGCAGTTTGGGAGTTAACCACAGGTGGCGCTGTAGGGGATGTGTGCCTATGTGTTGTGTTTACAACTGTAGGGGGGTGTGGCTGTAGGTGTGACGTCATCGATCGCGTCCCCCTATTACAGGGATGACGCGATCGATGCTACAGCCACAGAGAAGCACGGGGAAGCCGTGTGTACACACGGCTCTCCCCGTTCTTCCGCTCCAGGGACGGATCGCCGCACTGCAGCGGCGATCGGGTCCGCGAATCCCGCGGTCCCGGTCCTGGAGCTTCGGACCGGGTCGCGGGCGCGCGCCCGCGGGCGCGCGCCCGCGACCCATGGCTGGGTACTAAAATCAACGTATATATACGTTGATGTGCCCAGCCGTGCCATTCTGCCGACGTAAATGTGCAGTAGGCGGTCCTTAAGTGGTTAAAGAGACCTGAAGGACAGGCAAGAAAGTCTGAAAAGGTTACAGTTTAGCATTATATGGTTAATTGTACCATGTAACATTGAACTTGGATTTATATATAAAAATTAAAGCCTGAAAAGAATCAAGTGTCAGTGAATATAACTTGAATTTATAGCAGCCTTATTCTAGATAAGTGATGACTGTGTTGTGCAAAGAGAGGTTACATAGTTACATAGTGGGTAAGGTTAAATAAAGACAATAGTCCATCCAGTTCACCCTGTGTAGGTGTACATGTGTCAGTGTCTATAATTATTTGCCATATCCCTGTATGTTGTGTTCTTTTAGGCCGCGTACACACGATCAAATTTATCTGCTGAAACCGGTCCGATGGACCGTTTCAGCAGACAAATCCAATCGTGTGTACGAGCGAGCAGACAGGTTTGTCCATCGGACAAATTTCAAAGCATGCTTTGAAATTTGTCCGCTACAAACCTTGATGCATGTGCAGAACTTTCATCATACCCCTAGACATGCTACAAAGGTAACACGCCGATCCCAAATCTAACCAGCAGGCTCCTGCGGGGGTAGTGCTACATAACAAAGAAATCTTTAGCTGCAAAAAGCATACATTACATACATTCCATGACTAAAGACACAGAAAGTGGGGAAAGCACACATGCAGAACATTTAAAAGTGCTTATGAATAGTTGAAAGTGCTATAAGTGCAGTGACAATTTATTTAGCAATTCTGCTAGCATATATATATATATATATATATATATATATATATATATATATATACATCAAATATAAAAGCTGAATTCTAGGTGCAAAAACTGTCATTGAAATATATTCCTTAATAGCCACAAAGAATATATATAAGTACCTTTGCAAACATTTATGCCTCATAAAGTATCAGTGGCACCATCACTGGGCTGTACAACCCATGCAGAGAGCAGAGCTGTGGGAGGAACCCAGTAGGCCCACCCACTACAGGCTACATGCAGGAAACTACAGGAGGGGGCAGATACAAGACCAGAAAGAGCAGCAGTGATTGGTCTTTAATCCTGGGAGCTCCTACACAGAGGAAACGTTTAACGCTGCACAGAATCTGAAAAAATACACAAAGCATCACATGATTCAAGTAACAATACATATGCCTCCTGTGTCCTGGAGTTCAACTTTAGGATGGCCAAGGAGTTACAGATATAGGGAGAAATTGAACATTGTTGACCCACCTTTAGTTGATATCTCAGCTTTGCATAAATGTGGGACCAGGTTTCAAGTTTCTGCCCCTTTCCTTAGAATGTCACTAACACAGATGATGCATGTCTGGCCCATGTATTGGGGTTTTGCCTTTAATAGGTCTCTAAATCCTGGTTTCTGTCTCCATCTCTGACTCTTTGCGCCTACCTGTCGAGATCCCACTCCCCATGTTCTTTCATTCTATATCATAGAGAATGTAGTAGGGGAAGTGGGGCTACATGACAGGTTAAGACAAAACTGAGAGATTCAGTAAGAAGATCTCCTGAGAGATAAAGGAGGTTCATATATCCATGAATAGCCAACCAAGCAGTTTTATATAGACCAACCCTTTAAAGAAGAATATCCAGGTATGGATATTTTTACATAAGTATGCAGGGGGGATTTTTGCATAAGATATCTGTGGCATCCCCCCTGGAAACTGGAACTTCATTGTAGTAGGCACCACAGTACCTCTACTAACGTCTGGGTTCCATGCCGAGTGGCTGCCCTGCTGCATTGTAAACACAGGAGGTCAACCTGTGGCAGGGTGCCATTCAGAGTATGCTTTGCACTTTCTCAATGATTGCCACCACCCCACCTCTCACCTTCTTTCCAGCTTCTACATCTAGAGGGATGCCACAGGTTTGGTATATGCATAGTTACATTGGTCCACGCAAAGCAGGATATACAAAAAAGGTATACAAAAATCTTCTGCGCTTGAAATTGGTACTCAGATCCTGTAGGCTCTTGTTTCTTTTACTCCAATCTTGACTTATACGGACATATAAGTCAAGATTGGAATAAAAGAAACAAGAGCCTACAGGATCTGAGTACCACTTTCAAGCGCATGAGATTTTTGTATGTTTGTAAAAATATCCATACCTTAAATTCTTATTTGAGGTGTCCAACAGAAATGGGAATGGATAATGCATTAAAACACTTTGAAATAAACTAAATACAAATTAGACAGAAGTAGATGAGATGGCTTCTGATATCTTAAAGCGGAGTTCCACCCAGGAAAACAACATTTGGCCATATATCCTAAAAAAGAAAAAAAATGTATACTCATCCGAAATACCTGTTGCTATGCAGAAGTCCGTAATCTGCCTCTTCCCGACCGCGGTGTGTTTTCTTCTGCTTCTTCTCCTTGTGAATGGGGCGCGCTGCTTTCTGGGAACTGTGTGTGTTCTCAGAGAGCAGCCGCCCATTCACAAGCCGGCGTGAGACTCACGCAGGCGCAGTGGGAAATGGGCAGTCAAGCCGTAAGGCTTCACTGCCTGTTTCCCCTAGTGTGAATGGTGGCGCGGGACCTGGATCGATCTCGTGGGACTGTCATCGTGGGACTGTCATCGGGGGGGGGGGGGGGGGGGCCATCAGCGCGGACAAGTAGGACAAGATAAGTGTCCTTATTAAAAGTCAGCAGCTACACTGTTAGTAGCTACTGACTTTAAAAAAAAAAAATTGCGGGTGGAATCCCGCTTTAAATCCGAAAATGTAATAATGTGAAAAAGATAAAAAATAATTGTATTTATTACAGTATACCTTTCTATATAATATTTAGCAGAATACTAGTATAAAGCACGCAGCTGTGGTGCAGAGACGAATCCTGTACATTAACCCAACCATCCAATCAGTTAATAACGATTTAGTGTTCTGAATAGGACTGTCTTTAAAATAAGCTCTGAATACTGTGTATTTTAACAGCAGTGCCCTCCTTACTGCAGCTATATAACTAAAATAAAATGTTATGATAATTTTAGGGCCCCGCTTGTGCCAATCCTATTGGACGTACCTGCCTTATGTTACAAACTGTACAGGGTGGTATACGCTGAGTAATGTGTCTACATGGGGCAATCAGCTGTAACACTTGCTATTTTGGGATTGTATATGAGAAAAATATGAACAGAATTTTTTTTTTGTATATTGATTCAAAATTGGTAAAGAGAACAATAAACTTAAAACATAGCAATAAAAGGTTAAGCAACAATCCAGGTGATTGGATCTTGGGAATACATGGCCAAACCATCAGCAGCATGTATTTTAAAACTTGTTCAATTCTGTTAAAACATTAAAGTAATATTTTAAAGAGTAACTTTTGTTGAGAAAAGGAAATTCCCCTCTAGATGATTAATGCACTTTGTAAGGATTACAAAAAAATTGTTGTAGATTCCTACCTTTTGTTATTCTGAAGAAATAACAGTTTTTGTCCATGGGTAAAATGATTGTAAATGGGAGAGACATTTTTGAATTATCAATCAGCTGCTGCACTTGCAGGCTTGTAATGAGGAAAGTTGCAGGATTGGCATCCGTTTAGACATGATTTCCCTTTGGGAGTATCTCACCAAATATGATTTTTTAGTTGCAGGTGATGCCTAAAATCAGAATTATAAGTGCAGACTTCTGGGATCATCAGTGAGCCAATTACATAAACAGGAAATTACATTCCTGGAGGGAGTTCCATACACCATCTGTGTACAGCATGCCTCCATTGCATCACATTTTGCAGAAAATTACAGCATTGCAAGATTCAAAAGGAAAATAATTTTTTAATAACATTCAATTACAATATGTACATGCTATATTATTATTATTATTATTATTTTTTTGCATTTTTTTCCCCCCACAAAAGTGGAGTTTAACCTTTAAAGAGGCAAACAAGCAGACTAATTAAATGTAGTACATTTGGATGACACTAGATGGCAGAATAGGCATATAAAATATAGTCCTGGCTACCACACTAGAGAACAGCACATACTGCCTCTGTAAGTTAAACATTGGTCTATTTTTATTGTGGCTTAATGGTTTCTTGATAAATTAAAAGAAAACAACAATCAAACATAATAATTTAAGACAGTTTAAGAGCTGGTTCACACAGGGGCGGCTTCAAAGTCAGACAACTTGTAAGCCGCCCCATACAGCGCAGACTTCAGCGCAGCTTGCAAAACGATTTCTGTATAGAAGTCAATGCAAGCCACTCTGAAGTCACCCCAGAGTAGTACAGAAACCTTTTTCTAAGTCTGAGCAATTTGAGTCGCTCCTATTAGAACGTCCCATTGTACAGAATGGAGCGTGATTTGTCAGGTGGCTAAGTCGCCTGACAAGTCGCCCTGTGTGAACCCGGGTCTAAAAAAAGGATGCTGAACTATGCAGGGAAGGTTAACTACATTTATAATGGACATGAAGGACCTCAGCTATGGGGAAGGATTAACTGAACTTAATTTATTAAGATAATTTAGTAAAAAAAACTAAATAATCCACATAAGAAATTTGCCGAAAAGCTGTTCATTTTAAAGGGCACTCTTGTGCTTGGAGAAGAAAAGGGTTATCATCCGTATTCCTTGCCCAAATCTCTTGCATTTAGTTTGCTTATATTTATGCGTACAAGCTTACGTAATTAAAATAAATTCTAGCTCTCAGAATGGAGTGTTAACCTCTTCAAAATTAACATTTTATGCGTGTACGTGCGTAAAAAATACCGGAAACTCAGATTCCTCTATTTTTTTTTTAACTCATCTATACGTAGTGCATGTTTACGTGCCTGTGTGTACAGGCAAATTGAAAACAATGGGCTGTGTTTAGATCAGTATAAAATAATTCTGTATGCCTAGAAATGCTTAGTTTTTAGGCATCGGTGTGCAAAAGGTCTAAACACAGAGAAAGACAGAGCAGGGTACAAAAAAGAAACAGTATGATAGAGTGTACAATAATATGTTTTCTGAAAAAGAATATATAATAATATAGAAAAATAACCAAATAACAGCACAAGAAAAAGGTGTTAAAAGACCACTTCAGACTCAACATTTACATAGACAACAGAACATATGCATCTGGCAATGGGTACTAAATAGGATATATCTTCATGCAGTCCCCTCACAATTTATAACTTTTCAAGTTCTATATATATTTTTCGATTGCTTTTATGGTTTCAGATTACTCATTGTTAGTGATCAGTGCTTTTCGAAAAGGGATTTCCTAACATTCCTCACTTAAAATTACCGTATATGAGATGCTTGTTAACCTCATTGACCTTACACTATTACTGACTAGTTAAAATATTAATATCTTTATACCAAGCCCCAAATGGTTTACTGGTACATAAAGAATCTGTCAAACCAACTTAATACATATTTTTTTCACCTGATATTATTTGAATGCCTTTTATCATCTCTATACTGCTTTCATCATACAGACGACCCCTCAAATTGAATTTTTTTTAACCAAAGAGCAACAAAAAAAAGAAAAGGAAGGATCTCTAGAGATCTCTATGTCTAAAGAAACAACACTTGGTTTTAAAAGGGAATTTTTTCTGCAAAAAATTAGTTTTAAACAGATTTGATTGGGTGCATGAAACCATCCTGAAACAGATAACATTATTGTTAAAAGTAAAAGTCTCTGAACTGTTTGACAGGATAAACTTTTTGGAGACATACCTTAAGTAATTGCCAAAATGGCTCTGCAAAATCAAAGCAATTGTTCAAAATACTGAAGTACAAGAATAAGGAGTATCATCATCACCACACCTACCTTGTATTCTTGACAGCTTCAAATATAAAACCATCTTAATATCGTCATAATACAGAGACACAAAAAGACATTGCCTAGATCTGGAAGACTGCAAGGAATCTGTACACCTAAACTATGAACAATAAAGCTCTTTTGGCGCTCATCCATTTTAACTTTACTGATACACCAGCTCCTAAATTACTGTACACTACAAATTGAACAATATGTTAGTTATTATCAAATTTTCTTAGGCCACTCTATTACAAAAGGTTAAAGAAATAAGGCAAAGTCCAATGATAACTAAATTAAGCGATTGTCAGCCAATTAGATCACCTGCTGCCTCTGATAGCATTTAGGACATATAATCTTAGGCTGGGTTTACACATGTGCATCCGTGGATTCATGTCTGGGCTCCGCTGCATGTCTGTTCACCGGTTTAGGTGCGATTCAGGTCCGAATCTTTCCTAAAACCGCACCTGAACTGGACCCTAACATGCACAGGACCCTTTTTCAATCCAGGTTCAAAGTTCATATGGGCAACAGCAAGTGAAAAGCAATATGTACAAAAAACGTAGTATTTAGAGCTTTGAATAGTTATGTTGAAGCTTTTAGGGGCTCATTCACACTTGTGTGTATTGACAACACATATTAAATCCTGCATTACTGTCTGTTGCTGCAATGTACGAAATGCACCTACTCTATGTGTGGTGCTTTGCAGTGCTATTCATTGAGATAACCACACTGTACCACACTGTATTGCATGGAATTGAAAGTGTAAATGAGCCCTTGAGCATACACAAGCTCTAATTTTGGGAGGGTAAAGACCCCTTTTACATGGGGGGAAAGTCGGAAGCGGATCCGCCCGCTTAGCAGGGGATCTCTTTGCTGATCCCCATTGAGCAGACAGATGACAGATTCGTGTCCACTCTGCATCAGTGGACCCAGCCCGATGTTCTCTATGGGATGGTCGGATGGAAACTGACCATCTGTCTATTTCCATCTGACTGTCATCCAATCCACCGACGGATGGGGGACAGATCCCCATCCATCTGTTTCTTAGTGGACCGGATCGGATCAAATGCTGGCGGGTGTCAGCGGTCTGCGGTTCCATAGAGAATAATGGAGGGTCTGATTGGGTCCACCTAACAGGTAGACCTGATTGGAACATCCATGTGAAAGAGACCAATCATAGATCTTAATGGAAGTATTGTCTGTGTTTCTAAACAAGCAACTTGCAGGCTTTTATTCAGTCTGCAAGTAGTGCTGAAGCCTACTAAATCCTGCCAGCAGCTTGTTTAAAGTAACAGTCAGTATTTTCATTAACATCTGTATTTATCAGTATTACCAAACTGGAGCTGAAGGTTCCTTTAAGAACTTTAACAAAGCTGGCCAAGGCTTGCTGTAAGCTTTGAAAATACATTGCTGTAGATGACTGTACACATTGCTCATTCACATTCTGAAACCCTTAATTTAAAATGAATGAGAGGTCATTCTCTTTCTCTATTCTGGAGTTAAAAGTGGAGCTTTAGTCAGAAAACTTAGTCCTGCTAAATCACTTCATGCTGGCCCCCTTTTGCAGGTGTAGCTATGTAAAACAATACAAATAAGTGCCTATACTGTTTTAAGTCCAGTAAGGCTGCATTCACACCTGAGCGTAGCATTTTCGGACGTTTTTTCCGGCGTTTTGTTGCGCTTATTCACACGTATTCGCGCATTTGCATACATCGTTGTCCGACGTTTTTGAACTTCAACGTTTTTTATTTTAGCCAATAGGAAAAATGATCATCTCTTTCATCACTTGTTGCTATGTTGGTAGATTTTTTTATCTTCTGCCTGGGTGAAATGTTCTATTGACTAAAGCGTCAAAACACCCATAGAAACGCTTGTTGTCGCGCTCAAGCGTTTCCATTACTTTATATGGGAATAGAAAATTCTAAAATGCCCAAATGCGCCCAATTCGCGTGACAAAAAAGAGTCCGGAACTTGTTTAAGCTTCAGGCGTTCGGCGTCAGGCGTTTTGGAGTGGAGATGTGAACCATCTCCATAGAGAATAATGTATTTGTTCCCCTCTGGCGTTTTATAGCTTCATGCTTCAGGCAACAAAACGCTCAGGTGTGAATGCTGCCTAATGCACTGTCTCACCCTGCTCTGAACATGCTCAGTTGCTCTCTATTTTTGGCATTGTGCTAAAAAACAGAGCCACCTAGAGGCCAATCTGCTGACAGTCTAAAGATTTTCTGCTGCTTAGGGCCTCTAGGCTTTAGCAAAATGGCAGCCTTTAGCAACAAGAAATAGAAGAAATGCTGGAGGCAATTTACAGCACACAAATTTTGGTAGTATAATTGTTAATGTGGAATGTATGTTCCTTGCTAAAGAACATTATTTATTAAGTTTTTATGGGTAAAGTACCACTTTAACTCCAAAAATTCAATTATCATATGCACACCTGGCCAAACAATCTCAATATTGCAATAGGAACTACAAAACGCCCAGATAACAGATCTTGCGGTGCTCAGATGTAATCAACAAAATTCATCCACAGTAGGAAATTGAAAAGATACACAGTAGTACAATCAATTTAATTGATTGATGCAGTGTACTTCATAGTATGTAAAAAGTGAAAAAAAAAACAAAACATCAACAATCATTTGATGGGTGAGCTGCATCAGTAAGCACAGCAGAATCTCGCTCACTTGATCTTGATTTTCAGTATGACCAAACACCATGAATTTAGGGCCTCATGATGCAAACCATGAAAGTAGGGCTTCCTGATTCTTGCTTTTGGGGTTTTAAGCAGGGAATTTTAAAAAGGTTACACACTGCTTCTGACTACAGCAGCGCGTGCAGATCTTTTCATTTTCAATACTGGGGTTTCCATATTCTAACATTTATCTCCATATGTCTGTGAAGGTTCTCAGTTATTTAGGTCATAGTATAGCTAGTAGTAGTTAGTTACATTAAACTTAATTTGATCTGTTAGGTTGAAAATGTTTTTCTGCTTATCCAAACAGCTTCTTCAGTACTGATGAGTAGGGACGAGCTTTATCTTCTGGTCGAACATAAGTTTGCCAAATAGCGAACAGGATTTTTTTTTTTAAACTGAATTTTTTTCGGGAGCAGTGATTTTAATAATACTTAAAGTGAAACAATAAAAGTGAAATATTCCTTTACATTTCGTACCCGGGGGCTGTCTATAGTATGCCTGTAAAGTAGCGCATGTTTCCCGTGCTTAGAAAAGTCCCTGCACAAAATGACATTTCTAAAGGAAATAAAGTCATTTAAAACTACTCGTGGCTATAATGAATTGTTGGGTCCCGGCAATACAGATAAAAGTAATTGAAAGTAATAAAAATAAAAAAACAACATGCCCCCCCCCCAATCTATTACCAGGCCATTTGGGTCTGGTATGAATATAAAGGGGAACCCCGAACCAAAAAAATTACCAGGCCCTTCAGCTCTGGTATGGATATTAAGGCGTAGGGGTTCCCCTCAAAATCCATACCAGACCCTTCAGGTTAAAGGGGGCTTCCAGATTCCGATAAGCCCCCCACATGCAGACCCCCACAACCACCAGGCAAGGGGTGTGGGGATGAGGCCCTTGTCTCCATCAACATGGGGACATCCACCCCATGTTGAGGGCATGTGGCCTGGTACAGTTCAGGACTGTGGGCTCTCTTTTCCTGCGACCTGCCAGGTTGCATGCTTGGATAAAGGTCTGGTATGGATTTTTTGGTAAAACCCCACACCATTCTTTTTTATTTTGGCTTGGGTTCCCCTTAAAATCCATTCCAGACATGAAGGAATTGGTATAGATTTTGAGGGGGACCCCTACGCCATTTTTTTTAAATTTGGCGCTGGGTTTCCATTTAATATCCATACTAGACCTAAAGGGCTTGGTAATGGAATTTTGGGGGGACCCCAACGCATTTTTTTTGGTTCAGGGTTCCCCTTAATATTCATACCCATGTGGTTTTTTTCAACTACTTTTATCTGTACTGCCGGGAACCAACAATTCAATATAGCAGCAAGTAGTTTTAAATTACTTTTTTTTAATTTAAAGGAATATTTCACTTTTTTTGTTTCACTAAGCATTATTAAAATCACTTTTTTTTGCATTGATACATGTCCCCTGGGACAGGACTCAGGTCCCCAAACACTTTTTATGACAATAACTTGCATATAAACCTTTAAAATTAGCACTTTAAAGGTGTTCGAACAAATTTTTGCCTGTTCACATGTTCTGCTAAGAACCGAACCGGGGGTGTTCGGCTCATCCCTACTGATGAGTGTCAGGAACATACCCCAGCATTTATAGCAAAACTAGAAACTCTGTCATCTCATTCCTGTCACAATGGATTGTGTCAAGACAGATATTGATTGTTCAAGTACATGATGGAAAGTGTAAAATGTTTGTGTAACCACCCTGTTCTAATTACATAATCAAATACCATGGTGTCATTAATTTTGGGACAGGTGTTAACAATTATAGTTACCAGGCTGAAAGTGTGAACTGTTGTCAAACAAATGCACCAACATAAGAGGGTAAACTCTGTAGGTCAGGTCAGTGTCAGTGTTATTTACACCTTAAGGGACAGAGAGGACAACTAATTTGCAAGGGGAGAAAGAGGCCATCTACTGTACTTCAAAATGTAACAAGCCCCCCCCCCCAATGGTCCAGATTCCTCCAACTTATCGGTGACTTTCGAAGAATGGAATACCTAATGGCTACTGTACACAATATTATATCACAATTCAAAAACGTTTGGGAACCACGTGATCAGGCGGAATATGCGACACCTCCACCAGATCCTACATCTTAAAATATACAACTACTTACCTCCCAGCCTTCTTTCAGGTCTCCCTTCTAAGGCACATACTGTATGGTATCCCTTAAGGCTTTCCTGACTTTACTTGTTTTAAACATGGTAAATTGGAGTATGTACGACCTTTGTTTTACCTCTTGTTTTGTTTATAAATTGATTGCAACTCTATATGCCCTACAGTTAGCTCCAGCAATCTGTAAATGTGGAAATTTTTCTTGTACACCATACCTTTTGTTACATACGTCATGTTTGATTTTTGTAACCCTTTCTTTTTTGCAAAACGAATAACATTTTTATAAAAAAAATGTAACAGGGATCCATAAACAGGGAAGGGGGCCTTCAACTCCATATGTTCCCACATAGAATGCCATTCTAACCTCTCTGACAAGGCGATTTGGCAATAATTCATACTTTCAGCCACATTCAGACCAACACCTGTCCCATGATGCCATGGAATTAGAACAAACTTTTACATATCCCATAATGTTCTTGGACAATCAACATCTGCTACAACACATTCCATTTAGACTAGATCAAGGGGACTGAGATAACGGTGTGACACTAAATATGTTGATGACATTCATTAGAAACAAAGAAGCTTCTGGAATACGCAGCAACATTTCTTCAATATTACAGAACAAATTCCATTGAATGTAACTACTATTACCTATCCATCTCTATATTTTACAAGGATGGATTTTTGAAGGAATAGCCACAATCTAAGAAATTTTGATAACCATAACATTTTAGAACATGTACTGTAATTATTAAGAGCTAGTCATTACTTTATTGCAATTTCTAACATATAAAATTTAGAACCACCATAGTCTGGACTTCATTTTCATAAATATCAGGATTCTAAAATAAATCCCACAACTTCTCTAAATCTATTCATCTCCATAAATCTCGGCTCACGGAGCCCAGTTTGTAAGCTGTAAGCAAATTAAATCTTTAAAATACTAACATTATTTAGTGTGCATCTTAGAATATACTTAGGCATGACTATATGTTGCATATTTTACATATTTTTACCCCCGGCACTTCTCTGGATTTTACCAGCAGTATTCTGGATCCATTCTGGAGCAGCAATCTCTATCCCATTCCCTCTTTATGGAATACTTAAGGCCTATGTACATCATCAAAACCCCTTTCATTAATTTGAAAGCCCCCACTTCTTAGATATATGTAGATATATTGCCACATTCTTAAAATCATGCATTTCTGCATTGCTATTGCACAAACTTGATACTGAGTTTTTTTGTTTTGTTTTTGTAGATAACAATTTTTTTGTGTGTTTCCATTTCTTCAAATTTTTGTCTCCATTTCTTCAAAACTGCTTTTTATGTTATCCCATGTGTTTCATTTTGCATTTATCTTTGCTCTGTAGTAACCTGTCCTTCCATCATTTTCCTTGAAATTTTATGATTTCTAAACAAATTGGTGACATTTGTGTCCCCGACATATAGAAGCAAAATGCATGGGGTACACATATGCTAAGCACAGTAAAAGTTCCACTTCTTAATATTTCCATTAATCACATTTCTTCACTCCCTTCTCTTTGCTTGCGCTTCAATCTTCAATTTCCATTCCAAACTTAAGTTTTTTTTTCAAAATACTGAATTTTATTATGTCTGTTTCCCTCCCCCAACCTGCTTCCCCTTCACTGCTTGTGAACATCCTCGCTACGCACAATCTTGTAGATGATCCAGTAGAATGTATTGAATATAAGAAAAACCAAAGGAAAACCGATCCTGGACACCTTGTCGATTTTTTTGGCCCGGGCGATAAACAGCTTGCGCATCTCATCATCAGTTTTAGTTTTCGGACCAGGGGGTGCGGAACTGGTGGGGTTGTTGTTGTTGTTCCCCTTTACGGAGATCCCATCTTTGGCCTGGAGACATGCAGGGCCCATTCCATAAGCGGCAAAGCTGAAGCGCCCTTCACCGGTGTCATCCTCCTGTAAAAGATTAAGCATAGGGCTCTACTTAAAATAAGACAGGATCATTGCACCCTCTCCATCAGGCTCTCCCATCCTTACTTCCCTAGTCTTCCTGAAATTGTGTCATTTGGGCATCCACACAAATAAAATTTGGAATTATATGAAAAATTAAAGCTGAGTTAAGCTCTACATAATAACACCCATCATTTCAAGGTGCATCAAAATGACAGGTTTCCAATGTCCTACTTGTCACATCAATGTAAGAATGAATCATGCCACTAATACAGCCTGCCCCCTGTCACTAATCAGCAGTTAAAGAGTGCTACTATTTCCGGAGGAGTGGCAATTGTGCTGCATTGGTCTGACATACTCCCATGCGGCTTGTTAGACATTTCTTATATATTCACATTAACTTTTCTCTCAGAATCCATAATTGCCATCAGTTGTGGCCGCTCCATTAGGGGCACAGGGACGCCGCCCCCCTGATCCATGTGCCCGACCCCTAATCTACATACAGGGCACCGGATGCATAAATTCCAATGGGGTTTCTTCTTTTTTGAAGCACATGTTTAGAGCCTGAGGCTCTAATTGGCTTTAAAAAGGGTGGCCTCGGGACGCAGAGCACTGTGCCCTGAGCCCACCCAGTTGTGTGACAATAATAAATTAATATTTACTATTGTCTTCCTGCTTTTCCTCGCAGCCAATCAGGAAGCGGGTCCTGAGACCCAATTGGCTGAGAGGAGAATCGACCGTATTCGCCAGGCAGGGGGGAGGATGTAGGACGAGATCAGGAAGATGGCAGCCTTCATTGGAGTGCTCTGCATGGGCGCCAACACAGAGCCCGACCACGTGAGAACCACCTCTGGGGGAAGGGCATTTGTGTGGTTGGATGTTTTTTAAAGCCCACCCCCTCCAGCTGCCACTAATTGCCATGTTTTCCATAGTTATCAAAAATCTAATTTGCATTCCCTTTGACAGAACAGCAAAAACAGGTTATTTGCAACCCATTTATATCTTGGCATGCTTAAAATACAGACATTTGTTCTAAGAATTTTAATGCATATACATTCACACATTTAATATTTTTTTTCTGAACTCTTAATTGTGTAGTATTTTAGTAGGATCAATTTGCAGCTGTTGTTAATGGTAAAAATCCAAAAGCTTTTAAATAACTTTGTTGATTTACCTGCAAAAACATTTGGTACACATGTCTCCAAAGTGGAAATTATTGGTGACATTTGGCAAAAAGGTTTGGTGTTGTCATAGCAAAGGCATCAGCTTGAGGAATTAAAGAGTAAATGCCACAAAGCAGATTACATATCTAATGCTGGGGATGAATTTTCAAATCATATTTCCTTGTTTAAATGTTATATGATTAACCCTTCCTTTTCCAGATATTCTAGATTACAGTGATCAAACTTCAGTATAGATATAGTCAATCAAGCATCTGTTTTGCTGCTTTACAGCATGGTGCTACACTATGACTTATTCAGGCAGAGATATAATTGACAAGTAAATTAAGATGAAATAAATGTAAATACATTTGAATGGCACAGGTCTCAGTACTGGAATTTTCCTAGGGCATTTTTAAAGGGGCTGCATCAGTCCTTATCTTTTCTAGGTATGGTATGCTTTTATCCAAACATGTTTTGTTTTGTTTTATACTATTTAAGTGATGTGTGAAATGATATGAAAGTATATGTATACTCAAAACCCTGCTTTTTCGCCTTGGATAGAGTATAAAAGAGTTAAAACCATGTCAAGTTTTTTTTTTTGCCCGTGTCTCCACTGGGGAAATTCACTCACTCTCTTTGTTCCTGTGGCTAATGTCTCCAAGAGAGAAAGTGATGGGAAATCTTAAATGTTTACAATTTCACCAGAACAAGGGACGATCTTTGGGTTCTGTTCTACCATGGATTTGGGCCGAACCCTGCGTGTTTGCTGCTTGGAGCAAAATAATGTAAAAATAAAAAGAGAAACCATAATGTACAACATGGCCTTAAAACATAAAGTGGAGCTGAAGGCAAAATGTGTTTTTTTCATTTTAGATTAAACCACTTAAGACCCGGACCAATATGCAGGTTAAGGACCTTGCCCCTTTTTGCGATTCGGCACTGCATCGCTTTAACTGACAATTGCGTGGTCGTGCGATGTGGCTCCCAAACAAAATAGAGCTTTCTTTTGGTGGTATTTGATCACCTCTGCAGTTTTTATTTTTTGCGCTATAAACAAAAATAGAGTGACAATTTTGAGAAAAATTCAATATTTTTTACTTTTTGCTATAATAAATATCCCCAAAAAAGATATAAAAAAACATATTTTTTCCTCAGTTTAGGCCGATACGTATTCTTCTACCTTTTTTTGGGAAAAAATCGCAATAAGCGTTTAACGATTGGTTTGCTCAAAATTTATAGCGTTTACAAAATAGGGGATAGTTTTATGGCATTTTTATTAATATATATATTTTTTTACTACTAATGGCGGCGATCAGCGTTTTTTTTTTCGTGACTGCGAAATTATGGCAGACACATCAGACAATTTTGACACATTTTTGGGACCATTGTAATTTTCACAGCAAAAAGTGCTATAAAAATGCATTGATTACTGTGAAAATGACAATCGCAGTTTAGAGTTAACCACTAGGTGGCACTGTAGGGGTTAAGTGTGACCTCATATGTGTTTCTAACTGTAGGGGGGCGTGGCTGGACATGTGACATCATTGATCATGTTTCCCTATATGAGGGAACAGACGATCAATGACACTGCCACTGTGAAGAACGGGGAAGGTTCCCGCGGCTGCCGGTCACGGAGCTTCGGACCTGGTCGCTGGGCTCTTAAAGGCAACATACATGTACGTGCCTGTGCCCAGCTGTGCCATTCTGCCGACGTATATGTGCAAGAGGCGGTCCTTAAGTGGTTAAGGGAGGTTTATAAACCCTGTCAGCTTTTTTGCCATCTGTGTCCCTTTGTCCCATAGCCAAAACAGGAAGTGAGTGGACATCCCTGCAAAGTGAGGACATCCCTGTTTGTCACCAGGGTAACCAGAACTAGTGTCCATTTTTTTATTTCCGTTCTGAGGATAGCCCAAAATTTGGGATTTTCTTTTACTTTCACTGATAACAGTAAACAGGTCTCTTAAAGTAGATGTACACTCTTACTGAATCTACAAAGTATTGTATATCTTCGAGAATTTGGGGGTGGGGGGAGAAAAGCGTTCTTACCTTTTTTTATCCTTTTTTCCCCTTTTTTTATCCGTTGTTACATCTTAATGCTGCTGGTGTCCTGCAACCTCTTTACAGCCTGACTCTGTCTACAGTAATAACAAGCTGCATGTGTTTTTTTTTACAAGGCACATTTCCTAATTGTCACTGGCTACAAATTTTTTTTCACAGGGCATTTTTAAGGGGTTAGTTCACTTTTATAAAAAAAGACACTATGCAGTAACATTAAACTATAGCAATACCCTATGCTGATCAAATCTTACATTTATGCCTCCCCTCTGGTAACATACTTGTAGGCCATTTTCGGCCTGCTAGAAAAACTGCCACTGCTTTACATGGCTCTGTCCCATCTTACTACAATGAGGAAGCAGCTGTTAGGGGTGAGTTTCCCCTAGTGCTATAGGAGGGTGTTTGGTCCTTTTTTAGAGGACTGCACACACACAGTAAGCCCTTTTTTCTGTTGACTTGAATGAGCTCAGTGATAAAGTCAGGTGAGAGAGCAAGCCCTCGGGAAAAGGATGGCGCTCCCTCTTAGGCCGCGTACACACGATCAAATCTATCTGCTGGAAACGGTCAGACAGACCGTCTCAGCAGACAGATTCGATCGTGTGTATGGGCGAGCAGACGGATTTGTCCAACAGACAGATTTTAAAGCTGTTAGTACGCTAACCAGCAGACATATCTGCCCGCACATGCGTCAAATGGATTCGACTTATGCACGGAAGTGTTTTACTTCCTGGTGCGGTGACGTGGCGGCGTCAACATACCCGCCACGTCACCGCGCTGTACAGTGATCAAACCAAAACAGCCAGCATGTACAGTAATAGGAAATACCTATATGCAATTTATTGTCATAAAAAGTATTTGGAGACCTGGGTCCTGCCCCAGGGGACATGTATCAATGCAAAAAAAGTTTTAAAAACAGCCGTTTTTTTCGGGAGCAGTAATTTTAATTATGCTTAAAGTGAAACAATAAAAGTGAAATATTCCTTTAAATTTCATACCTGGGGGGTGTCTATAGTATGCCCGTAAAGTGGCGCATTTTCCCGTGTTTAGAACAGTCCCATAGCAAAATGACATTTCTAAAGTAAAAAAGTCATTTAAAACTGATCGCGGCTGTAATAAATTGTTGGCTCCCAGCAATATACAAAACTAATTGAAAAAAAAATGGCATGGGTTTTCCCCAGTCCATTACTAGGCCCTTTGGGCACTTAAACACCCTCATGACCAGACCAATTTTCAGCTTTCAGCGCTCTCACACTTTGAATGACAATTACTCAGTCATGCAACACTGTACCCAAATTATTTTTTTTGTCGTTTTTTTCCCACAAATAGAGCTTTCTTTTGGTGGTATTTGATCACCTCTGCGGTTTTTATTTTTTGCGCTATTAATGAAAAAAGACCGAAAATTTGGGAAAAAAATTATGTTTTCTTAGTTTCTGTGATAAAATTTTGCAAATTATTAATTTTTCTTCATAAGTTTTGCCCACAATTTATACTGCTACATGTCTTTGATAAAAATAACCCAAAGTTTTTGGAAATGTTTTGATCTGTGTGAAAGTTTTAGAGTCTACAAGCTATAGTGCAAATCATAAAAAATGATCACATCTGATCACACCTGATGTCCTGAAGGCCTCTCTCATTTCTTTAGACCCTAACAAGCCAGGAAAGTACAAATGCACCCAGATGGCACTGATGCGGCACAGATGGCACTGAGGTGGCACAGATGGCACTGAGGTGGCACAAATAGCACTGAGATGGGTACTGATGTGCTCCGATGAGGCCTGTGTACTGGTGGACACAGGTGGGCACTAATGAGGCGGCACAGATGGCACTAATGTGGCGGCACAGATGGCACTAATGAGGTGGCACAGATGGCACTGAGATGGGTACTGATGAGATGGGTACTGATGAGCACTAATTGACTGCGGCACAGGTGGGCACTGATGAGGTGGGCACTGATGAGGTGGCACAGGTGGGCACTGATGAGGTGGCACAGGTGGGCACTGATTGCAGATGGGCACTGGGCACAGGTGGTACTGGTGGCACATGTGGGCACTGATGGGCACGGTGGTACTGATGGGCACGGTGGTACTGGTGGGCACAGGTGGGCACAGTGGTACTGGTGGGAACGGTGGTACTGGTTGGCACAGGTGGGCACGGTGGTACTGGTGGGCACACGGTGGTACTGGTGGGCACACAGCGGTATGTGGGCACACAGTGGTACTGGTGGGCACAGTGGTACTGGTGGGCACAGTGGTACTGGTGGGCACACAGTGGTACTGGTGGGCACAGGTGGTACTGGGGGGCACAGGTGGTACTGGGGGGCACAGGTGGTACTGGGGGCACAGATGGTACTGGGGGGCACTTTGGTCCCGGGGGCACAGATGGTCCTGGGGGCACAGATGGTGCACAGATGGTGCTGGGGGGGCACTGTGGTACTGGGGGGCACAGATGGTCCTGGGGGCACAGATGGTCCTGGGGGCACAGATGGTACTGGGGAGCACTGTGGTACTGTGGGGGCACAGATGGTCCTGGGGGCACAGATGGTCCTGGGGGCACTGATTGTTTACTTTTTTTCCCCCCACAGCGCTGTAGCTCCGTTCACTCTTCCTCCTCACGCGCTGTCTGTGTGAGGAGGGAGAGTCAGCAATGAGAGATGATCTCATATGTTTACATATGAGATCATCTCTCATTGGCCGCACAGATCGCTCTGTAAATAGCCGCTGTGATTGGCTATTTACTGCGATCTGTGTTTGGCTGGGTCCCCCCCCAAAATTCATACCAGACCCTTATCTGAGCACCCAACCTGGGAGGCCGCAGGAAAAGAGAGCTGCCTCCCCTCCTGAACCGTACCAGGCCACATGCCCACAACATGGGGGGTGGGTGCTTCTGGGCAGAGGGGCTCTGCACCCCCCATCTCAAAGCACCTTATCCCCATGTTGATGGGGACAAGGGCCTCATCCCCAGAACCCTTGTCCGGTGGTTGTGGGGGTCTGCGGGCGGGGGGCTTATCAGAATCTGGAAGCCCCCTTTAACAAAAGGGAACCCCCAGATCCGCCCCCTATGTGAATTAGTAACAGGGTACATTGTACCATGTACATTTTACATGATGCTTCTCCCACATGACAGCTGTTATATAGCTGAGAGAGGGGCCATCCTGTGACGTTTACGAGTGACCCGTCCACCTCTGACGCCACAGCGGAAGACGTGTCATTCCGCTGCCACCATCAATGGAGGTGGATCGTTGCAGCTTTTTTTTTCTGGCGCTCGAGATGGATATACATTGCTGGAATTTTTTTTTTTTAATAAAGGACTTGTCCCAAGCTGTCTCCTGTGTTTTTTTTTAATTTTTGACACTTTTTTTGGTGAAATAGTATGGGTACAATGTCCCCCGTTACCAATTCACATGGGGGGCCGGGATCTGTTGGTCCCCTTTGTTAAAGGGGGCTTCGAGATTCTGATAACCCCCTCGCCTGCAGACCCCCACAACCACCGAAGCACCCACCCCGCATATTGAGGACATGTGGCTTGGTACGGTTCAGGAGGGGGGCCCCCTCGTCCCTTCCTCTTTTCCTGCAGTCATTTTTTTTTCATTTTGGTGCAGGGTTCCCATTAAAATCCATACCAGACCTGGTTTGTGGTTCCCCTTAATGTTCATATCAGAACCAAAGGGCCTGGTAATGGACTGGGGGGAACCCATCCTGTTTTTTTAAATTAGTTTTATCTATATTGCCTGGACCCGACAATTCATTACTGGTGCAAGCAGTTTTAAATGACTTTTTTCCTTGAGAAATGTCATTTTGTGCAGGGACTGTTCTAAACATGGGAAAAATACACCACTTTACAGGCATACTATAGACACCCCCCAGGTACGACATTTTATGGAATATTTCACTTTTATTGTTTCACTTCAGTCATTATTCAAAATCACTGCTCCTGAATTGATACATGTCACCTAGGGCAGGACCCAGGTCCCCAAACACTTTTTATGATAATAACTTGCATATTAGCCTTTAAAATGAGCACTTTTGATTTTTTAAGTTCGTGTCCCATAGACTCCCATGTTCGCGTGTTCGAACAAACTTTTTTGCCTGTTCGGCTCATCCCTACAGCCTGGTTATCACAGGAAACAGAAACGAGACACATTGATGTTACCCAAATCTCCTGGAAGTGTTAAAAGTCAGGGCCGAGGTAATTATATTTTTATTTCTTTAGCAACAGCTTTGTTTTTAAATGGCGACTGCAGTGGAATATTTCTGGGCAATGTGCATCAGGACAGAAGCTTTTAGTTTCCTTATTAACCACTTAAGACCCGGACCAATACGCTGGTAAATGACCCAAGGTGTTTTTGCGATTCGGCACTGCGTCGCTTTAACAGACAATTGCGCGGTCGTGCGACGTGGCTCCCAAACAAAATTTGCGTCCTTTTCTTCCCACAAATAGAGCTTTCTTTTGGTGGTATTTGATCACCTCTGCGATTTTTATTTTTTGCGCTATATACAAAAATAGAGCGACATTTTTGAAAAAAAAACACAATTTTTTACTTTTTGTTAAAAAAAAAAAAATCAAATAAACTAAATTTTAGTCAAACATTTAGGCCAAAATTTATTTAGCCACATGTCTTTAGTAAAAAAAAAAATCGCAATAAAAAAAAATAGCTACCTAGCGGGAACAGCGGCACTAATACAGCGATCAGAAAAATGATCGCTTAGTGACGCTGGCAATAGGGAGTGAAAGGGTTAACTAGGGCGGTGATCAGGGGGTTAAAACTTTATTAGGGGGGGTGGGGGGGCTATCCTGAACCTAACACTAACTGTTTTTTACACTGCATGTCACACTGACACTAAATGCAGTGATTAAATCACTGCATTCAGTGACACTGTGACAGGGGGGTGGGGGGGGGGGGCGATCACAAGGGGTTAATATGCCTATGTGAGTGTGTGTCAGTGTTGTGTTGGTGCACACTTACTTGTGATGTCTTCTCTCATCAGCAGCGCTGGGAAACAGCGCTGCGATGAGAGAATACATCATTTCCTCCTTCCTGTGTAAACACAGGAGGAGGAAGTGACAGGCTGGGAGCGCGCTCCCATTGGCTGGGAGCGATCGCGGGGGGGGCGGATATCACGGACATCCGCCCGCAGATCCCGGATCGCTCCCAGAGGTAGGGGGACCCCCGCACGCCGCGGAGGGGGTCCCGATGGGACCCCCGAACCGCACTCAGACGGGGACGTAAATTTACGCCCTTGTGCCTGTACGTGCCATTCTGTGGCCGTATATGTGCGTGCGGGGGTCCTTAAGTGGTTAAGAGCTTGTGACAGGCAGGAGTTTATGGGAGACAGGGGCAGAGCATCATCACCCCATAATACAAAGTGCCCAAACAAGGACAAGGCAGTTGCTGCTGACAGTTCAAGGGCTTTCTATTTTCACAGGACCTCACTGCGTTTGTAAAAGAATAAACACTGCGCAATCTTGTGCCAGGTGAACCCCAAACCCTTGTACCCTATCCCAAAATACCGAAAAAGTGTTTAGTCTTTTCCTATTTGAATTAATAAAAATTAAATGTATTACTTCTTGAATATAGGGCCCAATATTGGGAAACAATTGTTAAAATAGATAGGAGTCTTGAAAAGGATTCAGGGGCAGACAACTAAATCTTACACAGAAGAACATTTAACCCTTTTGTAAGAAATTTAGCAGTGTCAGCATGCTTTTTTTAGATTTTTGGCAGCATGTCTCAGTATCAGTTAAAAAAAAAAAGCAATGTAAAAAGCTATCTCAACTAATAATGGGCACAGTATTAATTGTGTAGTAATTGTGCCTTTGGTCCAGGGAATTAATCTCACTGCCATTGGAGTATGAGTATCAGGGCCTCTGCTGTGTCTGGTGATGACTCTTCTCGCTCAGCTACCTGAGATGCTGGACGGTGCCCTCTCTGATCCGTTGGACAACCCTGCCTTGTTCCTTGACTTCTGCTGAACCTTGAACTCTTTGCTCCTCCTGTGAACTTTCTTATTTAAGCCATGTCTTTGCACTTACTGTTTGCCAGATTATTATGCTCTCTTCTGCCAGAATCTCGCTCTCGTCTTCTCTGCTGCAGTTCATATTATGCTATCACTCATTATTGACCCTTGGCTGGTTCCTTGACATTGCTTCTGCCTGATCCCAACCTGCAACTACGCCTATAGAAAGTATTTTTGTTGAAACTACACGTGGCCACATAATTGTCTGTGGTAACACAATGTACAGAGATATTAAAAATGTTAGTGATATAAACACAGAAATACAGACATATTCAAGTTAAACTGGATGGACTGGTGTCTTTATACAACCTTACAAACTATGTAAATATTAAGCGCTTAATCATCAAGGACGTCCATGGATGTCCTCGGCTTTGTGAGGGGATATCTGCCCAGCTTGCAGCTACAGGCATCATTCAGATATCGCTGTTTTCAGCCGGCGATTCTGTGCACCATAAGAACGATAAAAGCGGCAGTTCCACCACTTGATTGTTCTTGTTGGCAGCGGGAGGGGACGTCCCCCCCTCCCACCACCATCCGGTGCTTCTCCGGGCTCTCCCGTGCCATCGGGGGCCCGGAGAACGAATTGGCCGGCACTCGCTGAAGAACCATAGAGATGACTGGGTCTTATTGACCCCACATCTCTCCATAAAGAGGACCCGTCACAGTAATTTTTTTTTTAAAACGCCCCTGTCCCGGCCGCTCGCGTGCAGAAGCGAACACGCATGCAAGTCCTGCCCACATGTAAACACCGTTCAAACCCCACATGTGAGGTATCATCGCGTACGTTAGAGTGTGTGCAACAATTCTAGCATTAGACCTCCTCTGTAACTCAAAAATAGTAACCTGTAAAAAAAAATTTAAGCGTCGCCTATGGAGATTTTTAAGTTCCGAAGTTTGGTGCCATTCCATGAGTGTTCGCAATTTTAAAGCGTGACATGTTGGGTATCTATTTACTCGGCGTAACATCGTCTTTCACATTATACAAAAATATTGGGCTAACTTTACTGTTTTGTTATTTTTTAGTTCATGAAACTGTTTTTTTCCCAAAAATTTGAAAAAGTTATTGCGCAAATACTGTGCGAGAATTTTTTTTGCAATGGCCGCCATTTTATTACCTAGGGTGTCTGCTAAGAAAAAATATATAATGTTTTGGGGTTCTGATTAATTTTCTAGCAAAAAAATTGTGATTTTTACATGAAGGAGAAAAGTGCCAAAAAAGGCCCCCGGTGATCAAGTGGTTAAACTCCTGGGCATCAACTGAATTGATGTTATTTTTCTTTTACAATTAACTTGACTTACATAAAGCAGCACCCCAGTCTGATTAATTACAGTTTCAGAAAATACTTATTTTCAGATAGATTTAACAGTGACACATGTTTTGACCAGCAGAAAGAAATTGGTCAATAATTTGCTATGGCTGTCCTTGTTCTTGCTGATGCAAAGCTTTCCTGTCATTGACCAATTTCTATTAAGCTCCCATTAAGAATAAAGAAACTGCAGATGATAAAACAGTTTAAAAATGGCCAGCAACAGGGCATTTTTTATTGATGGAGAATTGGCTGAAATTTACTAGAGAAAATGCGTGTAGGCAGCGGTTTTACTACATAGGCTGCAGATGACATAATAGTGTAAAACTGTCAAGCAGCAGGACAATTTTAAATAGCAAGTCTAGACCCAAACTTACTACAGATAAAGAGCACAGGCTGGGGCTTTACTAACAGAAAAAAGATACTGCAGAGGATACAGCAATGTAAACTGCCTAGTAGCAGGACAGCCTTTACCAGGGATAACAGGCCAAAATGTACTAGAGACAAAAGTTTTGATGTACTAAAGGCAAATAGGCTTTTTGTGAAAAGGGGTATTACCGCGCTACCAAAGGACTTGTGGAAGGGAAAAGCTAAAGGGAAAGGAGGGGGGATGGGGGAGTGGGGAAGGACAGTGAACAAACAAGGGGAGAAAGGGTGAAACTGCTGGGGCACTGCAAGTGTATCAAAACCCAATAATAAATGACTAAAAAATAGTGAATAGAAAATAATAATTATTTTCTATCCCTACAGCGCAGCACTATTTTTTATTCAAATAGGCTCTTTACTTAGTAAATGGGTTTATATTTTGCAAAGGAAATGTCCCTTAGCTTAGCAAATGAGGTAAAATTTGCTGTCTTTCATCATCCAATCATGTGCAAGCAAAAACAGTATTTAAAAAAAAAATCCATGCATGTGATTGGGCATTCTTTCCAAAGTGAAAAATTCCTTGCAAAATGTAGAGCCTAGTTGTCTTTAGTAAATTGACTTCAAAGAGTACAGGCAGGTGTCCTGTTACAGCAATTTAGAGACCGCAGATGATACAGTAAAATTGAAGAGTATTAATCAAGGATAATGTAACGGAATGACCCGTGACAACCAGAGACTTTGGAAGGATGGGGGATACTTCTGTGTCAGCGTCACTGATAACTTTTGGGTCTGAGTCCACCCTGTGCCCCTTTGGGCATAGGGTGGCTATTAAATCATACTTCATGTATTACATGAGATGGGACATTACGGATAGTTCATATTCCAGGTGATTTAATGTGGACCCACAACCAGTCAATAAGAATGACTGTTTCAATGCTTAGAACAGACTATTGAAATGCTAAGTGAGGTTGGCTCCTGAAAGACCTTTTCATTGTGTGATAACACTGTGTGATAGCCTATTGATGCCCAGGTGTTAAGACCTTTCTGCCGGAGACAGTACGTCTATCTAAAGATGTGGATTGAGGTCAAATCATTGTGTGATAGTATTTTGTTTTGATGTCATTATCTAAAGTAATGTGTCTCGTCAAGATCGGTGCCGAAATGTCTGGACACTAATTAGTGTGTGATTAGGGGGGTGGAGATTTCATTGTCCCTTTGATTACTGTCACATGCTTGTAACTGCATAAAAAGCTGAGAAGAAACCATTAAAGCATTCATTCATTTTGGAACAAGTATAGAGCTGAGTCTCGTCTTGATTCTGGGGAATTGATATGGATCGTGTATGCAGGATTGTCGGAGTGTGTCGGATAAGCTTGTCGTGGGTGGATGGAAGGTCGTAAACGGTGGTGACCGTTACAGATAATAGGCCTAAATGATGTATGCCTATTTTTTATTTTGTCTATGGGGATAGAGGGTGAGGTAAATGTGAGTGATATATTGGTAAGGCAGTATAGAGTAGATAGGGATTTAAACACTTGTCGGATCTTTATTGCTGCCTGTGTCCTATTTAGGAAAATTCACCCTCTCTATTTGTCCACGTGACAATTATCACCAAGAGAGAAACTAAAAGAAAATACCACATTTCGAGAAAATAAATAGGGGGACATTTTACAATGAGAGCACCAGTTCCGGTGACACTGGTGACAACCAGGGATTTCCTCTTACTTTCTGTTATGGCTATGGGACAGGAAATGAAGGGAAATCTCCCCCATTGGACATAGTTGGCAGAAAAGTGACAGGGGGTGTAACTCTCCCTTACTCTATCCAAAATGGAAACAAAATGTTTTAATTTATTTAGCACAGGTATTTAAATATTGCGGCACTTTACATATATAGGCCCGGATTCACGTAACACTTACGCCGACGTATCTACAGATACGCCGCGTAAGTACAAATGTGCACCGTCGTATCTATGCGCCGGACCCACAAACGAAGTTACGTCAAAAATAGGCATCTTCCGACCGACGTAACTTTCCTACGCCGGCGTATCGTGGGCGCATATTTACGCTGGATGCATATGGAAGTTTCGATTCAGATATGCAAATGAGGGAGATACGCTGATCCACGAACGTGGATGCGCCAGGAGCATGTTTTAAGCAATTTGCGTAAGGGTTACGTCCGGTGTAAAGTTATTCCTCATATAGGAGGCGCAACCCATGCAAAGGTACGTTGTATACGCCGTTTACGTAGTACGTGAATAGGGCTGGGCGTAGGCTACGTTCACGTCGTAGGCAGTGTTTCGATGTATCTTAGGCAGTTATTTTGACGTGACTGTGAGAATGCGCACTGGGATGCGTCTCTGCATTTTAATATATCTCGCCCACTTCCAGCCCACTTCCACCTACTTTGACTTCCGACAGCTTACACCAACAACTATACGCTACGCCGGCGCAACGTTGATCGCATTTTCTTTGTGAATACCATGCTTGCCTCTCAACGTTGCGCCGGCGTAGCGTAAGAAAGATACGCTACCCCTGCACAAAGATGCGCCGATGTACGCGAATCTACCCCATACTGTAAATATATATATTGTACTTTTACATCAGTTTCTTCCCTCAAGAAGCTTATAATCTAAGGTCCCTAACTCACATTCATACATACATACATATAGTACATATACTAGGGCCAATTTAGACTGGAGCAAATTAAATTACCAGTACTTTATATATACTTTAATTAACCAAACATCTTCCTAGCATATTATACAGATCATCAGCATAAGTGCATAGTTGATCTGTGCACTTAAATATGTGGATGCCTAAATGACCCTTGCACTGTTATTAAATTCTTATAATGTCTGGATAAGCCTTGTCGAGGGTGCTATACAATACGCAGGTGCAAAGCAGGGGATCCTTTTTCCTGATCCCGTTCTTAAAATGGGGAAACTCTTCGACAAGGAGGCAACTGTTACTGTGGGGGCTCGTTTAAAGAAACTGGATAACAGAAAAGTATTTGTGCTGCAAATCAGATTCCAGCTATACGTTTCCCCACTGCATTACAGAAAACATTGCATTGGACAACATATCTTTCTTTTTTCTTTTTCTTTCAGTTTTCTATAAATCTGGTTAACTATATCCACCAGATTTTTTTTATGTTTTGCTAAGCATAATAAACAATTTAATTGTACAGTATGACCACTGAATTAATCTTTATTCATGAATAATTTCAGAGTATATATCCCCTGGTTTGCCTCTGCCACCCACCCACCCCAGACATTAGCCTCAGTCATGTATTACAAGAATGTATTAACAGCTTCATATAATACAAGCCTGGGCACCAGCCTGTGCAACTGTGGATTTCTTACACCAGTCTTTTGTTTCAGTGAGAAGAAAAGCTCTACTGAATTAGCACTGTCCAGTGGCAGAGTCCTCCTGGTATCTTGTCCTATCTATCTCGTAGCCTCCAGCTGAGGCTTTGGACTGCCAGATGCCCTGCTAGTGAACTGATCTATAGCACATTACCAGAAAATCAAGACTTTGCTGCTGGACAAAAGCTTATAGTGTTTTCTACTTGTTCACTAAAGAAAGCAAAACTGTTAAAAGAATGCGTACACCTCTGTGAAAAGAAAAAATATATATTTACTATATTGTCCCATACTTGGTTGATCCATTCTCACCATTGTGCAGTCCTAAAGTACTTACCCAAATTTTCCTTGAAAACAGCTGTGGCTCTATGCTACAGTATGTAGTAAATTTGAAGGAAATCCTGAGAGTAGCGGGAGGAGAGAGTAGCATGCAGTTCCATTGGCATCCCTGAAATTACTTTTGGATTGCTTACCTCTACAGCATTTCACTAGGAGACTGCAGGTTTGGAGCATGCGCAGATAGAGTATTGTCTTCAATTAGACAGTTGCCTTAAGCCTGAAAGCATGCAGATAACTTTTAAGTCTTAAGTTTTGAAACCTGATTGGTCTGTGCCTAATTCAGGAAAGCCTTTCAATAGTTTAGTTACTAGTTCTGACAGATACAAGTGGTTCTTGTTTCTTAAGCTTTAAGAATACACTAATATTTCTGCAACAAATTCAAAAAGAACTACCACCAGTTCACAGAGTAGGAAATGTATGGTTATTAAGAATAACAATGAGTTGGCATGCAGAGACATCAGTGCTCGGAGTGGGCATGTACAGTATCATAAATGTAATAGTTTCCCAGCACAGGGCTCCACTGGTTGCTATGAAGCTGGTGGCTGAAGGCCTCCTGGCAACCACTGAGCCATTCAGTTGATGGCCAGGAAATTCCCTAACTGACAGCTGAATACTAAGAAAGGGACAGGGATGCTAGCTGATGACATAACCAAAAAAGGTAATGTCCATATTTGAACAATCAGACTCCTAGCCAACAGCTGAATGAGCAAGTGGTTGTTATAACACTGACAGAAACCAATACGGCTGTGTGACCGAGAGATGGGTATATTGCTGAACCTATACTGAGGATAAAGTGTCCAGTATGGTCTTGAATTTATCGCTGGCACATTTGTCAGAATTCTAAAGAGAGAATTCTAAAAAGTTTCTGCCACACACTTTATAAATTCTAGTGCCTGTCTCATACTAGACTCTAAGATTGACTGTCCTCACTAAGATAACCAATACAGAAATTCCAGCATTGCATTGTGGGAAGCTATAGGGGGCACAACACAACAGAGAAGGTTTTCTGTCTAATATATGTGTGAGTAGGAACTTTGCAGAGCCTTTTTTTAATGACTGTCATTTGTTAGACATGTTTTGTCATATAACCTTCTTATTTCACCTGGTTATCCCATTCTGCTTTTAATTGATCAAAATTGTCAGTTTGTAATTTGCGGTATACTGTATATAGAAATTAGGCTGTAAGGAGATATGATTTAACAAACATATCAGGTACCCATTATTATTTTCCAAGACAGCTCCATTGTTAAAACCCTTTTAAAAACAGTATTTAGCAACTATTGTTTGCGTTTGATGCTTTCCTTGTGTCTTGGTAAGCCCAAGGCAAACATTAATGGGATTACCATATTTCATTGTGGCTCCCAGGCCATCAAGGCTGTATGTGGTATATAGTACACTCTTTGCATTTAGTATGAGTAATCGGTACCCTTCAAACTCCATCTCTAAACTTGCTGATTATTATTAACTGATAAGGTGGTGCCTCAGGGCACAGCTTGATCTCCCTACTGTAGCCTTATGGTGATGTCAATCACCCTAGGCTCTGCAGTGCGTAGGTACACTTCTGGCATATGTCTTGATTGTCTCTTTCTCCTAATGGCTATGGCTACCTGCCCTGTGATTCCCACCAGCTATGTTTCGACATTACTTTTGTCTGCCTTTTATTTTTAAACATTACACTGCCACTGGATTTGTAAGCAATGACCTACCAACAAAGATACGGTAGAAGATAGATCACATTTCCCTTTATACAGAACATTTTTTCTCCAGAATTAAAATACAGACTGCAATGGTATTTTCAATCTCTGATTAGTGGTATCAGCACTCTGCGGTGCTGTAGTAATGAATAACATCAATTATTTTGTTCTCTCCAAGAAACCTATTAAATATAACATTACCCATTCACAGCAGAGCAGGCCACAGGGCTTGCACACACTGATGGGGAAATAAGAGACGTTATATTCCTGTAGCAATATCAGGAAGCTTCATAACCTCTAAAAAAACTGTCTGGAGGTGACTTGTATATTTTAAGGAAATCCAACTTCAAACCTAAAGCAAAACTTTAACCCCACTCACCGCACTCACCATTCTATGTTTATTGAATTTAAATTAGTAAAATATTGGACATTGATTAAAAAAAGTTTTTTATAATTTAAATACTATTATAATTTAGAAATTTGGATACATTCAAATTTTCTAGGTGAAAAATGTCCGAATTTCAATTCGGAATGAAACGAACTGCACATGTGTAGTCCAAAATAATGTATTTAACACTACATACTGTTCATTAGAACGAGCATAACTCCATTGCTCATGTTTGTAGTGACCAAAAAATACAGCAGTAGTGGTTATACAGGAAGATCTCAGCACTTGTATCCACATGCAAATTAGGAAGTCATGGGGTCATTTAAGTGTTTACTCACAACTGAAATACCATTTTGGTAGCACTTATCCTTCAACTGGACCCAGTGCCTCATAGCCTATCACCATAAGGCCACATAGGCTTCCAAGTGGGTTACCTTGTGGTGTCGTCGCCTCCTCCTAAAACGTAGAAGCTCCTTGTGCTGTCGTGAGACAAAGTTGACAGCGGCATACTCCAACAGGGCAGAAAAGACAAAGAGCAAGCACACTGCCATCCAGATATCAATAGCTTTCACATAGGATACCTGGAAAAAAAAATTACTGTTATACAAGAATGAAAATAGCTTTATGAACATTATCATAACTAATAACAATTTAGAATTTTCTTCATACTTTTTTAAGTTTATATCTATGGGGCATCTTTATAAAAATCTACATGTTTGGCTGAAGTTGGTCATGGACATCTGAGGAAGTCAGATGTGAGTGTAAAATCAGATGATGATGTCATGGTATTTCATCCCAGTTTCTGCCTAAATAGGAAGACTCTGGTTGTATAAAGCCCTGTACACATGATGGGTTTGTCTGATGAAAATAGACCGATAGACTGTTTTTATCGGATAAACCGATCGTATGTGGGCCCCATTGGTTTGTTTTCCACCTGTGAAAAAAAATAGAACATGTTTTAAATTTTTCCTATGGATAAAAAAACCATAGAAAAAAACGATTGTCTGTGTGGAAGTCCATTGGTCAAAAAATCACGCATGCTCAGAATCAAGTCGACGCATGCTCGGAAGCATTGAACTTTATTTTTTTCAGCAAGTCGTAGTGTTTTGGCATGGTCCGATTTTTGACTGATGTTGTGTAGGCAAGACTGATGAAAGTCAGCTTCATCGGATATCCAAAGAAAAAATCCATTGTATTAGATTGCATCAGATATCCGATCGTGTGTACGAGGCGTAAGTGTTCACATTAAAGCAATGGGAAAAGGGGGGGTGGGGACATACAGCTCTGGCACTTACCGGCAGCATATTTAATTTGAAATAGCAAAAATTGGGTAATTGGGTACCCAACTTCAACTAACAATTTTTTAGCTGCATATAAGCCCTTGGGAGCTTCCTTTTCCCCCCATTTAATCTGAAATAAACTGGAAAAAAAACCACAGGTAAATGTTCTAACCTCACAGTCTCCTCAAGTTCTTTTGTTTTGGGATATCTTGGGCTGCCTTACTGATGAGTTAGATAGTTTTTCCTTAAAATGTATCTAACCCAATGGCTCCTGCTGCTATCAATCTATCCAATGAGGACAGAGACAGCGGTTGGAGCTTCTGGGCTCCTGCATCTCAGACAGACAGGCTCAGGTAAGAAAAAGGAGGGCCCTGGGGGGCAGATGCAGCACAGAAGGTTTTTTACCTTAATGCATAGAATGCATTAAGGTGAAAAACCTGCAGACTGTACAACCCCTTTAACTACAGTATTACTACTAACACTTTAGTGTCACAATACTGTTACTAATAAAGCTGGGTCACATATCCTTCTTTTTTTAATTGTAAAAATGTCACTGAACTTGTTTTAAATGAAATGCGTCAGCACTAATAAATGCTTTAAAAAAATATTTTTAGGAAATATAAGATATTGCATGTGAATATTTTGCATTTTCACATGCAACCAGTAGCTGGAGCTCTTGGCTCCCTTTCCTATATTTTCCAGACTCTCCTTAGCGCATCTGTTGAATTAAAAAAAAATGTTACAATAGCTCAAGCAGAAGTTTACACACAAATCAGAGCAGTGCTTCCTTCTTTTTTCCTTTTAGAGAGCTACCTTCAATCAGGGAAGGAAATTACTAATGTTGTGCTCTTTTTACATTCAAGCTTTGCTGACTTGTACAATTTGAAGGTGGATGCTTCAAGGCAGTTCTCCTCACCCAAATTAAAAACTTTGTTGGTTGAACAAATGTTTGGACACCGAATATATAAATCCTTGCGCCAGGTCAGAAATTCATCATATGATCAAGGAGGTATAAGGAATGACAGTGCCCAGTCTTATATTTTTAAAAACAAGTTAGCAATTCTTATATTTCCATCCTGACCAGTTCTCTTTAATTGAAGCCTAAAGTGTATGAGTAAAGGGTGGATGATGGCTCTTAAAGTATATGTAAACCCAGTAAGTAAAATCTCATATAAGCTTAACCATGTTAATGGAATTTAAATAGTCGTTTTCAGTCTTCATAATCTGCAGCATTCTTAAAAAAATACTTTGTGACCCTGTCACGAAGGCACTTCCTGCTAAAGGGGTAAAGACACCTAGTCCCTGTCTCCCGATTCTGCATCTGTGTTCTCACCCTGTTGCACAGACGTCTGCTGGAGATCACAAGTCATCATGAAACAACACTTTATGGCAGGCATGTCCAAAGTCTGGACCGGGGGCCAAGTGCGGCCCCCGTTCCAGTTTAATGTGGCCCCCCTGGTAATCTGGATATATACTGTATTTATCTGCGCTGCCTCGGAGGGGGGGGGAGGTGGACGGGTGCTGTCAAATTACATACAGGAGAATCTCCTGTTTACTCTTCGGCATCTGTAATAGGAAGTCTCGGCTCGTTGGCTGCCATTGGACAACTCCTCTGTCTATCATAGGAGGCGGGACATTGTATTAAAAAGGTTGCTGTGTAAACAGGAGATTCTCCTGTATGAAATCTTTTGGTGCTCGTCCGGCCCCCCCTCCCCTCCGAGGCTGCAGATAGACAATGGAGAGGCTGCAGAAGGGCAATGACCCTTATTTTGCTTCACTGTTCTTTATTAAAAAAAAAAATCCTGAAACTTCCCTCCTAACGTGAAGCTGCGTGTTATATGCTGATAAATATGGTATATCCAAATAATACGCCCAAGCTCATCTCATCACCACATACAGCCACAAAGGCAAGAAAATTCTTGTTGGGCAGTGTATTAGTTGCTCGGGCAAACAAACTTAGACCAATTTTTAATGGTTCAAAGAATGTCAGCAAAATGGTCGGCCCTTACGCATGTTCACTTCATCAAATCTGGCCCTATTTGAAAAAAGTTTGGACACCCCTGCTTTATGCAGACATGATCCCCTGTAATTGCCATCAGGTAACCCACTCCATGAAAAGCCACACAGCTATCACTGGAGTGCATGTAGGCAGAAAGCGATGGCAAACAGGCTGCAAGACATCAGTAGCACTGAGATTTAAAGTGGAACTTCACTCTCCCAATCAACATTGAATATTTGTAATCCTCATGTTGCTAGTATTTACTTGTTTTTAAAAAAAAAATTCCTTACATTTCTTCAGGTACTTTATGTTTTCTTGTCTGGGCAAGTGGTGCCATACACCCCAGGAGTCTTCATGAGGGAAGGAGAAGAGGAAGAGTTTTCCCAGCTAAGCACACTCTCTTGTATGCATGCTTAAGCTAATGGCAGATGGATTCCAGGAAGTAAATTCTACATGAATCATTTGCCCTTACTCAAGATGGCCACGGCCAGAAATGCTAGGGGGTGTTTTTGAAAGTGATTTCTCAACAAAAAAAATCATGGATGCATGGATGGATGGGGAAGCTTGCTTTGAATATTAAACATTAATTAAACAGTTTTTTTGGTTTGTGGTGTTCAGATGCAGTAAATATCCACTACTGTATAACAAAGGATGAAAATGTGTATTTTACTATAATAAGGTAATTGTTTATGATACAGTACTTTATCACTTTAGCAAACTACAGTAATTTTCATTCAGTGTGGGTTTCCATCTACTTTAGGATTCATATCCATGCTAGTCAAACACTGCGTTTTACATTCAAATGCATGCAACTCCAGTGCTAGGAATCTTTTGTGATAGCTGTAATATGTCTTAAGATCAATTTGTAAAACAAACACGTACTACATGCAGAAATAAAAAAATAAATAAAACATCAGCTTAAAAAAATAGTAACTTACAAAAAGATACAAACATATAATATACAAGTGACCAAATGCCATTATCATTTCTCTTTACTGAGAGCATGTTATAAAAAAAGATCTTCTTGTACCTTCATTTTCTCATTGACGTTCTAAACCAACAGTGGCCACAAGATGAGAATGAGAACATACAGTAGATGACAACTGAAATAAGAATGACATGACACATAGGAAATGGTTAGAATGACCTTGAACTAAGACATGCAGTGGAAGTGAGGCCTTGTGATTTAAGGAAATGAAATTCATAACCATATTGCTTGGTTAAAAAGAAGAAGGCATAAATTTAAATTTGCAAATACAGAAGATGAATGCAGTTTTCTGAGGCCAGCGGGTATAAAATCCTGCTTTGTATTCAGTGTTAGGTGGATGTACCCATCTCTAGATCTACAGTCTGGTTCCTGTCTTCTGTATTCTGAAGCAGTGCTATAGGTTACATCTTCCCTAGTATTTAACCACTTGAGCCCCGGAAGGATTTACCCCGTTAATGACCAGGCCATTTTTTGTGATACGGCACTGAGTCATTTTAACTGACAATTGCACGGATGTGCGACGTTGTGCCCAAATAAATGTCCTTTTTTATCACAAATAGAGCTTTATTTTGGTGGTATTTGATCACCTCTGCGGTTTTTATTTTTTTGTGCTGTAAACAAAAAAAGAGCGACAATTTTGAAATAAAAAATAAAAAAATAATTTGATCAGTTTAAGGGGTTGTAAAGGTTCGTTTTTGTTTCACCTTAATGCATCCTATGCATTAAGGTGAAAAAAACCTGGCAATGACGGCCCCCCGGCCCCCCGTGTAACTTACCTGAGCTCGTTCACCTGCTGCGCTCACCCCGACATCCTCTTCTCCACTCAGTCTGGCCGTTGATTGGCTAGATTGGATGGTTTGATAGCAGGGCAGCCATTGGCTCACGCTGCTGTCAATCACATCCAATGACGCGGTGCGCTGGGGCCGAGTGATATAGTCTGCAGGCGGCGGCCGCCAGCTGTATCACGGGAGCGAGCCCACAAGAACTAACCCCCATGGGAGAGAGCTCCCATGAGAATGAGAATTTTCGTCACTAGTAAATACTTGGGGCCAGATTCAGATACACTTAATTTTGCGCTGCGTAATCGAAATACTCTATGCTGCTGTATTTTACCAGGCTCCAGATGGAATTCTGGTAGATTTTTTGCCGTATGCTACGGCGGCGTAATCTATTTCTCGCCGCGTAATCGAAATACGCGATTAGGGGGCGTGAAGCATTTAAATTAGGTGCGTCCCCGCGGCGATCGAACTGCGCATGCTCCGTTCAGAAATTTCCCGCCGTGCATTGCGCGAAATCACGTCGTTACGTCATTCGTTGTTTGAGTAGCGTCGTTTACGGACATTCCTATTCCCGGACGACTTACGTAAAAAATAATAAAAGACGTCGGAAAACTTTGAAATTCCACGCGGGAACGACGGCCATACTTAACATGGGCTGTCTAATATTAGAGCAGCAAAAAGCTGGTATAGTGTTACGCAAAAAAAAGATGACTAAAGATGCCGTAAGAGATTGTGATTGAAGATCATAATTCCTGGGATCGCCGGCAAAAGCTCATTAGCATACCCCGACGTGGAAAACTACGGGAAGTCCACCCAGTGGCCGCAATTTTATTGCAGCGTAGATCCAAAGGCGTACGAACACGTAATCCAGTCGAATTGAAGCCCGCAGCCGTCTATTCATGGTTTGAGGCCGGCCGAGAACCTCGTCGGGCGGAACGATGGGTTTAGCCCGACAAGGTTCTCGTTCGTGTGTACGCGGCCTAAGAGTCTTTCACCCATTGTTGCTGGTGCTAATTAACCCTGCAATTGTATGAAGGAGTTTTGTGTTGATATGTATGATAATGTGAATTGTAGTTAGGAAGTCACACCGGCTGCTTTAAGGGATTAGTTAATTAGCTCATGTTAATTTATGTTTCTATGTATCATTAGAGTAATATGAGCAGGAGGTAGGAACCTCCTCATCTTTAACTATATATAAGACTTGTATTCTGGTTCTAATAGCCTGTCTGATGTTTTCCCCTACACTGAACTATGACTAGTGAATGGGAAAGCTAAGGGGTCTTGGATTGTGTGGTACCGGACAGAGGAGCGATACGGAGGACAGACTCATCTTGAGTATGGGGGTCCGTCACATAACAGTTACAGGTCTTGCATCTTCCCCAATGTGTGACTGGATGCTTAAAAGAGAAGCAGCACATCACTCTTTCACTCTTCCTATGTTCATGCCCCTTGTTAGCACATGAGCACTGCAGTGAAACTTATTGACCCTTTGTGCTGCTTGCCCCACTCCTAGCTGGATCTGTGATGTACAGTGAATTGCAAGACCTGATACCAAGTTAAATTTAATTACTTACACTACTTAAACTATTTATGTAAAGATGTATTTATTAACCACTTAAGGACCGCCTACTGTACATTTACGTCAGCAGAATGGCATGGCTGGGCACATCAACGTATATATAAGTTGGTTTCTAGTACCCAGCCGTGGGTCACTGGCGCGCGCCCGCGGTGCGCTCCCGTGACCCGGTCCGAAGCTCCGGGACCACGGGACTCGCGGACCCAATCGCCGCTGGAGTGCGGCGATCGGTCCCCGGAGCTGATGAACGGGGAGAGCCGTGTGTAAACACGGCTTCCCCGTGCTTCACTGTGGCCGTAGCATCGATCACGTCATCCCTGTTATAGGGGGACGTGATCGATGATGTCACACCTACAGCCACACCCCCCTACAGTTGTAAACACACGCAGGAAACACATATCCCCTACAGTGCCCCCTTGTGGTTAACTCCCAAACTGCAACTGTCATTTTCACAGTAAACAATGCAATTTAAATGCATTTTTTGCTGTGAAAATGACAATTGTCCCAAAAATGTGTCAAAATTGTCCGAAGTGTCCGCCATAATGTCGCAGTCATGAAAAAAAATCGCTGATCGCCGCTATTAGTAGTAAAAAAATAATTAAAAAAAAATGCAATAAAACTATCCCTTATTTTGTAAACGCTATAAATTTTGCGAAAACCAACCGATAAACGCTTATTGCGATTTTTTTTACCAAAAATAGGTAGAAGAATACGTATCGGCCTAAACTGAGGAAAAAAAAATTATATATATTTTGGGGGGATATTTATTATAGCAAAAAGTAAAAAATATTGAATTTTTTTCAAAATTGTCGCTCTATTTTTGTTTATAGCGCAAAAAATAAAAACCACAGAGGTGATCAAATACCACCAAAAGAAAGCTCTATTTGTGGGGAAAAAAGGACGCCAATTTTGTTTGGGAGCCACGTCGCACGACCGCGCAATTGTCAGTTAAAACGACGCAGTGCCGAATCGCAAAAAGGGGCAAGGTCCTTTAGCAGCATTTTGGTCTTAAGTGGTTAAAGGGTAACTACACTTTCATGTGGAAAAGAATTGCAGATATAATTGCGACACAAGTCTAATTGTAATTAAATGTTATTAAAAATGTCCTTTCCTTTTCAATCTGCAGCTTATTAATTTTCTGTAAAATGCAATGCAATATGGCTACCTGGAGGTGTTCTGTACACAGATGGTATACAGAACGCCCCCCAGATATGTAATTTCCTGCTTGTGTGATTGGCTCACTGATTTTCCCAGAGGTCTGCGCTAACATACAAGTCAGAATTCAGGTTTCATTAGTCCAATGCCTGTGAGGTCCCTTGCCGACACTGTTATCTTCTCCTTGGATCTGGGTGCCGGTCTTTGGCACATGCACAGAAGTGCAGTCATCCCAGTACATAGGCAGCATGCCAAAATGTAAATTGAGCTACGTGTGTGCAGCTCAGTGTACATTCTACAGGGGGTGGCCAACTGGCAGGTGAGTTTTTTTCATTTCAGAAAAACATTGCATGTCTCTTCTGCAATAGGAAGCCTGTTTGCAATTTTATATTTGCCAGCTTTGAAGTAAACCTGTACAGAAATATGGAAATTACCGTTGCTGATTTGTGATTGAAGGTGGAAGCGCCAAGGCTGTTATCCCTCTCCAAATATCTGAGATTTTTGGACATTGGATATACACATTCTTGTGCCATGTCAGTGATGAAGGAAACACAAGGGATCATAGCAACTAATCTTGTATGTTAAAAAACAAGTCAGCAATGGGAATTCATATTTCCAAATAGTTTGAACTGAAAACACTGCTTTTGGCTAGATAAGGCTGTGTGTTGACCTGTTTTGCCTGCAGTTCAGACACTCAATAGAACAGTCTTACTACTTTGGATCCGACTTTGCCCTGTGACTTGAATTCCGACATGCATCCGACTTCAATGAACAGGGATCTGACTTCGATCCCTGACAATACGAGGCACTGTGTCTGGTATTAATCTTGAGGGGGAACTCCACGCCAAATAAAAAAAATGGCATGAGTTTCCCCTCTAAGAGCATACCAGGCCCTTCAGTCTGGTATAGATTTTAAGGGGAACCCCCTACGTTGAAAAAACGGCATAGGGGTCCCCCCAAAATCCATACCAGACCCTTATCCGAGCACAGTCAATAAAGGGGGTGGGGGACGAGCAAGCCCCCCTCCTGAACTGTACCAGGCCGCATGCCCTCAACATAGGGTGTGGGTGCTTTGGGGCAGGGGGTCCTTATTGGAATCTGGGAGCCCCCTTTAATAAGGGGGCCCCCAGATCCTGGCCCCCATCCTATGTGAGTGAGTATGGGGTACATTGTACCCCTACCCATTCACCTGGAATAAAAATTGTCAAAAATAAAACACACTACACAGGTTTTTAAAGTAATTTATTAGGCAGCTCCGGGGGTCTCTTCCGAAAGGGGGGTCTCTTCTGACTTCTTTGCCCCTTATGATGTCACCATCCCATCATGCCCCAGGTGGCGACGTCATAAGGGGCGGGGTCACCGGATGACATCACCTGGTGACCACGCCCCATGCCAATATAAGTCGTTGCGCATCGCACACACGGCATTACAGCGGGAGAGATCGTTGTGTCAACATCGGAAGAAGAGCGGAGGGAAGAGGACGACGGAGAAGACTGGGCAAGAGCTAGAAAAAGAACAGGCAAAAGAGCAGAAGAACCTGGCAGAAGGCACCGGACAGTGGGAGATAAACCGGAGAGAGTGGAGAAGAGGTCGGAGAGAGTGGAGAAGTCGGAAGAGACCCCCGAAGTCAGAAGAGACCCCCCGGAGCTGCCTAATAAATTACTTTAAAAACCTGTGTAGTGTGTTTTATTTTTGACACTTTTTATTCCAGGTGAATGGCGCCCCCCTGCCCCAAAGCATGCACTCCCCGTGTTCAGGGTATGTGGCCTGGTACTGTTCAGAAGGGAGGTGCTGGCTCATCCCCACCCCCATTCATGACCAGCCGGGCTGCGTGCTTGGATAAGGGTCTGGTATGGATTTTGGAGGGGACCCCTATGCCGTTTTTTCAGCGTAGGGGGTTCCCCTTAAAATCTTTACCAGACTGAAGGGCTTGGTATGCTCTTGGGGGGGGAACCCATGCTGGTTTTTTATTTAAAATGTGGCATGGAGTTTCCCCTTAAGATCAGAGCACAAGTCGCATGCCATAGTTGGATCATGCAAGAGGGCGATCTGACTTTGATCTGACTACAGTGATATTCACTGGGCTGAAGTAGGATCAAAGTCGGACCAAATGCAGGAAGCATTTTCAAAGTCGGACCGGCTTGTGTCGGACCAGTTAAGACAGCTCCCATAGGGAAACATTGATTTTCACACGTCATGCGTCATGAGCTCCCAATGTCGGAGCGTTTGTCGCACCAGTGTGAACTCAATTTACTAAAACTAGAGAGTGCAAAATCTGGTGTAGCTGAGCATCATAGCCAATCAGTTTCTAATGGCCAGTACACATGATCAGAAAATCGTATGAAAAATATCGCTTTCGAAGCAATCATACGATAATCTTATCATTGGTACACAGCTTTCGAGAGGCAATTATGACAGTTTATCCAATGGGACAAGCAGGAAGACATTTTTTTGTGTGATATCAGATCGTGTGATTTTTGTTTATTCAGTACAGTTGTCATTTGAGAATACAATACAAATACACTACAACACATTACATCACTTCTAAATTATTATTCTGTCGAATGAGAATTTTCGTCACTAGTAAATACTTGGGGCCAGATTCAGATACACTTAATTTTGCGCTGCGTAATCGAAATACTCTATGCTGCCGTATTTTACCAGGCTCCAGATGGAATTCTGGTAGATTTTTTGCCGTATGCTACGGCGGCGTAGTCTATTTCTCGCCGCGTAATAAAAATACGCGATTAGGGGGCGTGAAGCATTTAAATTAGGCGCGTCCCCGCGGCGATCGAACTGCGCATGCTCCGTTCAGAAATTTCCCGCCGTGCATTGCGCGAAATCACGTCGTTACGTCATTCGTTGTTTGAGTAGCGTCGTTTACGGACATTCCTATTCCCGGACGACTTACGTAAAAAATAATAAAAGACGTCGGAAAACGTTGAAATTCGACGCGGGAACGACGGCCATACTTAACATGGGCTGTCTAATATTAGAGCAGCAAAAAGCTGGTATAGTGTTACGCAAAAAAAAGATGACTAAAGATGCCGTAAGAGATTGCGATTGAAGATCGTAATTCCTGGGATCGCCGGCAAAAGCTCATTAGCATACCCCGACGTGGAAAACTACGGGAAGTCCACCCAGTGGCCGCAATTTTATTGCAGCGTAGATCCGAAGGCGTACGAACACGTAATCCAGTCGAATTGAAGCCCGCAGCCGTCTATTCATGGTTTGAGGTTTCAGACTAGCTAAAAACGCGCGTAATTTGAAATTACTCCAGTCTAACACCAGTTAGACAGGAGTTACGGCTCTCTGAATCTGGCCCTTTATTTTTGATATGTGACTAGCAACCAAAAAAAATGGACGATCTCTCGTATGATTTTCGGATTGTGTGTATGGAAGCTGCACCCGATTTTGCTCTCTCCAGTTTTAGTAACTCAACCCCATAGGTTTCAAAGATAAAAAAAACACAAAACTAGTCCAACACAGCCTCTGAACTGTCGTGTGTACTGCTCCTTAAACTCAGGTTCACACTTATGCGGGTTTGAAACCGGCAGTGCAGTCCAACTTTGGGGGTGATTTGACAGACATCTGTGTGGGTGTACAGATGTCTATTCAAATCGCCCCCCGAAGTCGCCAAAGTAGTACAGGAACTATTTTTGAGAATCGGTGCGGTGCCCCCAAGTTGGCATCACACCAATTCAGACAGTGCCATGTCAAACGTCAAATCCAATGCTAAATCGGCCCAAAGTGAACGTGGGCTAAAAGTCAATGGGATTTTGCTGACCTGCATTTAAGGTGCATTCCTAAGGAACATCAGGAAAACAATGCTCGTCAACATGAGCTTTTTATGATAAAAGCATAATTTCAATTATTCATTGGTCTTCAAACTGCTGCGAAATTAACAGCTGATGCTGGAGGTATGCAGATATCAGAGGAATGCTTTTTGTAAAAGCGTATGCTTTTATTTGTAAGTTACAAAAAGACTAAAAATGTACACAAGCCATAAAATTGTGAAGGTGATGTCAATGGTATAGTATATTTGCAGGAATGTACATGCATATTGTATCAGATTTTGTTTTAACCTCTCCATTCATTAACAGCATGCAGCTGCCCTATATACATGTACAAAATATTTTAATTTGTACTGAAAATCAAAAACAGATGTTTTATCTTGTATCTCTTCCTGTCCTCTAGAGATAGATATAATTCATTCCTATGGGAGCTTTTAGACGGCATGAAAATTAATACGCCCCAGAAGCTCAAGTCCGCCATAAAAGTCTATTTTTTGGCATCACAGCAGGAACTGCCCAGAAGATATACTATTAGCATTTCTCCCCATGGTTATGGGGCTGTAATTGCTTATTATAGGGCTAGGATTTCTATTTGAATATGTTTTGCATGGAGCTGTAGTGATCTGGTAGTTCCTGAATTATATTACTTGCAGGTGCTATATATATATATATATATATATATATATACATAAAAAAAAAAATATATATATATATATATATATATATATATATATATATGTGTATATATATATATATATATATATATATATATATATATATATATATATATATATATATATATTTATGCAGTGTTGGGAAAAATACCAGAATGATAACCAAAATCCATTGTGTCATCTGGGAATGGGGGCATATTATAACTCATGCAAAGTGTAATTGTATTCTGATGTTTGCCTTTTTTATAAAGGCACTAAAGTTATGTTTCTGACAAAAAGTATTTTAATTGCAGTGCTACGCAACAAACAAATGCATTTTTTTGCATATGAATGGTAAATAAATATATATATATATGTGTGTATAATATATATATATATATATACTAAAATATATTAAAAATTAAAAAGTGTTAACACAAAATTAAACTATGATTAATTTATTTTTAATAGATTAAGTTTACAAGAAACACTCATTTACGAAAAAATGTAGCATTCAATAGTAAATTAATGTAGATCAGCCAGAAAGGTGACACGTGCAGTTCTTAATTAAAACTCCATCTTTTAAAAAATAAAACAACCCCATCCAAAAAAAAAGCAGTATACCTCTGTCATACATGCACATATCCTCATGTTTTATCCCTTCAATAAGCTGTGAGGGCAGAAAAAAATACCTGTTGATCTGCCAGAAATGCAGTTAGCTTTAGGCTTCATTTCCACTGGCGTTTTTACAGCCACTTTTCTGAGCGTTTTTTACAGCTTAAAAACGCCTGTCCATGTTTATTTTAGAAAAAAAAAATTATAAACATTTTTTTTTTGGAGCTGGAGCTTTAAAAACGCAGAGGCAGCGTTTTTGCACGTTTTTGAGCGTTTTTGCGCGTTTCTGCGCGTTTTTGCGTGTTTTTTAATGTCTGGCGTTTTTACAGCTCTATTGCTGGAGCTTCAGAACGCACTGGTCCCGCGATTTTTTTTGCAGCTTAAAAACGTCTCAGCCATCTACAGCTCAAAAACGTCATGGTGGGCATGAGGCCATAGACTAACATGGACAGGCGTTTTTAAGCTGCAAAAAACGCCTAGAAAAGTGGCTGTAAAAACGCCAGTAGAAATGAGCCCTTAAAGTCCAGTTAATGGGCAGACAACAAATAGCAATGTTGTAAACTACTCATATAATTCCCCTACCCTATTTAACTAAGATAATAATGATTCTGTACTCATTGATAAGAACTTGGAGGTCTAATTAGACTTCTTTCAATAATGCATAAAGTACAAAGAGGGCACAAGATAGTTCTATGGTGTTGATTTACTAAAGGCAAATAGACTGTGCACTTTGCAAACAGCAGTTGCCCCCTGCAAGTGCAGTTGCTCCAGAGCTTAGTAAATCAGATGAATCTTCACTTTGTAAAGAATACCCAATCACACGCAAGACTGCATTTTTGCTTGCACATGATTGGACAAAGTAAGTCAGCAGAGCGTCTGCTCATTTACTACTCTCTGGAGCAGCTGCTCTTGCAGAGTACAACTACATTTTGCAAAGAGCACAGTCTATTTGCCTTTTTGTAAATCAACCCCTAAATGTCTGACATGATCAAAGTGAATTTTTTGCACTTACTGAAAACATATAACAAAATGGTTTCAATGAGAAATGGCTAGACGTGTGTACTGCTGTTTTTGTTTCACTTGAAAATTCTAAAATTTGGAATTCGTAAATTCGAAATTCGTACATTCAAAGATTCGGAAATTCGAAGATTCGAAAATTTGAAAATGAGAAATTTAGAAAATTAGAAAATCCAAAAATAATCAAGGAAAATCTGAAAATTCAAAAGAACAAAAATCCAAAGATTCAAAATAATAACTAACTAACTAACTAACTAATAATAACTAACTATTAAATTATAGGTATTGGAATTTCCTTTCAAATTTGGCTGTTAGTGAACGTAACGAATACAAATTTATCTGAAGTTACGAATTATCCAAAATAAAGAATGCTGCATCTAAACAAATGGAACAAACTAATAATAATAAATAATAATTAATTTTTATTATTATTGTTATTTTTTATTATTAATTTGTTCCATTTGTTTGGATACAGCATTCATTATTATGGATAATTCATAACTTCAGATAAATTCGTATTCGTTATATTCACTAACTGCCAAATTTGAAAGGAAATTCCAATACCTATAATTTAATATTTAGTAATAGTTAAATTATTGTTAGTTAGTTATTTCAGATTTTTGATATTTCTTGGTTTTGAATTTTGGTATTTTTGTTCTTATTTTCGTATTTTTGTTCTTTTGAATTTTTTAGATTTCCATTATTTTTTTGGGATTTTCGAATTTCTAATTTCCTAATTTTTGAATTTTTGAATCCTCTGAAAAATTCGGAAATTCTGATATTTCCGAATTAACGAACTTGCCTAAATTTGTTAAGAAAAAATATTAAAAAAGCTTCAAAATCATTATGCATATGCTTGGCTCAAGTGTTAATGCATGGCTTTTAAGTATACAAACCTTAGGAAGAGATGCTCGAGATCCAGAGCTCTGAGTGGTCATGGTCAGCACGGTGGTGATGCCAAGGCCAACTCTGGCAGGTGCAGCATCCATGTTGATCCAGAAAGACACCCAGGACAGAATGACAATTAGCAGGCTCGGAATGTACATCTGAATGAGATAGTAACCCATCTGTCTCTCCAAGTGGAAGCGAGCTTCAATGCAAGTGAATTTACCTAAGAGATATTAAGCCTCATTAACGCTTTGTTTCTCATTTTTTCCAAATTGTACATTGTATATTAAAATAGTAAAATATGCATGATGTGTATTTTTTCTATACAAAAACACCTATTAAAGTTAAAGAAAATTACATGCTGTACACAAGCCTCACCCATTTTAACTCTGATTCCTCTTGTACCAAAATTGTAATGTAACTGTTTTTGATTTTGTTAAGCGCCACTATATAAATCCTGTATAATAATAATAATGACCAACAATGGAGAAAGGACATGCAAAAGTCTGGTGTCATGGTGATCATTTAAAATGCTGAATGGGATTTAAAACCTGTTGTGAAGCCAGATGGGATAAAAAATAAAGCATATAAACTTCTAGGATCGTGATGCGAAAACATAACTTGTATTCTTGTTTAATACACTCCAGGCAACAAGAACAAGGCACATTTTATTAATCAGGATCCTAAAGATGCACTGGGGTTTGGATCTTCAGTCTCCCATCTGGCTTTCAGATTGGTTTGCAGTGCTTTCTATGTGAGTTTTGTTAATCCTGTTTGGAGCTGGTGCTGCTACATCCTGTGGCGAGAATGATGCAAGCTGTGCAAATGCTGGTAAGTAATCCACAATATTTGTCATTTAAAGGGGTTGTAATGTTTTGCTTTTTATTTTCTCAGTAAGCTTGCCCCCATCATCCGAGCCGTTCTGGCTGGGGGTTAGTCAGCATGCTCAACCTCTCCCTTGGGTCTCCCTGCAGGGATGTAGTCCCAAGGGAGGGAGCGAGCACGCTGACTAACCCCCAGCCAGAATGGCTCGGATGATGGGGGCAAGCTTACTGAGGAGAAACAGTAAGTGTGAAATTCAGACAAAGAGAAAAAACATTTAGAATGGAAATCGAAGCAAACGGTTAGTGAACCAACAATGCACTAGCTTAAAGGAACCTATTTAGAAAATAAAAAAACAAACCTTTACAACCCCATTAAGAAATCGGATCACCCAAAACTGATATTTTTAGTGTTTTGATGCTGGAGAGTAAAATTACCTAACAGCTTTTAATGGGCCTTTAAATAGATGCCTGTGGCATACCCACTTTCCCTGCTGGATTTAGTATTTATTTCATAAAAGGCCACCTTCACATGTTCATGCCTTTTTTGTGGTGCATTAACTTCCATGTCAACGTGCGTTGATTTAAGGCCTTCTCATTCATTCATTTTGGTGCCAACGCACCACAACATAGCAAAAAACAAATATGACACATTATTTTAGCTGTATCCATCCCTTCTTAAAATAATAAATTATACCATGTTTAAAGTGGCATATAATTTATCAATTTTTATTTTTTTTGCAAAAAAGGTCATTATAAACAAATGTATGTAAAAAAATATAAACTTAAAGTGATTTGTAAGGTCTCATTTTTTTTCTATACAAATAACAAACATATTATATTTACCTGCCCTGTGCAGTGGATTTGCACAGAGCAGCCTGGATCCTCCTCTTCTCGGGTCACTCTTTAGTTCTCCTGGCCCCTCCCTCCTGTCAAGTGCCCCCACATGGGAGCACCCAAGCCAGGCTACAGCTCTGTGTGTCCATTCAGACAGAAAGGCCGTGACCCGGCCCCACCCTTGCCCCCTTTCTCTCCCCATTGGCTGGCTGACTGACTTTGATTGACAGCAGCGGGAGCCAATGGCACCACGCTGCTGCCTCAGACAACGAGGAGGGGAGTTCTGGGCAGCTAAGACAATCCTACAAAATCACTGGATCTAGATGGGGCTCAGATAAGTATTAGGGGGGCTGCTGCACACAGAAGGCTTTTTATCTTCATGCTTATCACCTAGAGAATAAAATGGGGGAATTTGCATCCTCACATTACACATTATGACCAAGAAGACGAAATGGAAAAACTTAAAGCAAAAGTGGCTATCTCCCAGTCCTCCAAGTGCGTAAATCATTGGGAACTATCACAAAAGATCGCCCCTTAGGTGGTACCTCACCCCATATACAATCTCTAAATTCTTCCCATTCCAATCTCCCTTATGCTAGAGAGGATGTGGTTTGGTAGGCCAACTTTTGCATATTTTTTGGTCCTGCAGGAACCTAACAAGCTTATGGAACAAAATGTTTTCCACTATCCGGGATCACACTGGGATCTTTACCAAACACTGTCCAGCATTGGCAATGTGTCAAACATCTAATGTGTCAGAGGTACTAGACATATTAGGGGGAGGAGCCATACATACGGAAACCAACGGAGGTCTCATACGATACTCAGCAATACTGAGCGTCTTTTTATCTTAAGGGGAATCCGTGAGTTTGATTCAACACGTACCTTGTGTTTGCAGCTTAATATACAATATTGTACTATGGTATGTTCTTCTTTCGTTACATGTTCCGTGGACTATATGAGAGTTGTCTTCATCTGCAAGAGCTAGGATTCTTTATGAACTGGCTAATACGCGGTTATAGTTGCTGAACATAATTTTTGGAAACACGGTTTATGGATATTGTATTCACATTTTGGACTATTTATTTTTCAGTATATATCACTATTTATGCGGCACGCATATCTGTCACTGAGGCTGGGTTCACACTTGTTCCGACAACGCTCCTACATTGGGAGCTCATGTAGCATGACGTGTGAAAATCAATGTTTCCCTATGAGAGCTGTCTTAACTGGTCCTACACAAGTCGGTCCGACTTTGAAACTACTCCCTGTATTACTTTGGTCCTAATTCAGCCCATTGAATATCATTGAAGTAGGACCAAAGTAGGAGCCTTGTCCTAACCATCCGACTTTTGCTATCTGACATGTGATTACAGCACCAGTAAAAGGAATTTATCTCACTCTGGGATTGTTTTGATTGGTCAAAGAACAAGTCAGTCTATCACAAAGTAGGACCAAAGTAGTATCCTGTTCATGAAAGTAGGATGGATGTAGGACCAATGTAGGATCAATATAGGATCAATGTAGGACAAATGTCGCAAAGCAAAGTAGGATGAAAGTTGTGTAGTGTAGTGTGAACCCAGCCTTATGGCCCATACACACGATCCGAATATCGGCCGACGGATCGTACGACTTTTTTCGCTTAATAATCGCTAGTAAAATAAAATAGGTTTTTAAACTCACGAAAATTCTCGTACGATAGAAAAAAACGATCGGAAGTGATGTCACGTGTTGTAATGTATTTGTATTGTATTGTCGGACGACGGCTGTACTGACTAAACAAAAATCGGACGAGAAAAATTTTCGCGCTTGTCCGATCGAATTTAATCGGATGAACAGTCGTGATCGGCTGTCGAAAGTAGTGTACACACGATCCGAAAATCGTACGATCCATCATCGGACGATCGTTTTCGTCCGATATTCGGATCGTGTGTATGGGCCATTAGGGATTATTTTGATTGGTCAAAGAACAAGTCAGTCTATCACAAAGTAGGACGAAAGTAGTATCCTGTTCATTAAGTAGGATGGATGTAGGACCAATGTAGGATCAATGTAGGATCAATGTAGGATCAATGTAGGACAAATGTCGCAGAGCAAAGTAGGATGAAAGTCGTGTAGTGTAGTGTGAACCCAGCCTTAGGTGTGGACCTGCCTACAGCAGGATTCACTGAGCAATCAACACTGCTTGATTGTCAGTATTTGATTGTTAACCCTATATAGTGTATTTCACTGCACGGTTCACAAATATTAGTTGTTAATTATAGTGCATCCCTAAAATTGACTAGACATAGTGAAACTAAATTTTTTATATGAAGGCTTGCTTATAAACATGGTGGTAGAAGATTTTTGGACTACCGCTGGAATGGCATTACTGGATTAAGAACCACTGAATGTATTATGATATGTCAATCTATATGTCACTCGTTCTAAATATTACGTTATATACCATTCTGTATACAATTGTTGTACAGTCCTTGAAATAACATGTCTCAGTCAGACCTAACCTGAAACAGTATTCCCTGGTACTGTATTCCTTGTTAATTTTATGTTTGCTCTTTGTTTTCATTTGCCCATTATATTTTAAAGTTTTATCGTGCTTCTAACCACATGCAAAATGCTAATTCTACAACCCCCTTGCGGAACTTGTTCTTTGCTTACTTTCATATTGTATTTCTACAAAATATTTTCAAACAATAAAAAACGAGTGGAACGGAAAGTGGCTTGACATACCGTATTTATCGCGGTATACCGCGCACCCCTAAAGTGACCCCCAATCCTGTGGAAAAAAAGTTATTTTTGTACTTACAGTTTTGGTGTCTTGCGCGGCGTCCATCGGCGGCCTCGGCGGGTCCGGTGTCCTCCTGCGGCGGGTCCGGTGTCCTTCTGCGGCGGGTCCGGTGTCCTTCTGTGGCGGGTGCGGTGTCCTTCTGCGGCGGGTGCGGTGTCCTCTTCGGCGGGTGCGGTGTCCTCTTCGGCGGGTGTGGCGTCCCCCGCTCGTTTCCCACGCCGAGTTTTGAATACTCCGCCAGCATATAGCCAGCGCAGTACACTCGGGCAGGCTCGGCAACTGTCGCGCTCATGTTCCTGTACGTCCAGGACGTGACCGCGGAAGAAGCCGAGACTGGCCGAATATACCCGAGTGTACTGCGCTCGGTATATGTCGGTGAAGTATTCAAAACTCGGAGCGGGAAAGCGGGTATCGGCGTATATCGCGCACCCACGATTTTGCCCTGATTTTCAGGGCAAAAAAGTGCGCGATATACGCCGATAAATACGGTATACAGTATTTAGTTTAGTTATTATGGACAAAAATATATATTGTTAAAAATGTTTTTTTTTTTTTGTAATTGGAAAAGTATGAAATATTGTTTGCTCTTTTAAAAATCTTTTCTTGTGATCTCCTCTTCTAAAAACACCTATGGTTTACAGTGCTCCACAGCTCAAGCTTAACTTTGCACATATAAGTGAGTGACTCTTCCCCATTACTACCCATGCCTGTCTTTTATGACTACTAAATACCAAGCGTTAATCAAAGACAAAGGGGGTTATTTACGAAAGGCAAATCCCCTTTGTACTACAAGTGCAAGTTACAAGTGCAAAGTGCACATGAAATTGCACTAAAAGTGCACTTGGAAGTGTAGTCACTGGACAGTGCGCATGTGCGGGACTTCCGGGAAGACGCTAAATCTGAGGGGTAGATCTGAAATGAAGGGAAGCTCTGCTGATTTTTTTTATCCAATCATGTGCAAGCTAAAATGCTTTTTTTTTTCTTTTTCTTGCATGTCCCCCTCGGATCTACAGCGACTGCACTTCCAAGTGCACGTTCAGTGCAATTTCAAGTGCACGTTGCATTTGTAGTTTGCACTTGTAGTGCAAAGTGGATTTGCCTTTAGTAAATAACCCCCAAAGGGTTTGAAAGGGAAGTTCTTTTGCTGTTCTCTTCCATTAGAAAACCCTAAGGCCGCGTACACACGATCAAATCTATCGATCGTGTGCACGGGCGAGCAGACGGATTTGGCCAGCCAACAGATTTTAAAGCATGCTTTAAAATCTGTCGGCTGGGAATCCGCCCGCCCGATATGTCTGCTGGTTAGTACGCTAACCAGCAGACATATCTTCTCGCACATGCGTCGAATGGATTCGACGCATGCGCGGAACTAATTTACTTCCTGGTGCGGGGACGTGGCGGCGCCAACGTCACCACCACGTCACCGCCACATCACCGCGCTGTCTGCTGGCGGGGATTTTGATTTGATCGTGTGTACAGCGATCAAACCAAAATGGCCAGGAGACAGATTTGTTCAAATCGGTCGGTCCGACTGATTTGAACAAATCTATTTGCTCATGTGTACGGGGCCTTAGGGGTTGATTTACAAAATGCAAATAGACTGTGCACTTTGCAAAGTGCAGTTGCACTCTGCAAAAGCAGTTGCTCCAGAGTTTAGTAAATGAGCAGAATCTCTGCTGACTTCCATCATCCAATCATTTGCAAGAAAAAATGCTGTTTTTTTTTATTGTCCTTGCACATGATTGGGTAGTCTTTTCAAAGAGAAGCGTTACTTCATTTACTAAGCTCTGGAGCAACTGCATTTGCAGAGTGCAACTGCACTTAACAAAATGCACAGTCTATTTGCCTTTAGTAAATAAACCTCATAATGCCCTGTTTTGTAGGATTACATTCTTCATCATGTATTTTATGTATAAAATAATTATAACACTGTTTAGAAAAGTATACAATTAAAAAACAAACATTTATCAAATACTTGTAGTTTCCCTTTGTTTCAGCTGAGAAGGTGACATTATGATGTTAGTGAATACTGACCAGTACTATAGTGTTTGGTGCAGTACCGTAGATCCTTCTCTTCCTTCATGATAAACTGCGGCAGGGTAAGACCGTCTGCCACCTGCACAGCGCCCACTTCTTCCCACTCGAAAATCAGATCATTCATTGTATAACCAACTGCACAAAACATAAATAACATTACCAACATTGTCACCAGTATCAAAAAGGCAAAATATGACATAAGGTATTTTGCTACATATACAGTGGCAAAAATTATTATTTGATAAAGTGCAGATTTTGTAAGTTTGTCCACTTACAAAATGAAGGGTTTATAATTGTTATCATAGGTGTATTTTAAATCATAGAGACAGAAAAACAACAACAAATTCTGAAAAAACACATGATACAAATGTCATAAATTGAGTTGCAGTTCAGTGAGTACTGTAAGTATTTGATCCCTTACCAAACAACAATAATTCTGTCTCCCACAGACTGGCTAAAGTATGTGCTCATGTGGTAAACAGATTAGTTCTGTCAATTTAAGAAGGTGCTCAAAACAATAACTCATTATGTATATTAAATAGACCTGTCCACAGAATCTCTTTCTTCCATTCAAACCCCACCATCATGGGCAAGACCAAAGAGCTGTCAAAGGACATTAGGGACAAGATTGGAGACCTGCACAAGGCTGGAATGGGCTATAAGACCTTCAGCAAGAAGCTTTGTGAGAAATAAACAACTGTTGAAGTGATTATTGGCAAATGGAAAAAAGACAAAATAACCACCAATCACCATTGGTCTGGAGTGCTATGCAAGATTTCACATCATGGGGGAAGGATGATCATGAGAAAAGTGAGGGATCAGCCCAGAACTACACGGAAGGACCATGTGAATGAACTTCAGGCAGTTGGGACCACAGTCACTAAACAAACCATTGGTAACACAATACGCCATCATGGATTGAAATCCTGCAGCTCCTACAAGGAGAAGGCACATGTACATTCATGCAAATGAACATCTAAATGATTCAGAGAAGGATTGGGAGAAAGTGCTTTGGTCAGATGAGATAAAAATTGAGTTCTTTGGCATTAACTCGACCTGCGTTAAGAGGAAGAAAAATTATGACTATTATCCTAAGAACACCATCCCTACAGTCAAGCACTGTAGTGGAAACATTATGCTTTGGGGCTGTTTCTTTTCTAAAGGTACAAGCTGACTTTGCCACATTGAGGGGGCAATAAACATGGCCATGTATTGTGAAATCTTGGATAAGAACCTTCTTCCCTCAGCCAGAACACTGAAGATCGGTCGTAGATGGGTCTTCCAGCACGACAATGACCCAAAACCTACTGCCAAGGCAACAAAGGAGAGGCTCAAAAAGAAGCACATTAGGGTCATAGAGTGGCCCAGACAGTCTCCAAACCTTAATCCTATAGAAAATCTGTGGAGGCAGATGAAACCTCAAATTGCCAATCGAGAGCCAAGAATATTTAGGAATTTAGAGAAGATCTGTAAAGAAGAGTGGACCAAAATCCCTCCTGAGATGTGTGCAAACCTGGTAACCAACTACAAGAAACGTCTTACCTCTGTGCTTGCCAACAAGGGTTTCTCCACCAAGTACTAAGTAATTTTTTGCTTGTGGATCAAATACTTATTTTACTCACTGAACTGCAACTCAATTTATAATATGTGTACCATGTGTTTTTTTCTGGATTTTTGGTTGATATTCTGTCTCTATTATTTAAAATACACCTATGATAAAATTATTGACCCTTCATTTCCTTGTAAGCAGAGAAACTTACAAAATCTGCAGGTCATCAAATAATTATTTTCCGCACTGTAGTTTCCTCCTATCTTTAATTAAAAGACAACACACCTAGGCAAGTTTCAATTAACTTAAAATGGCTAACTGGTTGTTTATTTTTTTATTTTTAGGGTGGAGATAAATGGTTCAACCCCACCCCAGAAAGAGTAACCTGATGCTGTAATGAGGTGAAGAACTCCTTCCTCTATAATCATAATCGATATAATCACTGTGGATTAATTTGGGGTTTATCCCCTAAAGCCCCTGAAGCACTACCGGCTTATTGAAAGCCAATAATCTCTAGTAAACAGCCACCCTCAACTTCTAATAGACGTTTGGGGAGTTCTTCCTGTCTTCCTTTTTGGAGTTATTCTGGAACTGTTTTTCTGGCTGGTGTTGCTGAAAGATTGTTCAAATGATTCTTCCTTTATGTATTCCACATATATATTTGTATAGACTTTCATTGTTAGATGTGTTTTATTCTGATGAAGGGTGTTATCCATCTAGCCAAAACTGTTATATTGAACATTAAAAAAAAAAACGTATCTCTGTATGTTGTTTTTTCTATATTAAATTTGAAGTGCAATAATCCCTTTTTCATTTTTTTCCCGATATATTTGGCCTGTGGGAGGACCTGACTGCTTTGCCCTGGTAATTACTACCATTCTGCACTTCACCCTGAACTTTATATATATATACAGTATCTCACAAAAATGAGTACACCCCTCACATGTTTGTAAATGTTTTATTATATCTTTTCATGTGAGGGGGGGGGATTTAATACCACTTTAACAGAAGCCTAAAGCACTCTACTTTCAGTCAGGTGACTGTAATTTCCAAATCTCATTGGACTCAACTGAAAATAGCTCACTTAAAAAAAAAAAAATAGAAATTCCGTTCCTGGTCTGTTAGCTTAGTAAGTTGACCCTATATCTTTAGTAATTTCACATGCAGTTTTCACTGAGGCTTATGGATTTTTTTTATATGTTCAGACTGAATTGCCCTAGTTTGTAACAAATTTAATTTAGCAGTAACATGGTCATACAATCTCCACAGAAATTAGCCTTCTTGAACTTACAGCTTTCTAGTTGCATGATACACGTTTGAACATCCATTGGAAAGTTTTTCAGATCCATGGGACACGCCAAAGTCAAAGTCAACCTGTAAGAAAAGCATTAACATTTTAGCCCCTTCTTGTGCTTTAAAGATTGACTTTTGGCTAGATATATATTTCTACATACAGTATTTTGTAGAAACACACTAAGCTTCCATTGCAAAGTGCAAATTCCCTTGCAAAGTAAACAGCCTATTTACCTTCAGTAAATGATTGCCTGATACCTTCAAACCTTGGTCACTACCAACACAACAAGAAAATTTTTACAATTAAAATTATTTGTTGCTGAAGAATATGACTTATGTATATAGAGAGTGGGCTCTGTGTTGCGGTCAATATATTGTAACAAATAAATACTATGCAGCATGTGTGGGAATATGAACTTTGCATTGTTCTAGGTTTTTGCACAGTGTGTTGTTTATGAACTATGTATAATATGATTAATGTATAAACACAAAAAAGGGGACTTCAGATGCCAAAATGGCATTAATTACAAGGTGACTGAGAAAAATTGTATGTGGGAGGTAGGACTATATTTTGCACAAAGGACCATATAATCTAAGAGTGGCCATAATCGTTAACGTTTTAAATGCCCATTAAACCCATTACAGGATCCTGTGGTGGCTTATAACCTCCAAGAGACAAATTTAAACAACCTTTTTTATTTTTATAACAAAACAAATTATTTGGAGCGTATGGTAGGCTTTATGGGGTTTTGCAATCATACTGTAAGTAAGCAGATGTGCTACATCTAGACAAATAATATTTTCAAGCTCTTCTTTCCACAATTTCCAATAAAGTTGTGGGGAGCCTAGTGCAGAAACTATATCCAAACCCAGCAAGGGTCCAAAGTCAGCATGGTCCCAACTAGCATATGATTTGTCATGCTTGTTAACCGGGGGATTGAAAGTGATAGAGGCAGCTGTAGAATTGAGGCTAATGAACCTAGCGAAGTACAGGAGATTCATCTTGTCTACAGTTTTCTGTGGGGGCTGGAGCAGGCTGGAGCAGGCTGGTATGGGAACAAAGAATGCTTGTGATAGGGACTACAATGTCAGTAACCTTATGCCTCGTATACATGATCAGATTTTCCGAAAAGAGATGTGAGCTGTTAGTCGGAAATTCCAACAGCAAAAATTTGAGAGCTGGTTAAACGACGGTAAAAGTTCTGGTCGGAAATTCCGATCGTCTGTATGCAATTCCGACGCAGACGTAAAGAAGGAATCATTGAACTTAATTTTTCTTGGCTTGTCGTAGTGTTGTAGGTCACCGCGTTCTTGACATTCGGAATTTCCTAAAAATATTTGTGTGACCATGTGTAGGCAACACATGTTTGAGCAAAAATTCCATCTGAAAAAGATCTACAATTTTGTTGTCAGAAATTCCGATCATATGTACGTGGCATTAAAGTATAACTAAAGGTACAACTATTTTTTTGGGGACAGAGTGGAGTTGAATTAGAACACCTGTTAAGTTTTTATTGCCACCTCTGCCCCTTTTAGGGAGATTCACCCTCTCTGTATGTCCTGTTTACAGTTATCATCAGACGTGAAAGTAACAGAAAATACCAAATTTGTGAGAGAGAGACAATCTCTTTAGTTAAAAAAGTTTTAATACAGCATAAGCATTATACATTAACAAGGATATTCCAGTTCCACAGAACAGTAATAGAGGGGAAATCTTCCAATAGGGACAATAGTTCTAATGACCTGGGGGCCCCAGTGGAGTCCCTTACTTTGCAGGGATTTCCTCTTACTTCCTGTTGTGGCTATGGTACAAGAAGTGAAGGTAAATAATCTCCCCAATGGGGCTCAGATGGAAAAAAACAGACATGGGTTATAACCCTCCATTACTCAAAATGAAAAAAAAAAGTTTTGCCTATAGTTCTACTTTAATCTTTGATCTTTGGAAGTCATCTTCAGAGAGTAATTTGTATGCACGTACTCTTAATTTCCAGATATATTAATAAAGAGAGCTACAAAAAATCTATAATTATTTTTTCAGGTGGAACAAACATGTTTACGAAAGAGAAAACTGTTGTCATGTCTCCCCAGAGTTGACATTTTAACTACTGTATACCCTTGAGGCCACAGTTGACTAACCGAATGCTGTACAGAACATTGCCATTTTTGAAAATTCTTAGCAGCTTGTTGTCAGTGGTGATTTCATGAAAATTTGCCCCTTTCTCATTGGCAAAAAACAGATCAGGCTTCCAGATGGAGTCCAACATAGAGGGATCTAAATCCAGGGAGTCATCAGGATATTCACTGTAAGCCAGACGGGGGTCATTCCATTGTTGACGCAGAAAAATATTCAGCCTGTAATCCTGTAATAAAATGAGAAACAATAAAGAATTTTAAAGGTTGCTGTAGTACAAAACTTTCTGTGATGCATTTTAAAATTGGCATTGTAATGCAAACAATGTGGTCAGGTACCATGTTTTATTAGTATTTAGTACTCCAAGTACATGTGCATCATTCCATAATATCAGACCAAAAAATGATTGCCATTTTGGGGTTATGCCTTTAATATTTAGGCAAAGTTAGCCCTTTGTCAGTTATTAATACCCCTCCTTAGTGGCCATGGTAGCATAGATCATACGTCCACTTGAATCTGGCAGTGTATGAAATGATTTTGATTGGGACTTAAAAAAAAAAAATACCTGGTATGTAACGGCCTAAGGGTCCTCCATATAAAGTACATAGTATATTCACATCAATCCCTACTGTGATGGGCTTACATGCTGAGTATTAGCATGTAGGCACATACCATATTCACATTTGGAAAGGGGGGTTTGGAAATCTACTTCTATGTTTGGGACTCTTGGGTCACTCTGGTACCCGTCAGCACTGGGCTAGTGTTTTAGGAAAAGAGCGTAAATTTTGGGCCTCCACATTTGATGCACATGACCAATGGTGAAGGGCAAGTTGGGTGCTATTACCATAGCAGGGGATCCTTATCTGAAGACATAATTTAAATTTTTTTTTAGATTAGATTAATCAAAGAGTGAGAAGCCAACTGTCTCTGACTAGGTATGGGCCGAACGGACCCCTGTTCGGTTCGGACCCGAACGTTTGAACACCGCGAAAGTTCGGACCCAAAGTTACAATGGGATAGGCTTTTTTCAATACTGATGACAGCCTGATTAAGTGTATCGGCTGTTTAGTGCTGGCTACAAGTGATACCCATGACCACTCTGGAACTCTATCAGTGTCCTTATTTCTAGGTATGGGTTAAGGCCCTTTATTTATATTTACTTATTTTTATTTTTTCTTAGGCTTGTTAAAGGGGGTTTCTTAAGGGTTTTTTTCTTTCTGGGGTGTCTCATTGAAGATACATTGGGAATGATACTTTATTCTATATAATTTGGTTTTAGAACTGAGGAGCTCGGTGTTGCGGCCCTTGTACCTGCGCCTTTTTGGATCTGTTGGGATTTTCCTGGGGCACCCCTCTCACCCATGTGTCGCTACCTTCCTTGGGGGGCATGTCTGTCTAGCGATAGGGCCCTTATAGTGGTGTGATGGGTATGATCTGGACACCATGTGATTACTGTGTGCTTTTATGTACAGACATACAATGTGTTAATGTATAATATTCTAAAACAGTGGTTCTCAACCTGGGGGTCGGGACCCCCTTGGGGGTCAAATTACTATTTGCCAGGGGTCACCAAATGCTAGGCTGTTCCTGAAGCCCGCACCACTCTCCCAGCCTTTTTGCGGCCGGCCAGCAGGGCTGTCCCTGGAGCCCGCGGCGGCCCACTCAGCCTCTTCACAGCCACCCATTCAGTTCATGCCATGGTTGGGGGGCAGAGACTAGAGGTCTGCGAGACACCATAGAGCTGGAGACAAAGTGAAGCTGGAGACATGGTACAGTTCTAAGATCAGCAGATGACCTTGATCAAGCAGTGCTGCTGGGCTCTGATGAAGAGGTCCTTGTTGCCTTGAAACGCGTCAGATGGCAGTGACACACCTCTATCCTCCCTATTTTGGAGTGTGGTTCAAGGGGTATCTACCACATCGTTGTTGATAAGCCTACTATGTCATTTTCCTTGTGAGTAGTTTTGCATTATTATTTTATTTTATTAAATTGTCAACGGTAACACACTAGGCTGGTGCGCCTTTTTTTCTATTCTTTTTTTGCCGTTAAAAGTCCCCACTACAGTTCTCAGATCAGCAGATGACTTTAATCAAGAGCACCTAATCCACTCATCCCACCCAAGGAGTAAGAGAAGAAATAAAAATAGCGAATACATGGAAGGGAGAGGAAAAGAGGGGGGTGAACAAAGAAAAAAGGAGAGAAAGAACAAGAAACATGGCTAGAGAGAGGGATAGGGAGAAACAAAACAAAAACAAGAAATTAGGATAGAGAGAGAGATAAAAGGGAAAGAAAGGAGAACAAAGAGAAATAATGGTACATCCTAAAATGTACCATGAGGGGTTTTAATACTGTACGAGTGGAAGGAACTTGTAGGGGTGCTAAATGTAACTGGGTTAGGGGCGCAAATTACTTGTCTTGCCTTGGGTGCTGACAACCCACGCTACAATTTATTTTTCTACTGTTAGGGGTCCCCACAACTTGGGATATGTTATCAAGGGGTCACAGCACTAGAGGGGGTGGGAACCACTGTTCTAAAATGATGTTATTTGCATTATATAGTGTGATCCCCTCCTGGATATTAGCCCCTGATGATGGGACGGTGTCCCGAAACACGTTGGGTTCTACTGGATCCTCGTGGGAATTCATGCACCAACGCACTGTGCATGTGTTTTTATAGAATTATTTGTATATTTGTAATTATATGAATAAATTATTATTTTTGTACTATTTAGTTGTTGCTCTTAAAGTCCCATTTGGAGGGTTCTCTTCCATTTCGATTTAACCCAGGGATGTTGGCAGCACAAAAAGATCTTTTTTGATGTTTGCTTTATGTTTGGAATAACGAACCCCATTAAAGCCAGTGGGACCCGAATGTCAAATATCAAAAGTGCCCATTTTCTTAAATGCAAGTAATTGGGCATACAATGGTTATAGGGGTCTGGGTCCTGCTCTGGGGGACATGTATCAATAAAAAAAAAAAAAGTTTGTGAAAAACATCATTCCTTCCAATATAGTGCCTGGGGGTCCCCTTAGTATACCTGTAAAGTGGCAGATCTGTACCATGTCTAGAATCTGCTGTAGCAATACTTGAATTTATAAAGCCACAAAAATGAAATGTTTCCTGCAAACTGCCTTTATTTTGCTCAGCAACAGCTGGGGAGCCAGTGTGTATGATGAGGCCACAATGTAGTGCATTGGGAACAATATTAGAGATTTTTTGCATACATTCTGGTTTCACTTTGACAAAAATTGATTTGGTGGTGGCTTCCCACAGTAACCCTATAGATATAATAGAGATAATCTTGATGAAAGCAAGAATTTGCCTTGCTGTAAAAAATTGCAATGATATGCAGGTACTCAAAAATTGGTCTTTGACCACCACGTCCACTTTGCCTGTGGACACATTTCTTGCTGACCCATTACAGTGCCAAGGGTCTGCCTCTCCTTGTTGTCCTCCCAGACATTATTGGGAGGGAGAGGGCGGTGCGTATAAGCAAATGCAAAGGAGAAGTTGAAATCTGTATGTAGATGCACTTTAATCAATGTAAAGAGGTGTTTGGTGCCCTTAAATTTGAGTACACTACACAGACACACTCGCACACAACGCACGCAAAACATAATGTCATTAAACTGGCAGTAATGGACACAGAAGTAAATGGCTTTAAACTGTCAGTAACACACACAAAAGTAAATGGTGTTTAACTGGCAGTAACGCAATCAAATAGACGGTTCAACCGTCACTGCACTGATGCTTTCTGGACTGTCCCTACTCTAGCTATACACTAATGTCAAGATTACTGTCACGTTCTCACTACACTACACTGAAACTACCTGAGCTATCCCTACTCTACACTAATGTATGTATGAATGACACAGTCTCACTAACCTACAGTGAAACTATCTGAGCTGTCTCTACTCTAGCTGCACACTATGCAAAGCTGAATGATGGTTCTCCTCACTACACTCACACTATTCCTAGACTGACACAAAATTAATATTCTACACTGACAATTGAAGCAAAATAGCACACTATAGCACACTAACTAGCTAATTGCACTGAACAGAGCCCTGTTCTATCTCTCTCCATGGCAAAATCACACTGATAATGGCTGCAATTACAAGAATACTTTTATACTGACTCTGACAGTGCTCTGTGCCCAGATTGAAGCCAATCTGGGTTTGCAATGCATTGTTCAGCACCACAATGCATTGTGGTTGGTTCGGGGGGGGGGGGGGGAACGACAAATGGTCGAACGTCCTGAAAGTTCAGCTGTTTCCCGAATGACCGAACAGCGAAAGTTCGGCCCGAACTTATGTTTGGGCCAAACCGTTCGCCCATCCCTATCTCTGACACATAATTGACATAGCAAAAACTTAATGGTGCTAAGAGCCAAACATTGGTCTAGGCCCAAATGCAAAAAGGAAAGGGTCCATCCCACAACAGCCATGCCATTAAAGCCAGCAACCACAGAGTAGGGTGGTTAATCAGTCCTTTAGAAAGCAGATTCGTATGGTATGGCAAAGCCCTACAATTAATGAAGACTTACCAGGCCAGTGTACCACAACTTTTAAATGCTAATCCATAGTGATGGAAACCACTAGAATTCCTTCCATCTCAATTCTACAGAGCAGGTAAGGTAGAGGTTTTAGGGGAGGAAACACAAATATTACTGTGTGCTGATCCCTCGAGCCACTAGACCCTTTCATGCTTCCATCAAGAGATCTCTGGACCTAGATAGAAAACTGGTCCAGTTTGAAGCTTAGTGGTAGGGATGAGCCGAACATACCCGGGTTCGGTTCGCACCAGAACGTTCGAACAGACCGTCCGTTCGCACGAACAATTAGAACCCCATTGAATCTATGGGACTCGAACGTTCAAATTCATTGCTCATTTTAAAGTCCAATATGCAAGTTATTGATGGAAAACATCTTTGAGAAACCGGGTCTTGTCCCAGGGAACATGTATCAATGGAAAAAAAAGTTTAGAAATGTCCCTGCACAACATGAGCTTACTCTCAGAAAAAAGAAATTTAATACTAACAGCAAACGTGCAGTGACACTAACTGCACTCAGGTGGTATATAACAGCACAAGCACAGTGGCACTAACTGCACTCAGGTGGTATGTAACAGCACACGTGCAGTGACACTAACTGCACTCAGGTCGTATGTAACAGCACACGTACAGTGACACCAAATGCGCTCAGGTGGTATGTAACAGCAAACGTGCAGTGACACTAACTGCACTCAGGTGGTATGTAACAGCACACGTACAGTGACACTAACTGCGCTCAGGTGGTATGTAACAGCACAAGCACAGTGACACTAACTGCGCTCAGGTGGTATGTAACAGCATACGTGCGGTGACACCAAATGCGCTCAGGTAATATGTAACAGCACACGTGCGGTGACACCAAATGCGCTCAGTTGATATGTAACAGCACACGTGCGGTGACACCAAATGCGCTCAGGTGATATGTAACAGCACACGTGCGGTGACACCAAATGCTCTCAGGTGGTATGTAACAGCACACGTGCGGTGACACCAAATGCGCTCAGTTGATATGTAACACCACACGTGCGGTGACACCATGAGCGAAGCTCATCCCTACTTAGCGGAAAGGCTGGGAGGTTCACATGAGTGAGTACAGATGCTGCTGGCTCAAGAAGTTTGCCCAGGACAAGATCTGTTCCACCTCTCTTGCTGCATTAAGATTTATTGTTCCTCCCTGATGAGTGACACTTGCCACTGCTGTTGCACTGTCCAATTGAATCTGGATTTCATGGCCCTTTAATAGGTTGGTCCAGTGATAAGGAAATAGCCAGATGTGTATTGGGAGATGAGATTGCCAGTGTCCAATCCTCATGTAGACAGCAGTATAATCTGAAGATTTAAGACTTCCTGTGTCCCTCAGTGGTCCAGAAAGAAACTAAAGTTCAGCAATTGCAGCCAACATATTTCTGTAATTTAATAAAATATTGCAGAGTGCATGAGCATCATGGGAAATGCAGTTCCAAAACATCTGGGGTGCCAAGGTTTGGCAACACTAGGGCAGTGTTTTTCAACCCTGTCCTCAAGTACCCCCAACAGGCCATGTTTTGGGAATTTCTCTTAGATAAAAAAGCTGTCCAAAATACAGAGCCATTGACTCTGATTTAAAGCACATGTGCAAGATAAAGGAAAACCTGCAAACATTGCCTGTTGGGTGTACTTGAGGACAGGGTTGAGAACCGCTAGTCTAGGGGAACACAATTTTTTTTCTCTCCACAGCTAGACCAATCCTCGCAGCTTCCTCTCCCCGAGTGGTCTAGGATCCTGATGCTATCAAGACCAGTGAAGAGTTCATAGCAGTACACTGGATGTGATGACACCTAGGGACAGTCCACAACTGGAGCATGGGCGAGTGCCACCTTCTGGAGGAGTCAGGTAAGTAAAACTGTTTCTCCTCTCCCCTAGACAAAATAAGCAGCTCCACTAATGGGATCATTTAATTTTTTTCTGTAGTTGGCTTTAAGAATACATACTTGAATAGATTGTTTTTTTTTTTTTATACCAGAGTTCAGTGTCGCTTTAACAGCTAAAAGGTAAAAATCCCATAAAAATACTCTTAGGCAAGCTCCAATAACTATGAATTAGAAGTCTAAAGATTCTTTGTGAAACATGTTCCCGCTTTCATAAAAGCGTGTAATATTCTGTAGAAAAGTTGCTCTTTTTATAACTGCTCTCAGGTTGTCTAATGTGAAATTAATTACATGTTCATTGACTCATTGTATACATTTTTTTTTTCAGCGTCACACCACTGTTCTCAGGTATTTAGCTGTGTATGACCTTCTCCATCAGACTCCGTTCTTCCAATTCCCAGAGTCACCTTCCTTCCACACAGACTGAAAACTGCTGACATCGCAGTCTATTATTGACACGCAGGTGAATTAGGTTAATTTCATTATCCAACTTTCCCTTCTCATTAGGTTTGGTTCAATAACCTGTAAATAGAGCTACGATCCAGTTATGCAGAAGAGGTTTCGGTTACTTAAATGAACTGCCCAAAAGCTTTTTACTTCAATGTTATGTGTGTGACTGGTGACCTTAGCGTGTTAAATGGAAAGTTTAACCAATTTCACGGCAGGATGTACAGAGCTTTCTTAAGGGTAACACCAGCTTGAGAGGAGTCTTGTTTAATAAATATAATGAAAGGAAAGCACAGTGACGGGACAAAGTCTACTGGCACTCACAGTGAGGATGCTCAAGTGCGCTCCTGAGCACATAATTCAACATAAACATGAAGGCAAATGTAAAATATTTATATACAAATATTTAAAAAATCTAAGGCGATGGAATAAAGGGGTTTATAAGTATGATTAGAGTTAACTAAAATGTTAGGGTTAAAAGAACTAATTAGGGCTAACTACACATTTCGTTCATATGCAAAAAAGTACCCCTGGTACAGTGGGACTTTAAGGGCAACTCAAATATGAAACCAAAATATAATAAAATATGAAGTTGTATTATTACAAAGATAAAAAAATTGGTGCATACATCACCATTACAAAAACATGTCAGAACACAATAAAATAGTATAGAATATATTACCGATTTTTTATCTTTGTAATTAGCCACTTAACACCCACCCCGTGTGGGTGTTCTGACAAGACGTCATATGACGTCTTCTCATTTCAAGGCGCTAGGGGGCGCGCGCCCGTCGTGTTACTGGGAACAGCAAAAAATAATAATAATTATGTCCCCTATTTTGTAGGCAATATAACTTTTGCGCAAACCAGTCACTATACAGTTATTGCGATTTTATTTTTTTTAACCAAAAATATGTAGAAGAATACGTATCGGCCTAAACTGAGATAAGTTTATTTTCAGTGCTGGAAGCTAAAATTTTGTCTGGGCAGGAAGGGGGTGTAGGTGCACAGTAGGCAAGTGGTTAATAAAACTTTATATTTTATTATATTTTGGTTTAATATTTGAGTTACCGTTAAAGTACTTTCTTTTTGCATATGTTTGAAATTCTTGGGATTGTTGGTACCAATTTAGGTTTTACGCGGGTGGTGTAATCAATGTAATACGCATTCAGCGATTTGTCCCTTTTTTTTTTAAAGGCACTAAAATCAAGTTTTTGGTACACATATTTTTTGTTTAATTTTGGCTCTAGAGAATGCAAATTTAAAACATTTAAACTTTTACCCGTTAAAAACAAATAGCAAAAAGAATAACCTGCGTTACTGGTTTAGAATTAAGTGGTGATGGTCTTGCACTACTTTGTTATTATCCTTCACACTCTCGTCCCCTCATAATAACAAAAAATGTAGGTCACAGTCACTAAATGATAAGAAATGTAAGACATGGGAAATTGGGCGCACAGCACTTTAATAGGTTGTTGTGGGTAGGGTTTAGTTTTTTTGAGAGAGGCAAATAGGTAATGGGGTAAGAGAGTGACACTCTCGTCTCCTCCCTCATAATAACAAAAAATGGAGATCACAGTCACTAAAGTAAAAGAAATGGGAAATTGGAAACACAGCACTTTAATAGGGGGTTGTAGGTAGGGTTTTTTTTTCTTTCCCCTTGGGAGGGGGGAGGGAGAGGTAGAAGAGAGATGAAAAATCAGGAGGATGTAGGATAGACCCATATTGTTATTATTGTTATTTATGTTAATGTAGTGATTGAATTCATTTTAAACGTGATTCTTTTTTAATGCTTATTGGAAATGTAATGGAAATTATATCTGTGTTTTAAAAAATTGAATAAAACACATTTAAAAATTATTATCCTTCATGACTCAATAAAAATCTTTATAAAGTAAAAGATGCAAACGGAAGAAGGGAATAAAGGAGGTAATAAAAACAAATTAGGGTTCACTAAGGGTTCTATTTTAAAAACATTTGTTGCATGAATGTCAGAAACATTTGTAAAAACTGAACTAAATGTCACCTTATGTTTTCAAATAGATTAACTCAGCTCCATCTAGTGGCCAAAATGCGGTATATTTTCTCACTTTTTACCGAAAACTATACTGCAGTTTGACCACTAGATGGAGTTGATGATACACGAGTCAAAATATTCCAAAGTATGCAGTGAAATTTAGTTCAGTTTGCTCAAAACCAGACTTAAAGGCAAATACTTATCCTGTCTTGACTATTACTTTAAGTGTATGTAAAGCCAAAACTTTTCTTCTAGTGTTGGATAGAAAATAAGGGTAACTCCACTTTCATGGAAAAATACATATACAATTGCTACACAAGCCATATTGAAATGTTAGTTTATTAAAAATGTATTTTCTTTTTCATTCTCTGTAAAATTCAATGCAGTTTGACAACCTGGAGGTGTTCTGTACACATTGGATGTACAGAATTCCTCTACAAATGTTATTTCCTGCTTGTGCTCATTTTCCCAGAAGTCTGTACTAGGAAACAAGACAATTTTTAGCCACCCACTGCAATAGGAATTTCAGTTTTGGTAAAAGGGTTAAATCCTTCGAAAAGTATGCAGACCCAGCAGCCTTTTTCTCAGAACACTAAGGCTGCGTACACACGATCAGTCCATCCAATGAGAACGGTTGACTTGATTCTGAGCATGCGTGGATTTTTAACCGATGCTCGTGCGTACTAACGAACGGTTTTGACCTATCGGTTAGGCGTCCATTGGTTAAATTTTAAAGCAACTTCTCTTTTTTTTGACCGAAGGATAACTGACCGATGGGGCCCCCATACGATCGGTTTGGACCGATGAAAACGGACCTTCAGTCCGTTTTCATCGGTTTTGACCGATTGTGTGTACGCGGCCTAAGAGCGCAGCAGGCGATTATAATGAGTCAGTCCCTTCCACTGGGAATTATGCCACGTACACACGATCATTTTTCAGCATGAAAAAAAACGTAGTTTTTGAAAAACGTCATTTAAAATTATCGTGTGTGGACTACACATAATTTTTCAGGTTCTGAAAAACGACAAAAATCGAACATGCTGCATTTTTTAACGTTGTTTTAAACAATGTCGTTTTTCGGGTTGTAAAACAACGTTTTAAACCCGCGCATGCTCAGAAGCAAGATATGAAACGGGAGCGCACGTTCTGGTAAAACTACCATTCATAATGGAGTAAGCACAATTATCACGCTGTAACAGACAGAAAAGCGTGAATCGTCTTTTACTAACAAGGAGTCAGCTAAAGCAGCCCAAAGGCGAATAGAACTTCCCCTTTAGAGTGCCGTTGTACGTGTTGTACGTCACCGCGCTTTGTTCATAATTTTTTAAAAACTATGGTGTGTGGGCAACGTCGTTTTTAATGATGAAGTTGGAAAAACTTAGTTTTTTTGGACATGCTGAAAAACAACGTTTTTTTTTCATGCTGAAAAATGATCGTGTGTACGTGGCATCAGTATCCAGACTACATGGTGAAACAAAAACAAAGCAGACTTTAGAGCAGCCTTTCTCAACCTTTTTACCGCTGGGGAACCCTAAAAATAATTTTCAGGTCTCGGGGGAACCCCTGATAAAACACATTCATTTGGGGTCAGTGGGAACAATGCCCCTTACTTTGGGGGTCAGTAAGAAGAATGCCCTTTTTTACAGTAGTGGTAAGAATGCACTCCTTACAGAGAACTATGAAGATCATTGGTGTAATACTACTGGCTCCTCCAAGTGGAATTGGCTCAGAACTATGTAGGCACCATCAAACAGGAGGTAAATCAGCCACAGCTCAAGGAACCCCTAGCCACTTCTGGAGGAACCCTAGGGTTCCACGGAACCCTGGTCGAGAATGGCTGGTTTAGAGCAATAAAAGGTAGGAATCTGCAAAAACAAGTTTGTTAAAATGTACATAGACCACCCTGGGGATTGTTTTTTTTTTTTAAAGTTATTCTTTAAAGTGGTTTTAAAGTAACATCCAATAATTACTTTTATCTTTTCTGTTTTAGGTCCATGTCTAGTGCAGTGTGTGTGTGTTTTTTTTAAATAATACTAAATACCTTGTTTGCACAGTGCTGTTGTGGGGTCACATGTCCTCCCTCTGCTCTCTTCATGATCTAAGGGAGTACTGTGGGAGGGCCTAAGACTCCCTTCACATGTATGCAAGCTAGCAGAGGGGGACACGTAATTGCACAGCAGAGCTGGGCAAAGAAAGTATTTAAGATTATAATAATAATTAAAAAACACACACACACACACACTGCAGTTAACATGGACAGAGAGGATAAAATTAATTAATAGATGTTACTTTACAACCATTTACCCCACATACCGCAGGATGACAAAGGGATATAAATTGACAATGCTATCATGGATCAGCAGCCATGATTAACATGGTCAGTTGAGGAACACGGAAACAGGCAGGATTAACCCGATATTGTAGAACATGGAATGGCACATGGAATGGCACCCTGCTATATATAATACTTTATTGGGACAGGAGCAATTTTTTTTTTTTAGGGTTACAGGTAGAACCTATGCCTTTTTTTAAAAAAGATATTACTTTTTATATAAATAGGCTGACAAAAGCAGAGCCACACAATTATCAGGAACCAAAGTTTCAAAACAAAGGAATTCACAAGTATTTGTCAATACATGGTCAATACAATATCCCACAGTAATATTCAAGTGAAAATTATGCCCATTGAAAACTGGGATTTCAGTTGTGGGTAAGTTGTTTATTTTTGCTGTGTGTTTCTTTGTAGAAAATTTCCCTTCACCTCCTGTCCTAGAGAAGACAAGCAAGAGAAAATGTCTCCAAAATAAGGGTAAATCCCCGCTTTGCTATTATTGAAACATATGTCTTCTTCGGAAGATGTTCCCTCCTTCTCTGGTGAGAAATGTAAAATGTTGAATATACTAAAACTTTCTGTCCTGGTTACAATTTTGGGAACACCCACCAATTCCTGGCACCTATTGTACCAAGCATTTTCTGACAGCCTGGGGAGAAAAAAAGTTTATTGGGCTGGTTCAGTATGTACATATTGGTCCTGCAGTCTTTGAACTCCATAAATCTGAGCCCTCTCTGTAAGGCCACTACTCAGATGTATAAGCTGTTGGGGTTGAAATGGTTCTCACCATGGCCATGGGCCTAGTAGAGTTCACAGCTGTTGGCCTCTCACTGAGTGGACCTTTACTAAGTACTGCTGTCTTTTTTGGGGGGTCCCTGTACACATATAGGGATTTACTAAAGCTGGGGAGTGCAAAATCAAACTCACTTCTGCATGAAAACCAATTAGCTTCTAGGTTTTATAGCCAAAGCTTAATTTACCAATCTGAGGTTGTGACATACTCGGACCCTCTTATGTCTAAAATCATCCTATGTCCACTAGGGGCATAGGATGACTGAGAAATTATATCTTGGACTACCTGAGATGGGATTATTATGTAATTATTATTCACAATATATTCCAGGATATCTGAATGAATGAATGAAAACTTGTATAGCGTGGCACATGCAAACTGAATCGCCTCTGGGCGCTTGTTGTTCCTGTCTCCTTTGATATCAAAAGAGAAAAGTCTTGACCTTTTTCCTAAATGCTAGGTGGTTCTCCTCCAACCGAATGCTGGTTGGTAAAGCGTTCCATAGTCTGGGACCTTGGATCGCGAATCTTCTTTCTCCTTTGGACTTGAGGTTGGCTTTCGGAACCTGGAGCAGGTTCTGATTCGTGGATCGCAAAACGCGATTGGGGTTATGCGCTTTTATTAATTCGCATAGATAGAGGGGGGCATTCCCATGGACACATCTATGCGTAAGACAGAGAGCTTTAAAAGCAATTCTGTCTTTAACTGGCAGCCAATGAAGGGCTCTCAGTGAAGGCGAGATAGATTCCCAGGGTTTTTTCCCTGTCACAAGTCTGGCGGCCGTTTTCTGAACGACTTGCAGACGAGCGATTTGGTACTTGGGGAGTCCGAGGTAAAGAGCATTTGCATAATCCAGCCTGGAGTTTACAATTGCTCCCACCACGACCGATAGATCTTCTTTAGGGATGAACGGAGTGAGTCTGCGTAGTAGGCGCAGTAGATGGTGAGATCCGCTGACTACTGACCCTATTTGTGCGTCCATTGTCATAAAGGAGTCAAAAATGACCCCTAGGCTTTTGACTTTGGCGCTGGGGGTGATGAGCTTGCCCAAAATAGGCGGGGGGGTCCACGCTGTTGAAAGTTGATTCCTACGCTTGGCGTGAAACAGGAGAAGTTCTGTTTTCGCTCCATTGAGTTTAAGATAACTCTTTGTCATCCAGTCCTCTATCAAAGAGAGACATGTCTCTAGATTGAGGTGGTGATCCTGTCTATTGCAGATGCGGAAATACAGTTGCGTATCATCTGCATATGAGTGGTAAAGCAGTTTTTGGCTGCTGATAATCTCAAAAAGAGGACGAAGATATATGTTAAACAGCACTGGTGACAGAGGCGATCCTTGAGGGACTCCGCATGTTACTGTGCGTTTCTCAGACGTAAAAGGTCCTAACTTCACTGTTTGCGATCGGTTTTCCAGAAAAGAGGAGAACCAAGATAAATCGATAAATAGTTCTGTAAAGAACTATTTACTGGTTGTTGATTCTGAACTCAACGGGTTAATTGTAAGAGTGACTTCATAATGTTAGATGCTATTGCCGACACCTCCAGCCATCTCTATGTTCTCTGTGCTAATTGACCCTGCTATTGTGCGAAGATGTCCTGTGTTTACACATATGATAATGTGTATTGTATAGCAGGTAAGCAGAGACAGGATGTCTACTCTGAAAGGTCATATCTCGGAGTCACTTTGTCTGGGTAAATGATTAGTTAATTAGCTCATGTTAATTTATGTTCTGGTTACCTATTTAAACTGTATATAAGGTTGCATTCTTGGTTCCATTAAACACTCCATGTTCAGCACACAAACAAGTCTTGTCTCATTGTGTGTTGAGGGCAGCTGGAATATCTAAAATCTATATCCAGACTGATAGGAAGCGGTATATGATGGAAGCACTCAAGCGGAGTGTGGGACAATCCGTTACAGAGGTTAAAAGCTAATTGGCTATCATGCACAGTTGCACCAGATTCTGAGTGCACCAGCTTTAGTAAATATACCCCATAGTGTATGTATTTGGCCCCAGATTCTGCACCTTTTCTGCTGACCTTACAAAAAAATAGTTGTCACTTTCCTAAATCCAAAAAGATCCAAGTGGCTTCCTTGACTCATTATTTTATAGTCTCTTTTTAGATTCCTAGCTAGCAAGGGCATCAGTGGACAAGTAACTATGACATATCAGACTCTAATCTCTCGTTCACATTTCTGCAGTGGCTGGTGATATATGGGGACTTTAATATTTAAATGATCCTTTTCCAAAAATACAATTTATTTTCTTTTGTACAGTTCTTAAACAAAATGCAATTTCTCTCTGTATGTCTCACCAACACAGAGTGACTGCAACTGACCAAAGTCGTTAATCTGAGTTGCTGTGATGCAGCCTAATAGGCCTGCCTAGTCCTTACTGCCGCAAGGTCTCCTTTGATTAAAAGACAGAAGATGAACCACTAGAGAGGTTATATGTCATTATGCCTTGTGTCATCTTTTATTTTTAGAGTACAGTCTATAAAAAAAAAAAAAGCATTGGCTGAACTCAGAACATGATTGGACATTGTTAAGGCCAAATGCTGTTCAACAGGTCTGAAAGATGATCTGTTAGAAAAACTGGCAAATATAATGCCATTCACTCATAAAAATGTAAAACAAATACTTATCACAACAATAAAATGCATGCAAAAAAAATTGATGCCCCTGGATCAGCAGGATAAATTTATCTAAATTAAAATGGTATATGTGAAGAGATTGGCAGTCAAAAAGATTTACAGCATATCCAACTTCAGCAATGCTTGGGCAAAAATGTAGACGCAAGTTTCTGCCCAAACAGGGCGTAAGGCCTGGTTCACACTGTGAGAGCAAAAGTCGCATTACATGTCAAATTCAATGATCTTAACTGATCAATGATTAAGTTGCTCCGACTTCAGAAAAGGTTCCTGAGCTACTTTGGTCCGACATTAATACGGCTTTAATGCCATAGAATGTAAAAAGTCCCATTAAGTCGGGTCAAAGTCAGACTGAAGTTGCAGGACAAAGTCGAATTGTAAGTCGCAAGACTTTCATGTCGGAGCAGTGTGAACCTGGGCTAACTCCAGCACAAATCCACACATATAGCACAGGAGACTGCTATAGGTTGCCCCACACCTGCTCCCGAATTTCTTAACTTGACAGACAGGATCTCTCTTTTTTACTCTTACTGCAGACAAAGGCCCGGATTCACAAAGCACTTGTGCCGACGTATCTCCAGATACGCTGCGTAAGTACAAATATGCGCCGTCGTATCTGTGCGCCAGACCCACATACTAAGGTACGCCTAAAAACAGACTTCATCCCACCAACGTAACTTGCCTACGCCGGCGTACAGTGGGCCCATAATTACGCTGGACGCATGTGGCGCTCCCATTGTCTGGCTGGGTGTAGGTTACGTTAACGGCGTACACAGTGATCCGCCGTATCTTAGGCAGTTGTTCCGACGTGGTTGTGCGCATGCGCACAGGGATACGTCCACGTCTCGACGCATGCGCAGTTCGGTTTAAATACTTGTCTGGTGCCCGGCCTATCATTTGCATGGGGTCACGTTTCATTAGCATGGATCATGCCCACTTCCAGCCCACTTCCACCTCCTTCCACTTACGCCGGCTTACGCCTACGAAATTAACGCTACGCCGGCGCAGAGTTGGGAGCATTTGCTTTGTGAATTCCATGCTTGCCTCTCTGCGTTGCGTCGGCGTAGCATAAAAGAGATACACTACGGCGGCATAAATGTGCGCCGATTTTATGTGAATCCGGGCCAAAATCTGCACAAACACAAGCAGTCCTGGTTCACTTCTTTTTTTTTCTTTGCAAAAGATTTTTTTTCTCAAAATATGTACACAGGGGCAGCCAATTATTGATCCGTATCACTCACAAAGCAATGCACACCCATGCATTTCAATCTAAAGAACTTTAGTCATAGCTGGAGTGTTGCAGTGCTACACAGCTTTACAACTCCTTCTAAAAATGCAAATCTTTCAAGTGGAACTATAGGCAAAACCTTTTTCTTGCAACCATGGGTCTATAGGCACGGAAAGCGTACCACTAATTTTCAAAAGGGATTCAATACAAATGATACATTGGGGTTGATTTACTAAAACTTAAGAGTGCAAAATCTGGTGCAGCTCTGCATAGAAACCAATCAGTTTCCGTTTTTTTCTTTGTCAAAACTTAATTGAACAAGCAGAAGTTAGAAGCTGATTGGTTACCATGCAGGGCTGCAGCAGATTTTGCCCTGTCCAATTTTAGTAAATTAACCCCAATTTCCAGACTGCTTAGGCAAAATAAACACTTCTAGATAGGTTTGCAACTATACTGTGATTTTATCAGTGAGTACGAGTATCGATACTTTGCGTGCGATTTGCATTAATACAAAAAATTGCAGCACATTGTACTGCAAAGAATCACATGCGATTTGAACAGATATGCTGTGCGATTCCTGTACGAATTGCATGCACTCTCCGCTCCACTGCTCCTGTGTTTGTATAGAAAGGTAAAAGAACCATGGGCAGTTTAAAAAATGTTAGAACTCACAGTACATTTCTGGCCACACGGGCCAGATTTTGAACAATGTCCCTCATTCCTCCTCATTTGTCCCTCATTTTGGTCTGATCAATATAGCTGCATTTGTAAATTCCAAAAGCCAATATAAAGGAATTGTATTCATAAAAAAAGCACTTGGGGGTTTAACCAATCTCGTTATGTTGTACAATTCTCTTTTAAGGGAGCATGGCAATGAGTGTGTCCTATGCCTGCATACTTTTGCTGATAGGTGTCTCTCTTTCTCATCTCAAAAAGTTGGGAGGTATGCAGGAGTGTTGGTGGAAGTTGCATGCAATTCGGACAGGAATTGCACCACATTCCTGCTCAGATCGCATGCAATTCTTTGCACCCATTCATTTTTGATTGGGGCAAATCGCACCACAAAGTATCGTTTTTGGAACCTGGAGCATTTGGACTAGTACGCAAACTCACGCAAAGGCTTGTCGACACCGATACTATTGTTATTGGTGCATCCCTACTTCTAGACATTCCAAATAGCAACTCTACACTTTTTTGATTTCAGATCCACTTTAAGATAACTATTAGCCCAGGTTCACACTGGGTACGATTTGAGATGCGATTTCACATGTCAAATCACATCTCAAATTGGCAGCATTTGCCGGCAATTGTCAGCAATGACACTGTCCTAATCGGTGCGACGCCGCATCTGCGGCACTGCACCGATTTCAAAAAGTAGTTCCTGTACTACTTTTTGCGATTTCGGGCCGCGATTTACATTGAGATCTGTGCAGAAACCTGCACAGATGTCTCTTAAATCGCGTCTGAAATCGGGACTGCCAGCGAGAGTGAAATTGTGCGAGTTCAGCTGAACTTGCACGGCTTCACTCCCGCAGCCCCGTGTGAACCTGGGCTCAAGATCCCAATTTATGGAGTTTATGGAACTGCACTTCACTTGTTTATAATTCACACCCCTCAATAAAAAAAGCTGCAAAATTCTTTGTAACAATGGGTGAGCAAAATAGCCTCCTACATAAAGAATTCAAGAAAATAAAGCATTAGTAACAAAATGAATAAATAAATAAAAGAATAGAAATAACAACATGAATAAACATGCCCCATTAAAAAGCATTCAGGACATCACACAAAAAAAGTAATTTTTCATGCCCTTCTTTATTATAAAACACGTTCCAAATAAATAAAACACAGGGTCATATCGGGAACAATCAGTTCATTAACACAGGGCAGACATCTCGTATTATCAGATAATTGCGATGTTCCTGCTAACATCATCTTCTCAATTATTTAGTCAAACCACTACTACCTCATTTTAATGAGTCCCTTGAAGTGTTAATTGTCTAGCATCTTGTATTCTATTGTGACGATTAGACTGGCAATAAAAAAGATCCAGACATTGCTCAGAATTTTTAGAACATCTGCTTGTGATTCAGGTTTGTGTTAACAATGAAAAAGAATTCATTCGTCAACGGATGCTGCGGAAAAAAAAAATGTCCTCTGCAAAGGTCATTTGTAAGGATAGCAGGGAAATCTGGAGAATCTGGGGTCTCATTCAAGCCGCTCAAAACACTCAGCAAAGGGGGGGGGGCAGCTTAGTTCACTTTAGTAATTCTGGAAGGACCACTGACAGTCCTTGGCTGCATCTGTGTTGCTTTATGACGCACCTCATATTGGTAGCGTGAGTCCTCGTACACACGACCGTTTTTCTCGACAGAATCCATCAAGAAACTTGGTGGCAGAGCTTTTTTGCTGAGGAAAACGGTCGTGTGTATGTTTTTCGTCGAGAGAACTGTTGTGGATCTCGACAAGCAAAAAAGAGAACAAGTTCTCTTTTTCCTCGTCGTGAGTCTCAATTTCCTCGTCCTGTTTCTCGTCGGGCTGATTTACGAAGAGAAACACGTTCGTGTGTATGCTTAGAAACCCGCACATGCTCAGAATAAAGTATGAGATGGGAGCGTGCCTTCGGTAAAAGTAGGGTTTGTAATGGAAATAGCACATTCGTCACGCTGTAACAGACTGAAAAGCGTGAATCGTCTCTCACCAAACTTTTACCTAACACGCAGTAACATGAGATTAGCAAAAGCAGCCCCAAGGGTTGTGCCAGTGGAATCAAACTTCCCCTTTATAGTGCCATCGTATGTGTTGTACATCACCGCATTTGAGAATGACAAGATTTTGTCTTGACAGTGTGTATGCAAAGAAAGCTTGTCAAGATTCTCGACAAGCCTAACAAGTAACTTGTCGAGGAAAACAATGTTTCATTTATGACGAGTTCCTCGGTCGTGTGTACGAGGCCTGATGCATTTAGATGTCACACACTGGTCGGAAAACACATAGGAAAGAGTGAATTTCAAATGCTTTACTAAGAAAACGTTGCCAGAGATAGCAGTAGTCATTGTGAGATATTATAAATAAAATAGTTTTCGATCACTGCAACCGATGTAATACAAGTGAAGAGAAATTACATTTTTTTTATTTTTTTTTATTTGTAGCACTGGAGGCTTATTGCACCAATTTAGCTTTATACCCTCCGTGAACATGCTCTCTTTCTCAGTGTAGCACTGCCCATTAGTTCTCCTTGCCTATGTTACATCCACCTGTGTAACTGCTTCTCTCTCTTTTGTTTTATTACACAGGGTGTTGGTGGCTGTCAGTAACATGTTCCTATGTCACCACATATTTTCAGATTTTTTTTTGTTGAACGAACAGTTCTCTTGCACTTACATTTACACACTTTGGTCCATACATCTAGGGGTCTGTTTATAATAATAATAATAATAATAAAAAAAGCTTTGCAAGTGTTTCAAGCATTCTCACAGTCATCTTGAATAATCACCTAATGTTCCTATGAAGTTTATTTCCTATGATCATCATCTCCATCCAGTGGTCATATTGCAGTAGTTTCCTAAGACACCTTATTTAAAAAAAAAAAAAAAAACTGCATTATGGCCACTAGATGGAGATAACAATCATAGGAAATAAACTTATTAGGCAAATTAGGGTATTAATTATGATGGCTTTGGAAATGCTTGAGACACTTGCTCAGCTATTTTTTTTATAAATAGACCCCAAGATGGATGGAGTAGTATGGACATTCACTGTACACAGTGAAGACATTTATTAAATAGACCTTCTAGTATTTTAAAGTTCCCTCTATTAACCTCCCTGGCGGTATGATTCTTTCTGATTTTAGGTGCTGAATGCGGTACCATTATTTTGCATGGAAATTTGGCGTTTTAGATTGCAGGCCTGCAATTCTTAGGAATAACTCACCTTAATCTGTCCAAACCAGAGTCTCTAGTAGACTATAATAAAGTTTGAAACACAAAATCATAAATTATAATATAATAAATAATAACAAATAATAATTTAATAATAACAATACTTTTTATTCAATAAATCTTAACAAATAATATATTCAGAAACTCAGATTTTTTGGGGGGTCAAACAAGGGTGCAAAATCATTATTCAGTAAATGTCTCGGGTGTGAAAAAATTTTAACGCAAGGTACAGCACAAAGTCCAACGTCACAGTCGAGACAAAAGAAACACGTTTCTTTATGAATTTTTCTTCCGTTGTCATCGCGCTTTGAGAAGCAAACCACACACATTCTTGTGGGTGCTGTTTTTTTTTCAGTGGGTGGAATGTGGTCCAAAAAATGACGACCAGTCAGTCGTTCCGGGTTCACAACACCAGCAGCCCGACGTCCAGATCGGTTTACCACCGTTGGCGTTTGGTGCTTCAGAAAGATCTGTTCTGCCACCTTCCACATAAAGTCTGCATGGACCATAGGCCTGTAACTTTTTTTTTCATCAGGATGAAGGAGTTCCAGAAACATTGTTCCAAAAGATGTCGGAAATTTTTTTATAGTACTTTTTCTGTTGCTTCCTCATCGCTGGGTAAAAATTCATGGCCTGGTCATCCCTGTCCACACCTCCCATCATGTGGTTGTAGTCCAACACAACCTGTGGTTTCAGAACATCCTTTCCACCTTTGGTATGCACCATGACGGTCGAGGTATTATGGACTGTGCTCATAAGGGAAACATATTTTTTGTCCCGCCACTTCAGTGCCAATATTTTCCCTTTTTGCCATGCAGCTACTTCTCCTTTCCCAAGCTTTTTTTTTGTAAAATGCTGACAGAATGTCATGCCGGTTAGGCCACACGGTCCCATAAGCGTCGGTTTTGTTTAGGATAAGGAACTCGTACAGTTCTGGGGAGGTATAAAAATTGTCCGTAGTGACACAGTAGCCCTGGTTCAGCAATGGCTCTATCAAGGAAAGAACCGAAGCGGTTGCCATCCCAAAACAGCTGAATTGCGGGCAGAATTTGGTCCCTTTCCCTGTGTACAGGACTGCGTTCCAGATATATCCAGAGCTGGATTCACACAGCATAAATGATTTTATGCCAAAGCGAGCGCGCTTTGATGCGATGAACTGAATCCAGCTGAGCCTACCTTTGTAGGCCATGAGACTTTCGTCGATGGTAATGTCCCCCTCAGGAACATATGTCCGCTGGAAGTTCTGCAAAATAATCTGGTAAATCTCCCAATTTTTTGTCAGCTTTGGAGCTGGATGAGAACGCTCATCGAAGTCCTCATTATTTTCAAAGTGCAAATATTTCATGATCAATCATGTACTCTGACATGACAGTTCCAAAAAAAGGTGTGGCCAATAATTTATTGGTTGTCCAATACCACTTTTGCAGGGGTTCCCCCACTACTCCCAGTAAAACGATGAGGCCAAGGAACTTCCATATTTCGTCGCTGGTTACAGGCTCCCATTTTCTGCACCTTGAAAATCGCTGATGGGTAGGAGCTTGTTGTTCCTGGTATCGATTCGTCTCCAAAACGATTTTGTCGATCACTTCAGTGGTCAAAAAAAGTTGGAGGTATTGCAAAGGATTTTCATCCTCAACGTCCACTTTTATCCCAGGTGTTCCTGTAAATGGAAATCGTGGGGGCGCTACGTGCTCAGCACCGCAATCAACTGCGCACCAAGTCCGCACATCGCTGGGCACAGTCACAGGATCATCACTAATATCACTTTCTGTGTCTGATGACGAACTTTCCTACGTGTCGCTGTCACTCAGCTCCTCTGCAAGTGATTCCGTATCGCTGTCGCTGTTTTGCAGCAGGTCGCATAGCGATTTTGAGGTAGAGGTGCGCTTTGCCATGATTGCTGTGCAGTTTACAGACACTCTCAGTAAATCTGCAGACAGGACACTGGGGGGCAATCAAAGGTCACTGTATATTATTTTTAATTTTAATCCAATAGTTTCAGTGTGTTTTACTTTGTTTCTACTTATACGTTTTGAATTTTGCGCCGTCCCCCCCCGTTCCGCCCCCCGCGTTGCGACGCTCGTAGGGAAAGGAATCAGAGGAACACAGTGCATCGGGCGGACATCCGGCCACCGTACACTGCGGGGATTCATCGCTGGATCACAGGGAAAAGGTAAGCTACCTCTTTCTGCATACAGCGATGCAAACCCGAGTGTGGCTCGGGGTTACCGATCGTAGCCACACTCGGGAATACCGCCAGGGAGGTTAAAGGAGAGGTCCAGCCTGAGCTTTTTAGGCTGGGCTTTACCTCTGGGTGACAGTCAGCATCGCTCTGCTTGGGGAGGAGTGAGAACCGAGCCATTCGCGATGTTCGGTGTCTTGGTTCCCAATGTAGAGACGCTGGGGGCAGATGCAGCATCAGTCTGATGCTGCATCCACTGAGATAAGTATGATTAGCCCAAACCCCCCCCCCAGACTTCTCTTTTAAGTTAGTAGTCAGTTCTAGGTCTACAGAGTGAGAAAATTGTTCTTTCCGGCCTGTGTGAATCAGTGTGTATTGTGTGCCAATGATATCTGATCTTTGTAGTATTATTCTATGACAAGCCAGTCATAAGCCAGAATGTTACAAGTCATCATAGATGAGAAGAGGGTACAGATGAGCAGTAGAGTATAGCGGTGGGGAAAATGAGCAGGAGGGGTTCAGAGGTGGGACAGAAGAGCAGGAGTGTACATCGGTGGGGCAGATATTCAGGAAGGTATAGTGGTGGAAGAGAAGAGAAGGGGCTTCAGCAGTGGGACAGAAGAGCAGGGGGTTCAGTGTTGGGCCAGATGAGAAGGGAATTCAGTGGTGGGACAGAAAAGCAGGGGGGGTAGAGCAGTGGGGCAGATGTGAAGGGGGGTGTATTGGTGGGAAAGATGAGCCGGGGGAACAGAGGTGGGGCAGAAGAGCAGGTGGGTACAGAGGTGGGGCAGATGTACAGGGGGGTACAGTGGTGGGGCAGAGGAGAAAGGAGGTACATTGGTGGGATAGATGAGCAGGGGGAACAGAGGTGGGACAGATGTGCATTAGGTACAGTGGTGTGGCAGATGAAAAAGGGGGTTACAGTGGTGGGGCAGATGAGCAGATAAGTTCAGTGATAGAACATATGAGAAGATGGTTCAGTGGTGAGACAGAAGACCATGGGGGAACGTCGGCTGAGCAGATGTGCAGAGAGGTACAGTGATGGTGCAGATGAGAAAGGGGGTACAGTGGTGGAGCAGATGTACAGGGGGTTACAGTGGTGGGACAGATGTGCAGGGTGGTACAGAGGTGGGGCAGATGTGCAGGGTAGTACAGTGGTGGGGCAGATGTGCAGGGTAGTACAGTGGTGGGACAGATATGCAGGGGGGTACAGTGGTGAAACAGATTTGCAGGGGGGACAGTGATCAGAGGTATGAAGGTACATGAAATGGGGCTGATCTGAAGTGTGGAGTTGCAGGAATTGGCGCTGATCTGAGGCATGAGAGTGCAGGATGTTAACTTCTCACTACTAAAGTAGTTTACAGCATTTACTTTATAAAAAATCCTTTTCGTGATTGAGTTGAATTTTTTTTGTTATAAAACCGGCACTTTCAATTTATTTAAAAACATTTTACGGCACACTGTGCTCAAAAGGTTGCCCACCCCTGTTCTAGTGAGTATGTTTTTACTCAGTCCGTTTGATTTTAAATATTGGTTTTAAAAATGTGTCTTTTCAGGCTTGGAGTTATTATATATTATTAAAGAGTAAGTGCCAGAATCCCCGAACAGCCCAAGAAATCTGGAGTCTTTTCATCTTCTAGCTGTTTGTGCTCCAGTATGATCACAGCTTATACGGGAAGATACAGAGATAGCTTAAAGAGCAATTTCAGCACTATCACTGAGACTGTGGCAACACTTGACTACAAACCTGTATTGTCTAAATGGAATTTAAGTTATAATCTCCATTAGCTCCTTCTCTGAAAGTTCCTAATCCTCTGATGTCTATTCTAGTTGCACACCTACCACATTTTTGAGATGGGAAAGCATCATGTAGGTAGGTGGTTCTAAATAATTGTAAAGAACTCATTAAAAAACAATTGGTTAAAATAAAAATAAAAAATCCTTTATATTAGTGCTTAAAAATGTCAAATGAAATCATTTAGAAGTTAAATGATGTTCTGTGCAACAAAGCATTTTTCAAAATATATTTGATAATTTTTTAAATAAAGTTTCAAAGACATAGTAATACTTACCTCACAGCCCAACTCCCTGGAAATTAAAAAAAATCCACCCTTGCAGTGCAACTCTCCCCCCCACACGCACTGCAAAGGTTAATTGCTTGTGTAGTCTAGGGGCAGAGGGTTAAGGGGAAAATAATTTATTCCTTGTTCCAGCAGATTCTCCAGCACTCCCACTTGTCCCCAACAACTCCTCTGCAGTGGCGGCTGGTGCTCCATTTTTGCGGGGGGGATGCAGCAAACAATGCCCCACCGTTTGATCTGTCAAACCCCCCGTTGCTTGGTCAATCGGTGAACAAACTGCCTCCCGTCGCTCACCCGTCTGCCCACCAGCCCCGCACTTACCCCATCCAGGTCACAAAAGACAAAAAACAATCCGCGCTACCACCCCTTAACTGATTGATATATGGGTGTAAAAAAAACGTGATAAACGTGAAAAAATAAAAAGTGAAGAATGCTGCACCTTAATACAAAGAAGCCCAATATAGGGCTCCACAAGACATATATATACAAAGGACAAAGGCGCGCAACAATGTAACATATGTATACAAAAATATGTGTTTCCACAGCAACCTGCAAATGGTGAAAGATAAATACAAATAAGGAATGTGCAACGTCCCAAATAGGATTCCAATTGTTAGGTGCTCAAAAACTTATTTCCTAATGCATTCGAAACACAGTTCATAGGAAATTTCAATATAGCGTTGTAGATAATTCCAATGATGCCCCTCATCTGTTCTATGTAGGGAAGTAATAGATGGCCGCTTACCGCAATGTTGGACCCTTCCAGGGGTCAGTAAAGCATTCAACACACTTATCCGCGGCTGGGTCCTAAGAATCACTCCACTGCTGACAGCTCAGGACTACTCAGAAAGACTGAAGAGATTTTCCACTCCAAGAGATATCTCACTCCAAGATGTAGCTCAGGTATTCAGTGTTTAGAAGACATTGAATGGACCTCAATTGCAGCAACAAGATGGTGAATTCATAGTCCTTTGCAGGATGCAAATCACTCTAGACCTGGTGACAAACACAGGTTGTCATCCACTCAAAACCAGCATGGGGCCACATGGCCATCTACAGTTGTTTGTGGATTTCGCGAGACAGGAACAAGGCTGATGAACCGCACATGTTGGTTATTCACAGCAGGTCTGTGCTGACAAACCATTACCCACCCGCCTGCAACATGGGGTTATTTCCCAGGTCACAGGCAGCTTCAGCAGCTTCCCCCTGCTTCTCCTTCTCGGCAGCTTCCCCCCGTTTCTGCTCCCAGACCCGCTTCTTGATTGTCCAGAAGGAGAAGCAGGAAGACAATAGTAAATATCAATTCCCTAGTGTCGCACAACTGGGTGGGCACTGCGCCCCGAGTCCAACATTTTTAATAATGTGCTTAATTTTTTTTTTAAATCCATGTGTTCGGTGCCCTGCATGTAGATTAGGGGCCAGGCCCTAATGGAGCGGCCACCAATGCTCCTCTGTGAGCTGCTGGCACACGCCAGGCTCCAAAACATACAATACAGTGTAAATGTCCCTGTATTGTACATCACACTGAGGCTCCACCTACAGACTGGAGCTTCAGGCGGTGGAGGAGAGTGCTAGATGAAGCCGGAGTGGGCTATAAGGTAAGTGAAACAGTATGTTCTGAAATCCCCTAGACATAACAAGCAATTACGCTTTGCAATTCACATGCTGACAAGATAATAATAGAAAACAGGATGATAAGCTAATCACTATACCACTTTTCCTTTCACTGTCCAGTCACAAGCTGGGGCAGGTCCAGGACAAGCTGGGCTTAGAGGAAGCATCTTGACTGATTCTGGACAACAGACTGAGGACATCTAGTGACTAAAAAGTATTGTGGAGAAAATCTCTAGACTGAAGATGAATATTGCAGAAAAAGTTAGTTTAAAGCTGAACTACAGCAAATAAAAATGTAACCTTGCAGTGGGTAGTCCTTGACACTGCAAGTGTTTTTCCTAGAAATAAGGGGCCAGATTCAGGTACATCTGCGCATTATTGGACCGGCGTAGCGCACCGCCTTTACGTTAGACTTGCGCAATGTAGCCGCGTAATCACCCTATTCTCGTAGCTTTTACGCAGAAAATTGCACATGCGTAACGTTATTTCAGAGGCGTAAGGAGGAGTAATACAAATTGGGAAGGACGTGGGCGTGTTACATTGAAATGAGCCGTGACCCCATGCAAATGAAGGGCCGGCCGGCTCGCGCATGCGCACTTGAAGGAGACCATGGTCAGCACCTCTCTGCGCATGCTCACAACTCGGGAACGGCGCAATCAGTGAAATTGGAAATGGACTAAGGACTACGCAGACAGCATACATAGACAGACACAAACGCACTTCCATTGCAAAAGTACATCCCTTTGTCCCTTCCCATTTAACAAAGTGCTTTTGTCCCGTTGTTAGTTGCGTTGTGTTTTGTATTTGTCAGATTAGTGTACTGTGTGATCAAGTGTTTGTTAGTAGATCTTTGAAAGTGTTTTTTGATAAGTGTTTGAGAGACTGTTTGTTTGATATATTTCTGGTCGTTTGTTTTCTTGCTTAATTGTTGCTGTTTGTTTTTGTGACTGATTTTTGCTGAGTGCTTGTGTGATTTTTTGGGTGTTAGTTTTCTCTTTGTGTGTGTTCTTGCTTGATTGGTTGTGCTTGTTTTTGTGACTGATTTTTGTTGACTGGGAGTGAGTTTTTGTATGAGTATGACAGAGAGAAAGAGAAAACGAAATTTCACTTTGGGGGAGAAACAAATTCTTGCCCGGGCCATTAGCGATTATGGGCGTTTCCTCCACGGCCCGGACAGTGCCAACACCACCCTGGCCAGGAGGAGGGAGATTTTGGACATCATCACTTACCAGGTGAATTCCACGGGGGACGGAACCGGTCTGGGATTGATAAAAAGATTAATGACTTCCGGCGTCTGGTCAAAAAGAAGCTGGCCAAAATGCTTGCCCATGCCAGGGCCACAGGAGGGGGCCCACCATGCCGTGTTAGGCTGACAGCGGAGGAGCGTGCGGTGGCCCTGACCTTTCATCGGCATGAAGTGGAGGGCCTGCCCGGCTTTGACTCAAGTCCGGAGCCCGTGGTGCCAGGTAAGTTTTTTTTTTATATCAGGTGTGTAGCATGTGTGGGGGGGGGGTGAAAGGGAATATGTGGCAAGTGTGTGGATCCTCCAACCTGTGAATGTTTTGTGTCATCCACAGATGTGCAGGAGGGTGCAGGGCCATCTGGCCTGACCGCACCATCCCCAGGACAGCAGCCTAATGAGGCCCCCCCGACAAGGCCGGAGTCCGCGGAGGAGGTTGAAGAGGAGGTTGAGGAGGAGGAGTTTGATGAGGAGGAGGAGTCCATGTCAGGCACTGGCCTATTGTTGTTGGAGGACCGTTCCCCTCTGGCTGGCAGCAGCCATCCCTCCCTAAGGGGGAGCCCCCCCCCTCCTCCCCCAACATGGCTCCCCTCCCAAGGGCCTCCCCTTCTCCCCGGCCACAAGCATCAGCTGGAGGCAGGAAGGCGACCCAGAAGACCAGGGGGGTGGCTGATCTCCTGCCCGACACTCTGAGAAGGGACCAGTTTCTCCAGACCCGCCATCTGGGACAGGTCAGCCAGACATTGGTGCGGATGGAGGAGAGCCTGTCCTCCATCAAGGATACGCTGGGGAACCTGGACTGCCACTCCCGGGCTTTCACAAACTGCCTTAACGACCTGCAGACTACATCAGCAGGCATTGGGCAGGATGTGAGGGCCCTCACCCAGGCTATCCAGGCCAACACGGCAACACTAGGTGGTGCCCTGGACAGAATAGCCGTGGCCTTGGAGGGCAGGCCGCCAGGTGGGCAGAGATCAGGGGCTGCTCCTCCTTCCTCCGGTTTTCCCCCTCCCCATGAGTCTCCCCTGAGGAGCCGGGGCCGTGGCCGGGGGCACCCCAGGCGTGGCTTACGTCAAGGGCACTAATTTGTTTTTCCCTTTTTTTTTGTTGCCCCTTTTGCTGGAAATTTTTTGATTTTGCTGGTCATTTTGGGTTGTGAATGCTGTTTGAATGTGGGGGTGACATTCCTGCCGGAAAATGGGTGTCACCCTCAATTTTGGTGGAGTAGGGTTCCCCAGGACCAGGGAGAAGTGATCCCCAGGTCCATGCGAATGGTGTATGAATGTACAGTGACATAATTGGAGCCTTGGCGTGGCGTTGCTGCTCACAAGTCCTGCATGGTGGACTGGTGCCAATCCTATTTGATGAGGATGTGATGTGTCTGTGCTAGGGACCACAGTGGTGTGCATGCATGCATTCTTATTGTGCCATGATTAATGTGTGTGTTTAACGTGCAAAGATGCCCAATGTGGGCTGTCTCCTGGCTGCTCTTCCCTCAGAAGACGGGGGACCCTCGGTTAGGGGGGGATTGTCTGGTTCAGGGGTCAGGTCATCACGTAGGTCAATCTGCAGGCCCTTTCTTACTGCGAAGTTGTGCAGCATGCAACATGCACCGATGATCTGGCACACGAAGTTTGGGGAATACAAGAGGGTACCCCCAGACTTATCCAGGCATCGGAAACGTGACTTCAGGAGGCCAAAGGTGCGCTCCACCACTGCACGTGTTTGGGCATGTGCTTGATTGTATCTTTCTTCTCCTGGGGTTTGGGGGTTGCGGATAGGAGTCATGAGATGGGGTCCCAGTGCATATGCAGAGTCACCTGTAAGGGAAAAGACAGGAGGATGTTAGTCATGCATGTGCCCCTTGTGATGTGTGCATCATGGGGGGGGGCAGTCATGCCTGCCACCCATGTCACTCACCAACCAGCCAGGTGGCCCCATACTGATCGAATTCCATTCGGATGTGGCTTTGATTGTAGATGTAGCCGTAATGGCTGGACCCGGGGTGTTTGGCACGGACGTGCCATATGAGGCCTTGGGCATCGACTATCACCTGTACGTTGATGGAATGCCAATGCTTCCGATTGCGGTACATGTGCTCTGTCTCATGGGGGGGCTGGAGTGCCACATGTGTGCAATCAATGGCCCCGATGGTGCGTGGGAATCTGGCAATTCTGTAGAAATCTGTCATTGCCTTCAGCCGCAGCTCCTCAGTGGTGGGTTTGATGATTTGGTTGGCCATGCATCTGAGGATTGCAGGGACAACCTGGTGCACACATCTGCTCATGGAGGATTGTGACATCCCAGCCACCACTCCACTTGTACGCTGAAAAGAGCCACTGGCAAGGAAATGGAGTGTTGCCATGACCTTGACCAGTGGCTGCACTGCATGTGAACGTTGTGTTGGGCTGGTGATGTCCTCCTGCAGGGTTGTGGTTAATTCCAGGATGGCATGAGGGGTGAATCTGAAGATGCGATACACCTCAGAATCACTCATGCCAAACAGGTCTATGCGTGTGCGGTATATCCTCTCCCGTGCCCTCCTCCGTGCCATCCTCCGTGCCCTCATCCTTCTTTGTTCATCTAAAGTCAGTAGTATAGCTATGCGCGACGATGCATGTTGGCATACAGATTGTTGTGCAACACGTGTGACTGCTGAGCTCCTCACTAACAGTGTGGCTTTATCTAACATGTAGACATTTTTTCTCTTTTTAGACCAGCTTTTATATGGTCTAATTTTAGACAGGACATTTTGCTGTTGCGCAGACTGCGTAGCCTGCGCTGCCCCAACGTTCTTTTGTGGATCCCCGTAAGTCCCTCATTAGCATATTTGACTAGCAAATCAATGGTCTGTCTAGCGCAGTTTTGCGCGGACGGATGCGCCTGTCTAACGAAATTACGCTGGACAAAAAAAAGTAGATTTCTTGCGTATCTCGTTTTGGGGATGCCGTGAATCGAAACGCACGCGCACATTTAGACTTACACACGCGCATCTCCTGTTGCGCAGGCGTAATCGCTCTGTGAATCTGGCCCAAGGTGATCTATTTACCTTATTCCTCGCTCCTGGTTCCCTGAAATTATTTCCCTTTACTTCTGGACTGGTTACAGCTCTCTGATGTCATCTTGTACAATGCAGGGCCAACAGTTCTGCAATAAACTTTAGGTCACCTATGACTTGTCAACAACCAAGGGCTTTGGACAGCTGAGAAGAATGGCAGCTGGCATTCTTCTCAGGGAGCAAAGAACAAGTTAAGTGTAATGCCACGTACACACGAGCAAAAAAAAAAAAAAGGTTTTTCTCTACGTGATTTGTTGTGATTCCTCTCAAGCCTGCTTTGCATACACACCTTCGTGAAAAAAAATGCCCGAGCAAAGCGCGGTGACGTACAACACGTACGACGGCACTATAAAGGGGAAGTTCCATTCCAATGGCGCCATCCTTTGGGCTGCATTTGCTACTTTTAATAACTTGCTTCTGAGCGGGGCTGCTTTTCCTCCGTATCATAACTTGCTTTTGAGCATGCACGTTTTTTTCCCCCTCGTTAAAGCGTACAGACGACTGTTTTTCACGACGTGAAAAAGAATGATGTGAAAAACTACGAGAAAAAATAGAGCAGGTTCTAAAAAAAATTGGGGCGTTTTTCTCGAAATTGCTTGAAATTTCGAAAATAAAAATGCTCTGGAGCATACAGACGACCGTTTTTCACGACCAATTAAAAAAATTGCATTTTTCTCGTCATGAAAAACAGTTGTGGGTACGCGGCATTAAATATTTTTCTTCTTCTTAATTGCTGTTTATTGCCATTTAAATCACAAATAAACAAATTGCCATTTCAAACACAAATTTAAAAGAAAAACTACAGGCAATTTAGCTCTTACAAAAAAGAGTTCAGGCATTGTGTGGATATTTTTTTAACATCAAATATGTTGTTTAGCTATCAATATCTTTACTAATGAAGCAATTTTTACATTTAACATAAAAAGGGAGAAAAAAGAAGAGAAAAAAAAAGGAAATGGAGAGAGAAGAGAAAAAAAAGGGGGGATACTTAAAAAATAATAATGTACTTCTATTGCACCATATGAGATGTTGTATAAGTGTATCGATAACAAATATAACAATATTGTAACAATAGTATCAGGGATCTAAAATGGTATTGAAATATACTTTCTCTTCTGGGTGAAATGGGTAGTTAACCCATGCAGTTCAGAGGGGTACCCAATATAAGAGGTAGGCCTCGTACACACGACCGATTTCCTCGACAAAATCCATCAAGAAGAATACTCTTTTTTGTCGTCGGGAGTCTCAATTTCCTCGTTGTGTTTATCGTCGGGCTGGTTTATGACGAAAAAACACGTTTGTGAGTATGCTTAGAAACCGGCACATGCTCAGAGAAAAGTATGAGACGGGAGCGCACCTTCGGTAAAAGTAGCATTTGTAATGGAGATAGCACATTCGTCAAGGTGTAACAGACTGAAAAGCGCAAATCGTCTCTCACCAAACTATTACTTAACACGCAGTAACACAAGATTAGCAAAAGCAGCCCCAAGGGTGGCGCCAGTGGAATCAAACTTCCCCTTTATAGTGCCGTTTTACATGTTGTACGTCACCGCGTTTGTGAACGACGAGATTTTGTCTTGACAGTGTGTAGGCAAATTAAGCTTGACAAGATTCTCGACAAGCCTGACAAGAAACTCGTTGAGGAAAACTATGTTTCATTTATGACGAGATTCCCGGTCGTGTGTACGAGGCCTAAAGATTTGGTCCTCTATGATTCATCCTTAACCTGCTTCTCTGTAACACACGATGTCCTAGTCCTCTCTGGTCGTCATGATGATGTGGATTCTGGTCTTGTACTGACTGCAGTGCATACATGATCTGATCTAGCTAGAAAAGTGGCAAAATTGGTGAGCATTTGTCATGAAGGGCCACTTTGGTGGATTGATCATCTATACCGGGACCAAAAAGGGGCAGAAGTTCACAAGACTGCAGTCTAAAGTGGTAATAAATTGCTGCAGAGTTAAAAAAAAAAAAAAACACTTGTAAGACAATGGCATAATGTGCTAGTATGCATCACATACTAGCACATTCTGAAATACTTACCTTAGAATGAAGCCCTCCAGCAGTGCACTGTCATCGCTGGGAGGGCTGACATCTTTTCCCACTCTTTCTTACATCACTGTTGCTCATGCATGTTGGAGCCCTCCGTTCTGGCAAGAAGCTCTGAAGGTCAGGCACGATAAGCCAGAACCTTCAGAGCACTAGACATGTGCAGACTGGAATATTTCGTTTAGTTTTTTCGTTTTCGTTTGGAAAATAAATTTATTTAGTTACTCCCGAAAATCGTTTTGATTTATTTCGTTTTTCGCTGGGGAATAGCTTTCGTCCGAAAATCCAATAATACTTGGTTTCTGTCGAATGGTCAAAAGAATATTCAATGGAACGTCGAATCTTTACGTCGAATCGTACATTTCCGTTCGAATACTCCGCCTACAAGAATTCTAATGTTGTATGACTAGTAATAATGTCGAATCTATTTTCTCATAAATCGAAATCTATTCTCTGTAATGTCGAATCTATGATTTCTATAGTGTCGAATCTTTTCTGTATAATATCGAATCTTTTCCCTATAATGTCAAATCTTTTCCCTATACTGTCGAATCTTTTCCCTATAATGCCGAATCTTTTCCCTATAATGTCGAATCTTTTCCCTATAATGTTGAATCTTTTCCCTATAATGTCGAATCTCTCTATATCGAATTTTTACCGCAACGAAAACGAAAATAAAGCATTTTTTATGTCGGATCTTTCGGTTTTCGTTTATTACGCTTTCGTTATCGAAACAATAACGAAAGCGCAAGAAAGAAAAACGAAAACGAAAAAACGAAAAAGATTTTCAGACGAAAATGCATTCTAACGAAAACGAATGCACATGTCTACAGAGCACAAGCGTTGGTGATGTCAGCAGCTGCATCCAGGGTGAATATCTCCTAAACAGTGCACGTTTAGGAGATATTTATTCTACCTACAGGTAAGCCATATTATAGGCTTACATGTAGGTAAAGATCACAAAGCATGCTTTAGTACCACTTTAAAGGAGTTGTAAAGGCAGTAAGCTTTTTATCTTGTGGAATCCTATGCATTCAGATAAAAAGCCTTCTGTGTGCAGCAGCCCCTTCAGCCCTCCTAATATTAACTTGAGGTCTCTCTCAATACAGCGATGTCCATGAGTCCCTTGGCCATCCGGGACTCTCCATTCTGATTGGCTGAGACACAGCAACGGCGCCATTGGCTCCGGATGCTGTCAATCAAAGTCAGTTAGCCAATGAGGAGGGAGAGGGGCATGAATGAATGAATGAATGAATGAAAACTTGTATAGCGCGGCACATGCGAACTGAATTGCCTCTGGGCGCTTGTTGTTCCTGTCTCCTTTGATATCAAAAGAGAAAAGTCTTGACCTTTTTCCTAAATGCTAGGTGATTCTCCTCCAACCGAATGCTGGTTGGTAAAGCGTTCCATAGTCTGGGGCCTTGGATCGCGAATCTTCTTTCTCCTTTGGACTTGAGGTTGGCTTTCGGAACCTGGAGCAGGTTCTGATTCGTGGATCGCAAAACGCGATTGGGGTTATGCGCTTTTATTATTTCGCATAAATAGAGGGGGGCATTTCCATGGACACATCTATGCGTAAGACAGAAAGCTTTAAAAGCAATTCTGTCTTTGACTGGCAGCCAATGAAGGGCTCGCAGTGAAGGTGAGATAGATTCCCAGGGTTTTTTCCCTGTCACAAGTCTGGCGGCCGTATTCTGAACGACTTGCAGACGAGCGATTTGGTACTTGGGGAGTCCGAGGTAAAGGGCATTTGCATAATCCAGCCTGGAGTTTACAATTGCTCCCACCACAACCGCTAAATCTTCTTTAGGGATGAACGGAGTGAGCCTGCGTAGTAGGCGCAGTAGATGGTGAGATCCGCTGACTACTGACCCTATTTGTGCGTCCATTGTCATAAAGGAATCAAAAATGACCCCTAGGCTTTTGACTATGGCGCTAGGGGTGATGAGCTTGCCCAAAATAGGCGGGGGGGTCCACGCTGTTGAAAGTTGATTCCTACGCTTGGCGTGAAACAGGAGAAGTTCTGTTTTCGCTCCATTGAGTTTAAGATAACTCTTTGTCATCCAGTCCTCTATCAAAGAGAGGCATGTCTCTAGATTGAGGTGGTGATCCTGTCTATTGCAGATGCGGAAATACAGTTGCGTATCATCTGCATATGAGTGGTAGAGCAGTTTTTGGCTGCTGATAATCTCAAAAAGAGGACGAAGATATATGTTAAACAGCACTGGTGACAGAGGCGATCCTTGAGGGACTCCGCATGTTACTGTGCGTTTCTCAGACGCAAAAGGTCCTAACTTCACTGTTTGCGATCGGTTTTCCAGAAAAGAGGAGAACCAAGATAAATCGCCTTCTGCGACTCTGGCTACTTCAGCAAGCCGAGTCAGCAACAGTTTGTGGTCTACAGTGCCGAAAGCGGCACTTAGGTCCAACAGAACTAGAAGACAAGATTCTCCTTCGTCTGCGGCCTTGAGAACATCGTCCCATACTTTCAGCAATGCTGTTTCCGTCCCGTGTCCGGGACGGAAGCCTGATTGCAATGGGTCAAGTAGCTTGTAGGTATCTAGATGCTGTTGCAGCGTTGTACCACTACTTTTTCCATTATCTTTGAGAGTACGTTGAGACTTGTTATGGGACTGCGGTGGAGTGGGTCCTTGGGGTCCAGGGAGGGTTTCTTCATGATGGGTTGGATTATACCCTCTTTCAACTGTGAGGGCACTATGCCCTCCAAGAAAGACTGGTTGATAAGCTGCGTGATGGGAGGAGCCAGGATGTAGGCGCATTCCTTCAGCAGTTTTGTGGGGATAATGTCATTTGGCGCTGTGCCATTACGCAAAGCACCAATGATATTCTTAGTGGTCTCAATGGAGATGGGTCCCAGGGTAAACTTACCTGATATAGGAGAATTACTATGGGCGCTGTGTGAGAGGCTGCAGGGGGGGCTAAGGGGGGGAATTGTTTTGCTGAATGCTTTCACGGATTGCCTCGATTTTATTAATGAAGTAATCCGATAGTTCATCACAAAATTCTTGTGTGTCCGAGCTGGGGGCTTCAATGCAACCTGGTTTCATGGTCTGGGTGACCATCTTGAAGAGTTCGCAGGGGCGGTTTAGGGCACCGTTGATAGCCTCCGAAAAATACTTTTTATTGGCTTGGAAAATTCCTTTGTGGTATTTTCTTGTGGTCGCCTTGTAGATGGATAGGTTTAGCTCTGAAGAACATCTTTTCCAGGCAGATTCTGCCCTTCTGCGTTCTTGCTTTAGTAACGACAGCTGGTTGTTAAACCAGCTGCGGTTGTTTTTCCGAATGCGGGTTATTCGTTTCGGCGCTACCAAGTCGGCTGACTGTAGCATGGCCGAGTTTATGGCTTCCAATGTTTCAACGGCCGTTTGATGCGGCTGAGTTGTTTCTATTTTCTTCCTTAAAGTAGTTTTGAAGAGTTCCGAGTGGAGCTTCTTCTGACATCTAGTCCAGTGTGTTGTCACTGGATTTGATGTTTTTGTTGCGGGGGGATGGTGGAAATACTGAATATAATTGCATGGTGATCTGTCCATGGCAATTTTTCATTTTCCAAAATGTTTATTTCCAGAGCTTGTCTGAAAATAAGATCAAGTGTGTGACCTGAAGCATGTGTGGGCCCACATACTAGTTGCTGTAATCCTAATCCTTCCAGATGATCAATACAGGCGTCGGCCATGGGGTCTTGTGAGGAGTTGGCCCAGAGATTAAAATCCCCGAGCAGCAAAAGATGTTTGCTGTTGAGGGTGTAAGTGGAGAAGAAATCTGTCCATAATGGTAGCAGCTGCGATTTTGGGCCGGGCGGCCTATAGCAGAGCAAAATGTGGATGGTCTCCTTTGAATTTGCTTGCAGTTGCAGAGTAAGGGTTTCCATGAATAGAAGAGGGTTTTGGCGGACTGGTTTGGTGATCATAAGGTGAGTCTTGTGGATCACCGCCAGGCCACCTCCTCTTTGCCCTATTCTATTTTCCGTGATAATACGGTAATTTTCTGGCACCAGTTCTCCTAGAATGGTGTTACAGTCGGCTGTGAGCCAGCTCTCTGTAATAAAGAGACAGTCTAGATCATTTTGTTGAATGAAGTCGCGGATTTCTAGTCGGTGTTTTACTGCCGATCTTGTGTTAATCAGAGCACATGATATGTGCTTGAGCTGGGGTAAATGGCTGAAATGTCTGACTGTCGATCTATGATCGATTCTCAATAGTCGCTCAATTCTTAGGGCTTTTTTGGTGATGGCTGGCAGTATTGCGGCGCATTGCCTCAAACTCCAAATGGTTTCGGCAGAATATTGCCAACATGCCATGATCGCCAATACACCAGGGGAGGGGGGGATTTTCAGGGGCGATGGGGAGAGGAATTGGTTAAGTCCTCTCTCCTGGCTTGATCCAGAGGAAGGCAAAAAAAAACCCTGGCCGGTGCTGGGCCAATATGCTCCGGTAGGGGTAAAAAATTCCTTCCTGACCCGTGCAAGGCGATCGGGGGACCCCTGGATCAAGCTTCTGTTTGTTGTTGAGACGAGGGGGGACTGGGGATGAGCGGTGAGCATGTTGTAGGTGTGGTGTGGCTGATGGCTGCCTGAACAGGCAGTAGGGTATAGCCTCGGGCTGACAGGGTGGATCTGTAATGCTGGGGAGGCTGAGAGGTAACACTATGAGGAGTTGCTGTCCTTCTGGGGTGAGGGGGGTTTACCTGGATGGCTTGGTGGGGATCCTGGGGCGTGCAGAGCGGCGCGGCGTTAGGCCGCAGATGAAGCCGCGGTCTTTCCTAGATCGCGGCCCCGCGATTCAGTGCAGTCTGCAGTCGGGCAGGGCTGAGCCATGGCTCTGTTTATGTATAGACACAGGGAGCTGCGGATCGGTGTTGTTTTCCCCTTTATAGGCGTGCAATGAATCAAAAAAACAAAATGGATTGGATCGATCCTCGTATCAGAGTCACAGATCGGATCATTTTTCGGATCAGCAAAAAAAAAAAAAAAAAAGAACCAATCTTATTACACCCAACAGAGTTTTAGATTTCACAGTTACTTTCAACACAAAACAGAGCTTATATGCTTAAATACAATGGGCCAGATTCAGGTAGATGAGAGTATCTTTCCTCTGGAGTAACGCTTCTCATTTACGTTACTCTGAAGACCCTTTCAGCGCAAGTCCTGTAATTCACATAGCAGTTGCGCGTAAACTTGCGCCAGAGTAACGATAATGCGCTGGCGTAACCCGACGCAAGTGGAAGTGGGTGTGATCATATGTAAATGATGGGCGGAGCCCAGCGCAGAGGCTTACGTTCAGCGCATCAACCACGGAGCATGCGCAGTGAGTGAGGCTCCACTCGCCCCCTTTGTGCGCATGCTCACAACTTCCGTCGGCACCACTGCACGGGAAACGTCAGCGCAATGCCTTCCGTTGGGCGTTTAAATGCGCCCGTAGAAGCGCCATTCCGGCACTAAAGTATATCCTGCTCCCCCTCCCCGCAGTGATGTTACTTTTGTTCTGAGATGGCTGCTCCCGTTCCCCGCAAACACACAGGAGAAAGCTGAACTTTAATGGCCAGGAGCTGTCAGCCATCATCTCGGCTATGGAGACCTATGATGTCTTCCTCCATGGCTGTAAAATTTGACAGACAAGCATGGACAGAGGTGTTGTCCTGCAAGTGGGGGTGCTCAGCTAGCTCTTATCGTCGGTAACGCTGCTGTAGCTGCTCTCCTGCTGACCTGTGGCCATCTGGAGTAAAGATAAAGCAGCCTTTTGTAGAAATAACTTTGCGCCGGACGGACGAGATACGCGCGGCGCATTTAGCCAGCGTATGGTGCTAATCCGTTCGTGAATTGGGAAAACTCCCTCATTTGCATATTTGCAGGGGAAATCAATGGGCGCGACTGATGCGCCCAGCGAAAATAAGCGCTGACGATACTCTGGCGTCGGAACGTTCCGCCGGTCGCAAATGACCCGTTATTGGGCGCATCTAGTTTGGTGGGTACAGGCACATAGAAACGACGGCGCATCATCACAGTTACGCGGCGCATATCCAAATACTCCAGCGCAAGTGTTCGTGAATCTGGCCCAATATATGTAAATCTGACGGACTGTTTACATGTTACATTTTAAAAGCCGCAGCAAACCTGCTGAACTTACATTCTTGCTAATGTGAAAGAACGCCTCTGGTTTTCACATTTAACTAAATGTGAAATGTGAAAATCAGAGGTGTTCTGTCACAATAGCAAGCATGTAAGGTTTGCAGCTGCTTTTAAAATTTAACATGTAAACAGTCCATTGGATTTCCAAATACTGTATTTAAGCACATAAGCTCCGTTTTGTGTTGAAAATAACTGTGAAATGTAAAACTCCATTGGGTGTAACAAGATGTCCGCTTGCCCCCTTCTCAGGAGTGTGGGGTGGAGCAAGATGGCGGCCGCTCTGGAGCTAGGTCAAAGCCTGGGACTTTCATATGGCCGAGGCTGCGGATCACGGATCGGTGACGATCCGTTGCACTACTACCCCCATACCCCCATAGCAAGCTGATTGCTGTGGGGGGCACCCAATAGGAGGGAGGGGCAAGGAGCACCGAAGAGGGACGCAAGAACAGAAGGATCTGGGCTTCTATGTGCAAAACCACTTCAAAGAGCAGGTAAGTATGACATGTTTCTTATTTTTATAGAAAAAAAAAACAAGACTTTACAATCACTTTTTTTACTTCTACAGTATGGCCCAGATTCACGTAGAGTGGCGTACTGTATATTTATGCCAGCGTAGCGCATCTCATATACGCTACGCCGACGTAACATAGAGAGGCAAGTACAGTATTCACAAAGCACTTGCTCTGTAATTTTCGGCGGCGTAGCGTAAATTGGCCGGCGTAAGCCCGCCTAATTCAAAGTAGGAAGGAGGTGGGATGAAGGAAAAAATCCTGGATCGCCGCACTCCTCGGAAAACAATGTCTTTATTTAAGCATAAGCAAACAATAAAAAAACAAACAAAAAAAAAACAGCCAAAATGCATGCAGTCAAAAACGGTGAGTGGACAAGAAGAAAAGGGCTGACATGTTTCGCATCATGTGATGCATCATGTGATGCTTACTCGTACCTCAGGGAGGAAGGAGGTGGGCATGATCTATTTAAATTAAGCGTGACCCCATGCAAATGAAAGGCCGATCGAACGGCGCATGTGCACGTATGCTCAGAATCACGTCGCATATACTCCCTAAGATATGACGGCTCAATGCCTACGACGTGAAAGTAACCTACGCACAGCCCTATTCACGTAGTACTACGTAAACGGCGTACGCGACGTAAAATTTGACGGTGTCGTTCCCTGGCCCATACCTTTGCATTACCTGCGCCTGCTATATGAGGGGTAACTTTACGCCGGACGTAAGCCTTAAGCAAATCGCGTATATGAAGCCAGCGTAACTATGCGCCCACGATACGCCGGCGTAGGCAAGTTACGTCAGGCGGCTGAAGCCTTGTTTTACGGCGTATCTAGCTTCGCGAATCTGCCTAACAATACGACAGCGCACATTTGTACTTACGATGGCGTATCTATAGGTACGCCGGCGTAAAACGTTTGTGAATCCGGGCCTATATGTTTAGAGACTTTTTTTTAAGTGTATAAAACATAAAATCTATTTTTCAGTTTGATTGGCATCTTGTCTAACTGTATACTGTTTACTTAGCAAATGTTAGCATCAGCTGCTTATCTGAAAAAACTCTACATCCAGAACAGACCTGAACTTATAACAGTGCTGCTCATCATCTGTAATCTGCAGAGATCTTTGCAGATACTGGCAATCAGTTCCCAGCACAGGAAGTGCTCTTTTACTGATAACTTATTTGTAGCTCCTACGTTCCACATGATCTACTGACGAGAGCTGTGGTGGAAAGTGGAAGTGGTTAAGTTACACTGATTATCGGGCTTGGATTAATTGAGTCTGAGCTTACATGCAGTATACACCACACATGTATGCCACATTTCTAATCACTAAATACTCACTAAAGTGGCACAAATGAGACTGACTATACACTATACAATCTGATTGTACAATCTCCCTTAGATCTACTGTAGCATACCCCTAAGGAGTCACTGGTGAATGCAGTCCAATTTCCCCACTTAGAGCACAACACAGCTAGATATGTTTCTCCCTCATCCAGTGAGAACGGTCTAGGGGTTTCTTTTTGGGGGGTTTTATTGGGAAGGATGAACTGGGATAGGGAGCATTAAATACCCCAATAAAATGTACAGCTAAATAACTTTCTGGCTACATAGTACCAAAAGAAAAGTTCCACGGGATCTCTATGCTGATGGTGACTTGTACTTCTTCCAGAGTGTAAAAGTTACACACAGTCACTTACCCTTCAACACTGGGGTTGCTTACTCACAGGATCATCGGTTACCTCCTGCCAATATCCACCAGGCTCTTCGTAGTAAGGAAGATGTAGACTCACACCACCATAAGACAGCTGGACTGTTTCTCACCACCATCTTTCTGGCTCTTTCCAGTGAGCTTCTCCAGACCCAACTTGATCTCTGAACTCAAGCTTGCAAATATCCACCCCCCCCCCCCCCCCCCAGCTAAGCCTAGTTGAGACCTCAAGGTCTTCCTAATGTAAGGTGACCAGATTTTTTAAATGAAATCCGGGGACAATTTTTTACTAGTAATGGCGGCAATCAGCGACTCTCAGCCCATCGCCGCTGCCCGCCTTTACAGCCTGTCAAGTCATACTCTCTGGGCCCGGCTACTACTGGGTGAAGAGCGGAGGAAGATCACTCTACCAGGGAAGGCAAGGAGATAAGCATGCAGGCGGCTGGCCGGGACTTGAGCCAAGGCAGAAGAACATGCGAGCGCTCTGCTCCGACCAGCACATGATCATCAGAAAGGGGCACAGATAATAGAAAAAAATACACCCCACCCCCCTAAGCTAGTAGGAGCGGCGAAATGGGGGGGTGTAATTCAGATTTTTTTTTATTCTGCAGTGACTGTCCTTGAAATTGCCCCAGCCCATGTTCAAATCCAATCTGGGGACAAAACCGGGGACAGACTTGGTCCGGGGACAGTGTCCTCAATCTAGGGACTTTCCCCATAAACCGTGGTCTGGTCAACCTATTCTAATGGCTTCTTTACGAAAATTTGCCCCAAGGGTCTGCTCCAGCAAGACTGGACCTAGAAACTCTGCACCCTGTTGCTCAGGCACTCAAGCACTCTCTTACCACCAACTGGACACACCTCCCCAGGTATTGGCTGGAGTTATATATGTATTCAGATTCCATGCCCTGTTCTTCCTTCCACTATGATTCTAGAATCCTCCAAAGGACAGGGAGAAGTAACAGAGTAGCATCCTGGGAGACACTGAAGACACAGACCAAGCCTAATGAATCAACCCCTGCTCCTCTGATTACAGTGGAGCCAGCTAAATTTACCTAGTAGCCCACTTTACTTCTAGGAGGATGCTACATTACCATGAACTATGTAGAACAAAAGCCAACCTGATTGGATACTAATTGAATGTATTGTATAGGTATGTGCTTGAATTACATAATTTTGGTAAACTTGAAGGAAATTGTACAGAAGTTGTTTATCCAGGTGCATGCTACCATTTAATGCAGTGGCCACTGGGGTTAAGTATAATCCCTCTTCTACTGCAGGGCACTGCTGTTTAGATTTGTTTAGGGAACTGACAGGGTCTCAAAAATTAATTTGTTTTCTGCAGAAGTGAAATTTTCTTAATCACACAAATTGCAAAACAGGCATTAACTGACCACATAGCTAAATTAATGTACCACGTTTAGGATTATTGCACAGCCACCCAAGCAAGCATAATCACATAAGATCGAACCAAACTAAATTAGATGCATGAAACTGGAAGGGCTGTAAATTATACACTTGAATAAAAACTCCAATACAGTTTTTTTTTTAATTCTGATTGGATGCCAGCTTACCCGCAGATGTGGTGTGGGGGATATGATCAGATATAACCATGATTAACTAAGAAAATTCCCAGTAAAAAAAAGTTACCAGGATAAAAAAAAAGCAACTCTCACTTATCAAATGATTGTTAATCAATCATAATGCATAGTAAAGGGTTGTTATGCAAATCTTCCAGAAAGGCTTTATTATCACAAAAATATTAAATATGAAACATTACAGAAGAACCTAAAATAAAAAAAAATAAAGCCCTTCACCATACATATAAAAGGGAGACAACATTGTCTTAAACACTACAAACAAATGGCCATACTGTTTGACAGGATAATTTGGTTGGTTGCAGGCTGCTTGGTAAGTTGAGCTGGGGATTTCTTTGGTTTGTTTTGTATGCATTGCCCTTGTGCTCCTGGCTAGAAAGGTTAGTCACAAGTAATGTCAGTGGCCATTTGTTTGTACTGTTAAAATACTGGTGAGGGGACGCAATGGACACCTTTACTGGCATAGTGCTATATGCTGGGTGTCCAGTGCGCACCTGTGTCTGGGTGTGCTCCCTCCAGGCTCACCTGCCCACTGCCTATCCATTATAATGCATGTGCTTCCACTGTGGAGGCTCTCAAAAAATGAGGACTACAGAAAATACTTGGGGGCTTTGACAGGGTTCTGTAGCTTACACATGTATTTGCAAATTTGTGCAAACGAAACTCGTTTTTAATGCCTACTGTTAGACAGGATAATTTGGTTGGTTGTAGGCTCGTTGGTAAGTTAACCTGGGGATTTCTTTGGTTTTCTGTTGTCTGAAACACATCTATGGGTCAGGACCTTTCCTTTAGCCACTGTAAGTATACCTAGCAACCGTGTGCCCTAGCATCAGCATCAATCAAATTATAAAAGGTTTCCAACCTAATAAGTACAGTTTCTTAAGTCTAATCACAGTGCCCCAAACACAGACAATCCCTAAAATTATTTGTATTGATCTATAACTGTTTTAAAATACATCTGTGGGAAGTCATATATACAATCAAACTGAACCTCTTTTTTTCAAAACCCTCAATGAGGCATTCTATCTTAGGGGAGTATTAGGGTATTTCATTTTGGTAAAATATGTACTGTATATATGGTCAAAAAGTCCTATCCTTGTAGAGTCCAAGTAAGCAAGCAGGGACAAGCGGCAGGGGAGTCATCAAGTAGGCAAGCATGGACAAGTGGCAGGGGAGTCAAGCAAGTAATATAGCACAAATTTGTCAAGTTAAAAGATGTTTAGTAGCATAGAATAATCTTATAGGCAGTCCATAAAGCGGTCCGCAAGTAGCAAGCAACGTCAAAGTATACTGTCCACTAGTGAGTATATAGGTACATTCATGACACAGTGGACACTGGACTTTATCCATTTTGTACGATTTTTATAACAACCCTTTATTTTGCATTATGATTGGTTAACAGTAATGTGGGAAGTTAGAGATCAATTTTTTATCCTTGAAACTTCTGTTTCTGGATTTTCCTTAGTTTGTATTGGCTGTAAATGTAGGACCAATTTCAGATCTGTGTTGTGGAGTATAGTGCCATTCAGTGGAATTCCACAAATATTTGGGTGCTGATGTATTCTCACACATAGATTGCTTTAGATACACTTTCCTGCATTGACACCATGTATGAGGCTTGGCCTATTACAGGCTCCAGATGAATACTCCAACAACCGACAGGACATGGGGTGTTTAGTTTAAATCCCAATACAGTCCTGATGGAACAGGGCAGCCATCAGAAATTTACACACGATCGGAATTTGCGTCAAGAAACGTTCCATGTGAGCTTTTGGATGGAAATTCCGGCCGTGTGTAGGCCCCATCGGACATTTTCTGTCGGAATTTCCGACAGCAAAAATTTGAGAGCTGGTTCTCAAATTTTCCGACGGGAAAAGTTCTTGACAGAAATTCCAATTGTCTGTATGCAATTCCGATGCGCAAAAATCCTACGCATGGTCAGAATCATTGAGCAAAATATCAGGTTCTGCTCAGTTGGAGAGGTTTCCCTGTAGGCTTATAATAGACAGCTTTTGTATTCAAGCCTTTAAAGAACCCAGTACCCTTGGCACTCTGCCATCTCCATGCCTCCAAGCACCCTTACCACTGCACCCCAACAACCCAGATGCTGCACCTTCCTGCGAGCCATTATCCCCCAACACTGCCAGCCACTGAAACCCAACACCAATACCAACTAGCCTTAGTGCACTCTGTAGAGACCAGTCTGCCCTCTGGCCTCTGGGGGTGTTGTGAGCATTGTGTGTGGTTTAGGGGTGAAGGGGGAGAAAGTGCACACTTCTGGACTGAGACGAAGAGGGAAGCCAAACACTGATACACCCACCACCTCAATTACTATGGAACCTTTCCAATGCAGTGCCCATTTTCTGTCATACACCATACACTATTTATTACTCCTCCCTTCCAAACTATAGAACATTCTATATTATTATTTTGAACATGCAAACTCTATGTCAGACTGAAAACAATTCTAATTTACTTCTTATTTATTTTTTTACAGCAGGGATAGGATAGGATTATGAACATCTAAATGCATGCTTCTATTTTCCAGCAGAGCAGTTGATAAAAGAGCTGATTGATTTGGCTTATACTTTCATAAACTTTTTCTTTCTTTTTTTTAATAACTTGTGTGCCACAGACTTTGTGTTAGAGTAGAACGTTCATTTTGTTCTTTTCAGAAAATATCAATAACCTTGATTTCAGGCTGACACAGAGAGTTCTCTCCCATGTGCTCTGGGAATAGACTTCCCCTGGGGGGGTATAACAAAGTAAGCAATATTGCAGAAAAAAAAATATGTAATATATTTTCTAGACAAATACAGTGTTCTTGGTTTTCCTTTTAGTAATCAGTTTTTGTTTCTAGCTTATCAGGGACAGGGAGAGATAAATAATGGAAAGGAATGGTGTGAGCATTTTTGTGTATGTATGTTTATGTGTGTATAAGAGTGGAAAAGGGGGATCAGATTAGTAAGAGAAAGAGAAAGGATATGGGATGGACCCTGCCAATATTTGTTCTTCCTGTGTTTGTGCGGGTTTTCTCTTGGTACCCCAGTTGCCTCCCACACTCCAAAGACATACTGGTAGGTTAATTGCCACATGTTTAAATTGGTCTTGCTTATTCTGTACAATTTGTCTATCTATGTTCATGTGTTATAACATGACAGTCCCAAGTCATGTAATTGGTAATAGTTGAGGTAAGACCTGGCAACCTACTGTGTAAAAAAATTAGTGGTAATGGTTGAGGAAAGACCTGGCAACCTACTGTGTAAAAAAATTAGTCAAAAAAATTCAATGAATAAAGGCTTCAAGCATATCAAACATGATGTTCATAGAACCCTATAGAGTAGCGGAGGGTCAGTCAAGATTGTACAGATTAATATATACATTGGTTATGGAAAGGATAGTGAGATAGAAAAAGACAGCTGAAGAGATGACCGGAGAAAGAAAAAATAATAGGAAATAAGAATAAGAGAAAGAAAGTTTGGGGGTTATTTACAAAAGGCAAATCCACTTTGCACTACAAGTGCAAACTACAAGTGCAAAGTGCACTTGAAATTGCACTTGGAAGTGCAGTCGCTGTAAATCTGAGGGGTAGATCTAAAATGAGGGGAGGCTCTGCTGATTTTATCATCCAATCATGTGCAAGCTAAAATGCTGTTTTTTATTTTCCTTGCATGTCCCCCTCAGATCTACAGCGACTGCACTTCCAAGTTCACTTTCAGTGCAATTTCAAGTGCACTTTGCACTTGCAGTGCAAAGTGGATTTGCCTTTCGTAAATAGCCCCCACTGTGTGATAGGCAGTGACATAGTGATTGTAAAAAAATAAGAGACATGTTATGCCCTGTACACACGATCGGAATTTCTGAATTTCTGATGGGATAAAACACGGTCGGAATATCCCAAGAAAAAATTCCGTCTGACTTTTTTCATCGGAAATTCCGATCGTGTGTACAAGGCATTTTTCTCCTTTTATATATTAGGCCCCGTACACACGGCCGAGGTTCTCGCTGAAAATCAGCGAGAACCTCGCTGGAATGCACATTCCAGCGAGGACCTCGGCCGTGTGTACGGTCTCAGCGAGCTTCCCGTCGGGAAGCTCGTCGAGCCGAAAAAGAGAGCACGCTCTCTATTTTCTCGACGGCCCGCCTGGAAGAATGGCTGGTTGCCATTCCCGACGGGCGGGTCGCCGAATTCGACGGCCGGGAGAGAACCTCGACGGGCGGAACGATGTGTTCTGCCCGTCGAGGTTCTGGGTCGTGTGTACGCCGCCTTAAAGAAAGTCAAGCAGTTTCACAAGTATATGTCACCTTTTCTCCTTGCCTACTGTCCGCTGAGACCAGTACAGGGTTTTCAATTATTCAGTCAGTTTTCTTCTGTTTACTGGTATCCCCAGATTAACTTGTCCATGGTCCCTAGATGCACAGCTGGCCTACAGCATTTTAGGGTTGCTAGGAATGATTTTTTTCATTTATTGCAGAAAAAAAGATGCAGCCCTCCAATTTTCGTTCTATCTTTACTGTTCTGAATACTTCCAGAAACCTAATGGGTACCCAAGATCTAATTTTAAGAATGTTTGGCATTATGTCTCATTGTATACAGGTTTCTTAAGCTAATAATTTTTTGTGAATCCATTTGGATAACTATTATACGTTTCTTATCTGGAGATTCTGGGCCAGATTCTCGTAAGAGATACGACGGCGTAGCTCCATATACGCCGTCGTATCTCTGTTTTTTCAGCTGGGTATCTATGCGACTGGTTCTTCGAATCAGTTACGCATAGATTTTGCTTAGATCCGACTTACGTAAGTCACTTACACCGTCGGATCTAAGTTGCAATGTTACGCTGGCCGCTAGGTGGCGTTCCTGACGATTTCTGCGTCGAATATGCAAATGAGCCTGATACGCCGATTCCCGAACGTATTTGCGCCCTGTCGTCGAAGTTTACTTTGTTTGCGTAAGCGCAAGGTTACCCCTGCTATATGAGGGGTAACCTTGCATAGGTCCGGCGTACGCCATGTTAAGTATGGACGTCGGGACAGCGTTGTGTTTTTCCCTCGTTTACGTAACTCGTCGCGAATAGGGCTGTGCGTTAATTACATTCACGTTGAAACCAATGTATTTGCAGCATACTATGGAGCATGCGCACTGGGCTACGTTTACGGCTGGCGCATGCACAGTTCGTTCGGCGCGGGGGCGCGCTTAATTTAAATACAAGCCGCCCCCTTTGAATTACGCGGGGATACGCCGGGCCATTTACACTATGCCGCCGCAAATTACGGAGCAAGTGCTTGGAGAATACGGCACTTGCTCCTGTAAGTTGCGGCGGCGTAGTGTAAATAGCATACGCTACGCTACGCCGCCAAGTATAAGAATCTGGCCCTCTATCTTTAAAAGTACCTTCTGTTGAAAGCTGGCAACACAAGGCCACTACCTCAGCGTGGTCAATCTTCCATGCATTCTCTTTTACTTGGCCATTGGGTTGCCTATCAGGCAGGGGAGGATCCAGGGTGGGACAATGGGGCAATTGCCAACCCCGAGAAACTATTTGCGGGTGAGTGCCGTGGGCGGGTGAGAGAGCGCTCCGCGGGCAGGTGAGAGTGAGTGGGCCGTGCTGCGGGCAGCTGGTGAGGGAGTGAGCGGCTAGGTGGTCAGGTGACTGCGTGCGGCTCTACCGTCGGGCAACTAGAAGAGTGGGCGGCTACTCTGCGGCTGACGGGTGTCGGGTGAGAGAGTGTGCAGGCCGGGCAGCTGTTTGGCTTGGTGAGTGTTGAGCGAGTGCTGGCCAATTAGCGAGAAGGCGAGCGAGGGGGAGCAGAGAGAAGACATAATCTCTTACCCCCCGCCCTGCATCTATGCTGTTTCTTCCCTCACTCTGTAGCCTACATCATCTCTGCTGCCTGATAGCCCTGACTCTGGGACACAGCAAGGGGCAATTAGAGCAGGCAAGTGACAATCCGCAACATGTGACAGGCAAAGTGGCAAGTGACAATCCGCAACATGTGACAGGCAATGTGGAAGGGACAATCCTCAACATGTGACAGGTGACGTGGCAAGTGACAATTTGCAACGTGTGACAGGTGACTTGGCAAGTGACAATCCGCAACGTGTGACAGGTGACGTGGCAAGTTTCAATCCGCAACGTGTGGCAAGTGACAATACGCAACGTGTGACAGGTGAACTGGCAAGTTTCAATTCGCAATTTGTGACAAGTGATGTGGCAAATGACAAGAGGGAGGGAGGGAAAAGAGGGAGCTGCGGTGGCTCAACGCGATTGGCACTGCGCTGACAAGCCGTTCACCTTTGCAGCCTAGGGTTCGGATCCCGGTCTCAGCTGCATGTAAATTGAGTTTGGTGGTCTCAGCCCGGCTCCCGGTGGGTGCGCTATGCCTGCGCTTAGTACGCCCACCCCCCTCCCACATAACCACCACACTTACACGCACTCAAAATTTGGTTAACATGCACACACTTTGGCCACGCGGTCTCTAAAAAAAGAGAGGCGAAGGACTAACAGGGCTGGCTGAGCGGGCAAGATCCTCTCACTCCCTCAAAGGGGAGTCCCTCTGCCCCGTTGGGCTTCAAAGCGGAGCAGGTAGGGTGGGCTGTGTGGGAGGACCCCCTCACACCCACCATTGCCACCCGGCGATGGACAAAGATGGCAGATTGCCTCTGGGGGAGGTCTGCCTACTCCCAAACTCCTGCAGTCCGGCTCCTCTCTCGAGTACACGCACAAAATACACTTTAAAAAAATAAAAAAATAAAAATGACAATTCGCAACTTGTGGCAGGTGACGTGGCAAGTGACAATTCGCAACTTGTGGCAGGTGACGTAGCAAGTAACAATCCGCAACGTGTGACAGGTGACGTGGCAAGTGAAAATCCGCAACGTGTGACAGGTGACGTGCCAAGTGACAATTCGCAACTTTTGCCAGGTGACGTAGCAAGTAACAATCCGCAACGTGTGACAGGTGATGTGGCAAGTGACAATTCGCAAACTTGTGGCAGGTGACGTGGCAGGTGACGTGGCAAGTGACAATTCGCAATTTGTGGCAGGTGATGTGGCAAGTGACAATCCGCAACTTGTGGCAGGTGACGTGGCAAGTGACAATTCGCAACTTGTGGCAGGTGACGTAGCAAGTAACAATCCGCAACGTGTGACAGGTGACGCGGCAAGTGACAATCCGCAACGTGTGACAGGTGACGTGCCAAGTAACAATCCGCAACGTGTGACAGGTGACGTGGCAAGTGACAATTCGCAACTTGTGGCAGGTGACATGGCAGGTGACGTGGCAAGTGACAATTCGCAACTTGTGGCAGGTGATGTGGCAAGTGACAATCCGCAATTTGTGGCAGGTGACTTGGCAAGTGACTATTCGCAACTTGTGGCAAGTGACAATCCGCAACATGTGACAGGTGACGTGCCAAGTGACAATTCGCAACTTGTGGCAGGTGACGTAGCAAGTAACAATCCGCAACGTGTGACAGGTGACGTGGCAAGTGACAATTCGCAACTTGTGGCAGGTGACGTGGCAAGTGACAATGCGCAACTTGTGGCAGGTGACGTGGCAAGTGACAAGAGGGAGGGAGGGAAAAGAGGGAGCTGCGGTGGCTCAACGCGATTGGCACTGCGCTGACAAGCCGTTCACCTCTGCAGCCAAGGGTTCGGATCCCGGTCTCGGCTGCATGTAAATTGAGTTTGGTGGTCTCAGCCCGGCTCCCGGTGGGTGCGCTATGCCTGCGCTTAGTACGCCCACCCCCTCCCACAAAACCACCACACTTACACGCACTCAAAATTTGGTTAACATGCACACACTTTGGCCACACGGTCTCTAAAAAAAGAGAGGCGAAGGACTAACAGGGCTGGCTGAGCGGGCAAGATCCTCTCACTCCCTCAAAGGGGAGTCCCTCTGCCCCGTTGGGCTTCAAAGCGGAGCAGGTAGGGTGGGCTGTGTGGGAGGACCCCCTCACACCCACCATTGCCACCCGGCGATGGACAAAGATGGCAGATTGCCTCTGGGGGAGGTCTGCCTACTCCCAAACTCCTGCAGTCCGGCTCCTCTCTCGAGTACACGCACAAAATACACTTTAAAAAATAAAAAAATAAAAATGACAATTCGCAACTTGTGGCAGGTGACGTGGCAAGTGACAATTTGCAACTTGTGGCAGGTGACGTAGCAAGTAACAATCCGCAACGTGTGACAGGTGACGTGGCAAGTGAAAATCCGCAACGTGTGACAGGTGACGTGCCAAGTGACAATTCGCAACTTTTGCCAGGTGACGTAGCAAGTAACAATCCGCAACGTGTGACAGGTGATGTGGCAAGTGACAATTCGCAACTTGTGGCAGGTGACGTGGCAGGTGACGTGGCAAGTGACAATTCGCAACTTGTGGCAGGTGATGTGGCAAGTGACAATCCGCAACTTGTGGCAGGTGACGTGGCAAGTGACAATTCGCAACTTGTGGCAGGTGACGTAGCAAGTAACAATCCGCAACGTGTGACAGGTGACGCGGCAAGTGACAATTCGCAACGTGTGACAGGTGACGTGCCAAGTAACAATCCGCAACGTGTAACAGGTGACGTGGCAAGTGACAATTCGCAACTTGTGGCAGGTGACATGGCAGGTGACGTGGCAAGTGACAATTCGCAACTTGTGGCAGGTGATGTGGCAAGTGACAATCCGCAACTTGTGGCAGGCGACTTGGCAAGTGACTATTCGCAACTTGTGGCAAGTGACAATCCGCAACATGTGACAGGTGACGTGCCAAGTGACAATTCGCAACTTGTGGCAGGTGACGTAGCAAGTAACAATCCGCAACGTGTGACAGGTGACGTGGCAAGTGACACTTCGCAACTTGTGGCAGGTGACGTGGCAAGTGACAATGCGCAACTTGTGGCAGGTGACGTGGCAAGTGACAATCCGCAACATGTAACAGGTGATGTGGCAAGTGATAATCTGCAACTTGTGGCAAGTTATAAACATGTGGCAGGTGACGTAGCAAGTAACAATCCGCAACGTGTGACAGGTGACGTGGCAAGTGACAATCCGCAACGTGTGACAGGTGACGTGCCAAGTGACAATTCGCAACTTTCGGCAGGTGACGTAGCAAGTAACAATCCGCAACGTGTGACAGGTGACGTGGCAAGTGACAATTCGCAACTTGTGGCAGGTGACGTGGCAAGTGACAATTCGCAACTTGTGGCAGGTGACGTGGCAAGTGACAATCCGCAACTTGTGGCAAGTGACTTGGCAAGTGACTATTCGCAACTTGTGGCAAGTGACAATTCGCAACGTGTGACAGGTGATGTGCCAAGTGACAATTCACAACTTGTGGCAGGTGATGTAGCAAGTAACAATCTGCAACGTGTGACAGGTGACGTGGCAAGTGACAATTCGCAACTTGTGGCAGGTGACGTGGCAAGTGACAATCTGCAACATGTGACAGGTGACGTGGCAAGTGACAATCCGCAACATGTAACAGGTGAAGTGGCAAGTGATAATCCGCAACTTGTGGCAAGTTATAAACATGTGGCAGGTGACGTGGCAAGTGACAATCCGCAACTTGTGGCAAGTGACAATCCGCAACGAGTGGCAGGCGATGGTGGCAAGTAACACACTCGGGGCTCCCACTGATTCTGCATTATAACAATGTATATAACAATGTAATAATAGAAATAATGAGCTTCAATCATTCTGACACCATAACAACCATGGTGCCGGGATGATTGAAGCTCCAACATACATATTTTCTGGCAGTGACTAGACTCTGGACACCCCTGCTATCAGGTATATCAGGCATCCCAATGGGCAATTGAAGGCGTTTGCATTGCAGGCTCACAATTTGGCCTAAAATCTATATTTCAGTATGTTTGGCATTATGTCTTATTGTATATAGATTTCCTATTCAAATCATTTTTTTTTTATTCTGCTGCAAAGGTCCTCTACTAAGAGCCATTTCTGTTTCATGCTAACAGCATTAAGCACCTACCTTGCAAATATCAGCAGCATCAGCCTGCCCTGCACTTTCCTTCAGTTGGCTGTTGGAATGCCTATCAAGTCTGCAGGAGACATTTAGTTTAGGTCTTTTCATACAGAATGAAATTGCCCCTCAGGTCACATATGGAGCAGATGTAATGAGTTTCCATCCAGGAGGATTTTATTCACAGCATTCTGAGCTCTGGCTGTTTTTAAAGACCTCACTTATGCTTACCATGACCACAGCTGACAAGATTGCATTCACTAAATATAACCAATGTATTGCCTGTAGTATTTAAGGTGTGAAGACCATAGTTTTATCAAAATGCAGTGACAGCTGCAGTCATGATAGATATGATGTCTTTCCATAAATCAAAACCTGCAAGATAAATGTGATAAACTGAATTTAAATAATCCTAATTACATATTTTAATATTCCAGGCCTTACTTCTTTATACAGCATGTATAATTATATATATATATATATATACACAGGGGAACATCCATACCTGCTCACTCAATAAATTGACATAATCCCTCCGCAGCACACGCATTAAGGGTCAGTGCTGTGTAGTGCAGGTGCACTGCCTGTTACTGTTCTAGTGTGTTGGGGTGCTATTTATGATGACCAAAACACACTACATAGTTACATATACATAGTTACATAGTTAGTCTGATTGAAAAAAGACACAAGTCCTTTTATTTCATCCAATAAAATATATCCTATATACACAATCCTATATCTACAGTTGATCCAGAGGAAAAAAACAAAACAGTAAAGCATGATCCAAATTGCTCCAGTAGGGGAAAAAAATACTTCCTGATCACAGAAGAGGCATTCAGATAATCCCCGAATCAACTTTACCTAGAAGTTTTAGTATCCAGTTACAGTGGAACTTCGGTTTAAGAGTAACTTGGTTTGAGAGTGTTTTGACTTGCGAGAAACTTATTTTTTTAATTCTGACTCGGTTTGCGATTGTTGACTCGCAAGACAAGCAGAATTCAAGCTAAATAGGCCTGCAGTACCTCATTTAGCCTGAGGTACGGGGGAGCAGAAGCCAAGCAGAGCCAAAAATAGGCCTGTGGTACCTAATTTGAGGTACGGGGGTGCAGGAGCCGAAAAAAAGCTGAACATTGGCCCAGGAAACAAGCCAAAGTGTCCTCGGGCCTTGTCGGACGCTTTTGGCACCCTCTGGCGCCCCCCACCTATGGCCGCATTCGGTATTACATTCCATTGAAGTCAATGCGGAACAAATTATTTTCGTTTTGCATTGACTTCAATGGGAAAACTCGCTTTGATATGCGAGTACTTTGGATTACAAGCATACTCCTGGAACGGATTAGGCTCGTAATCCGAGGTTCAACTGTATATTATGTACATTTAGGAAACAATCTAGGCCTTTTTTAAAGCAATATACTGAGCTGGACAGAACCAGCTCTTGAGGAAGTCCAATCAGCTTCTGGGTTTTATTGTCAAACCTTAATTGAACAAGCTGAAGCTAGAAGCTGATTGGCTACCATGCATAGCTGTACCTGATTCTGAGTGCTCCTGTTTTAGTAAATCTCCCCCTAAATCTCTTTTCCAACAGACTTAAAGAGTGCCCCCTTGTCCTTTGTGATCCACACTACACTGTGGATCATGTGTTTCTCTTAATTTTACTATTATATGGAAAATCACTTTACCACAACCCAGATCTAAATGGTCCTTAAAGTGGAGCTCCACCCTCTTTTTCAACTTTATAGCATTTGTTTTTAAAATGCCCCCTTAAATTGAATTGGTGTGTCTTTTTTTTTTTTTTTTAAAACTCACTGTGCTGTGCAGATGAGTTTATTTTCCTCGGCCGCGGCCGCAGCGGCATCGCCCCGTCAATCAGTGCTGCATTGCCTCCTGGGAGATGTTTGTCATCAACCCCAGGAGGTCCTGGCCGCGTAGCATCGCGTGATTACCCCCCCCGCGAATGAAAAAAAAACACAGGCGCCGCGGGTTAAACATTGTGCGTTGACTGACACAGACTACAGTGCCCGAGTGCCAGAGCGGAGCAGGTAGTGGCTTGGCGGGGGTGGGGGAGAGTGCAAGCTGCTCCCCTGTCAGTCGGCACATCTGGGACCGGCGCGGCGCAATGATCCTCTTCTCTCATGTCATGTCTCTGATAAGTGTAGGGCAGCGGCCGTCAGCCGAGCAGAGAAGCCGCCTCCCCCCTTCTCCTTTATGTCTATACAGTGCTGTGCATGCAGGAGAAGGGGGGAGGCGGCTTCTCTGCTCGGCTGACGGCCGCTGCCCTACACTTATCAGAGACATGACATGAGAGAAGAGGATCATTGCGCCGCGCCGGTCCCAGATGTGCCGACTGACAGGGGAGCAGCTTGCACTCTCCCCCACCCCCGCCAAGCCACTAAGTCCCCCCCGCCAAGCCACCAAGTCCCCCCCACCCCCGCCAAGCCACTAAGTCCCCCCCCACCCCCGCCAAGCCACTAAGTCCCCCCCACCCCCGCCAAGCCACTACCTCGGGCTCTCTGACTGATACATTGTGGGTCTAAATGGGGGGGTCTGTATTGTAGCAAGGGGGGGGTTTGTTTTGTAAGGAGGGGGGGGGTCTGTATTGTAGGGGGGTCTTCACTGTAGCGGGGGTCTGTATTGTAGGAAGTGGGGTCTGTATTGTAGGAAGGGGGGTCTTCACTGTAGCGGGGGTCTGTATTGTAGCAAGGGGGGGGTTGTATTGTAAGAAGGGGGGGTTTCACAGTAGCGGGGGTCTGTATTGTAGTAAGGGGGGTCTGTACTGTAGTAAGGGGGGTCTTCACTGTAGAGGGGGTCTGTATTGTAACGGGGTCTTCACTGCAGGTGGGCCTGCACTGTAGGGAGGGGGTCTGCACTGTAGAGGGGTCTGAGTAACAATTAGGGGGCCCAGAACTGTTAAGGGGGGTGCCTGTGTAACATACAGGCTTCTAGAGGTGCAGGGTACTGTGTAATGTAAAGGGGTCCAGAGATGTGGGGGGCTGTGTAATGTAAAGGGATCCAGAGGTGCAGGGTGCTGTGTAATGTTAAGGGGTCCAGAAAAACAAGGGCTGGGTAATGTAAAAGGGGTCCAAAGGTGCAGGGTACTTTGTAATGTAAAGGGGTCCAAAGGTGCAGGGTGCTGTGTAATGTAAAGGGGTCCAAAGGTGCAGGGTGCTGTGTAATGTAAAGGGGTCCAAAGGTGCAGGGTGCTGTGTAATGTAAAGGGGTCCATAGGTGCAGGGTGCTGTGTAATGTAAAGGAGTCCAGAGGTACAAGAGCTGTGTAATGTAAAGGGGTCCAAAGGTGCAGGGTGCTGTGTAATGTAAAGGGGTCCAGTGATGCAGGGTGCAGTGTAATGTAAAGGGGGTCCAGAGGTGCAGGGTGCAGTGTAATGTAAAGGGATCCAGAGTGCTGTGTAATGTAAAGGGGTCCAGAGGTACAAGGGCTGTGTAATGTGCTGGGGCGATGCGATTTGGTGGCAGTGTGATGTGATGTGCTGGGGCGATTTGATGCAATTTGGCGGGGGGGGGGTGCTGCGATGGAGGAGATGTGATTTCGCGGGGGCAATGCGATGTGCTGGCTGGGGCGATGCAATTTTGTGGGTATTGTGATGCAATTGGGCGGGGGGTCTATGCGATGTGGGAATATTTACTAAATGTTGTGCTGTGATCGGTGCGGTGTGCTGTGCTGTGATCGGTGCGCTGTGATCGGTGCGCTGTGATCGATGCGCTGTGATCGGTGTGCTGTGCTGTGCTGTGATCGGTGCGCTGTGATCGGTGCGCTGTGCGGTGTACTGTGATCGGTGCGTTGTGATCGGTGCGCTGTGATCGGTGCAATGTGATCGGTGCATTGTGCGGTGTGCTGTGATCGGTGTGCTGTGATTGGTGCGTTGTGCTGTGCTGTGTTTGGTGCACTGTGCTGTGATCGGTGTGCTGTGATCGGTGTGCTGTGATCGGTGCGCTGTGATCGGTGCGCTGTGATGTGATCGGTGTACTGTGATCGGTGCGTTGTGCTGTGATCGGTGCGCTGTGATCGGTGCGCTGTGATCGGTGCATTGTGCGGTGTGCTGTGATCGGTGCGCTGTGATCGGTGCGCTGTGATCGGTGCGCTGTGATCGGTGCATTGTGCGGTGTGCTGTGATCGGTGTGCTGTGATCGGTGCGTTGTGCTGTGCTGTGATCGGTGCACTGTGCTGTGATCGGTGTGCTGTGATCGGTGCGCTGTGATCGGTGCGCTGTGATGTGATCGGTGTACTGTGATCGGTGCGTTGTGCTGTGATCGGTGCGCTGTGATCGGTGCATTGTGCGGTGTGCTGTGATCGGTGCGCTGTGATCGGTGCGCTGTGCTGTGATCAGTGCACTGTGCTGTGATCGGTGTGCTGTGCTCGGTGCGCTGTGAGGTGTGCTGTGATCGGTGCGCTGTGATCGGTGCGTTGTGCTGTGATCGGTGCACTGTGATCGGTGCATTGTGCGGTGTGCTGTGATCGGTGCGCTGTGATCGGTGCACTGTGCTGTGATCGGTGTGCTGTGATCGGTGCGCTGTGATCGGTGCGCTGTGATCGGTGCGCTGTGATCGGTGCGCTGTGATCGGTGCGCTGTGATCGTTGCGCTGTGAGGTGTGTTGTGATCGGTGCGCTGTGATCGGTGCGCTGTGATCGGTGCGCTGTGATCGGTGCGCTGTGATCGGTGCATTGTGCGGTGTGCTGTGATCGGTGTGCTGTGATCGGTGCGCTGTGATCGGTGCGCTGTGATCGGTGCGCTGTGATCGGTGCATTGTGCGGTGTGCTGTGATCGGTGTGCTGTGATTGGTGCGTTGTGCTGTGCTGTGATCGGTGCACTGTGCTGTGATCGGTGTGCTGTGATCGGTGCGCTGTGATCGGTGCGCTGTGATGTGATTGGTGTACTGTGATCGGTGCGTTGTGCTGTGATCGGTGCGCTGTGATCGGTGCGCTGTGATCGGTGCATTGTGCTGTGATCGGTGTGCTGTGATCGGTGCGCTGTGATCGGTGCGCTGTGATCGGTGCGCTGTGATCGGTGCGCTGTGAGGTGTGTTGTGATCGGTGCGCTGTGATCGGTGCGCTGTGATCGGTGCGCTGTGATCGGTGCATTGTGCGGTGTGCTGTGATCGGTGCATTGTGCGGTGCGCTGTGATCGGTGTGGTGTGCGGTGCAGATATATCTACATAACAAATTATTTCGTATATTTCCTGGTTCCTGGAAGGAGGAGGGGAGGAGAGATTTTGCTATTGAAACCTGATCTGTAACATATTACATTGCTTGTGCAGCACTGAGCATGTGCGAGATATGCAAAGCTGAAATCCAGGAAGTCATACAGTCTGGCTTCATGGATTCCCACACTTAAGATGGCCACGGTCAATTCCTGTTTTATAAAGTATCTAAATGCTGTAACAACCTAACAAAACGGACCTTAGTTTACAGACTAACTTTACTAGAATAGATTAAGCTTGTGTATTACAGGGGTATTTATATTTAAAAAGTGAAATTGTGGCCGGAACTCCACTTTAAAGGGTTACACCATGGTCTGAGAGTTAATTTAGCAAAATGCTCTGCCATGCCAATAAATATACCGAATGACCTTGCATCCTCATTGCAGCGTCACTTCCCATTCGCTTGGTGCACTCAAACATTCAGTTACTGTACTTAGGAATACAGCTCACCAGTACTTTACAGACACGTTTTCAAACAAATTATCACCCTATAGTCTCCCATGTCAGATCCCTGCTAAAGACCTGGGATAAGTAACACATCTCGTTTCTGGGCAGGATCACAGCCATAAAAATTGCTATTTTAGCCAAGTTGCTATTTTTTTTAGAACCCTCTCCATTGTCTCTAAGACTGAAATTGAATTGATCCAAAGAGATGTTAATAAATTCATATGGCAACATAAAAAAACGCAATTCCACAAGTCTATATTATACAGACCCAAACCCCTTGGAGGACTGGGTCTCCCAGACCTATGACGCTATTATTTGTCATCCAGATTGGCACAAACGGTCCAATGGCACACCCCCTCTACCGATACCCTGGCTATCTTTTGAAGCACACGCTATCTCCCTTTTCCACCTTTCAGGGTTACTGTGGTCCAGATCTATTAAAGCCAGTCAACTCATTTCACTCAACATGATCATATGCCAATCTGTATAACTTTGGTCACTTTACGGTAAGAAATTCCACCTGGCCTCTCCCCTCTCCCCCCTTTTCCTCTTTTTTAGGTGACCACGATTTCCCCACATCCTTTCACCATAGGACCCAGTCCCTTCAATGGTGCACAGCTGGAATAACAACATCTTAATCCTTCAAAGAGGGTACTCACTTTAAATCTTTCCATCAGTTACAATCAGAGCACAACTTTCCCCCCTTTTGAGCTATACAGGTACACACAAATCAAGCATTTCTACTTCAGTAGAGGTACCCCAAAAACCACGAGCACATAGCACTCAATATGAACACATATGTACTCACTCCTCCAGAGATAAATGAGTTATTTCCAAACTTCATTGCATGCTCAATGAGTTTGACCTGGAGACAAAAACGAAACCAATGCTTAGTTGGGAGAGAGAGGTGGGCCATACTTTTGGGCCCCCCGAATGGGAGGAGATGCTGACTAACATGTTTAAAAAAACAAGGTCATATTCGATCTGCAAAACAGCTGTCAAATTCCACACAAGATGGTATATGACTCCCACAAAACTTATTCTATCTACCCTGCAGTGTCTCCACTGTATTTCCGTGGCTGTACCCAGTTGGGCTCACTGACCCATATTTTTTGGAGCTGTAAACTCCTTAAGCCCATCTGGCAGAAAGCAGCCACAAAGGCATCCACCATTGCAGGGAGTTTAATCACTCTTACCATACAAATGTGCCTGTGCTTTACTTCTCTTCCTGATATCCCTGCACCTTGCGAAAAACTAATCCACACGCTTTTCGTAGCCATACATTGGGTTACAGCACTGAAATGGCATACCTCAGCTATTTCCTGGTCGCAAGTGCTAACCAGAATGGAAGCTATTGAACTATCCGAATGCATTCACCACACCTTGTATGATACGATGCGTATTCATGATAATACATGGAAACATTGGAATACCGCATTTTTTTAACCCTGTAATATTCCTCAGAAGTAGTTCCATATGATGTTCGCACTGTTCCCGCTGAAACGCAGAGTACATTGTATGCTTTTTCTGTGTTGATACCCTTTTTACTTGACCTCAATATTTCCCCATGTCTGTAGATGTTATACCTTATTCAGAATGTTTGAGTTTGTCTGATGCATTAAATGTATGTTTATAATCTTTCAATACAATCTTTTGTAATCAAAAGGGTTACTCCACGCAAAAGGAATATTATTCATATCGGGTGGAGTCAGCTCATGGTGTCTTATATGAGACTCCAACCTTGAGATCCCTTTGCTATGTTTTCTAACTCAATTTCTGTTTACGTAGGTGTTTTAGGTGTTCCCATTCACATTTGTATGTTCCATCTCCTTTTGTTACATTCTCCACTATATAAAATAAACCAAAACTGCAACAGGGATAGAAAGACCCCTTTATAATAGCTATAGCAGGTCTGCAGATCTGAGAATCCAGCACAGACATCTCACCAACATAGTGTCAAATGCTCCGTACACACGATTGGACATTTGTCCGACCAAATTCACATTGGAATTCCATCGGGTGAAAAGAGAACAGGTTCTATATGTAAACTCAGATGGAATTCCTCTGAATATCCGATGGAAAAACTCAAATGGGCATACACGTGGTCGGAATTTCCAATGGAAAAATCAGTCTGATGCCCTGTACACACGATCGGTCAAACTGATGAGAACGGTCTGATGGATTTTCCCATCGGTTAACCGATGAAGCTGACTGATGGTCAGTCGTGCCTACACACCATCGGTTAAAAAACCGATCGTGTCAGAACGCGGTGACGTAAAACACAACGACGTGCTGAAAAAAATGAAGTTCAATGCATTCAAGCATGCTTCGACTTGATTCTGAGCATGCGTGGATTTTTAACCGATGGACGTGCCTACAAACGATCCTTTTTTTTCTAGCGGTTAGGTATCCCAATGGGGCCTACACACGATCCATCCGACCGTTCTCATCGGTTTGACAGATCGTGTGTACGCGGCATGACTTTTTCCATCAGAAAATCTGATCGTGTGTACAAGGCATTAGAGACATGAGAAGTTGTGAAGTGGTTTACGGCTCCAGCATCCAAGAAAAACTTAAATTATGGTTTTGGGTGGGCTGACCCCTAAATAATAATTACTCCAAATTTTACATAATTTTTATTATTCATGAAATGGTGATTAGACATTAGGGACAGAATGTAATGGGTGCTATCAAACCTTTCTAGTCTTCCAAATGATATATGCAGTTTAAAATGATTAGCTCCGCAGGGAATATTTTTTTATTGCAACTCGCAGCTGAATTAAGTGTCTGGTCTTATCTTGGGTCCAACTTGTGCTGATTTCATTTTCATTTACTTCAATCAATCAGTCTTAAGAGAGCACAGCCTGAGATAGTGTTATAATGAAGAGTCTCACAGACTCAGTAGGCCAGTAATGTGTGAAGAGAGAGCAATGCCCTTATTCCCAGAAGGGTTGAGGCTGTGAAGTCAGATGGCTCCAGCAAGCTATTGTTGAGATGACAGGGAGGGGTACAAGTGGAGCTAGTGAAGTTGATTCTTTGTTAAAAAAAAATGAACAATATTTACTTATTACAGGTACTTATATAACGCTGTGCTTTACATATAATTTATACATTCACATCTGTCCCTGCTCTCAAGGAGCTTACAATCTAAGGTCCCTAACTCACATTAATACATACGCATACTAGAGCCAATTTAGACGGCAGCCAAATAACCTACCAGCATGTCTTTGGTGTGTGGTAGGAAGCCCACGCAAGCATAGGGAGAGTATGTGCAGGTAGTGCTTTGGTTGGAATTTTTAACTGATGACCCTAGTGCTGCTATACATATACATACATATAAAGTGGGTACAATTAAGCCAATTAACCTACCAGCATGTCTTTTGTGTGTGGGAGGAAGCCCACGCAAGCACAGGGAGAGCACGTGCAGGTAGTGCTTTGGTTGGGATTTAAACTGATGACCCTAGTGCTGCTATATACATACATACATATACAGCGGGTACAATTAAGCCAATTAACCTACCAGCATGTCTTTTGTGTGTGGGAGGAAGCCCACACAAGCATAAGGAGAGCATGTGCAGGTAGTGCTTTGGTTGGGATTTAAACTGATGACCCTAGTGCTGCTATACATATACAGTGGGTACGGAAAGAATTCAGACCCCCTTAAATTTTTCACCCTTTGTTATATTGCAGCCATTTGCTAAAATCATTTAAGTTCAAGTGCTTTTTTCCTCATTAATGTACACACAGCACCCCATATTGACAGAAAAACACAGACTTGTTGAAATGTTTACAGATTTATTAAAAAAAGAAAACATTTAATATCACATGGTCCTAAGTATTCAGACCCCTTGCTCAGTATTTAGTAGATGCACCCTCTTCATCATAAAACAGCCATGAGTCTTTTTGGGAAAGATGTAACAAGTATTATACACCTGGATTTGGGGATCCTCTGCCATTTCTTCTTGCAGATCCTCTCCAGTTCTGTCAGGTTGGATGGGAAAGGTAGGTGGACAGCCATTTTTAGGTCTCTCCAGAGATGTTCAATTGGGTTTAAGTCAGGGCTCTGGCTGGGCCATTCAAGAACAGTCAAGGAGTTGTCGTGAAGCCACTCCTTTATTATTTTAGCTGTTTGCTTAGGGTCATTGTCTAAACCTTTGGCCCAGTCTGAGGTCCTGAGCACTCTGGAGAAGGTTTTCATCCAGGATATTCCTGTACTTGGCCACATTCATCTTTCCCCTAATTGCAACCAGTCGTCCTGTCCCTGCAGCTGAAAAACATGCCATAGCATGATGCTGCCACCACTATGCTTCACTGTTGGGACGGTATTGGACAGGTGATGAGCAGTGCCTGGTTTTCTCCACACATACCGCTTGGAATTAAGGCCAAAAAGTTATATCTTGGTCTCATCAGACCAGAGAATCTTATTTCTCACCATCTTGGAGTCCTTCAGGTGTTTCTTAGCAAACTCAATGCAGGCTTTCATGTGTCTTGCACTGAGGAGAGGCTTCCGTCGGGCCACTCTGCCATAAAGCCCCGACTGGTGGAGAGCTGCAGTGATAGTTGACTTTCTACAACTTTCTCCCATCTCCTGACTGCATCTCTGTAGCTCAGCCACAGTGATCTTTGGGTTCTTCTTTACCTCTCCCACCAAGGCTCTTCTTCCCCAATGACTCAGTTTGGCCAGACGGCCAGCTCTAGGAAGGGTTCTGGTCGTCCCAAACGTTTTTCATTAAAGGATTATGGATGCCACTGTGCTCTTAGGAACCTTAGGTGCAGCAGACATTTTTTTGTAACCTTGGCCAAATCTGTGCCTTGCCACAATTCTGTCTCTGAGCTCTTCAGGCAGTTCCTTTGACCTCATGATTCTAATTTGCTGTGACATGCACTGTGAGCTGTAAGGTCTTATATAGACAGGTGTGTGGCTTTCCTAATCAAGTCCAATCAGTATAATAAAACGCAGCTGGGCTCAAATGAAGGCGTAGAACCATCTCAAGGATGATCAGAAGGAATAGACAGCACCTGAGATAAATATATGAGTGTCATAGCAAAGGGTCTGAATACTTAGGACCATGTGATATTTCAGTTTTTCTTTTTTAATAAATCTTCAAAAATGTCAACAATTCTCAGTTTTTTTTCTGTCAATATGTCAGTACATTAATGAGGAAAAAAAATAACTTAAATGATTTTAGCAAATGGCTGCAATATAACAAATAGTGAAATATTTAAGGGGGTCTGAATACTTTCCGTACCCACTGCATGTCTATCATACTTAGAGGTGAGTTGGATGGAAAGACTTGGTTCGGTGGAAGTGCAAACAGCAAATGGGCTCCAAACCACAATCAGCAATACCGTATTTATCGGAGTATACTGCGCACTTTTTTCCTCTTAAAGTAAGGGGAAAATCGTGGGTGCGCGATATACGCCAATGCCCGCTTCCCGCGCTCAGTTTGAACTGAGCCGCCGACATATACTGAGTGCAGTACACTCGGGTACATTCGGCAAGGCTCGGCTTCGCTCGTGCTCATGCATAAATGTCACAGAGCGTGAGCACGAGCGAACCCGAGCCTTGCCGAATGTACCCGAGTGTACTGCACTCGGTATATGTCAGCGGAGGCGTTCAAACTGACCGCGGGAAGCGGGGATTCGACTAGAGACAGCGCTGGAGAAGCCGGGAGGACACCGAAGACGCCGTATTGGACAAGGCCGCCGATGGACGCCGTGCAAGACACCAAAACTGTAAGTACTAAAATGTTTTTTTTTACAGGATTTCAAGGTCGACATTAGGGGTGCGCGTTATACGTGTGAGCGCGCAATAACCCGATAAATACGGTATATAAAAGGATACAGAACCCAACGGCAAATGCACAATGCAGATGTTTTTTTCCTGCAGTACAAATAAGAGAACACATTTACACAGGTAAGTATGCTAAACGTCAGTGTATCAACCTGTTTTTTTTTTTTTTAATGCTGCAAAATAAATCAGAGTTGTGGTTTTGTCCTTTCCTTGTTGATATCTATATAATAAACGGTATATCATATTTGTTTTTCACTCTTTTAATACTGGCCTGTCTGTGTGCTTTCAATAATTCTGAGGTCACAGACATACAGCATACAGTAAATGAAAGTTGGAAAAACATCATACTTCATTATTTCCAGACTTGCCCCAGGCCCATAGTAGGAACTTTGCTTTGAAATGAATGTAGACTGCAATTGGAGGTACTCAGACATTTAGTAGATATGTGAAATGGTTTGGGGATTCTTTTACAATTTTAGCTCTGATGAAAGACGGCTTATAACTCACCATAGTGGTTTCTGCAATAGAGCCAAAGCTGTTTATGAAGATGTTGCAACTGACATTTACCGCAGGACCTGTAGCAAAACAAAAAGGATATTAATGAGCAAAGAGATATCTGTAAAATCTGTAACTGTTAAACATAGTCAACGTTATAGTATCTTTAAATACAGATTGAATAATGGCTGATAAATTGGTCATCCATATTCCACTCTAACTCTGGATGCCAAAATCTATTGACCAGCTTTTGGTACATCCTCTCCACATTTCCAAATATTATTCAGCTGCAAAACGTACACATCTCATACTAATATCTACCCCAAAAAATACACACCAAACCCAGTTCAATTTTTAGAAGGATGTTTATTACAAATAACTCATATTGTTCTCAGAAATCCCTTTAACAAGGATAATTGGCTTACAATGAATGTCAATGATATGACAAGAGTTGACTAAACACCTTAATATACCTAAATGTCTAATGTACCTAAGTAACTAAGCCCCAAAAAATTTTATTATAGCGGCTAGCTGTCCACTATAGTTAAGCGCCCATTTACACAAATGCACTACAGTATGTGATAAAATGTATGTTTTACTACACATTACAATAATGTACACAGTGCAGTGCTTTGCAGAACCATGCATTATAAATACACACGCCTTATTATAAATACACATGCCTTGTGGTCTACACACCACAAGGCACGTGTAGTATGTTGCGGTGCACCGTGTTACAAAAAAGAGACATGCCTGATTTTATAGTGCATTACAGTTTGGTGGCAGTCTGATGACTAGCTTGTTTTATAGGATGAATGGGTTCTTAGAAGTTTAGGAAGTTAACCACTTAAAGGGGTGTTCCACCCAAATGTAATGTTTATTAAAAGTCAGCAGCTACAAAAAGTGTAGCTGCTGGCTTTTAATAAACAGACACTTACCTTCTCCACGTTCCAGCGACACGCCGACTGGGGCTCCGCTCCTCTCCCCCCCTCCCCAGCCGGCATCCTCATTGCGACTGTGGGCACCCAGCCGTGACAGCCTTCGGCTTCACGGCCGGGCACCCACTGCGCATGCGCATGGCGCGGCCCGCCGCTGATTGGACAGGCGATCGTCTAGGACCTGTCAGTGTCCTAGACGATCGCCAAAGGGAGGGGCTGCAGTAAGGCGATTAGGCCTAATCGCCTTACCAGCCCCTCGGCGGAAGCACGAAGTGGGACAGGAAGTCCCACTCCTACTGAAGCCCCCACTCCCCCCCAAACAAAAATTACATGCCAAATGTGGCATGTAAGGGGGAGGGGATTAAGCGGAAGTTCCATTTTTGGGTGGAACTCCGCTTTAAGACCCGGACCTTTAGGCAGCTAAAGGACCCGGCCATGTTTTGCGATTTGGCACTGCGTCCTTTTAACAGACAATTGCAGGGGCGTGTGACGTGGCTCTCAAAAAAAAGGCGTCTTTTTTTCCCCACAAATAGAGCTTTCTTTTGGTGGTATTTGATCACCTCTATGGTTTTTATTTTTTTGCGCTATAAACAAAAATAGAGCGACAATTTTGAAAAAAAATGCAATGTTTTTTACTTGTTGCTATAATAAATATCCCCCAAAAATATATAAAAAAATATTTTTTTTTCCTCAGTTTAGGCCGATATGTATTCTTCTACCTATTTTTGGTAAAAAAATCGCAATAAGCGTTTATCGGTTGGTTTGCGCAAAATTTATAGTGTTTACAAAATAGGGGATAGTTTTATTGCATTTTTATTATTATTATTATTTTTTTTACTACTAATGGCAACGATCAGCGATTTTTTTCCTGACTGCGACATTATGGCAGACAATTTTGACACATTTTTGGGACCATTGTAATTTTCACAGCAAAAAATTCATTCAAAATGCATTGTTTATTGTCAAAATTACATTTGCAGTTTGGGAGTTAACCACAAGGGGGCGCTGAAGGGCTTATGTGTGCCCTAATGTGTGTTTACAACTGTAGGGGGGTGTGGCTGTACGTGTGACATCATCGATTGTGTATCCCTATAAAAGGGATCACACAATCGATGACGCCGTCACAGTGAAGAACGGGGAAGCCGTGTTTACACACCACTCTCCCCGTTCTTCAGCTCTGAGGACCGATCGCGGGACTCCAGCGGCGATCGGGTCCGCCAGTCCCGCGGTCCTGGAGCTTCGGACTGGGTCGCGGGAACGCGCCAGGGGCGCGTGCCCGAGACGCACGGCTGGGCACTAGCACAGGACGTACCTGTATGTGCATGTGCCAAGCCGTGCCATTCTGCTGACGTATATGTGCAGGAAGCGGTCCTTAAGTGGTTAAAGGGAGGCTGCAGGGTGCAAAAATGCATGCAAGAGCACCTGTGCTGTGGTGCTGTAGCAGAAACTTCAATTTAAAGCCTCACTGTCCAGACAGCCTGCATTTGGGTTTGTGCTCCAGTACACAAGTACCAGAGTATACATGCATGTAGCATGTAGCACCTGGCAATTCATTTGTACAGATGGCTGTACAAAACACAACAGGTTTTATCGCTCAATATGTCCATTGTGCATAAGCCTATAGAGAGATTTCCCTTCACTTCAAAGTGACTACAGTTTCACCAGACAGGAAGTGGGAGAAAATCAGTAACAGGGACATGGAAAGCAATGCAAATTATTTTTTTCTAAAATTCTATTTATGAGAAACATCTGATTCAACCTGCCAGCCTCTCTCCCTATTTATTTTATCTGCTTGCCGACCAGTGTACGACTATTTACGTTGACAGCATGGCACGGACAGGCAGAAGGACATATGTATGTCCCTTTTAAGAAGCCGGCATTGTGGGCATGTGTGCACGCCTGCTGGGAGTTCTGTGACTCCGACCGTGACCGCAATCGTGTCATGGTGAGGAAGAAGGGAGAAATGCTGATGTAAACAAGCATTTCCCCAGTCTTCCTAGTGACAGGACAGTCTACACAGCTTCCTGTAATCGGAAGCTGTGATCACTGTCGTGTCACAGTAAGCCCATCCCCCCTATTGTTAGAACAAATCCCTAGGGACACTTAACCTCTTCAGCGCCACCTAGTGGTTAACCCCTTCACTGCCAGTGTCATTTTCACAGTAATCAATGCATTTTTATAGCACCGATCGCTGTAAAAATGAAAATGGTCCTAAAACTGTGTCAAAAGTGTCCGATGTGTCCGCCATACAGTCACAGTCACGATAAAATTTGCAGATCGCCGCCATTACTAGTAAAAAAAATTATGATAATAAAAATGCCATAATTCTATCACCTATTTTGTAGACGCTATAACTTTTGTGCAAACCAATCAATATATGCTTATTATACCAAAAATATGTAGAAGAATACATATCAGCCTAAACTGAGGAAAAAAACTTTTTTTTATATATTTTTGGGGGATATTTATTATAGCAAAAAGTCAAAAATATAGAATTTTTTCAAAATTGTTGCTCTATCTTTGTTTAAAGGGCAAAAAATAAAAACCGCACAGGTGAGCAAATACCACCAAAAGAAAGCTCTATTTGTGGGGGGAAAAAAGTATGGCAATTTTGTTTGGGAGCCACATTGCAAGACCACGCAATTGTCAGTTAAAGCGATGCAGTGCCAAATCGGGAAAAGTGGCCTGGTCTTTGACCAGCAAAATGGTCCGGGGCTTAGGTGGGTAAACTAATCACACAAAGCACAGAAGCAGTAACTAAGTTAGTAATCTAACTTTTTTAAATAATCCTTTCAATTTTCTTATATTGTTTGTTAAAATTAAATACAAACAAAAATGCTGACCACTGTCACTTTCACTATTCGGCTGTTTATCCCTCACCAATACATTTCTGTCTAAGCTCTCAGTCACTTTTGAAACTTCTTGTTTAATCCAATCTGGATTATAACTGTTGCTCTCCATCTCTGATTGTTGCATATATTCATTGATATTAGTACAATTACATTGCAATCTGATAAATTGGCCCTTGTGTGGCAACTAATTCATAGTAATATACAGTGGGTATAGAAAATAATCCCTCCCCCTTTAACCACTTGATACCCACCCGCCGTCAAATGACGGCAGGCGGGTAACTGTATTGTCCTGACAGCACGTCATATGACGTCCTGTCATAGAAAGCTGCTATGGGTGCACGTGCGTGCCGCCGGCGGCGCGCACGCGCATCCGTCGCGTCACTGAGAACCCTGTGCGTGTGCCCGGCGGCCGCGATGGCCGCCGGGCACAGGCGATTGCCGAGTAACTGACCTGGGACGTGGAGCTCTGTGTGTAAACACAGAGCTCCACGTCCCTGTCAGGGAGAGAGGAGACCGATTGTGTCCCTTGTACATAGGGACACAATCGGTCACCTCCCCAGTCACCCCCCCTCCCCCACAGTTAGAACACATACTAGAAGAAACATTTAACCCCTTCCCCGCCCCCTAGTGGTTAACCACTTCCCTGCCAGTTACATTTATACAGTTATCAATGCATATTTATAGCATTGTTCACTGTTTAAATGTAAATGGTCCCAAAAATGTGTCAAAAGTGTCCGATGTGTCCACTATAATGTCCCAGTCCCGTGCAGATCGCCACCATTCCTAGTAAAAAATAAATAAAAAATAAATCATAATTATGTCCCCTATTTTGTAGGCAATATAACTGTTGCGCAAACCAGTCACTATACAGTTATTGCGATTTTATTTTTTACATTTTTTTACCAAAAATATGTAGAAGAATACATATCGGCCTAAACTGAGATAAAAAATGTTTTTTTTTTTTTTTAAATGGGATATTTATTATAGCAAAAAGCAAAAAATATTGTCTTTTTTCAAAATTGTCGCTGTTTTTTTGTTTATATCGCAAAAAATAAAAACCGCACAGGCGATCAAATACCACCAAACAAAGCTCTATTTGTGGGGAAAAAAAGGACGTCAATTTTGTTTGGGAGTCACGTCGCACGACCGCGCAATTGTCAGTTAAACTGACGCAGTGCCGGAAGCTAAAATGTTGTCTGGGTAGGAAGGGGGTGTAGGTGCACAGTAGGTAAGTGGTTAAGATAATCACATTTTGTTGCTTTGCAGCGTAGAATGAAGACATACACCATTTTTGTTTTATCCAGCTGTATTTACTTAGGCCCTGTACACAAGATCAGACATGTCTGATGAGACTTGTCCGATGGACCGTTTTCATCAGACAACTCTGAACTTATCTGATGGTCTGATGTGCGTACACACAATCGGACCAAAATCCGATCAGACCAGAACGCGGTGACGTAGAACACAACGACGTGATGAAAAAACGAAGTTCAATGCTTCCAAGAATGCACCGACTTGATTCTGAGCATGCGGGGGTTTTTGGTCCGATGCTTTTGTGTACTAACCATCGAACCTGTCCGACGGACAGGTTTCAATCAGACAGGTTTTAAAGCATGTTTTGAAACTTTTGTCCGACGGACAACGGTCTGCGGACATGTTCGATCGTGTGTACGCGGCCTAAGTGAAACTTATAACATCCAAATGAAAGATATAACATGAACATGTTAGAAAACTTAAAATAAAAATAAATAACAGAATCACTGAGTTCGAAAAAAGATCCCCCTCCTCCTAAAAATTACTCAATCAGGTTTAGCTAATCAACTTCTCAATGTCACACAAAGCCATTGACATTTTGATTAGTTAAGCATGAAAAGAGCTTTCCTGGAGCCTTTCAGTCCCTGGTAGTGCAACTGAAGCAAACAATCAGACATGGGTGGCACCAGCAAGACACTGCCAAAACATCTCTGGGACAAAGTTGTGGACAGGCACAGGAGATGGAGACAAAATAATTCAAAGGTTTTACTAATGCCTAGAAGCACACTGAACTTTATTTTTAGTAAGAAGAAGGTATTTGGTACAACACAGACCCTCCCTGGATCAGGACGTTACTCCCAAGAAAGGCCACATGCAGTCACGAATGAGCTTTGCTAAAACGATAAGCCCCCCACCCGCAGACCCCCACAACCACCAGGCAAGGGTTGTGGGGATGAGGCTTTTGTCCTCACCAACATAGGAAAAAGGTGCTTTGGGAGACCCCAAAGCTGTTTGGGGTCCTCCCATGTTGAGGGCTTGTGGCCTGGTATGGTTTAGAAGGGGGGAGCTCACTCGCCCCCCCATCCTGTCTTCCAGGCTGCATGCACGGAAAAGGGTCTAGTATGGATTTTGGGGGGGACCCCATGCCAATTATTTTTTCATTTTGGCATGACGTTCCTCTTAAAATTCATTCCAGACCCAAAGGGCCTGGTATGGACTGGGGGGGGGGGGGGTGTTACTCGCGCCATTTTTTCCCTTGATTTTTATCTATATGACCGGGAGCCAGCAATACATTACAGCCATGTGCAATTTTAAATGCCAATTTTTCCTTTAGAAATTTCATTTTTTCCTTTAGAAATGTCTTTGTAACTTTTAAATGATGATAGTGTTCCTTCATTTTTATGTGGCAGTATTGTGGTGGGCTTTAATGTCAATCTGCCACATATTTGCAAAAAGCCAGCTTGGTTTTCTGTGCTGGGAGCATGCTCACTTGGAGACTTCAGAATTGTGACTGCACTGTTACCAACAGTTTCTAATCACTATTAAAAATTGGGTGCAAGTGGGAGGGGCCAATGAAAATGACAGTGATTACAGGCGTTACAATTTGACAGCTGGAAAGAATTTTTTTTAACATTTTCATCCTTTGCTGTATCTCAATGCTGCTGATCTTCTGACACGTCAGCAATGGCTGCACAACATTTCTCAGGGGAGAATAGTACTTTTTTCGATACAGGTTTTCTTTATAAATAATCTCCTAAGAATGTCTTTATTTATTGAAATTTACTGTAGCCTAATGAATGTGCTCTGAAATTCAAACTAGCATTATGCCCACAATTTTTTAAACCATCATTCTTTCTTCCTGTCTGCATTCTATGAGTCTTTTTCAAGGCTATGCTGCAAAGGCATCTGTAAGTCAGACTAGTGAAGGTCATTTTTCTGTCATCTCAGCAAGGTGAAAACAAATCACATAAGTTGCTGATTTTTTCAAAAATGTACTTTTTATTTTTTTCAAGTCTTTATTTTTCTATGCACGTGGCAACATTACAGAGAGCATAAAACAAAAACATCATGAATAAAAACATGTCCACTCAAAGGCTCAGTGAGAGAGGATCATGTACCACCCTAGGCAAGGTTCAATGCCACCTCAGGTCCAAAAGAGTAACCAGGTTCAGACATGAATAGCGGGATTCAGAAAGGTTTTACGTCGGCGTATCTCCAGATACGCCGCCGTAATTTCAAATGTGCGCCGTTTGCACCGATTCACAAAGCGAGATACGTCCAAAAACATGGCTTCAGCTGTCCGACGTAACTTGCCTACACCGGTTTATCGTGGGCGCATAGTTACACTGGACGCATTCGGCGTTCCCATTATAAATATGCAAATGAGTAAGATACGCCAATTCACAAACGTAGATGCGCCCGGCCGCTTCATATATGCGATTTGTGTAAGGCTTACGTCTGGCGTAAAGTTACCCCTGCTATAGCAGGCGCAGCTAATGCAAAGGTATGGGCCAGGGAACGACGCCGTCGAATTTTACGTCGCGTACGCTGTTTACGCAGTACTACGTGAATAGGACTGTGCGTAAGTGACGTTCACGTCGTAGGCATTGCGCAGACGTCTCTTAGGGAGTATATGCGACGTGATTCTGAGCATGCGAGCGCATGCCTAGTTCGACCGGCCATTCATTAGCATGGGGTCACACTTAATTTAAATAGATGACGCCCACCTCCTTCCTACTTTGAATTACGCAGGCTTACGCCGGACAATTTACGCTACGCCGCCGCAACTTACGGAGCAAGTGCTTTGTGAATACCATACTTGCCTCGCTAAGTTGCGGCAGCGTAGCGTAAAGAAGATACGCTACGCCCGCACAAAGATACGCCTCTCTACGTGAATCCGGGCCAAAGAGATGGTTTATATATGCAAGAGTGCCCCGATGGACAAAGCCAACAGACGTCTCTGTACCCATGTTACATTTTAAGTTTTTAAACTCAATATAAGAAAAAGAGTAAAGATGGTAAATCGGGGGGAGAGAGAGGGGATAGAGAGAAAAAAACAAAACACAAAGAAAATAAAAGGGGGGGGGGAATAGATGGGAAGAGGCAGGGGAGGCGAAGGAGGGGAAGGGAAAGTGACAAGGGAAAGGGGAGAAAGAGATAGAGTTTCCTTCCACTGATCCATCCCCTCTGACCGCTAAAACCATCGGGGTGGCCTCCAGATTCTGCAGGAAGGCAGTTTAACCCAACAAGGCTGCATACTCCTCTGAGTAGATAAATCTGTGCCAACCAAATTTTTTTTTGAGGAATTTATCTCAAAGGCCCCTCCCCGTGGCCACCAAGTTCTCCAGCTCATTGATTTCAGTGACCTCACTCAACCAGATAGATATTGATGGGGCCTATGTCTGCTTCCAGAAAAGCGGGATGCAGCTTTTCACAGCAGTAAGTAATAATGGTAGAATGGAGCGCCTGTAGGTAAAATTTATTTTTCTTATTTATCACCACCAAAAATGTTCTCCAGCACGCAGTGTTATTTTAGAAAAAACGCTTCATTATAATAAACACACCAAAAAGAACCAGACAGAATATTAACAAATTTATTCAGACTGAAATATATCATCAATGATCATAATAGAAGAACTTGCCAAGTTACAATCAATCATAAACTAGTGATGAATAATGAAAGCTCAATTAAAGGACCATAAATAGATATTCAGAAAGACTTGTAATAACACCCTCCATTTTCATAGTCTTACCTCAGATTCCCTGTAATACAGCAGCAAGTTTAAAACTAGTTCTAAACCCATTTTATTTATTTTTTTACCTAAATGCATGCCCTACATTAAGGTAGGAAAACCTCACTACAACTCTGTCATTTCAGGTCCCTGCCTTCTTTCTAAGGCCCCTTTCACACTGGGCCGGTGGGTGCATCGGCGGTAAAGCACCGTCATTTTTAGTGGTGCTTTACCGTAAATTTTGCGGCGCTATTCGGCTGCTAGCGGGGCGCTTTTAACCCCCTCTAGCAGCCGAAAAAGGGTTAAAACCACCTGCAAAGCACCTTTGCAGCAGCGCTTTGCTGCCGGTAGAACTGTGGTGCCCATTCATTTCAATCGGCAGGAGTGGTGGGGGAGCTCCTTCACCGCTCCAAAGATGTTGCTAGCAGGACTTTTTTTACCATCTTGCTAGCACACCACTCCAGTGTGAAAGCCCTTGGGTCTTTAACATTGGAGAGACAGCAGCGGCTCTTTCAGTGTGCTTTGCAGGCGCTATTTTTGGCGTTATAGGGCCTGCAAAGCGCCTCAGTGTGAAAGGGGTCTAAGGCTCTTACAGAAATGTAAGCTTTTATTTACTCAAGCCTATAAACAGCCACTGATCTCCTGCTCCGCAAACATAGGCTGCAGTAGGGGCTGGGTGTTCCCAACATTACTAAGAATTACCAAGCAGAGAAAATTGCACAGCTTACCCTGATGTATGCCATTTCTGATACTGCCTGGGTATTCTAGGATTCCCGAACTGTGACTCCATTTCAGCCTTGGTTCTCTTGTGGCTTCCTCCTTAATCTCATCCACCCTCCTCGACCCCAGTCATGCAGCACAGCTCAAAGCTGTGGGACTCCATACATTACTCCTGGAACCTAATCTTTCCCTTCCTCCCCCTCTTACTGATTTGCAACAACCCACTATTTCTCCCAGTATAGAAGTAAGCAGGCACATTCACTTAGATGGTGGACTTCACCTAGATTCTAGCATGTTCATCCTTTTCTGACCTCTGCACCTTCCCCTCCTGGGCCTTGTTCCATGAGCACCATCACACTACCAATACCTTTATATACGCCACTGAATTATGACCTTGCGCAAACCCCTCAGATTTTCTATTCCAGGAAACCATTTTTGAACACATTTGCCTCCATTCTTCCCTGAGACTTATTTCTATACTATATGGTTTGTTAAACTTGCAAGGTTATTTTTCTTCTCTGTCTTGTGTAGCACAATGGGAGTGAGACTCTGTGCCCCATACGGAATTAGAATACTGGAGCAGGGTCTGGTCAACCATAACAAAATTCTCATCCATAGGTCCTGGGTCCCTACCCATAACACCCATGCTAATCCCAACCATGGCGACAGGTGTTTTAGGGGCTGTAGCCAACGCGAAGATGTACTCCACACATGTCGGTCCTGCCCTAAGTTAATTGCTTTTTGGTCTAGAACGCCTGGATTAATCCAATTTTTTTCCAACTTTCCAGTTCCTAGGGATACAAAATTGTTTCTCCTTCACCACTCTATACAAGGTCTCGTCATGCACCAGTAGAAGCTCACCATGTATGTATTTACAGATTCTAAACAGTCTCTAGCCAGAGCGTGGAAGAAACCATCAGTATTTTACTCTCACCCCCTCCAAGATGTAGTTTGTTCGTCTGCTAAAGCCACAATCCAATCTTCCCTGATGTGATTCCATGCACCTGGAGAAGCTGACCAGCACGCTTTTTCTCCTGTCTGTGTAGAGGGGAGGGGGAGGAGGCTGGAACAGTCATGCTCTATGCTTCATGAGAGAGATGCTCTCTGAACGATGCAGCCAGCAGCCATGGCAGTGAATGAGCTGACTCAGGAGGAGGGGAGTTTTTTTTTCTTGCAGTGGGGTGGCTTTTTTGCACACCCCCCAAAGTGCCGCCCAAGGCTTGGGCCTTGTTGACCTAGGCCAAGACACAGCACTGCTCCCATCCCCCTTGGATCTTTTTTGCTCTATTCTTCCTCATTCTTCCCTCCATTCTCTCTCCCTTTCTTCTCAAATTAGTTTTAATATAAATTGTCCTCTGTTTTTGCCATGTTCTGGCCATATATAGAGAACTCAGAAATGGATATTGTTTATGTTTTGATCATTAATTAACCACAACTTTGTTCTAATGACAATTTTCTCTAATTCCATAGCCCCTATGTGAGAGTGCTTTTTGTTTTTATTTTCTTTAAAAAAAAAAAAAATTATAATTTGAAAGAGAAAACCCCTCACTACCTCCCTCAAACACTTACCTAAGTCCCATCACTGTTCCAGCATGGTCCCAGCTGCACCTCTGCCATACAGGCTTCTGTTGTTGTCAGTCAAACTCCTATGAGAAGGGAGCAGAGGGCGTGGCTTGCTGGCACTATGTGTATCTATGGACGCACACAGCCCAGCTCGGAAGTGCACCTGCACGGATGCCCCCTTAGCACCCAGATGAAGAAGGAGCAGACAGCTCCTACTGGGGACCGTTAAAGAGTAATGTAATGAACCAGATGTAAGGGGCTACTGTGTGCAATATTATTGCACAGAACAGGTAAGTTTACAATATTTTTTTATTTCAATAAAAAAAACATAGACACAATTAGATCACCTTTGAAGTTAGGGCGAATTCGGGCATCATATCCAGAAATTTTTCCCATCAACTTGTCCAAGAAATCAGATGGTGACATTTGCTTGGGACTTGAACGGGCAGAGGCCCCCACCTCTTTGGAGGCTGCAAGGCTGAAACAAAAAAATTTAATATTAATCATGATGCTGATAATTTTTTTATATACAATGTTTAGAAAGAAGACAGAAATAGAACGTTTGGTGGCACAACACTGAAATATTTTACAGAATTAATGACACAGAAATCCTGGATCCACTTTCCATCTTATACATTATATACATGGATTTTGCCTATTGTCCTTATATTTGTGTGGATTTTCTCTAAACCACACCACCAATGTACATTTCCTACACATGTTTATTATAGAAATCAGTATACACGCATATATATGCATCATTTTGCATATGAACTGGAGTGAATTGAAGTATCCGCTTCAACTACTTCACTTTGGTTATAAAATTATGTATAAATCCCAAAACGTGTAGAAGTAAATAAAAAGACGGTATTTGCAATTTTTCTATGTCGCACAATATTTACGCAACTGTTTAAGAAATCTATATTTTCAAGAAAAAAATACAATAAAATAAATTTGAATGCACACAAACACAATTTAATCCACATCTTTTTGTATTACAATAAAAATTATGATTGTGATGATTAAATAGATACCAAATATGTCAAGCCTCAAACTGTGTACGCACTTGAAATGAGGAATAATTACAGTGCTCATAATTATCAATAGGTGATGCTTTTAAAAGTATGGTAAAAGTGACTGGGCAACTCTACAGCCATCCAGATCACTTTTACAGAAAAGCCTGAACAAAACTGAAAAAACATTGAGCGCGCATGCTCAGAATCACGTCGCATATACTCCCTAAGAGACGTCTGCGCAATGCCTACGACGTGAACGTCACTTACGCACAGTCCTATTCACGTAGTACTGCGTAAACAGCATACGTGACGTAAAATTTGACGGCGTCGTTCCCTGGCCCATACCTTTGCATTAGCTGCGCCTGCTATAACAGGGGTAACTTTACGCCAGACGTAAGCCTTACACAAATCGCATATATGAAGTGGCCGGGCGCATCTACCTTGAGCTTGTTTTAACCTCTTCAAGCCTTAGATGTACTAAACACATCTAAAACGCTGAAAAGTATAAATTAAAGCTGAATGCCAGGCAAATATAAAGACATATATTGTACAAAGCATTCAGTGTTTATTTATTACAGGTACTTATATAGCACTGTCAATTTACACAGCGCTTTACACATATATATTGTACATTCACATTATTCCTTTGCCTTAAGGAGCTTACCATTTAAGGTTCCTTTTTTTTTTTACGTTTAATCCTTTTTTTATTTTTTTATTTAGGAAATATTGGTTTTACAACAGAAATGTCTTATTCATCACATTTTAACAAAGCAAATATACAGGACAGTAATCTTATTGTCTCGTAGTCCCTTATATTGTTAGAACTAGAAAGGAGGCTTAGAGGAGACAAGATAGGGATGGATGGAGGCTAATTGTTTACAACTGGGGTTCACCTAGCTACCAGGCCCTGGGGCTTCTCCTCTAGGTTTCAGTTCCCCCTCTAATTAGTAGGGTGTTATGTTCCCCTGTTTTCTCCAGTCCTTCCCTATTTGTCTATCTCTAATTGTCCTTTTTACCCCAGTCCCCCCCTGTCCTTACTTCCATTTATATTCCCGTATTCTCTTGTATTATCATATTTCCTTCTTCCCCCACCCGCCCTCCCCTACCCCCAAAAGAGAATAAAAAAAAAAAAAGAAGTATAGACCCACCCCCCTCCCCCACCCACTTTCTCCCTCCTCTCCCCTCTTATGGGACAAAGCTCTTTATCAGGTTGCTTAGGGCCCCGTTCTATCCCGTTCTTTCACTCCCCTCCTCATCAACCTCCTCCCTTCCTCTGAGTACATAAATGCGTTCCATGTTCCCCAAGTCGTGTTATATTGTTCCTTTCTATCTTGGGCTGATAATATCACATCTTCTATTGCGCAGATATTCCTCACCCTATAGAGCCAGTCGGTTATCGTAGGGGGTTTGTTTTTTTTCAAGTTTTGAGTTATCCCCGCCTTAGCTTCATTTATGATATGGCATATGATCGATTTCTTATATATTTTTATTGGGATCTGTGTTAGGTGCAACAGACAGAAAGCTGGATCGTCCTGCATTTCATATGTTGTAAATTTTTGGGTTATCCTTAATACTTGCTGCCAGTATTTCCTAATCTTTGGGCAGGTCCAGAATAAATGGTACATAGTTCCCCTATCTTTCTTGCATCTCCAACAAGTATCTAAGGATCCCGGGTACACCCTACTCAGTTTCTCTGGTGTATAGTACCATCTATTTAATATTTTATAATTTAATTCTTGGAGCCTAGTACTTATTGATGTTGTCATAGTTAGATAAATTATTTTTTGCTGCTGAGTTTGTGAAAAATTTCTCTCCATAGCTCTGGCCCATTCTCTTATAGATGGTATCTCCTGGCCTTCTAAGGGTGTTATTCCTAACCTATACATCCTAGACAGTAGTTTATCTGGGGGTTCCTGATCTTCACAGTAGCTTTCAAATTGTGTCTATTCCCTTTTATATCTACTTGTTGGTCCCAAGGAATTCAGGAAGTGACACAATTGTATAGCTTGCCAATTTTTAACCCCGTATCTTCCTTCCGGGAGTACTAATTCGGATACAGTTGGCCATCTGTCTTGTTCTGAAAAATTTACTATCTGTGTAAGTCCCCTCTCTCTCAGATTCCTGTAAGCTCCTTTTTCCATACCTGGTGGGAAAAGTGGATTTCCTAATACTGGATACAGGGGAGAATATCTTGAGGTATATTTACCTAACTGGCATATCTTGTGGCCTATTGCTAGCGTCGTCCCTATAATTGGATGATTTTTTAATTGTGTCGACAGTGTTTGATAGCACCAAGGTGCTCTATGTAGTGGGACTTGGCTAATTTCTTGTTCGAGGTCTACCCATAACTTTGATCCTATACTCCTACCCCATTCTATAATCCTACCCATATGGACCGCTTGATAATATTTAGTTACATCTGGTATTGCTAAGCCTCCATTACTCTTAGGTAGGAACATCCTACTCCTACTGACCCTGGGTTTTTTCTTAGACCAAATGAACCTAAAAAGAAGCCTATTTACTTGGAGTAAAAAGGCAGGGGGGATCTTAATTGGTATTGTTTGAAACAAATATAGTATTCTAGGGAGTATGCTCATCTTGATGGCATTACATCTCCCAAACCAGGAATGAAATCCCCTCTGCCATTTCCTCAAAGTATCCTTGATTATATTCATCAATGGAGGGAAATTTGCTTCAAAGATGTTACCTAGTTTTGGTGGAATATGTATCCCCAGATATTTCAGGGATGTCTTGACCCACTTAAATTTAAAACTGGGTTTTAAAGTTTGTTGTACACCCCCCGATAGTTCCACACTCATTGCTTCTGATTTCTCGTAATTAATTTTTAAATTTGCTAATTCCCCATACTCCTCTATTTCTCTCATCAGATTCTGTAGTGATTCCCGGGGGTGGGATATGGTGAACAGCATATCATCTGCAAATGCAGAAATTTTATATTCTCTGCCCCCTATATCTAATCCCCGGACTCTCGGGTTTTGCCTTATCCTATTCAACAAAGGTTCCAGTGTTAAAACGTATAATAGCGGGGACAGTGGGCACCCCTGTCTTGTTCCATTCAATATTTTAATAGGCTCTGAAAGGATCCCGTTCACCTTAATTAATGCTTGAGGTGTAGTATATACCCCCATAATCCATCTATACATATGTTCTCCCAGTCCAATGTGTCTTAATACTTCTGCCATAAACTTCCAATTGACTCGATCGAAGGCCTTTTCGGCGTCTGTACTCAGAAAAATTGAAGGTGTTTTGGTTTCCCTTGCCCAGTGAACCAGGTTCAGCACTTTGATGGTATTGTCCCTGGCTTCCCGGGTCGGGATGAAGCCCACCTGATCTAGATGTATTAGCTGTGTCAAAAGGGGCTGTAATCGGGCTGCTATTAATTTAGTGAAGAGTTTTAGATCTGTATTCAACAGTGAGATCGGGCGATAGCTACCGCACTCCGCCGGGTCCTTCCCTTCTTTGAGAATCACCGCAATATGTGCCATGAGGGCTTCCGGGCGGAGTGCGGTAGATCGGCCGATCTCATTGAACATCCTAATCATATACGGTCCCAGAGTGAGGTAGAAATGCTGGTAATATTGTATAGAAAACCCATCTGGGCCTGGGGCTTTCCCTTTTTTAACCATTTTCATAACTCCTTGGAGTTCCTCCATTGAGATAGGTCTGTCCAAGTTCTCCCTTTCAATTGAAGATACTCTTTTCAGATGTGCTGAGGATATATAATCCTCTATCCTTCCTCTAGGGATGTCTATTTGTTCTAAATTGTACAGGGAGGAATAGTATTCTCTAAATCTCTGTGCTATATCTTTAGGGAGAGACCTTACCTGACCATTCTTACTCTTAATATGTGGTATATACACCGTATTCCTAGTATCTTTCAATTTCCCTGCTAAGACTTTACCGCACTTATCCCCTAGTTCATATGTTCTCCTTCTGCCTACTTGAATGATCGCTTTAGCTTTATACCTCAGTAGATCAGCTAACTCCCTCCTTTTATGTCCTAGTTCTTCTCCTACACTTGTTGACTGTGTTCCTTTATGTTGCATTTCCAAGGTTTGGATGTCTATCATTAGTTTCCTAACCTGATTTTCTCGCATTCTTTTTATTCTTGCCCCATGCTTTATCAATAATCCCCTTATCACCGCCTTGTGGGCCTCCCACACTACACTTGGGTCGCTCCCCGGGGTATCGTTGATCCGAAAGTATTCTCCTAGTTCTTTTCCTACTGCCTCTTTAACCTCTGGGGTCTGTAGTAAACTTTCATTCAGACGCCAGCGACACCCCGTGGAGAGAGCCTTACCTGATATTGTTATGTCGATTGCCACTGGGGCGTGGTCTGACCAAGTTATATTCCCAATGTTTACTTCTTCCACTCCTGTCAGTAAATAATGAGGGATCAAAAAATAGTCCAACCTGGAATACCTTTTATGTGGATTAGAATAGAAGGTATAGTCTCTCTCCTCTCCATGGAATATCCTCCAGGCGTCATCCAGGTGCATTTCTTTTAACTTACGTAGAACACGCCTCCTAGATTTTCCCGATAGAGAGGAAGATCCTAGAGATGTATCTAATTTGGGGTCCAATGTCATATTAATATCGCCTCCTAGGATCAACTTCCCTTCTACAAATTTGTCTAATTTGGACAATACTTTGATTAGGAAGGTATCTTGATGCGTATTAGGTGTATATACCGTAGCTAATGTTACTTTCCCGTCTCCTAAGGTACCTTTTAAGAATATATACCTTCCATTTTCGTCTATCTGTTTTTCCGTTAGTGACCAGGCAATCTGGTTGGATATTAGTATAGCTACTCCTTTAGATTTAGATATTGGGCTAAAGGAGTGGTAGGCACAGGGGAAGAATCTATTTTGTAGATAAGGTAGCCGACTGGCTCTAAGATGAGTTTCTTGGACAAAAGCCACATCTGAGCGCATTTTTTGGAGTTCGCTAAGGAGCATTCTCCTTTTTTCTGGGGTGTTTAGTCCCTTCACGTTAAAAGTGGTAATCCTTATACCCCCCATCTTGCCGCTCGGGGCCCTCCCCTTCCCACTCCCCCTTCCCCCCCCCCTCCCCCTAAAGCAGGGAGACGAGGAGAGTAAACGAGGGAGGGAGGTAAGGGCACCACAGCAGAGAGAGGAGAGAGAGAGAGAAAAAAAAAAAAAAAAGAAAACACAACCCCCCCACCCAACCCTCCGCTTCCCCTAACTTATTGACAGTGGAGCTCAGGGGGGTTTAGTACACAGACCTTCCCCCTCTACCCCAGAGCCAATTTAGCTCCTACTTGCTTACTCTAATACCCTGTCCCCTGAGTATTCCCCTGAGTAATTCCCTATCGGGGGTACTGGTTACGCACGCTCCTGTACCAAGGTGCCCCCGCCACCTCCAGCCCTCCTTCCAACTCCACTTTATTTAAATGATGCTATATATATTATACTATAAATTGTAGATATTATGTTGCCCATCTTTGTTAATCCCTGGCGCTCGAATTATCCTAATTTCATTTCTCCCCTTTCTCTCCCCTCCCCCCTCTCACCCCCCCCCATATCACTGCCCCACTCAAAAACTACTCATTCTCCCTATGTACCTATTTCTTAATGACTCCAGGATAGTGTCCATCTTCCCCCTACTGGCTTCACCATATATAAATATTCGCCCCCCAATTCTAAGGTTAAATCACTCTATAGAATGTATATACCAGTTATTCATAGCATTATCACGATACATAATAGATATAGTCTGTAATACAGTGTTCTTACAGTAGTTCAAAAAAAGAATAGAAAAACTAATTTTATAATACATTCTAAGAGATCATACGTGGCATATCTCCTTCCGTGCCCTATCAAAATAATTTCCCCCGGTGCGATACAATTATAATGCCTTAATAATTCCAAATAAGTTGTACTGAACCTTGTGCCTGGGTCATCAATAGACCTGCTTAAAGTCCATAGAATATATGTACCAATTATTCATATCATTGTCCCAGTACCGACTAAATAATATTCTGTGATACTGTATTCTTACAATAGTTCTTGCGATAGTTCAAAGGGAAAAAAAAAAGAAACCAATTTTATATTGCATTCTAAGAATTCATACCTGGCACCTCTCCATCCGTGCCCTATCTAACTAACCTCCCTTAATCTAATTTCTAGTACATACTCATAATACATTTATAATGCATTAATAATTCCCAGTAAATTGTACTGATCTTTATTCTTAGGTTATCAATAAGCCTGCTTGGAATAGGGGGACTCCCCCCCCCCCTCCCCACCCCCCTCCCATCCTACCCCCTCCAATGTGTGTATATATTGACTGTGCGTGTTAAATATGTGTAGAGCTTACCTGCTCTAATACTGTGAACTGTGAACTGTGAATCATAGCTAACCTATTTAGTGACTTATGTGACTTAGGTGGTGCCCTCCTATTTGTTATACCCATTTTACCCATGGGGCACTCATTTTAATTCCCACCCCCCTAACCTTGTGTAAGGTGTGTATTATTCTTAATTCTCTATTTGTACTGTGTGGTGTAATTATATTACCCCCCTATTTACCCCCCTTGTTCCCCCCTTATACCTCAACCCCTTACTTCCCCCTCCCCGATCTTATTCCCCTTTTCTAGTCCCTTTTCTAATCCCCGTTCCCCCATCTCACCTCCTCCCTATCCCACCCCCCGCCCCCCTCCCCCTCTCAATTCTCCAGACACTCCGCACGCTCCTCGCACGGTCTACACCAGTCAGGGGTTTTGTAAAGTCCTGTGGGAGTAAGCCTAAAAAATAAATAAAAATAAAGGTACAAAAAGGAGAGGGAGAAGAGAGAGAAAAAAAAAAAAGTCCAAAAAAAAAAAAGAAAAAAAAAAAAAAAAAGTCCAATCTCTCTCAAAGGTCCAAAAAAGATGGGAAAAAAGGGGGGGGGGAGGGGCCGCCAACAAGTCCTCAATTTTTAATTATTCCTCAAGATAGGCTGTCGCCAATCCACAACCTCGAAAGGGTCGATCCCCAAAAAGGAGAAAAGTTCCGGCAAGTCATTCTTGGAGCGCAGCCAAAAAGTACCTGTGTCTTGTTTCCTGATTAGTACTGATATGGGGTACCTCCATCTGTATGTTCCCCCTATTTCCCTTATTCGATCTAGTATGGGACGTAACATAGCTCTCCGTTGCAGAGTAGCACTTGATAGATCTGGGAGAATCTTCAGCTGAGCTCCATTGAATTCTATAGTCCCCATGTCCCAAGATTTCCTCAATATTGCCTCTTTTTGTCTAAAGTAGTGCAGTCTACATATCACATCTCGAGGCCGGGAGCTATCTTTGGGCTTAGGGCCAAGGGCCCTATGTACTCTGTCCATCTCAAGATTTAAAGGTAAAGCCTCTTTCAATAATATCAGAAAAATATTTTTTACCGTTTCTTGGAGGTCTTCTGGGACTTCTGGGGCTGCTACTTCAGGGATACCTCTTATGCGTAGATTATTCCGTCTATTCCTGTCTTGGATTTCCTCCAGTTGTAACTGTAGGGAGTTGATCACCTCTGATTGCTTATTTCTTTCCTGTTCCAATGTCGTCACACGCAGTATGAGGTCCTTGGGGGTACTTTCATTCATTGTCGTGCGTTTTTCCAAGCCCTGAACCTCCCCTTTAATCTCTTCCATTTCTCTGCCGTGAGCTTCCTCTATTTTCGCGATTAGTATAGTAATGTCTTCTCTTGTTGGTAATGCCTGTATCAGGGATTTTAAGGTCTCGAGCTCGTTCTCCCCTTTGCTCAACCTAGCTTGGGGGTCACTCCCGCCTGTATTGACCGCCCGGGGACTTTGAGGGGTTGTCTGTAATGTCTCCACATCTGCCCACACCTCTAGCCTTGGGATAGTGTTCTGTCTTGGTGTCTGCGAATTCTCCAAGCTCTGACCCCGTTCGCCCCCTTTCTCCATTTTGGAAAAATAGCTCTGGATCTCTAGATGGCCCGCTGGGTTGGATGCTAACAATGCGGTCCTCCGGGATGTACGTGTATCTCTGGCTCTAGCTGCACACATACCTCCCCTCCGCTTTCCACCTTAATTTTTAGCTTATAGCTTTGTGGTATGTGCTCTTCCCGGTGTCTCTCTAGCGCACTTGGAGGCTTGAGAGGCTTGATAGGCTGGAATAGACCCTCCCCATCGCTCGCCACTCACCGCCGTCCCTCCAGTTTTCACACTTCACAGTCTCCCAACCTGCTGCTCGTTTCTTCTCCGGTCCCCTCCGCTCCTGTCTTGTAGCGCCTGACTCCCTCTCTCTTTCAATTGATCTCGCCGGGACCGACGAGTCTCCTCAACGCGCCAGCACACACGCCATGTATCCGGCGGAGGGCGGAGGGCGGGGGCATAGGACGCACAGAACGCGGCGGGCGGCGGGGTCAGCCAGGGGGCGATCAACAAGCCTGACTCTCCAAACAACTCCCAACAGATCCAGGGATGATCAGGGGCGACTTCACCGGGGGCTTCACCGGCATCAAGACACCTTCCTCGGTCTATGGGTATGTGTCGCGCACGGAGGGCATGGAGGTAGCGGGAGCTCACACCTTCACCGCCTCACTCGGCCATGCGCAAACCCACCCCATTTAAGGTTCCTAACTCACATTCATATATATATACATACTAGGGCCACTTTAGACATGAGTCAATTAACCTACTAGCATTTCTTTGGAGTATGGGAGGAAACTGGAGTACCCTGAGGAAACCCAAGGACCTGGAGTAAACCCATGCAGGCACAGGATTCGAACCGATGACCCTAGTGCTGCTAGACAGAAATAATTTTTTAATCTGTTGGTGTAAAAATCTTAAAATTGGTTTGGAAATCTGTTGCACAGTAGCATTTAGATTGAGAGTAGGAGGGGCAGCACTGGGAGCCAATCAGCTGTGTTGCATGCAACGATATTGACCAGAAAAGGAAGAAGAAGAGCGGTGACCTCATCAGCCTGCTATTGGTCCTTAACTTTCTTTTTTTTTTTTCAATTTAAGATTTTTATTTCAATAAATATCAAAGAAGTACAGACAATGCTCCCAATATTGAGAATACCACAGTGACAGTACAGAGGGTCAGGAGGGAGACCTTAAACCCCCGCGCACAGAGTGACCCACACAGGGGTCAAAACACATGGTAAGGAGACTATATTACCACACTCGGGTGTTTTTCTACGGTGGATCGGTTTCATTCTACTTTCACCCCACACACATGGATGACTAATTGGACTTATCAATTGGACTTTTCCTTTTGGGAATTTTTCTTCTCCTAATTGATTGGACTTTGTTTAAGGACTTTTTTTCACCATATTTATTTCAACACACTTAGGCTGTTCACGTATCACTTGAGTGTTTTTTCTTTGGTTATTCATCACAGTCACTATTGATGTTTGTTCATGTTTATTTTGAGCCCGATCTGCAATACTTGATCCCAGCTCCTTAATCACTAAGCGCCGTATCCCCTTTTCTTTAATGCTCCCAATATATTCTTGGAGCGAGTAATCAAGCAAGAAAAAATATAGATAGAGTACGAACATTACAATGCATCTTTTTTTTAAAAATAAAATTAAAAAAAATTTTTTTTAGTACTCTTCCTCTATCTCATATCATAAGGAGGATAATGATATACAAATATAAGTTAAAACAAAAGTATATATAGAATCTTCATCACTCCTATGTACCGATAATGTAATAAATATTTTCCCCCTCCATAACAAATATATCTACAATAACATATTAGAAAAAACAACAACAATCAACAATAAAAAAGGAAAAAAGGGGGAGAACTGGTACGATAAACACACACATAGAGAGCTATAGAGAATAAAGGTGGGAAAGGAAATAGAGAGATAGAAGGGAAAGGAAAGAGAGAAGAAAGAGAAGACTAGATTTGAGTTGGTTGTCAGCCCGACCCCCCAGCGTCCACGGAAGGAGACACACCTCCAGCCGAAAGGGAAACTCCCACATATCTGGCCCAGGGATCCCAGACAGCTTCAAAAAGGTCAGAAGTGTTTGACAAGGTGCTGATCATTTTTTCCTGGGTCATAACCCACGAAATTTTCCTTTTGGCCGCCAAATAAGAAACTTTTGGTTGTTTCCAAGCCCCTGCCAGAGTAGTTTTTGCACCCAGAAGCATAAAATTTATCAATTTTTGTCTGTGTTTGGAAGCCTGGGGGATAAAAGTCCCTAATAGCGCGACCTGCGGGGATTTCTCCGGTCCTTAACTTTCTAATCACAAGCAGCTGGGGAGAGGGGAGGGGAGATTACATCACAACCTCCCTAAAGCCGGCCATACACGGTTCGAATTTTGAAAGAATTTTCTTTCAAAAATCGTATCAATGAATTTTCGTTCGTATTTCGCACCGTTAGTGGGCTGCAGCAACAGCCGATTTTCGTGTGGCAAACGAATTTCAGAAATCCGACATGTTGGAAATTTTCGGAAAATCGGCCGATTTTCTGATCAATGATGGGATAATTGTGCGAGAAATGTAATAGAAAAATAAAATGTGCATGTGCAAGAAAAGAAAATCCCCGGAGAGAAACGAATATTTACGGAGAGAAAAGAATATTCCCGGAGAGAAACGAATATTCCCGGCAACATGAAAGTTTTGGTCGGCCGAATTTCAAAAATCAATGGTGGCATAATCGGATCACAAAAAAAAAAAACTTTCTGATTTTGAAAAGAAAATTTGTTCGAAATTCGACCGTGTATGGCCTGCATAACTGTAACAAAAAAAGTGCTGCCACCCTCCTAACAATATGGCAGAACTGTCTCAATCTAAAATTTTGATGGATGGAAATGCAAACTCTTTGGCAGGTAAAGCAACTTATTTATATCTATTACAACAGGGCTTGACAAATTTGCTTGGAATCTAGGAGCCAGCTAAAAAAGTTAGGAGCCAGGAACACGCCCCGTCCCGACGAGCTTGCATACGTGATACGCAGTGCCCGAGTGCCCGAATGGTCAGTCCGCTTCATGGCGCACAGAGACGCAGGATACCCCAGCTGTGCCGCCCCAGGTGCCAGGTCACTAATTCTAGTCTATTCTATTGCGACCTAGCACCCGGAGATTGTCGAACCCTGTATTACATGTGTGTTTTCCTGGAGTTTGACTTTTTTTTGACAATTCTGGATTTTCATACATGTACAATTCTAAAACATGAAACACATTATAATGATGCAATAAGGATAGCAACAGCTGACCTCCATCAGTTTAAATGCTACATGTAAAACAAATGAAATGCCTTTGTGAATAAGGCCATAATTAGCTTTTAACTAAATTGTCTATAAAAAGTAAGTGTAGATGCCTAAACGACTCCTATAGAAATATACTGTATCTTTATGCAAATGCTGTGTCTTCAGACATAGACTTTGTATAAAACAGACTGCTGCAAAGCAAAAACGCATAATCATTAAAATCTTATACGAGTTTAATCATGTTAATATATAGTTTTAAAAGTCATTGAAACGTATACTCTCTGGAGAAGAGACACTTGAGAGGGGATATGACTTCAATTTACAAATACTGTACTGGTTACATTAGGTATTAATCTTTTTTGCGGAAGGGAGTTTAACCTCCCTGGCGGTATGATTCTTTCAGATTTTAGGTGCTGAAAGCGGTACCATTATTTGCATGGAAATTTGGCTTTTATACTGTAGGCTTGTAATTTTTAGGAATAACTCACTTAAATCTGACCAAACAAGAGTCTAATAGGCATCCTGGGTATGACATTTTTTTTAAAACAAAATTACAATATAATAAATAATTATAAATAATTATAACAAATAATAATATAATTATAATAACAATTATTCAATAATGTAATCAACTCAAAATCACTGAAATTTGCTCAGTTGCAGAATTGTCGCTGGATTTTTTTATTTATTTTTTATGACAAATTTCACCACAAATTGCTATCACTCAATTCAGTGATTATAATTTATTATCGCTGTTTTCTTGCTGCTCTAAAACCACTTTTGACATAAAGGGACACTTTTTGGTTGCTATGGACAATCTCCAGTTTCCAGGCAGAAAGAACCGTTTTTATTATGTAAAAGGACATGTAGGGCACTGGGCAGACCACTAGGGACAAGGGGGGTGTGTATTTTTTACATACAGTACTGTAATCTATAAGATTACAGTATTCTGTATGTAATGTGTTTTTTACATTTTTGAATATGGCACCGTTCTCCACCTCTGTGTGTCGTAACGTCACAGGGAACGGAGCTCGGCGGCACACAGAGGCACTGTGTGAATCGAGCGAGCACCCGCTCGCTCACACAGTGTGGATGCAACGCTGGATCCAGGGACAAGGTAAGTAAACACTGCCTGTGGATTCAGCGAGCCCGAGCCCGAGTCTGACTCGGGGGTTACCGATCACAGCACAGAAATTTAACCCCGAGTCAGACTCGGGAATACCGCCAGGGGGGTTAACAAGACACGTGGCCACTTATTACAATTAGAGGAAAAGAGGTTTAACCTTAAACTACGTAGAGGATTTTTTACTGTAAGAGCAGAATTCCCTTCCACAGGCGGTGGTCTCAGCGGGGAGCATCCATGGTTTCAAAATTTTTTTAGATAGACACCTGAACGAACACAACATACAGGGACAATGTAATACTGACATATAATCACACATTGAACTTGATGAATACATACTATTGTTAACCACTTCCTGCCCAGTCAATAACGTCCGGGAAGTGGTTCTGTTATCCTGACTGGACATCTATTGACGTCCAGCAATAGCTCAAATTCGCAAAAGAATTCGCAGCAGTGTGAACCTAGACTTAGAAGCACCTCTCTTCTCTTTTATACACAGTTGTGACAGGACGCTACTCGTATATCAAGACATCGCTTGTATATCAACTCAAAATTTCTTTAAAAAATGTTGCTTGTCTTGCAAAACACTCTCAAACCAAGGTTTTACTGTATTTTATATACATAAAAAAAGTTTTTTTATGATACACAGTGCTTTAGCTAATTTAATGCTATTCAGTTGGGGCTCTTTCAGATAGGTGAATAGGTTGCTGTGTTACTGCTAAACTCAGCAGAAAATATTGAGCAAAACATATTGAGCTGCATCCAATTTGTGTGAGTTCAGAACAGCCAGCCCCGGATGCACAATGGCTATGAACAGCCGCAGTGCTGGCAATTTTGTACAGCGTACAAATCTGAGGGAAACAGTTTGCACACATTGGGAGAGATTTACTAAAAACAAATAGACTATACACTTTGCAAGGGGAGTTGCACTAATTTTCCTTAGTAAAAGTAAATGTGATAAAGCTTCACTTTGTAAGGAAAAAGCAGTCAGGTGCAAGGAAAAAAAAACAGTTTTGCTTGCACATGACATGATGATGAAAATCAGTGTTTACTAAGCACTGGGGAAAATTACAGATTGCGACTTCAAATGCAAAGTACACAGTCTATTTGTTTTAGTAAATCCACTCCAATGTGTACATGGGAATAGTTTTTCCGCTGGCAAGAATAACAGTTTTTTCCTGACAGCCCCCCTTCTGAATGAGCCCCTGGGGTTTACATCTACATTAAATCAGACCCGGCTGTTACAAAGAGCTTCCCGGCCATTTAACAATATGAAAAAGTGTAGAAGGTGTGCTTCTTGTTCATTACAAGGAAATATAAAACTTCATACATGAGTCATTACTGGTATAAATGGATTGGGGTATTTTGTTATGAGCTGCTAAAAATTTTGATAATATGAAAATACAAAAAATAAAGAGCCCAAAGAAAATGCAATGAATTCATAGAATTCAATAGTTGTCAATAAGGCTGCAGTTGAACATATTTGGTTTGGGGCTTGTGCTGAAACTTGTCATTTCTCTCTCCACCATATTCATGTCATCCCCTACGTCAATGTTTCCTTCATCTATAGAGTGCTACAGTTTCACCCTTGAATGTGTCCATTGCCTAGAGTGGCAACCCACTCCAGTCCTCCCCCTCCTCTGTCCTCCAGTGTGCATGATTCTCCTATCCTCACTGTGTAATCTATTCACACCCCACCCAGAATTGGGGAATAGGTGCTCTTCAGTGGGAGCTAGCAGCAGAGATAGATTAGTGTAGCGCCCTGCTCCTGTTGATCAGGCGCTGCTATAAATTTAGTGGGGTCTGAGTCGTTATTTGACTCAGACATGTGTAATTATGGGCAATTTAGCCTCTGTTCCAGCCATGGCTGTGCTGGGAGTAACCACAATTGTTCGTCTGGGGGTGCTATTACCATCCCAGGCCAAGGGTGGCAGCAGCAGTCAGGGTGTATTGGGTGTCCCCCTTTGCAGCAAATCAGTGGGAGTGATCATTCCACTGTGCATGCTGGGGAGGGGTACGTAAGGGACAGACGCCATTGGTGGGGATCTGTCGTCCCAGGCACCTCGTAGCCCGCCTGGCCGGGGGTGCGTGATGCCGAATCCTGTTTCCGGGACTACGTTGGTGCGGGGTCGCGGCTTCGTTTGGTAGGCCCAGTAGTCAGACTGGGTTTACACTTTCAATGTGATCCTGTACTGTCCGTCCTGTGGGAAGAAGCTACTTGATGAAGGAAGCCAGGGGAGGACCTATCCTGGAGAGGACCATGCAAGAGGCTGGTATCTTGGGAGAAGGCCTGGAGACTTTATTAAAGGATGCATCGTGCACTGAGAGGCTCGATAGTGGTCGCCTGTCAGATCTAAGTTCTACAAAAGTTAATCTGGAGAGATCCAGGTACTTAATCTTGTGCCAGAGGATTCTGGAACAAAAGTGTCTCCTGATAAAGGAAGGTCTGTGGCAGAGACTGTATTTTATTCTGTGCGCCATTCCGGCTGCTAGGCCAAAGAGAGGGACCTATGCGGGTGAGTAATACCCACTCTGGGTAGAGTGGCGATAAGAACTGTTTGCTGGAAGCAGGAGTGTTTCCTATTTGAGATTATACACCTGAGCTTACCTACCTATTTACCCTTCCGCCCCTCAAACTTCTTTTCTATTAACTTCTGCAAATAAATCCTAGAAAACGAAGTGTATCGTGTGAACATTAGAGTTCTTGACTCTCTTTTATTACCCTGGACAGCGAGAAGATAGAGGTAACGTGCCACCCAAAATACTCCTTCGAGCAGGCTCGGACTGGCCATAGGGCAAACCGGGCATATGCCCGGTGGGCCGCTGCGGCCCGCGAACGGCCTTTGGCGGGGCTGTATGTCACCTCTCCCCAGGGCCGTCTTGCCAAGTGGGCACACCTGGGCAGTGCCCAGGGGCCACAAGTGTGGATGGGGCCCCAACAGGACTGGCTCCGATCTAGGGGGATGTAGTACTGTATGTACTGCGCATGTGCAGTTCCTGGCCGGAGCCGACAGAGACCGAGAGTCTCTGGTGATCTGACAGAGTGCAGTCACTTGTACCCTCCCCCTTTCTCTCAGCGCACCTTATTCAAGTTCCTCACAGGAGACGCTGAGAGGGGGAGGAGTGGAGTCATGCAGCCTGCAGTGGAGGACGGAGTTCAGCCTAGCCTAAGGTAAGCTAGCTGAACAACATGCAGTCAGTCCTGTCAGTGGCTTATCTTAGTGGGCAGGACAAGGGGGATGGGCTCTGTGTAGTGTGTAGCAGGCTCCTGTCTCATGCTGTATCACAAGATCGTTTTTATGTGTGGCTGTGAACTGCTCTTCTTCTAAAGGAAACATGTTTTCTGAGATCTCCCTCAATCTCTATTACACCTCCCTGTCCCTACCTATTACCTGCTCACCAAGCACAGCCTCCTCTCCTGTATGACAACCTCATGTGTTAGGCTATGTGGCACTACAAATCCCAGCATGTCAGGAGAGGGGAGGCAGCAGCAATATCACAGATCAGACTGGTTTTGTAGATGAAAAGTGCTGGTGTTGTATAGTGTGTGTTTTATAAAATGTATGATAATTATATATTTGATTATTATGCTTGATGGTCTTAAGGTGTTTATTATTCATATATTTATTTTTTGTAAGTAGTGAGCACATTTGGTGTGGAAGCGCACTGGAGTATTTTTATTTCTTTATAATGGAAAGACATAGTAGTGGAGTGATGGGGGGAGGGGGCCTTTTCACACAGGGCGGATCAGTAATGATCGGCCTCCATGTGTCCGTAAGCTCAGAGGGGATCGCTCCGTAAATCCCCGCTGAGCTGTCGGATGACAGGGCGGTCTCGGCACACTGTGCAGGGACCGCCCTGTCTTTTTTTCACTCTCCTCTATGGGGAATCAGATGAACACGGACCATGTGTTGTGTTCATCCGATCCGCAGACGGAAGAAAAAATAGGATCTTCTTCCGTCTGCAAAATCGGATGTTTGCGGAGGCGGGTGATTACGGGTGTCAGCGGATGTTCATCCACCGACACCCGCAATCACATAGGGACCAATGTATGTCCCTTTTTCATCTGCAAACAGATGGATGAAAATGCGGACATACGGTCCGCACATTTGAAAGGGCCCTTAGGGTCCTTTCACATGTTCAGGTCTGTCTGTCAGTTTTTCAGGCGGACCTGAACGGACGCTCCATTCACCTCTATGGAGTGACGGATGTCAGCGGTGACATGTCCGCTGGTATCCAATCCGTTAAATGGAAACCCTATTTTGCATCCCTCTGGCAGATGGGATGAAAACGGACATGAGGATCTGTTTTCATCCAATCCCCCATAGAGGAGAGCAGAGCTCTAAAAGGTCCATCTCTCCACTGTGTGCAGAGACGGACCTGTCATCTGTCAGCTCAGCAGAGCGATCCCTGCTGAGCAAGCGGAGTCCATGAAAACGGACGTGTGTGTGAAAAAGCGCTAAAGAATGGAGGTATAGATTGGGTGACAGAGAGATGGATGATGGGACAGAGCAAGGCATGGAGGGATGTGAGCGAGACAGAGAAATTGAATGATGAAGCAAAGGATGGAGGGATGGAGTTATGGAAAGAAAGAGGGAGACACAGAATACTAGAGGGATGAAAGTGATGGAGGATAGAAGAAGTGGAGGGATATAAGGCACAAGGATTGTTGGATGGACAGTATGATGGAGGGAGGAATGGAGCAAAAGATAAAAGGATGGAAATATAGAAAGATGGAAGAAAGGAGGGATAGAGTAACAGAGGGATGGAAGTGATGGAGGGTGAAGGGGCTAGCGGGATCTGCAACAGAGGGAGGGATGGAGACAGGAGGTCTTTAGAATTGGGGACATACATTCTTGTGATCCTGGTGGCTACCTGGGATTCCCCTCACTTTCTCTGGCGGCTATTAAACAGAAATTAAGGGGAAATCTCTCCAGTGGTGACAATCTGATCGGTTGCAATAACCCGCCCTTACTATATCAAAATTAACATAAGAAATATGTTTTTTTACCTTAATATCTGTCTTAAACCACTGTACTAACAGCATATTGCACTTGTTTGTAGCTCAAGTACTGAAATTTGCATGGAAAACTGTAATTCTAACTTTTAGAAAATTCCAGTAAAAACGTGGCTGTGCCAGTAAATTTTGAATTTCGCGTCAGTGAATTTCAGTCTGGTAGGATGGCAACACTGATCATGGGAAGTCCCAGAGGATTGGCGGCTCCAGGTGTGTTCACAGAGAGCAGGCTACAGCCCCCAGGATGCATGCACCCTGCTGGGGGGGGGAGCCTGTAACCAGGAGAAAGCAGAGGAATTGACTGATAATAGAAAAGAAAAGACTGCTGGGGGAAGCCAGAGAGGGAGCCACGCTGTACCCGCACCACCAGAGAGGGAGCCACGCTATACCCCTGTACCCGCAACACCAGAGAGGGAGCCATGCTAATACCACTATACCCCTTACCTATTTGCAGTGCAGACCCTTTTTTTTTATATACACAAAAAATCACTGGCGCTAAATGTGGATACAGATAACCCTGATATAGTTTGTATGTAAGGTATAGGGTGGATAGTCCAGAGCTGCAGGATTCACAGTACCCGGAAGTACCCAACACGCAGAAAAAACTTCAAAACAAATCAGCGCTCATGGATTTAAATGGGTTGCATTTGGTGAGCGGTAGTGCAGGCCTGTGTGGACCCCAGTGTATTACTTTACCCAGGGGCCCACAATGCTATTAAGATGGCCCTGGGTGTACCAAGGGGTTGCAGGCTGAGAGGGAACGCCCAGTTTACCTAATAGCAGAGATCCCCCAGAGAGAGATGAGCTGGGCGTATCACAGCCAGCTCTGACATTTCTCCCCTCCCCTTGCTGCCCGTACAACCAGGTAGAGGAGAGGAGCTGTTTCTACTCCTCCCCCTCCTCTCCTCCGGTATTCAAGCTAAAGCCAAACAGAAAGGAAAGATGGAGTCTGATATCCATCCATCCAGTCAGTCCCTCCTGCCTCTGAGTAAGTACTGCACACTGATGTAGCGGTGCCCTTCATTCCCCTCTCTGTCTCTCTTCTTTATCTTACCCCACATCCCATTATTAACCCCGCCGTGCCCCCCCCCACCAGGCTGCTCAGTCTAAAATGCCCGGTCCTATTTTTTGTCCCAGTCCGGGCCTGCCTTCCGGGGTTAGTGCTACAGTAGTAAAAATAGTTTGGTCACACTGGTGCATTTATATGTATTTGGGGCATGTTACACTGCTTGCAAACAGTGGTTAATAAAAAAAAAATAGTGAGGATTCCTGTCAGGTACACCTGCCTCTGCTCTCTACCTGCATTTCTCTGGCTCTGCCACACGGTTCTTCTCTCCTCCAATCTGCCTGTGTAAATATGGTAGATCGCCATTCTGTCAGTAGGAAAGGCATTGATCCTGTGTTTCTGCAAAGCAGGGGCATGGATCCATTCCTTCCCTTAGTAAAATAACCTCCCCCAAAGCACACAAGCACTGGCTAGGAACACATTTAACCCCTTGATTGCCCCTGATGTTAACCCCTTCTCAGGCAGTGTCATTAGTACTGGGGCAGTGCATATTTAGCACTGATCACTGTATTAGTGTCACTGGTCCCCAAAAAGTGACAAAAGTGTCAGTTAGTGTCCGATTTGTCCCCTGCAATATCGCAGTCCCGCTATTGCCACCATTACTTGTAAAAATAAGTAAAAAATAAAGAAAAATATCCCATAGTTTGTAGATGCTATAACTTTTGCACAAACCAATCAATATAGGCTTATTGGGATTTTTTTGACACAAAATATGTAGCAGAATACATATTGGCCTAAATTAATGAAGACATTCGATTTTTTTTCCATTTTTTTTTTTTATCAAATATGTTTTAGAGCAGACAGTAAAAATATATATATATTTTTTTTTTTCAAAATTGGCAGTTTTTTTTTTATTGCAGCAAAAATATAAACCTCAGAGGTGATCAACTACCACCAAAAGAAAGCTATATTAGTGGTAAAAACCACTTTGGGTACAGTTTCACACGACCACACAATTGTCAGTTAAAGTAACGTAGTGCCGTATCGCAAAAAATGGCCCGGTCATGAAGGGGGGTAAATGTTCCGGAGGACGATGGAGGCTAAGTGGCTACCATGCACAGCTGCCTGAGATTTTGCTTTCCAATTTTAGTAAATCAACCCCACAATGCTTCAACAAACTACTTTAAAATACATATTTTATGAATGTGTGGTATTGCTAACTACTTGCCGACCAGCCGCCGTCATATTACTGCGGCAGGTCAGCTCTCCTGGGCGAGAGCCCATAGCTCTACGTCGGCTACTTTTGCGGCCACTTTTGCGACTCCCTTTTTAGCTCTTCTACCCAGCATGACACATTATCATTCAGATACAGAAACTTATCAAGGAAACTTGAGATAAAATGACTATGGCACTTATCTAGCTCATTATTCTGCACTATTATTAGAGATAAGGGACATGAATGTATAAAGAGATGAGCCGCCACGAGGAACAATAGTAAAAGCGAACATTTCATAAGGCATTTATTGGCCAAAATGAAGCCTGTGTTATTTATAGTATTCGGTTCACTAAACTTTGTCTATTACATGTCTGAAAATTCAACATTAAAACTCAATCTGTGCGGGATGCATGACTGATAACACTATTCTCACTTATCCTGCTGCAGCTAGAAAGAAAGATATTAGCAGGATCCATATTTGATGGTCAGTTCTTTGCTGCCTTTAAAGAAGTGACTTATCATTGTTCGCTTGTGGTGTATCAGTGGAGAGTGATCATAACATTGGACAATGTTTAGCAGACTGTGACGCAGATTCTTATATCCAATGTGATCGATCGTTCATACACCATTTTCAGTTGAATTGTGGAATGTCTGTAGGAAGGGGCATGACTGCAGATGATTTTGGTTCCAATTCAGGGGCGGCCCCTCCATTAAGGGCTACTGAGAGTAGGCCCAGGAGTTTCTGAGACCTACTGGTCCAGGGGTGGTCCTGTGCTGTCTTGCCTGCGGGAAGAAGCCGAACAATTGGTCATTCAATTGAAGGACACATCCTGGCCAATCTTCCTCACAGTGCTGCAGGCTGGCTGAAAGATCCTGGTACTGTGTAGCTATGTCTTTGGAACTTTTGCAAAGTGTGTGTGTGGTTACACGGTCCTGTGGCAGAGGACTGTGCAACGACTCATTTACACTCATCAAGTCTGTGGCAGAGACTTTTGAATGAGCTTCACACCGGCTGCTAGGTCAGTGAGAGAGGCCTATCTGGTGGTTGCTGAATCCAGTGTGGAAACGGTTTGTCCTCTGGATCCAAGAACGTATCCGCAATCCGCAAAGCAAGGTACCTGAATCTTCCCTAACCCTCCATCCCTCTGTCTGAGTTTGTTTAACCTCCCTGGCGGTATGATTCTTTCAGATTTTAGGTGCTGAAAGCGGTACCATTATTTGCAAGGGAATTTGGCGTTTTATACTGTAGGCTTGTAATTCTTAGGAATAACTCACTGAAATCTATCCAAACAAGAGTCTAATAGGCATCCCGGGTATGATTTTTTTTTTATTTTATTAAAAATTATAATATAATAAATAATTATAAAAAATTATAACAAATAATAATATAATTATAGTAAAAATTATTCAATAATGTAATCAAATCAAAATCACTGAAATTTGCTCAGTTGCAGAATTTTTGCTGTCATTATTATTTTTTTTTTATGACGAATTTCCCCATAAATCGCTATCGCTAAATTCTGCAAGTGATTCTGATTTATTATCGCTGTTTTTTAGCTGCTCTAAAACAATTTTTGCCATAAAGGGACACTTTTGGTTGCTATGGGCAATCTACAGTTTGCAGGGAGAAAGAACAGTTTTTATTATATAAAAGGACATGTAGTGTACAGGGCAGACCACTAGGGACATGGGGGGTGTGTATTTTTTACATACAGTACTGTAATCTATAAGATTACAGTGTACTGTATGTATAGTGTTTGTTAACTTTTTTGAATTTGGCGCCGTTCCCCCCCCTACGTCGCGACGCTCGCAGGGAAGGGAATCGGAGGTACACACAGCATCAGGCGGAAACCCGGCCGCCGTGTACTGCAGGGATTCATCGCTGGATCGCAGAGAAAAGGTAAGTAAACTCTTTTCTGCATCCAGCGAGGCAAGTCCGTGTGTGGCACGGGGTTACCGGTCGTAGCTTAAAAATCTCACCCCGTGCCACACACGGGAAGACCGCCAGGGAGGTTAATAAAACTTTGAAGAAAAAGAGACTAAGTGTTAATGCAGACATTTGTGAATAACTCTTCAAGTAGGACCCCTAAGACGAACGTGGTGAGGTAACGGCAGGCCCAAATTTAAACCAGCAGCTCCTACGGGGGTAGTGCTACATTTAAAATAAAGCTATTACAAAAAACGGGGAACTATGTTGTTTATTTACTAAAATTGGACAGTGTAAAATCTGGTGCAGCCCTCCATAGAAACCAATGAACTTCCAGATTTTTTTTAAAGGCTTAATTGAACAAGCTGAAGTTAAAAGCTGATTGACTACCATGGACAGCTGTACCGGATTGTTCACTCTCCAGTTTTAGTAAATCAACCCCTATGTGATATGCAGAAAAGTGCATCACACCACCCAATACTGCTTACTTCTCTTTTATAACTGTTTTGCATAGACATCATGTAACAGACAACCCTTGTGTTTGAGGTCTTATATAACATTACTAATATATGTACCATCCCCATCTTTCCAGGTTTCCCCCCTTTCTTTTAATCTTGATAGATATTCATTAAAGTAAGTTCAATAATCCATGCAGATGAATGTCATATATGGAACTGCTATTTTGTGCTATTATTTATATTTTTTTGTTATTATTATTGTCTAATCATCAACCTTATATTATCTAAGTACTGCTATATGTTTTTTTTCTCTTTCCCCCTTTCCACGTTCATCTTGCTTTGCTTAGACTTATTTTCTTATCGATATTTTCTAATGCTATTAATAATATAATTTTTTAGATTATAATGCCTGGTATGTCTACAGTTTTTTGCTTTATGGTTTCACTTGTATTTGTGGTCCCACAAGCCTTTACTTTCCTTATGCTCCTTGTGTGGTTTCTATTGGTATCTTTATTGTATTATACCCCAGACCATTTGCATTTTCCTCTCATTCTCATATCAATATTTATTTTATTTAAAAAAAAATCCACTTAGGGATAAAAAACAAACAACAACAAAAAAAATGCATTCAGAAGGCAGCAGTATTACCTCCTAAATTCCTGTGAAACAGCTCTGAACAGCCCCTGACAGGCAATCCACCATAAATTACTTTTTTGAGACATGTGTGTAAACCTGTCACATGTGTGAACAAAGCCTTAGTGCAAATATTTATTGGCTACTAAACCAGCACTTCCACCCTCTTATCAAGCAGGTGCTTAAAATTGAGGTTTAGCAATCCTACACACAATTACTCTATAATACTAATGCATACGTCTTTAGATTTCGAATTGTTAATATGCTTTTTGAGCAGTACAATAGAGAAAAAAGTTCTCCATAAAGATACATTCTACAGAGTAAAAACTGTAATTTCAAGAAACAAATGTAGACATTGCAAAAGAGCAACATACAAAAAAAGTTTGGCAATATACTGGAATAATATATCAATATATCTGCTGTACATAGTCAAAACGTAGTAAAAAACAGCTCAAACAACCACTCGTTTAACCTAATATTCAGTGTTATGTGGAATCCAACCAGATTACAGCAGGGCCCAAAAAAAGCTGAATGTTTCAAGACATAAAACCTGAGCCCCTTCTTCAGTAGCTCATATAGAGCACCAACCCAGTTTAATACTAATGTTCCTTAACCTCCCTGGTGGTATGATTCCTACTGGTTTTAGGTGCTGAAAGCGGTACAATTATTTTGCATGGATATTTGGCGTTTTATATTGTAGGCCTGCAATTCTTAGGAATAAATCTCTTAAATTTGTCCAAAAAAGAGTCTAGTAGACATCCCGGGTATGATAAAGTTTGAAACACAAAATCATAAATTATAATATAATAAATAACTATAAATAATTATAAAAAATAATAATGTAATTATAATAAAAATTATTCAATAATGTAATCAAATCAAAAACACTGAAATTTGCTCAGTTGCAGAATTATCGCTGTCATTATTTATATTGTTTGATGACGAAATTCCCCACAAATAACTATCGCTCATGTTCTAGCTGGTCTAAAGCATGTTTGATGTAAAGGGACACTTTTTGGTTGCTGTGGACAATCTCCAGTTTCCAGGCAGAAAAAACATTTTTATAATATAAAAAGTACATGCAGGACACTGGACAGACCACTAGGGAAAAAGGGGGTGTGTAATTATTTGATACAGTACTGTAATCTGTAAGAACTCCGTCCCCGTGCGTTGTAACGTCGCAGAGAACGGAGCTCAGCACTCGGCACTGTGAATCGAGCGAGGAGACACAGCGGGGACACATTGCAGGATTCAGGGACAAGGTAAGTAACTCCCCCCTGTATCCTGCAATGCGATCCGGAGTCTGGCTCAGGGATACAGCTTTTGGTATGAAAAATTCACCCCGAGCCTGACTCAGGAATACTGCTAAGGAGTTTAAAAGAAAGCCTACAAAACAGGAGAAAATAAGACAAAAAACAGAAAATAAAAGCGAGGGGATCACAACAGCTGGTAAAATAGATCCAATCTGATCTCAATCCGCAGGAAACATATACCGTATTTATCTTCCTAAAGGCGCCCACCGGCATATAGCGCGCACCCATACTGTAGAAGGGAAATTCCTGGTAAAAATAAATAATTACTTACAGTTTGTCGGTGTCTTGCCCGGCATCCATCGGCGGTCTTGTGCGGCCTCGGTGGTGTCCTCCCCGCTTCTCCCGCGCTGTGTCTGGGCTCTCCCACGTGCCGCCACCGACATATACCGAGCGCAGTACACTCGGCTATGCTCGGCCACGCTCGGCTCCTCTCACATAAAGGCTAGGAGGCGGCACAGAGCGTGACCGTGAGCGGAGCTGAGCGCGGCCGAGCATAGCCAAGTGTACCCGAGTGTACTGCGCTCGGTATATGTCGGCAGCGGCGCTCAGAGACAGCGGATCGGCCTGATTTTAAGGGGAAAAAAGTGAGCGTTATACGCCGATAAATACGGTACTTGATCCAGGGGTCCCAAGTCTTATTACATTTTGCAAAGTTATTGTGGAGGGTGCAGGTGAGTCTATCATTAACCATAATCTAATTTAATTTATTTTAGACATAATCCAAATGTACAGCCATGTGCTATCACAATGCGTTCTGCTAGAAAGCACACATCTTTAAAGGAAATCTCCACTTTCATAAAATAATATTATAGCACATTACATTGATATATAAAAAGTCATTTGCAATTTAATGTTATTACAAATAACCTTTCCATTACAATCTTCTGCTGCTGTAATTTTCCAAAACGGTAAAAAGAAAGGTTACAGTTTAAACTGTGGTTTTTCTTGTAGAACTACAAACCTCAACTGTCTTGTCCGTTTTAAAGTGAGAAGGCACGTTGGGATTTTTTTTACTACCTCAGGAAAACTGAAGCGTACATGGTTAATAAAATAGTGCTGGCCAGGCAGGCTGCACCAAAATCTTTAAAGGCAATAAAAATGCTTTCAGTTGAGTTGGACCAGGCTGTACTAAACATCCAGCAGCCTTTAACAAATGCTGTTTGCTGCACAGATATAGTGAAGGAGAACTGTCCTTGGCAATGATCCTGTAGGAATGATTTACTAAAACTGGAGAGTGCAAAATCTGGTGCAGCTGTGCATAGTAGCCAATCATCTTCAGACATCATCTTGTTCAATTAAGCTTTGACAAAAAAAAACTGGAAGCTGATTGGTTTCTATGCAGAGCTGTGGATTTTGCACACTCGGTTTTAGTAAATCAGCTGTTTAGTGTTAGCTTTTCTAGATTGGAGACATCACATGGGGTCAGGATGATCTGCTCTAACCCCTGAAGCCGCGTACACACGGCAGAGAAACTCGACGGGCAGAACACATCGTTCCGCCCGTCGAGGTTCTCTGCCGGCCGTCAGATTCGGCGACCCGCCCGTCGGGAATGGCAACCAGCCATTCATCCAGGCGGGCCATCGAGCAAAAAGAGAGCGTGCTCTCTTTTCGCTCGACGGGATTCCCGACGGGCGGGGCGAGCCAGGAGCGTACACACGGCCGAGGTCCTCGCTGGAATGCAGCTTCCAGCGAGGTTCTCGCTGGTTACCAGCGAGAACCTCAGTCGTGTGTACGCCGCCTAAGTATATAGCACTGGATCTAAATTATGTTTACTTGCATAAGGACTTTTTTGTAAGTACACCGATAGTGATGTTTTTGAACATTGAACACATATGCGTGCATGGTGAAATAATGATGTGTGCGTCAGGACATTATCATGCAAATGACGCTGGCACATGCACAGGCATTCATGATGCCAAAAAAGGTGCCAAAAAGGATGGCTTTAAATACAGGTCCCAAACATGGTGGCTGCCATTTTGCACATGTAACCTGTATAGTACACACAGGCCTCGTACACACGACCGTTTTCCTCGACACAATCCATCAAGAAAAATGCTGGCAGAGCTTTTTTGCCGAGGAAAACGGTCGTGTGTATGTTTTTCGTCGAAGGAGAAAACTGTTGTGGATCTCGACGAGAAAAAAAGAACATGTTCTCTTTTTTCTCGTCGGGAGTCTCAATTTCCTCTCCGTGTTTCTCATCGGGCTGGTTTACGACGAGAAACACTTTTGTGTGTATGCTTAGAAACCCGCGCATGCTCCGAATAAAGTATGAGACGGGAGCGTACCTTCGGTAAAAGTAGGGTTTGTAATGAAGATAGCGTGAATCGTCTCTCACCAAACTTTTACTTAACACGCAGTAACATGAGTTTAGCAAAAGCAGCCCCAAGGGTGGCGCCAGTGAAATCGAACTTCCCCTTTATAGTGCCTTCGTACGTGTTGTACGTCACCGCGTTTGAGAACGACGAGATTTTGTCTTGACAGTGTGCATGCAAAGAAAGCTTGACAAGATTCTCGACAAGCCTGACAAGAAACTCGTTGAAGAAAACAACGTTTCATTTACGACGAGATTCTCGGTCGTGTGTACGAGAATGCAAAAGCATTGATAGGTGACCCACTGCATTCCTCTCTACTGCAAAATGGACATACCTGGCGATTTTTAGTAACCTTTCAGCCTGAGATACCTGGGGGCTAATGGTGGCCTAGGCAAGAAACAGGGCATTAGCAACACAAATAGTACAATATTTGTCCCAAAATAAAGTGATTACCAACAGAAAAATTTGGATAGTTGCGGTCTGGTTTGTTAATGACAGGTCTGCAAGGAATTACATTTTTTAATGTTTCTTTTAACAAAGGACGCTAAGACCCCTTTCACACTGCAGCACCGCTAAAACAGCACTAAAGCGCCAGTCATTTTTCCGGTGCTTTAGCAGTGTTTTTACTGTGTTCTTCAAGCATTAGCTGACTGGTTTATTTAGGGTCACCTGAAAAAAGACCAGTTTAGCGGCGCTTTCAAAATGCTTTTAAGGCGCTTTGGAAGCGCGGCCTATTCATTTCAATTGACAGGGGCATTTTGGGAGCACTATTTACAGCGCTCCCAACCCACCACAAAGATGCTGCTTGCAGGACTTTTTCTAATGTCCTGCAAGCACACCGCCCCATTGTGAAAACACACACTACAAAGAATGAGAGGCAGTTTTCAGGCGTTTTTCAGAGGCTATTTCTAGCGCTAAAACTTTTCAATGCGCGAGCAATTTTTTTTAATTCTGACAAAATAGGGGCTACAAATTGCTAAACTAAGGTGGTCAGTCGCCCACTGATCACCAATCTATGAGGGTATCTCTCCCACTGACCACCAAGATAAGGAAGACTCTTCTTTCTTACCTTATTTTACTTTAAATATTGATCATGTACCATGAGCTGTAGATGTAATTATTTCTAACAAGGTTCTCTGGGACCTGAAAATTGTTTCAAAGGATTTTTCATGGTAAGAAGATTGAAAAAGGCTGAGTAAGATGGTGCACTCACAGTCTTGATAAGAACGGTAGACCTATGTTGAATCATTGCTTTTCAATAGCTTGCAGATTATAGTTTATGCAGCTCTTGGGAGCACTAGCTTAGAGCCAATCAATATCACTTCATTACCGTTTTACTTGGATATTAATGCATCACTAGTCAGTCGCATCAATTCAACTCAAATATTTCCTATCCTAGCTATGCAGACAACATATAAAAATGTAGGATATCATTTCTGATATCCTTTGCAAAGCAAGATTGCCACCTATAGCAACCATACAAATCTCTTAAACGTTAAAGATGGCATCTGCTTGGTTGCTATGAACAACTCCTCCAACCTTGTTCCAGTTTTCATAAGTCAAACCAGCAGCATATACAGATTCTGCTCATGGTGGGATGATGGACACCTCTGCATTATTTCGCACAGATTCTTTACATGTAATAACATACCTTATCATTCCAAGAAAAACTAATATTGGAGCTATCTAGAGGTTTGCCTACAATCTAATATTGTCCTTCACCAGTGTCAAAAACATCCCCCCACACACATATATTTAAGATGATTACACTGAATAATACTTGCACATGTGTCACAAGGGTACATAGTATGAAATATAATGAAATTTTATTCCATGGTGTCACTATGCTGGATCTAATGATGAAAAGGGGGAAGGGTGGTATTTTTAATTACTTATTTTATTTGTTGAATAGAAAACACGGTCTCATGGAACTGGGGGAAGAAACTGCAACAATTTAAAAAATATAAAACACTTCAATTTTAAAGGATCACAAAAGGATTTTTTTTTTAGCTAAATAGCTTCCTTTACCTTACAGTACTGATTTCATGTCCTTATTGTTCGTTTTTGCTTTGAAGTTGCTGTAATCCTGCTCTGTTCTCCACACTTCCTGCTTGTCTCTTTCCTTATAACCACAGTGCTGGGAGCTTTCTCACGATGGTTTAAGCTGTCATTACTGTGTGTCTAAAACTTCCCAGAACCAATCAGATTCATTTTAAAAACAAAACTGCCCTGGATTTGTTTGTTTTTGTTCTGTGTGTCTATTTCTACTTTGCAGAAACATTAAGCCAGTTCAAAAGTGAAACTAACCTGCAGGCACATTATATGATTGATTTGTATCTATTTTTAATCATTTTGAAAAGGAATCAGTTAAATTTTATGTCTCTATACCCTGTAAACAGTCATTTCAGCAAAAAATGTTTTTTCCTTTAGTGACCCTTTAAGTAAAGGAATAAAGCAAATTTAACAATTCTTCTTTCTCCCAATCTCTTTGGAAGAGCCATGTAATATCAAGGGTGTTACTGGTTTAAATATCCTTATTTTTGATAAAGTTTTTATTAGACATTGGGTCCATTGCATACAGAGTTATGTCAAAGGATGAATCCCTAGAATCCTTTTAGGTATGCATGCTTCCGTTTCTATTCCTAGTCTATACAGGCTGGTAAAAATGGGGTTGATTTTCTAAAACTGGAGAATGCAAAAAGTAGCGCAGCTCCGCACAGAAACCAATCATCTTCCATTTTTTTTTTTGCCACGGCTTTATTGAACAAGCTGAAGTTAGAAGCTGATTGGCTACCATGCACAGCTGAACCAACTTTTGCACTCTACAGTTTTAATAAATCATCCCCACCTCCAATATGTTGTAATTGTACTGTCCTTCTGTATATTGTAAAGTGCTGTGCAAAATGTTAGCGCTATGTAAATCCTGTATGATATTAATACTGTACACATAAAGGTATATCACTGATTTTTTTATTTTATGTAGAATATGAAAAACTATATTCGGAAAGGCAAAAAAGGGGGTTTGGTGGTCCTTAACCCTTGACTATGTTATCTAGCACAGTTGCAATATTTTGGTGGGTGGCCCTCTTTATTGGATGACTTAACAGAAAACTGACATAATTCTTCGTAAATGCACAAGCTGATATTTCAACTTTGGAACCTGGTGCACCTTCCCAAACATCTTTCCACTTGCATTTTTTTACCATAAAACTTGGTACACATAAAAACAATTCCTAATTATTATGGCTTTATTGAGAGAACCTCTTTATGGGACAATACATTTCTAATGCCCTGTACACACGATCGGTTCGTCTGATGAAAACGGACCGATGGATCGTTTCCATTGGACGAACTAATCGTATTTGGGCCTCATCGTTTTTTTTCCCATCGGTGAAAAAAATAGAACCTGTTTTAAAATTTTCGTATGGTTAAAAAACCGATAGAAAAAAACAATCGTCTGTGGGGAAATTCATCGGTCAAAAATCCATGCATGCTCAGAATTAAGTCGACGCATGCTTGGAAGCATCAAAAAGATTTGATTTGATTTGATTTCTCATTTGGATGTGGCACTTTAGAAAATCAACTCTGATAATCCTCTTCTTGACATGCTTGGAAGCATTGAACTTAATTTTTCTCAGCACGTCGTAGTGTTTTACGTCACCACGTTGGACACGATCGGATTTTTAATCGTTTTTATCAGACGAACCAATCGTGTGTACAGGGCATAAGTGAACTGATAAAAATAGAAGCATCAGATTTGTAAAAAAAAAAAAATAGCATTACTTGTCGATCAAAGATATACATTGCTGATACAATCAAATCATTCTGGTAAACTTCAAGCATATGTTACCCTTGCATTTCTTATTCCTGTCTGTTGCACAATGTAATTGTGTAAAAAATATCCTGTTCTCTTTGTATTGCTTCCTTTGTGTTAAATCCCTGGTGACCCTGACAGTCCCCCTGCTTTCCTATTTCAAACTGACCACACAAGGTCATGGAAGCACATCTATTATAACTTTCCATGTAACAACACTGAAGAAATGACACTTTGCTACAATGTAAAGTAGTGAGTGTACAGCTTGTATAACAGTGAAAATTTGCTGTCCCCTCAAAATAACTCAACACACAGTCAATATAGTCGAAACTGCTGGCAAAAAAAGTGAGTACTGCTGCTACCATTGGAATGTTTGGTTGCTAATGGAGATGGCTGCTACTAAGAAGGTACAGATTGCTGGAATCAGATTAAAAACTCTTTTCTCTACTGATGTCTCTTCTTTTTGTGCTATTGGGTCTTTAAACTTGTAATGGGTGTTCTGAATTACCTACCCCTGGAGTTTAGGTGTCTATTAATAAACTCTGATTTGTTTTGCATCCTAAAGTGACTGGCGCCCATCTGTTCACATCAAGGTGTAATTTATACCATGAGGTGAAATTTTAGCCCACCCTGTCTCTGTAGGTTACCACAATGCATCTGGGGGACAGGGAGTGCTACAAACTGGTTACCTATGGGTTCTAAAAGAATAATGACAGTGGTTAAATATATTAATAATTTTTTAACTGAAGGAATCAACCTTGGCTTTTTCTATGGGAAACACCAGCAATTGTAAGGGATTGGTTTGTCAGGAAGTATTTACACAGGTTGGTTGTACCCCCTACATACATGATAACCCATGTTATGTTTATGGATAGATTTACTATTACATTATAAGGTTTATGCAGTCCCCTATTGAGCCTCTCAATCCTTAAAGCCTCGTACACACGATCAGTCCATCCGAAGAGAACGGTCCGAAGGACCATTGTCATTGGTTAACAGATGAAGCTGACTGATGGTCTGATGTGCCTACACACCATCGGTTAAAAAAACGATCGTGTTAGAACGCGGTGGCGTAAAACACAACGACGTGCTGAAAACAATAAAGTTCAATGCTTCCAAGCATGCGTCGCCTTGATTCTGAGCATGCGTGGATTTTTAACCGATGGTCGTGCGTACTAACGATTGGTTTTGACCTATCGTTAGGTATCCATCATAAAAATTTAAAGCAAGTTGGCTTTTTTTTAACAAAAGGTTAAATAACCTATGGGGCCTACACACGATCGGTTTTGACCGATGAAAACGGTCCATTAGACGTTATGCTCTGGCTATCCTATCGTGTGTACGAGGCCTAAGAGACAACAGTCTGCTTTCTTTTAGATATTTTCTGATTCCTAAATTCACACAATCCAGGTGGTAGGGGGAATTACTCCCACCGTTTCTGGTCATGGACAGAGTTCTCTGCCATCAAAATACAATGATCAGTGCCGCCAGTTATACCTGGCAGCACTGACCTTTCCGAAAAAACCTGACAAGCTGGTTGTACACAAGCCAATCAATAGATGGACTTTTGTACAACCAAACTGCCTATACATGGATCAAAATTCAGATGGTCCCTGCTAAACCGTCTTTTGATCCATCCTTACATAATTGTAGTTTTGAGCTATTTATGCTGGTTACAAGTCTGTGGTCTTTTGCAGACTTGTCATAAATCAACTGCTAGATATCATTTATGGCTTTAAAAAACATAATTCTGCCCTTGGGGTGGGTGTTGTTTATGACACATGTAGCTGTGCATGGTAGCCAACCAGTTTAAAATGTCAGCTTGTTCAATTAAGCTTTGACAACAAAAAAACATGGAAACTGATTGGTTTCTATGCAGAGCTTCACCAGATTGGGCACTCTTTAGTTTTAGTAAATTAAACCCAGTTAGTTACCCAATCACATGCAAGGAAAAACAACAGCCTTTTTGCTTGCACATGATTGGATGATGGAAGTCAACATAGCTTTCTCTATTTACTAAGCTCTGGAACTGCATTTTCAAAAGTGCACAGTCTATTCACCTTTAGTAAATCAACCCCAAAGTGTTGTGCATAAATACGTGCATATCGCTGTGCATTATATTCTCATTACCTGAGTGATTTTTGTCTTCACACTTGCTGGTTGATACATAGCTTCCAACTTTTAGGGTCTTACTCTATTAAGGATTATTTTAAGGTTTGCTTAGACAAAGTGTTAACTCTGACTATAGTCTGTTTTATTCCTTTAACCACTTAAGACCCGGACCTTTATGCAGGTAAAGGACCTGGCCAGTTTTTGCGATTCGGCACTGCGTCGCTTTAACTGACAATTGCGCGGTCGTGTGATGTGTCTCAAAAACAAAATTGGCGTCCTTTTTTTCCCACAAATAGAGCTTTCTTTTGGTGGTATTTGATCACCTCTGCTTTTTTATTTTTTGCGCTATAAACAAAAATAAAGCGACAATTTAAAAAAAAAAACAATATTTTTTACTTTTTGCTATAATAAATATCCCCCAAAAATATATAAAAAAACGTTTTTTTTTCCTCAGTTTAGGCCGATACGTATTCTTCTACCTATGTTTGGTAAAAAAATCACAATTTTTGGTAAAAAAATCACAATTTTTGGTAAAAAAATCGCAATAAGCGTTTGTCGATTGGTTTGCGCAAAATTTATAGCGTTTACAAAATAGGAGATAGTTTATAAACATTGTTTTACTACTAATGGCGGCGATCAGCGATTTTTTTCATGACTGCGCAGTGCGACATTATGGCGGACACCTCGGACAATTTTGACACTTTTTTGGGACCATTGTCATTTTCACAGCAAAAAATGCTATAAAAATGCATTGTTTACTGTGAAAATGACAATTGCAGTTTGGGAGTTAACCACTAGGGGGCGTTGTAGGGGTTATGTGTGACCTCATATGTTTTTATAACTGTAGGGGGCGGGGCATGTGACATCATTGATCGTGTTTTCCTATATCAGGGAACACACGATCAATGAAGCTGCCACTGTGAAGAATGGGGAAGCTGTATTTACACACAGCTCTCCCTGTTCTTCAGCTCTGGGGACCGCTCACGGGGCAGCACAGCCACTGACTCCCGCTGCTGTCAATCAAATCCAATGATGCAGACGCCTGCAGGTGTGGCCGAGTCATACACTATGCGGCTATGGGAGCTGAGTGTATGACACGGGAGCATGCCCGCAAGGTAACCCCCCTGGGAGAGAGCTTACCAGAGGGGGTTATCTATTGTGGGGAGGAGCCACGAGAGCTGCCATGGGGCCCCAGAAGAGGACGATCGGGGCCACTTTGTGCAAAATAAACTGCACAGTGGAGGTAAGTATGACATGTTTGTTATTTAAAAAAAAAAGCTGAACCTTTAGTGTCAATTTTGTGGCCATAAGGACTGTGGCATATGTGTCCATGGTATATGTTTGTACTGCAAGTAGACTAAGACCATATTTAACCATATTCTTTTAGACCACTCCCAATACCCAGCACAATTTAAGTGCACACTTTTTACAGTTTTCTATATGTTTTCTCCTTTCCAGGTTATCCTCCTTTCTGATGTTGAAAAGTATACATTATCATATTTCACTTCCAAACCCTTTTCATTTTGAAACAAATCCTTATGCTGCGTACACACGACCATTTTTTCATGACGAGAAAAATGCCATTTTTTAAATTGGTCGTGAAAAAACGGTCATGTGTAGGTTTCAGAGCATTTTTGTAGACGAGAAAAATGGGCATTAAAAATTTAGACCCTGCTCTATTTTTTTCGGCGTTTTTCACGTCGTCGTTTTTCTTAACGTGAAAAACGGTTGTGTGTACGCTTTAACAACGGGGGGAAAAACACACATGTTTAGAAGCAAGTTATGAGACAGGAAATTAGCATAATCAGCCCAAAGGGTGGAGCCATTCGAATGGAACTTCCCCTTTATAGTGATGTCGTATGTGTTGTACGTCACCACGCTTTGCTCGAGCATTTTTTATCATGATCGTGTGTATGCAAGGCAGGCTTGAGAAGAATCACGTTGAGAAAAACTTTGTTTTTTTACATGACATGAATAACGGTCATGTGTACGCGGCATTATAATTTGGTAATTTTTGAAAATCCTGAATTACTGAAAGGGGGTAAAAGAATGAAGGCCAGTTCTGCTTTAAATTCCACGCCGCATTGCTTTAGTAAATGTCAAATGTGCACATTCAGTGACAGTGAGCACTACAAAGCAATCTAAACTCCACTAAAGAATAAAATATTTAGCAAACCCTAGAAAAAAACATATCAGTGGAATATGTAGTGTATTCAAATTGGAAATTTTCCTAATGGATTTTTTTTTTTTTTTTTTTTTTACAGTTATGTGATGTCACACAACGTCTTTGCCAAAGGCGACACATCGACAGCATCAGAGTCACGTATTAAAGCTTACCAGTTACCTTTGTGGAATCATTACCTTGAGGAAGTGACATCTCACTGGCCTCTTTAGCAGGGAAGCAATATTTATAAAGACTGGCAGGCAGTTGCACAACGATCCTGACGCTGGCTATTTGTATGATCATATGAAAAAATATAAATACCGGTAAGCACCGCCTCACCAATAGCAGAAAATGCTATCCCACGAATAGTCACTACCATGGCCTGTACAGTTGCATAAGAAAAAGGGGGGTATCCTATGGAAGGCACCAAGACTAGATGTCTCCACGGATAAAGTGGCTATTAAGGCAGTGACGGACAATAACCGGGCATAGCAAATAATGTTGAGTAAAAGGTTAATTTATTTGAACAGTACAATAAATAACAATAGAAAGTATCCCCAATTATGGAGATTAAACAATCAATTAATATAAAAAAGACTACCAACAACTAATGGCTGGCCAGCACTGCACCTATGAATCTGATTCACTGTAAGGTGCTAGGAAAAAACACACAAGACAAGACTGGGACAAACATGGACAACATGAAAGAAGACAGTCAGGACGCCAGTTGGAGCAGTCCTGTGACTATTCCCAATTGGTAAACATTACCATGAGTAATTAAATAGTATATAAAGATAAAGGGAATTAACAACGGGACATCCCCAAAGGAGATAAATATAACCTCTCTAGCTAGTTATCCCAAAAGGAAATTAATTGCATGGGTTAACAGGTTAATTTATGCTGGAAAGAAAAGGATGCACATTGTTTGCAAAAAATGATAATTGTGAACCAGTTTGAATGGAAGGGGGGAGGGGGAAATTTTTCCCGTAGATTGAACCGGTGACACAGACCCAAGATGGATAGTGTCAATGCTAGGGAGAAAAAGAATTGCTGCAGTCTCCTAATTAAAGCAAAATAGGGTCAGAGGTTCCCATGTGTGAATGAAATGTTCACTCTTCCAGTTCATGTAGTACTAATGACAGCCGATGCACATGGCTAGCCGCTGATCCAATACTCGTCAGATGGACATGTTTAAGTAGTCATGGTGTCCACAATGAGGTTGGCAATCAGGGCATGTAGATAACATGGACACAAGTAAGGCTAAAGGACCGGGATATGTGTAAGACGATGCAATGATGGAGCGATCTTACCGGTCCCTGGAAGTCATCATGAATGCTTTGTGGCTCACACGTATGGCTGACCGCCTTGATCTGGAGATGCTGTAGTAAGCGTCTATCTCATGCAGATATATTTCCGCTTGTCAGGTAGTCCATACGATCACGTAGCTTTCAGTCAGCAAAGAACATTCCACTGTCAGTACAGTATCTTCCAGGTAACATGATGTACTTGGCCCATGTTAAGACCTGCAGAGTATTGGTATTATCTCTCCTCTATTTGTATGATCACCCATGTGACATCAGCCTTAAAGTGTATGTCAAGTAATTTTTTTCCCAGTTTTAGAGAGCAGAGAAGGATTAGAACTTTTCTGTCTTCCATTCTCATTGACTCTAACAGCAACACAGAGAGATAGAAAGAAAAATGTTTTGTTTCCAGTTCACACTAAAGTTTTGCCCAAAAACAAGGTGCTTAAAAGAGGTTGTAAAGGTAACAAAAAATTGTGTAGTGTAGTCCTCCTTCACTTACCTCATCCTTCGATTTTGCTTTTAAATGTCCTTATTTCTTCTAAAAAATCCTCACTTCCTGTTCTTCTGTCTGTAACTCACCACTGTAATGCAAGGCTTTTTCCCTGGTGTGGAGAAAGCCTCTTGAGGGGGGAGGGGGCAAGCAGCCAAGTCAGGACACTCTCTACTTTGCAGATAGAGAAAGGAGCTGTGTGTTAGTGGGCACCCTGCTTGCCCCCTCCCCCCTCAAGAGGTTTCTCCATACCAGGAACAAAGCCTCACATTACTCTGTGTAGTTACAGACAGAACAGGAAGTGAGGATTTCTCAGAAGAAATAAGGACATTTAAAAGCAAAATGGAAGGATGAGGTAAGTGAAGGAGGACTGCACTAAGGTAAAGGAAGCTACCGTATTTATCGGGGTATTGCGCGCTCCCGCGTATAGTGCGCACCCCTAATGTCGACCTTGAATTCCTGTAAAAAAAACATTTAGTACTTATAGTTTTGGTGTCTTGCGCGGCGTCCATCGGCGGCCTTGTCTCGTCCGACGTCCGTCTTCGGTGTCCTCCCGGCTTCTCCAGCGCTGTCTCTAGTCGAATCCCCACTTCCCGCGCTCAGTTTGAACGTCTTCGCCGACATATACCGAGTGCAGTACACTCGGGTACATTCGGCAAGGCTCGGCTTCGCTCGTGCTCACGCTCTGTGACGTTTATGCATGAGCACGTGCGAAGCCGAGCTTGCCGAATGTACCCGAGTGTACTGCACTCGGTATATGTCGGCGGCTCAGTTCTAACTGAGCGCGGGAAGCGGGTATTGACCTATATCGCGCACCCGCGATTTTCCCCTTATTTTAAGGGGAAAAAAGTGCGTGGTATACGCCGATAAATACAGTATTTAGGGGATTTTTTTTACCTTTACAACCACTTTAACTACTTGCCGACCAGCCGCCGCAGTTCTACAGCGGCAGGTCGGCTCCCCTGCGCGAGAGCCCGTAGCTCTATGTCGGCTCTCGAAGCGGCCCCCGCTCGTCCCTGACTCTCGCGCGAGTGCCCGGCCGGCGCGATCTCCGCCGGGCAACCGTGATTGCTCGTTACAGAGCGAGGACCGGGAGCTGTGTGTGTAAACACACAGCTTCCGTTCCTGTCAGGGGAGAAATGCTTGACTGTCTGTTCATACAATGTATGAACAGCGATCAGTCATTTCCCCTAGTGAGTCCACCCCCCCTACAGTTAGAACACACCCAGGGAACATACTTAACCCCTTCCCCGCCCCCTAGTGTTAACCCCTTCCCTGCCAGTGGCATTTTTATAGTAATCCAATGCATTTTTATAGCACTAATCGTTATAAAAATGCCAATGGTCCCAAAAATATGTCAAAAGTGTCCGAAGTGTCCTCCATATTGTCGCAGTTAAAGTGACACAGTGCCGTATCGCAAAAAGTGCTCTGGTCTTTGACCAGCAGTATGGTCCGGGGTTAAGTGGGTAAAGTAAAGGACCTTTGAGGGAAAGTAGACAATGATTTGGACACTCAGACTAAAAAGTTTGGAGCAGAATGTATTTTGGGTCTTCTATGTGTACGAATGCAATGATAATTTTTTCTATTTACGTATTTGCAGTGATTGTATGCTGTAAAATAGCTCAGTATCATGTCTGATCAGTAAATAGCTGGATAAATAAGCCATACCCAAATAAAGTTAGAGTAACATGTAGAACACAGGACATCTTTGTCCCACTCTTCTGCTGAACAGAGACATTTCTAATTTTACCTTGGATAAGTTTGAGCCATGATTGCCATAGGAGGTGAAGTCCAAGGTTTAGAAAATCATTATTGGATGGTCTCCCAGGACTTCATTTTGCATAAGGGAAAGATTGTTGGCTAAGTAAACCACTGATTGAATTGACTTTATGTGGCATGTAATGACTGTGATAAAATTATATCAGTGACTAATGAATTATAGATGTCAAGCGGAATTAATTTTCTAAATAAATATTTAACCCTTCTGTGAGTATTGACTGTCCTGCTGAGTAATAAGATTTTTCATTTCAAAATGATTCTATAAATGGTAAATGATTCTTTGCTACAGGCCCCTCTATTTAATTTTCATAAAAAAACTATAACCATTCACATATAACATTGCTAAAATGGCACCATTATCTGTCAACAGACCAGCAACCTGCATTTTGCTGGCAGTGGCAGAGCAGGCAAAATCTTAAGCTGGACACACACTAGTAGAATTTTGCGCAAAATGTTTTGCTCTATGACCATTCAATTTTCTTTTACTTCGAAAGTTTTTATTTTAAAGTATAACATACATATACAGACTGAACATTGGTACAACAGAAGAGGCATTTGGTCTTACAAATCAGGATAAAATCTAGGGGGATTAGCAATTACTCAGAGAACTGATTCAAGGAGCCAATCGAGGTCAAACAATTGAAGAACTCTAGAGTTGTCATCCTTGCCCAAAGCATTAACCAGATACATCTTACTGGGAATGTTGAGCTATAGGAGGCCAAAGGTTAATACTTGCTCTGGCGAGAGTAGGGCCATCCCCGGAGGGGGACCCCTTTGGCACCCGGAACCCCCAAGGGGAACTAGCTGTGCCAGGTGTGGGTCTCCTTGCCCGATCCTACCCCCCCTCGCCCTTCGAAACATGTCCGCCCTTCGAAACATGTCAACTTCCTATAGTCAGATTATTCCAATTATGAAACTGTGAAATAAAACTTTAAATGTTCCTATACACTTCTGTCACCCCATGTATTTGGGAGTCATTTAGAGGATAGGTAGAGTAAAGAGAGAAACATTAGAGAAAGGAAAGAGAGATAGGGATTGAGAATTGCCTAACATTAGGTTGTGGGAGAATCTCAGTCTGGACAAGTATTAGTAGTAAAGGAGATGCCTACACGTTGGACCATTACATTTTGTAATAGAGGGGGGCAAAAAGACGCTTACGACTGTAATGATACAAAAATTTGAAGGAGCAGTATTGAAAATCTTTTTCTAGCTAGCACATTTCCAACAGTGAATTTCTGCTGGGGAAAGTCTATTGATTCCAAAATTAAATGTTAAAAGCAAACAACATTTTGAAGTACTTTTGAACAAAAATGATGTGTACTCAGACTGGTCTGGAGTGGTAAGTGGGGTACCCCAAGGTTCTTTCTTGGGACAAGTTCTATTCAGTTTATTCATAAATGATATAAAAGAGGGGATAAACAACTCAATCTAAGTTTTTGCAGACAATGCAAAAATAAATGGCAACAACTTCACATCAGAATGTAGAAAGTTTACAGAAAGACCTGAACAAAATAATGGAGAGGACAACCACATGGCAAATGAGAAATAACGACTTGGAGATGGTGCTCTGTGGGTCAAATCCAGAAAGTACGGTACATATAAAAACCATAAACTGAATTGCACTTTCAGTCAATCAGGCAACGACTGAAAAAGGGTTTATAAAACTGTAATAACTGGTGAAACATGGTAAAAGGGTATTTGCCACATTGAACCTAATGGAAGCCCAGTTGGAGAAGGTTGCTGCCCTTTGCCAGCAGAATGAGTTGAAGCTAGACCTGTATCCAGAGATGGTAAATCATGGAGAGCAGGGATAATACCGCCAACAGCTAGGTGTTCCTGGGTTCGGTTACAGGAGGAAGGTGACATCCCCATGCAGATGGTATGGACACAGACACAGACTCAGGGGGTCCTGGTAGATGACAGACTGAGCAATAGAATGCAATGTCAAGTTGCAACTACCAAGGCCGGCAGAATTTTAGCATGCATAAAAAGGGTGATATACTCCAGGGATAAAACAATAATGCCACTATATAAAACTTTGGTTAGGCCACATCTCAAGTAGTCCTTCCATTTCTGCTCACCAGTCCTCAAAAGGGATGTGCTGGAACTGGAGAGGGTCCAAAGAAGGTCAACTAAATTAATAACGGGCCTGGACGACCTCAATTACGAGGAACGACAACAAGCACTAAATTAATTCTCGCTGGAAAAACGACGCTTCAGAGGGGACATGATATCGACTTACAAATATCTCATTGGTGATCCCAGCATAGGAAAAAAATGATTTAGTCTCAGGGAGTGTAAGAGGACATGGGACCACACAAATAAATTTGGTGGAGAAGCGGTTTAACCTTAAACTGTGCAGGTTTTTTTTCACTGTCAGGGAAATAAGGCTGTGGAACTCTCTTCCACAATTGGGGGTGGCAGCGGGGAGAATGGATATTTTTTAAAACACTCTTGGATGTATGGGAAATAATCATAGACACTGACACACGTAGACTTACACAGGTTAAACTGGATGGACAATTACCTTCATTTAACCTTACCTACTATGTAACTACCGTATTTATCGGCATATAACATTCACAGGCGTATAACACACACCCTAACTTTAAGAGGGAAGTTCCAGGAAAAAAACTTCCTACAGGCCCCTGCGTATAACACGCATGCACAGTTTACCCAGTTTAAAATTCAGGGTAAAAAGTGAGTGTTATATGCCAATAAATACAGTATGTAACTATGTAACTACAGTATATAACAACATCTGCCAAGTAATTAAATGTACTGAGAATTTATGTATGAATATTCAAATGAATGTCTATTCAAAAATATACTAGTGTATGGCCAGCTTCAGCTGGTAGTTTGTTATCCTTATATAATTAGAGGTTGAGGGGTATAAACAACACACATACATAGTGATAAATGATGTTGGGAAGAATGTTGACACTGTACTTTATTTTACTAGTAAAACAGCCTTCATCATGTGTTGGAAGGGTCAAGCTTAAACCTTTCAGGTTCTAGAAACTGTAAATCTAGCCAAAACATTTTTTGTTATATTTGGATAGAATAAGCAACGATTAGAACCTCTGTTGTGTTATTGCTATCCAAGGCTGCATTAGCGAGATCTCTTTTTGCTTCCTATCCGGGTGAAAACCAGACAGGAAAATTCTGCTACAGTGACACAAACAGTAAAATAAAGTCGTTATCAAATTTTCTAAAAACATACATACAGTGGAACCTTGGATTATGAGTAACGCGGTTAACGAGCGTTTCGCAATACAAGCACTGTATTAAAAAAAAATCCTAACTCGGTTTGCCAGTGTTGTCTCACAAATCAAGCAGGATTCAGGTCAAAGCGATGTGCAGTACCACGTTTAGCCTGAGGTGGGGGGCGTCAGAGCTGAGCATAGCCTAAAATGCACAGAAAGGCCCGAGGACAGTTCGGCTGACCTCAAAAAACCTTGGGAACGGAGTCTTTCAGCCGAGGTGTCCTCTGGCCTTTCCGGCCATTTCCAAGGCTCTCCGGCGCCCCCCACCTCTGGTCGCATGCAGTATTGCATGCCATTGTAGTCAATGCGGAGCAAATTATTTTAGTTTCCAATGACTTCAATGGGGAAACTCACTTTGATGTGCCAGTACTTGGGAGTATGAGCATTCTCCTGGAACGGATTATGCTCATAATCCGAGGTTCCACTGTATTCTTGTTAAAAGGGAACCAAATTTGAAAAAAAAAATTGTGTTGTAAGACACTTTTATATGTATTTTCTACCAAAAACTCCTTTCCCTATCTCTTATAATTTTTTGTGGGTACATTGCCTGCATTGGCTGAAGGAAGAATATATTGGTCCAAGAAGAAGTGGCAGAGAAAATGATGGTGGAGAATAGTAGTCTGGGAGGTAGAGCTGCAATAATGTGCGTACTTGAATATGATGGCAAGAGATATTAACCACTTAAGCCCCAGGCCAATATGCTGCTAAATGCCCAGAGGCGTTTTTACAATTCGGCACTGCGTCGCTTTAACAGACAATTGCGCGGTCGTGCGACGTGGCAAACAAAATTCACATCCTTTTCTTCCCACAAATAGAGCTTTCTTTTGATGGCATTTGATTGCCTCTGCGATTTTTATTTTTTGCGCTATAAACAAAAATAGAGCGACATTTTTGAAAAAAACAACAATATTTTTTACTTTTTGTTATAAGAAAAATTAAATAAACAAAATTTTAGTCAAACATTTAGGCCAAAATGTATTCAGCCACATGTCTTTAGTAAAAAAAAAATCGCAATAAAAAAAAAATTAGCTACCTAGCAACAACAGTGAGGCGGCGTACACACGGCCGAGGTTCTCGCTGAAAACCAGCGAGAACCTCGCTGGAATGTGCATTCCAGCGAGGACCTCGGCCGTGTGTACGGTCTCGGCGAGCTTCCCGTCGGGAAGCCCGTCGAGCCGAAATAGAGAGCACGCTCTCTATTTCCTCGACGGCCCGCCTGGAAGAATGGCTGGTTGCCATTCCCGACGGGCGGGTCGCCGATTTCGACGGCCGGCAGGGAACCTCGATGGGCGGAACGATGTGTTCTGCCCGTCGAGATTCCCTGCCGTGTGTACGCGGCCTTTGACACTAATACAGCGATCAGAAAAATGATCGCTTAGTGACACTGGCAATAGGGAGTGAAAGGGTTAACTAGGGCGGTGATCAAGGGGTTAAAACTTTATATGGGGGGTACGGGGGCTACCCTGAACCTAACACTAACTGCCTGTCACACTGTCTGTCACACTGACACTAAATGCAGTGATCATACATATATGATCACTGCATTCATTGACAGTGTGACAGGGGGTGGGGTGATCACAAGGGGTTAAATGTGCCTGCGTGTACTGGTGTCAGTGTAGTGTTGGTGCAGACTTACTGTGCCTTTTCTCTCATCTCGGCGGTTTGAAAATACCGCCGAGATGAGCGCTGCATCACTTCCTCTGCCTGTGTTTACATTTTACAGGCAAAGGAAGTGACGCGGTGGCGGCGCACAGGATTGGCTGGAGCGATCACGAGGGGGCGGACAGAAACGAACCGCCGCTCCCTCTAGTCGGCTCGCTCCCGGAGGTAAGCCGCCCGCCGCACGCAGCTGAGGGGGTCCCGATCGGACCCCCGAACCGCTAGGAGGCAGGGACGTAAATTTATGTCCATCTGCCTGTCCGTGCCCTTCTGTAGACGTAAATAGGTGTGCGACGGGCGTTAAGTGGTTAAAGTGTTACTAATTTTACTGTGCCTCTTCTCTCATCTCGGCGGTTCACTATATCCAGGGCCGGACTTACCATTGGGCTTGACTGGGCCCCGCCCAATAGGGGGCCCTGGATGGCAACCCTCTAAAAAAAAATATATATTTTTATAAAAGAAATATGTTTATATATATATTTATATATATATATATATATATATATATATATTTTATTATTATTAAAGGGCCCGGAGGCCCCCAGGGCCCCCGGACAGCAACCCCCACTTTTTTTATAATTTTTTTATTAATGAAATATGTATTTTTTTATATAATTATTATTATTATTATTATTATTAAAGGGCTCAGAGGTCTCCAGGGCCCCCAGATGGCAACCTCTAAAAAAAAATACATTTTTTTTAATATATATATATTTTTTATTAAAGGGCTCAGAGGTCCCCATGTGGCAACCCCCCCTTTTTTTATTTATTTTTTATAAATGTTTTTTATTTATGTTTATATATATATATATTTATATTTTTATTATATATTTATTATTAAAGGGCCCACAGGGCCCCCGGACAGCAACCTCCACTTTTTTTATATTTTTTTTTATTAATGAAATATGTTTTTTTTTTATATATTTTTATTTATATATATATATATATATATAATTATTATTATTATTAAAGGGCTCAGAGGTCTCCAGGGCCCCCGGATGGCAACCTCTAAAAAAAATTACATTTTTTTTATATATATATATTTTTTATTAAAAGGCCCAGAGGTCCCCAGGGCCCCGGATGGCAACCTCCCTTTTTTATGTATTTTTTATAAATGTTTATTTTAATTTTTTAGGAGGGGTCACAACACGTTTCAGAGCGTGCGCTGGTCTGAAGATAGACCTGCACTCCTCCCGGCCACCGTCCTTCTGACGTCACAGACCAGGAAACGAGCAGTCGGCCTAACAGTTCTCACAAGATCGTAGAAGTCGGCTCCCCCCGGCTCCGAGCGGATGATCCATTCAGGTTTAAGGCGTACCTCGATTCCGGCTCCATCTGACCCCTTTTACCAGCATCCCAGGCTTCACCACTGCTACATTGGATGTAAGTGCTGGATACTTGCTCTTGTAATTATTAAAATTCAGATTACTTAGAGGCGCTTTCGTGTTTCTTTTTATTTAGGTTCCACAGTATGTATAACAAGCATGATTTACTAAATATACAAACTGATTTTACTGCTGTGGGTTTAGTAACACTTTAAGCCATGGCCAGTTCTAGTTTAGTTTTTGCTTAGTGTATTTATTACCTCTTACATAGATTACTGTACTCCACCTGAATCGTCCTTTCTCTCCAGGAGGATGGCACCATCTGTATTCATGCATCATCTAGGAAAAGCCACTTGGACTGCTTTTAATGATGAAAGGTACTGCGTTTATTAAATGATAAAAAAGATTGTGGCTAGTCAAGAATATATTCATGCAGACAAGTTACATGCTTTAGGATATAGCTTGGACTTTGGGCAAAGGAATATGTCAAAATATAAACCTTGCACTGTTTACTCAGCCAACAAGTCCCAATACACACATTAATGAGTTGACTTTTACTGTTACAATGGGTTAAACTAAACCTGTACTTTACCCGGGCCCTGCAACCGCCATATTTCTTAGATTACTGATTTGCTTTAAGTAGGTTTGTATCAAGTGCATAATTCAGTTGAATTTAATCGAATCATTCTTATTATAATGCAGTAATATTACAAATTGTGTTATTTGTAATAATATCTTACAGAAATGTAAATCTAGCTCTGTAAATGACTGTTAATCTTCTGGTTCAGGCCAGATTTACGCTTTAGAACAACACTTTTGCTTAGCAAGGAACTTGAGCGATTTACAGCAAAACATAATAACCAAGCCAGCAATTTGAGAGATGAAACAGTCCGTGTTTGTTTGGAATGCTGAAATTCCCCAGAGCATGTAAATCTCTGCACAAACATGATTCTCTCTCCAAGGAAAGGCTGGCAAAGCTGCTAAATGAAATGCCACAGCTGTTTTATGTAGAGAATCCGCTATCTGACTCTTTCATGGTCAAGAGGACTTTAGTAGCCCTAGGCACACCAAACTTTCCCGCTTCTTATTTTATGCTATGTGTGTGCGTCAACAATACTGCAACAACCTTCACTTTTGTTATAGGTGATATCCCCGGGATTTTTTGTTTCTTGCTTCTTAGTTTATAGGTTTTCCAGCTGCTTTATTTTAAAGTTCAGATGCCCCATCTTCTAAATACTGCAATGTAAATCAAGGAGGGGAACCTTTGTAATTATTTTATCTTTTATTGTTTGTTTTTTTCAAGTTTACCTATTCAAACATTTGTGATGTTGCTTTGGAACTGTTGTTGTGACCAGACCATCAGACTATGCTTGTAGTGATGTTCCACCATGAAGTATAGGCATAAAAAACTTGCAATAAACATACTGCAAGAAACATAGTTTCCTTGTTTCACACTCCAAGAAAAGACACGGTTTGTGGTAGGAAGGCCACAGCTTAATTCAGACTTAAAGGGGTTGTAAAGACAAAAATATTTTCCTGTTAAATTAAAGTCTGACAGTAGCTGATAAAGTAAAAAGTAATGTTTTGCATTATAACTAGTTTGATACCTGTTGAAATCGAGCTGTTTTATTCACCTCCAGCACGCCTGAATTGTTGTTCTCACTGACTTCCTGGTTTGCGGTGCGTGTTCATTCTTGCTACATCACTGCCTAATGGGAACTACAGTTCCCATTAGGCTTAGCCTCCTTGCCTGTGAGGGATACGAGAGCATCTTAATTCAGGGTTGTAGTCATAAGGAGGGGGTGAGCACATACTGCTTTCCACCATGCCAAACAGCTCAGGTGCTGGTGGAAAGCAAGAAGAGGAGAGACAGGAAATGGCATTTTCAAACCTGGATTACTGTAGTTTGGAGGTCAAAAGGAAAAACGAGGTAAGTGATATTTAAATGCTCTAGCTTATAGCAATCAATTGCTCTAATAAAAAACAAACCTTTAGTGTTCCTTTAAGCCTTGTACACACTACCGGTTTTCCCAGCAGGAAAGCTGCCAGGAGAGCATTTGGCCGTGAATCCCGGCCATGTGTATGCTCCCTAGCAGTTTTCCCATCAGGAAAACAGCAGAGAATCCCTTCAGGAAAAGAGAGAACCCTGCTCTTTATTTTCCCGTCGGGTTTCCTGCCAAGAAAACCGGTCGTCTGTATGCTTATCTGTCCCAGGTAAACCCGCGCATGCTCGATAAGAGTTTGACACATGCGCAGTAGCATACGAGTTTAGTGTGGGGTGTAGCAAGATGGCGGCAATGGCATCAAATGTAACAAGTGCCAGTTTGTCGTAGTCGATGACGTAACCGCGTTCTTGCCAGTCAAAAGAATGGCGGTACCTTTGAATGGTCGTCTGTATGCAAACAAGCTTGCCAGGAATCCTGTCAGGAAAACCAACGTTTTTTTCCTGACGGGATTCCTGGCAGTGAGTACAGGGCCACACAAAATACTTTTTTCTAGAAGTAATGGCACAAAAACTGAAAACTTGCAGGTGACAACAATACAGGTCAGTCCCTAATGGTGGGTGGAATGGGGTAAGATGGGGGAGGGCTAGTGGTAAGATGATAAGAAGGTTACCCTTGTGCAAACAATTATTGCAAATTATATTATTTGTACTACAAAAAAATGCAAAATAAATTTAAGTGTTTGTTCACCAATGCCAGAAGCCTGCCAAGCAAAATAGGTAAGTTGGAAGCTTTGGTGCATGAAAAGAATTACAATTAAATTGGTATTGCTGAATCTTGGCTTCATTCTTCACATCATTGGGCTATTAAAGTAGTTGTAAACCTAAAAAAAGAGCTCCTGTTCCCTTATAGCAGATTAAACAGCTTGCTGTCTAATATGCCCCTTTCTAAGCTTCAAAAACCTGGTTGATCCTGCCTGTTCCTGTGTCCCCCTCTGTATGATGACCACGGTAATCATGGCTGCTGATCCCTGATCACAGTGGTCAGTTTACATGCCTTTGTCAGCTCCCTGCTCTTCTCCCTCCCTGTCAGATTCTGTCTGCATGTCTGTCCACCTCTCAGCCCTCACTCCTGCCGCTATTAGTAGCTGGCACTAAAAGTAAAGAACAATTACAGCCAGCTCCTCTGTTATAGTAATCTCTCCTACAGTGTGTAAATGTTTTTGTAAAACAAAGCCTACAAATACCTTATTTTTGATCTCTTCTGGCCAGTCACAGTGGTTATGTGGCCTTCCCAGCTAACGTTGGAGGGGGAACTCATTAGATTAACAACATTAGGATGGGAAAATCTTCAGAAGACTGTAACTCTTCGGTGATCTAATTATAGCTTTCAATGGATGAACAATGAAGATGGAGTGAGGGGATCAGGCTATAATGCTGTGAACTTGGAAGATGCTTTTATTATCTACTACATCCCCACAGGGAGAACTTTGTACATTAACAAGTATATTAATGATTGTTATTGGTTCATTAGATGATCAGAGAAAATGAACGCATGCCATGGGGGATTATGGCATACATATCACTCAGGGCCCACAAGTCTGACACAGACCTGAATCCTTGTTTAATAGGACAAGGCCCTCCTCTTTACACACAAGCTTAAAGTGATTGTAAACCCTTATTTTTTTATAACAAATATCTTACCAGCTTTGTGCAATGGTTTTTTACAGAACAGCCTTAATTCTCCTCTTCTCATGTCCCCTGTCAGTGCTCCTCGCTCCCCCCACCTTCTGAATGCCCACCATATAAAGCTGCTTGGGTATACTCACTACCGAGCCAGCTCTGTGTGTTAGCAGACACATAGAGCTCTGCCTAGCTTTCCCACCCACTTCCTTCTCACTGGCTGTGATTGGCAGCAGTGGGAGCCAACGGGCCTCTCTTAGCACATGAGGAAAGAGAAAGAGCCGAAAGAACCGCTGCTCTCTTGCACATTGCTGGATTGAGAAGAGGCTCAGGTAAGTATAGGGGGCCGCACTGCCTTTAGAGCAACTTTAACATTCCTAAGCCCTTCACTCAGTAAATAGCCCATGCCTGAACTCTGCACTCTGTACATAACACACCTCTGAACTCTGCGCTCTGTGCATAGGCCACTCCTGAATCCTGCACTCAGTACGTAGCGCACTCCTGAAACTTGTACTCGACACATATCACTCCCCTGAATTCTACATTATGTACGTAGCGCACCCCTGAACTCTGCACTGCACACATAATGCAGTGGTATTTATTGTCCCTTTAAGAACCTCCCACTGTTGGTGCAATTGGGACACGTCCACTATCCCATGCGGTTCACCTTGGTGGGTGTGGTTGAGTTCCTGTGCCTATTCTTTGAGAAAAAAAAAGCCCTGGATAAATCTATATAATCTTACAGATATAACCGGCCCTTTGTGGGCAACCATAATGCTCATGCTGCCCCAGATGAAATTGAGTTTGACACCCCTGGTATAAGGGATATGGATGAGAAACAGCGATGAGGAAGCCCCTGTGTATACACACCAGCAGATGATTTAGCCCTCAGCATTCTACCCAGAAATCAACTATACCATTTTGGTGGAATGATGCACTTGATTATTGCTTTTCAGAGCAAAGTTAAACGAGTTAATTGGAAGTAAATCTAGAGAGCTCAATCTGTTTGCATTTCTGTCTAGAGGGAAATGTTATAGGGTGAACATCCCATTATCTCCTTAGCGCTGAGGCAGCAATTTCTATTTGACAAAATGAGCTGTAGCTTCTGCATTCTGCATAGACAGGAGCTATTAGAAGAAAATAACCATTAGAATGGTGCAGCTTACTTACTAAGAACAAAAACTCCTTCAGGGGGGAAATTCTCAAGGGAATGTATACTCCACACAAACTCCCATGTGCTAAGTATAAATCATATAGGCCAGGTATTTGCAACTACGCAATGAACTGAAAGTGCCATACCTTATTACAGCAATGAAAGTTGTCATCCCCAACACCACATTGCTGATCACAGCACTGCAAAATGGGGCTTACCTAAGGAGGACCTTAAAGTTACTTTACAAGTCTCCTGATATGGCACAACAGTATCATTTGTCAAAAAAGTTCTACCTTTAATCATTAAACAGGTGTTCTTGAGCTCCAGGTAAGCGACGTTGCCTATACTGAGATAACATAAGTCTATTGCAGACAGGAGGAAGCATTTCATCAGTTCCCCATCCCTTTGTGATCATATTGCAACATTGTAATTTTTGTAAACGGGGTATTGGGGGGGTCAGTTCTATTGTTAGAGTATCTTTACAGCGGCGTAGCGTATCTCATTTACACTACACCGCCGTAACTTAGAGCGGCAGGTACGGTATTCAGAAAGAACTTGTGCCCTAAGTTACGGCGGCGTAGTGTAAATGTGCCAGCGTAACCGTGCGTAATTCAAAGTAGGCTGGTAGTGGGCATGTTGTATGTTAATGAATCGTGACCCCACGTAAATGATGCGCCGAACGAACGGCGCAAATAGTCGCAAATAGTCAATGCTTTCGTGAACGTGAATGTAACCTACGCCCAGCCCCATTCTAAATCGGCTTACGTAAACAACGTAAACTACGTGAAATTCCAACGTCCATACTTAACATTGGCTGTGCCATCTTTTTGGTGGTTTATCTTTACACCTGAAAAACGCCTTATGTAAACGGCGTAGCTTATTGCGATGGGCGTACGTACGTTTGTGAATCGGCGTATCTGGCTCATTTGCATATTTAACATGGGAACGCCGAATGCATCCAGCGTAACTATGCGCCCATGATACGCCAAGTATAGGCAAGTTACGTCGAATGGCTGAAGCCATGTTTTTCGGCGTATCTTGCTTTCTGAATTGGCGTAAAGATGCGACTGCGCACATTTGTACTTACGTCGGCGTATCTCGAGAAACGCCAGCGTAAACCTTTCTGAATCTAGCCCTTAATGTTCTTTACCTAAATGCATTTCCGGCATATTAAAATAAAATAAAAAGCCAGTAGTTGTTGTGCCCCTCCCTCTCCCTAAATACTTACCTTGCTCCTCCTCCGATCCAGTGTTGTCCCATCTTCAGCAGTGCTGCTCTTCCTGTTCCTGGATACAAGATACTCTGAGAGCATTGGGAGGAAGGGAGAGGGTGTTTGGATTTCGCATGTTATGACAACAAGCTCTAGGGCAGTGGTTCTCAACCTGGGGGTCGGGACCCCCTTGGGGGTCGAATGACAATTTGCCAGGGGTCCCAGAATCCTGGGCTGTTCTTGAAGCCTGCTCTCCTCTCCCTAGCCTTTTTTGCGGCTGCCCAGCTAGGCTGTTCCTGGAGCCCGTGGCCACCCACTTAGAATCTTCGCAGCTACCCATTCAGTTCACAGCATGGCTGAGGGGCAGAGACTGGAGGTCAGCTGACTGGTGAGAAATGTAAAGTGGGAGGGGCTGGATGAGACCCTATCTCCGGATTTTGGCATAGGTGTCACTGCTGAGGGACACTACAAAGTCGGAGACACAGTGAGTAACACTACCTGTGATTAGATTAGCCATTAAAAGCCCCCACTACAGTTCTAAGATTAGCAGATGACCTTGATCAAGAGCACCAAAATTGGCTGATCAGAACCCCCCTGCACTACCACTGATCCCACCCCCCACCTGCACTGTCACTGATTCTACCCCCCCCCCCCCCACCAAGGAGTAAGAGAAGGAATAAAAAATAAAGAATACATGAAAAGAGGGGGAGGGACAAAGATAAAGGTGGAGAAAGAATAAGAGAAAGAACAAGAAAGATGGCGAGAGAGAGGGATGGGGGGGGGGAACAAGAAATTAGGATAGAGAGATAAAAGGGGAAAAAAGGAGAACAAAGAGGAGAGTGGTACATCCTAAAATGTACCATAAGGGGCTTTAATACTGTACGAGTTGGAAGGGACTTAGGGATTGCTAAATGTCCGTGGGTTAGGGGGCGCAAATTACTTGTCTTGGCTTAGGTGCTGACCACCCATGCTACGATGTTTTTTTACTGTTGGGGGTCCCCACAACTTGGGAGATTTTATCGAGGGCTCACGGTAATAGGGGGGTTGAGAACCACTGCTCTAGGGATTTGCAGTATTTACTCTGGCCACATATGTCACTACTCACACGCTGTTATGGCTCTGCCTCTGCTCCCCCTTCGACCTAAATTAATATATTTGGGGTTGTAAAGCTGGAAAAGGTATTTTCTGTAGTTTACTTGTGCTGACAGTTGTAGCATAATTATTCACTCTAATTCACCTTTGTGTGATCAGGCAGCTCTTCAAAACGAAACCATCAGGGGGTAGCTGTACACCCTGCTTTAAGGTATTTAAAGCCAATTCTGCCAACTCAATTTATCCACAAACACGTGGCTCCAACACATTTTCTGCTGAGTCATTATTGTGTGTGAAGGTTAATTGCCTATTTGGACAGCCAAGTAACAAATTAAAATGTTCACCCAGCAGAAAGCAGACTCACTGTGATAGCAGCATCATCCTTTTCTATTCAGTGATTTTCAGTGAATTTTGATTTTATTCCTATCCTTCTATATTAAAAATGAATGGACTGCTATTAATACTAATGACTCATTTGTATATAAATATATATATATATATATATATATATATATATAAAATATATATATATATATATATATATATATATATATATATATATATATATACACTGTATATATTGTAAACGTTGGGGGTAATTAACTCTTGTGGCAGATGCGTTTTTTGTGCAGTGAGTCAACATCAAACAGGCATATAATGTTAAGGGCCTGGTAGCCCACGTTTATTAAAGGAGAAAAAAAAGAAACAAAAGTCCATTCAGGAATCCCACACAGGGGTTTAAACGTTAGTTAGCGACAACTGAAAATAACAGCCCACCTGGCTACTCTTTAACAGCACTGCGGCTACAGGTACTGGTTCCTCAAACCATCACCTCCTCCAGACCCACAGTCCTGGATGCACAAGCTTTGGGCTTCTTAAACGCACACATCTTGAAGTCCCTTAATGCACACAGCTTTAGGCTTCTTGGGCGCACACAGCTTTGAAGTCCCTTAATGCACACAGCTTTAGGCTTCTTGGGCGCACACAGCTTTGAAGCCCTTCAACGCACACAGCGTTTGTCCTCACACAGAGACACTCACCAGCAGCCACTGCTCCAACTCCACCTTCCTCTTCATCTGCTCTCCCCAGCCCTTCCTTTAATGAGCTGTCTGCACCTGGGAAGGCAGCTTGCAGGCTATCTTAAAAACCTGGACACAGGTTGGAGATACTGTGTAGCAATAGGAAAAATATGAGAAAACTGCCAGCGCAGTTTTCTCTGTTTTTAAATTTACCCTCTGCAATCTGGCTATATGCAGACCGTGTGTCCATTTCATATCATTTTTATAGTGACAGAGCCACGCTCTGCCACAATATATATAAACACGCACACACAGTATCTCAGACAAGTGAATACACCCCTAACATGTTATTACATCTTTTTTGTGACAACACTGAAGAAATTACACTGTTCTACAATGTAAATTAGTACGTGTACAGCTTGTATGAGGCCTCGTACACACGACCGTTTTCCTCGACAGAATCCATCAAGAAACTTGGTGGCAGAGCTTTTTTACGGAGAAAAACGGTTGTGTGTATGCTTTTCATCGAGAAAACCGACATGGAACTCGACGAGAAAAAAATTCTCAAGTCTCAATTTCCTCATCGTGTTCCTCGTCGGGCTGGTTTTCGACGAGAAACACGTTCGTGTTTATGCATAGAAACCCGCGCATGGTCAGAATAAAGTATGAGACGGGAGCGCACCTTCGATAAAAGTAGCGTTTGTAAAGGAGATAGCACATTTGTCACGCTGTAACAGACTGAAAAGTGCAAATCGTCTCTTACCAAACTTTTACTAACATGAGATTAGCAAAAGCAGCCCCAAGGGTTGTGCCAGTGGAATCGAACTTCCCCTGCCGTTGTATATGTTAAACGTCACCGTGTTTGAGAACGAGGAGATTTGGTATTGACTGTGTGTACGCAAAGAAAGCTTGTCAAGTTTCTCAACAAGCCTAACAAGGAACTCGTCGAGGAAAACGATGTTTCATTTACGACGTGTTCCTCGGTCGTGTGTACGAGGCCTCACAGTGTAAATTTGCTGTCCCCTCAAAATAACCCAACACACAGCCAGTTTTCTTTGGGAAATAGACGTAGGAGTGCTGCCAGCATTGCTGTAGAGGTTGAAGGGGTGGGGGGTCAGCCTGTCAGTGCTCAGACCATATGCCACCCACTGCATCAAATTGGTCTGCATGGCTATCGTTACCAGAAGGAAGCCTCTTCTAAAAATGATGCACAACAAAGCCCGCAAACAGTTTGCTGAAGACAGAGTAAGGACATGGATTACTGGAACCATGTCCTGTGGTCTGATGAGACCAAGATAAACGTATTTGGTTCAGATGGTGTCACGCATGTGTGGCGGAAACCAGGTGAGGAGTACAAAGACAAGTGTGTCTTGCCCACAGTTAATCATGGTTGTGGAAGTGCATGAGTGCACTGGGTAGCTACAGTTCAATGATGGAACCATGAATGCCAACATGCCAACATGTACTGTGACATACCCAAAGCAGAGCATGATCCCCACACTTTGGAGGCTGGGCAGTATTCCAACATGATAACGACCCCAAACACATCTCCAAGATGACCACTGCCTTGCTAAAGAAGGTAAAGCTAATGGTGATGGACTGACCAAGCGTGTCTCCCGACCTAAACCCTATTGAGCTTCTATGGGGCATCCTCAAAAGGAAGGTAGAGGAGCAAAAGGTCTATAACATCCACCAACTCTGTAATGTCATCATGGAGGAGGGGAACAGGACCCCAGTGGCAATCTGTGAAGCTCTGGTAAACTCCATGCCCAAGAGGGCCAAGGCAGTGTTGAAAATAATGGTGGCCACACAAAATATTGAAACTTTGGGCCCAATTTTGACATATTCACTTAGGGATGAAACCTAAACAGAGTATAGTTTCATCACACTGCCCTCCAGACAGGTACTATAAGTATTAAGGCTAGGCTGCCATCAAGCAAATGTGCAGAGGTGCCATTTCAAGGGGCGCCAAACTGCAGCAGTGTGTTTTTGGAGAGTGAGGGACTCATGGAAACATGTCAGTGCTCAGTCACACCTGTAGGCATTAAACAAGCCTAAGTTTGTCAAGAATATTACAGTTGCAAGTTTCCATGCCCTTGACAGCATTGCTTCAAGATTGAGGCCTCTGTGCTGCAATCATCTCTGGGGCACCTGCCATGTACATGTCAACTATAAAACTGTTTTGTCTGAAACAGGAAAACCTGGACAATGCCTGACCAGCAACACACTTATAGCTAGCTGATACACTGCTTCAAAGTAGGTAAAAATTGTCCTTTCTCTAATGCCACATACACACGATCGGACATTCCGTCAACAAAACCGTGGATTTTATTCCAACAGAATGTTGGCTCAAACTTGTATTGCATACACACAGCCACACAAACGTCATGAACGCGGTCACGTATAACACTACGATGAGCAGAGAAAAATTAGGTTCAATGATTCCGAGCATGCATCAAATTGATTCCGAGCATGCATAGGATTTTTGCGCGTCGGAATTGCATACAGACGAATGGAATTTCCGGCAATAACTTTTGTTGTCGGAAAAATTGAGAACCAGCTCTCAAACATTTGTTTTTGGAAATTCCGACAGCAAATGTCCGATGGAGCATACACGAGGAGAAAGAGAGTCACCTCTCAAGGTAAATGATGGACTTCTTCACCGAATCTGAAGCCCTGGGTGCTGGCAATGCATACAGCAATGCAAATAAATGAGGATATCTGGACATCTATACTCCAAAAATATTGCTTTTTATTGTTAAAACAGGATCACAGGATACGTGCCACAGCAAACAGGATACAAGCTGTCGCGTTTCACACTTAAACGTAGTGCTTAATCATAGCTGTCCAGATATCCTCATTTATTTGCAGGACCATACACGCGGTCGGAATATCTGACCAAAAGCTTACATCGAACATTTGTTGTTGGAAATTCCATTCGTGTGTACGCGGCATTAAGGTCATACCCACAGCTCATGATTAAAATGTGAGGAAATCATCATTTTTTTGTTCAATAACTTGTTATTGATTTTCAAATTTTGATCAAACCACACCATTACATTAAAGTAATGTTTACAAAAAGGCCACTTTTTGCATCAAGAAAATATACAATAAAAAATGTCTACACACAAGTAGACCAGGGCTTAAATGGGTTGTAAAGGAAAAAATGTTTTTTCATAATAAGCATCCTTTACCTGCAGACATTCCTCTTTTCACTTCCTCATTGTTCATTTTTGCTCAGAAGTTGCTCTATTGCTTCTCTGTTCTGTTCACTTCCTGCTTGTCTGATTTTACCAACCACCGTGAAGGGAGGCTTTACTGCGGTGGTCAGTTACGTTTTCGGCCATCTCCTGAGAACTTTATCTGTGTGGCAGGACACTCTCTATGTGTTAGAGACTTCAAGGAGGTGTGAATTACTGGGCATGCTGCAATTCATACTGGGAAATGTAGTTCTTACATGAACAAGTGATGCAAACCAGGAAGTGAATGAGAGAACAGAAACTAGAATGCCGGAGGTGATATAGATGAAGGAATGTAATAGGTATTTACTCTTTTTTTAACAGAATCATTACACTATTCTGTCTGTCTACCTTGCAGACATTAATTTTAGGCAACACAATGTTTTCCTTTACAACAAGGAGAAAAGTGGAGCTTGGATTATAGCCCTTATTTCTGGATCTGACGAAAACCCTCTCACCCACAAGAGAAGGACAAATGAGTCCTTGAGGGAACTCTATTCAAAAAATAGAACCCACAGGACCCTGTGGTGAGAAAAAAAAAATGAAAAGCTGTAAGTACTCCTTATAAACCTCCACCGCTAACATTTACCATACATACCATGTATACATTCAGCTGGTTTAGGTTACTTAAAGCCAGCCTGCTTGGTGTTTAGGGTTGGAATATTTTGGGGGCAGTGACTGCACATTTCTATTTTATTTTTACATTTTATGTAAAAGGTAATCTAAGAAGGTATACTGGCTGATTTTTAGAGCTATAGCTAATTATTCTGTTCCAGGTCTAATCTGAGCTTGTGCATTCCAGTTTGTTCAGATAAATAGCATTAAACATATTTCTTGCATCATGAAACACAGACTAGGAAAGACATCAATCCTCCGTATATTGCATGATAGCTACTCTCATATTACTGTCACCAGCTCCCATAACATATCACATATAACAAATGACAGGAGTCACAGCTGATCACATCTCTGTGCCTTCCCATCTACCAGATAACACTACAATTAATTCCTCTTTTAATCTTTAATCTCCCAGCCTCAGCGAGGTCATTATAGCTTTCTCCTAAATGAGATCCTCCAGTAATAGTTTACCCAGCTCGTGGTGATAGTGTCTCTGCGTCTGCTGAAATACAGCATCTGACTTCCCATACAACTGCACAGTGGGAAACCAGACTCCAGTTCTGTCTGTTGCAGCATACACCAGATGCTGATGCAATAGATATAGTAAATTAACATACAAATCTTAGTTATTTGCTGGAAAAGGCAATCTGGTTCATTCAGTAAGGCATACAGCAGCCAGTATGTATGGCTGTATTTAGATTAAGACACCTGTGGGCTTTTGTCTTAGACAGGAGAAGCAGTACCTTAATACAACATTTACAGCCCTGTTTATATTGTCTTTAACTGGCCATCTCAGTGGTAGAACTGTATAGATGAGACAGTACAGAGTCAGTTGGGAAATAACAAACTGCAATTACTAGGTATAGTAAACCACTAATAAAGAACACTGTCCTCGCTAGAGCAATGCGGCTAACGCCATACTGCTGGGACCACCCCAATCTCCTACCAGCTCGGTCAAGAATAGAATGCAGTGAAGATGCAGCATACACTGCAGAAGAAGTGGTTGCCATGGGTGCTTCAGCAAGAGGGGGTACAAAATGGTCAGAGCCTGCAAACTGTGCTGGGGTAAGGAAGTGGGGGGTGGGGGACACTTTGGCCTTTTTACCTTAAGGCTTTGTCTGATGTGCAATTAAACCTTTAGAGCATTTAGTCATTCCTCTGTAGTTAGCAACCCCAGTTATTACAAGCAGCCTTTACATTTCCTGAACTTGCATTTACAGTGTATGGCCATCAAAGCAACAACCATCAACAATTCTCTCTGGATTTTTTGTAAATGATACGGTCCAGTGATAGCCCTGCATATACAACATGCTTACTGGCTCAGTATGACAATTCAATTAAAGCCTTACTACATTAAGCACAGACAGAAAACAATTCAATCATAAAAATAGTCATGGAATGGTGCTGGAAGACAAGTTTCATTGCTTCAGTGCTGCTCATGTAACTGCCCCTATCCTAACCCAAGACACAAGCTAGTTGCCTAAAATACATTTGTGGCTGGGCTATAGGCATTCAATTATTCACCTTTTACCCAATAATTAAAATGTGCCTCTACTGTATTATTCAACGCCACAGGCCCCATAAGAAATACTGCCTAAAACTATGCAGAACCACTGCATTAACAAAGAAACATATATTTCTATGCCTCAGCTTATTTACCTAGGCACTGGTGACACAGCCAGTGCCTCTGAGATTACTCATAGAGGTGTTTCTGCACACTGTGCATGTGTGAGAACTGGTGTGGATGTGATTAGTGGGTTGGGTTTGAGAAGCTGGCTGTCAACATGTAAATGGAGGTGGTTAGGGGGGCTGCTGGAGTGTTGTGCAGTTGTAGCACTGAATATTACATAATTGAATAGGATGCCCACACCATACTTTATTGGGACACAAGACTGAGGTAAATAAGTGTAGGATATATGCTTTAAAAAGCAGTAAACTACTATAATAACAAGCTCTTACTGACCCGTGGAGCTGCAGGCACTATGGAGCACTTGTCTTTAAAGTTTACAGCGAAACCTCCAAAGTCAGCTAACCCTACTCCAATATCCCAGCAGTGACTCAGCAACTTAGCTCCCCCTGTTACCTTCTCTGATCCTTCAAGCAGTGACTCGGCATCTCAGCTTATGATGTGCCCCCCATCCTCAGTAGTGAGTCAGCCTTCCAACCTCTAATGAAAGAGGAAGCAAGATGAGCTGCTCAGAATACAAATTGGTTTGGAGCCTCTGCACTGAAGTTGCTGGGTACATTTCTTCACTGTGCCTGCAACCACAGTGATCAAAGCTTGTTTGCTGCTGGAATATGTAAATTGACTGGTCATAAGTGCACCTTAAAGCTAACCTGTATGAAAGTAAAACAACTATTGTAAGCTTGACATCACAATGCAAGCACCATAGTCCCAAAATGTACTCTGCATTTCCTGGAAAGGGGAATACCAATACATTCCCCTTGACTTCCGAATCTTAGATGCTGTGTACTTGAGTGGTGATTGCAAGGCCTCAGTGCTGTCACATACTTGAGGAAAGGGGTTTCTTGTGTCAATTTAGAGTGAGAGTTGTTACATAAGAATTAGGGTGGAGGTTGAGATAGTGGATTGCAACGTCAGGCTTCCTTTTGCTTATTTTCTTCATGACGGCTCACTTAAACACACAACAAGGATATAATTCCTGATTAGTAACTCATTGTCACAAGCAGGAAGGTCCAGTAGGAAAGCTAATAGGATTTGATGTTTCAGTCTCTATGGTAAGTCAGAATTCTTGATGTTGTTACAAAGGGGGGGGGTAGGTAGGTTATCGGGTCCCCATTCTTTGGCAATTCGTTGATGAATGCACAGGACTAGCAAAACACTGCTGGTCAGGGTTAGGGTTTTGAAAAACGATCTATGAATGGAAAAGGCAGACTTTTCATTAATCTGCCTGTCCTCCATTTATAGATAATTTTTCATGCATATAAGCTATAGTCCAGCTTTTACAAATGAAGTAGGGGTGCAGAAAGGACAAGCATTATCTACAGTCTTGACGAATGCATATGGCCCCTCAGCTTGTATTAACCCCCTCAGCACCAGAAGATTATGGCTTCAGGGGTAGGGGGGATCAGAGGACAGAGGATTTCCACTAAAACCACAGGCAACAGCACAACTAACACTTCACATTGAATGTAAGTATCATCCTTTGTGATTTTTTTTTTTTACTAAACTAATGCTTTGAAGTTCTGCATATCTCCGTCATCTGTCAGCAGCACATAGTGAAGAAGAGAAAGCGTGTGATATCATCAAATGAATACCCTGCTGGCAGAGCAAAATACATTGATGTTCTCCTGGGTTCTGTACAGATGCCACACTTATTGACGAAGAGTTACTTGTTGAAAATTGTCCTTTAAAACGTACCTAAATAAAAAAATGACTATAGATCTATAGCTTCTCTATGCTGCTCCCAATTACAAAAAAAGCAGCTATTCCCTACTAATATTTATCTATCTCCTGGAGTGCTTAGGATTTATTCTAACTGAGCACTAGGCAGCCAACTTGTGTCCTGGGTAAATTAGATAGCAATGTTATATTATAATATTTATTCATGTTCTATGCTGGACTAATATTGCAGTGTTAAGTGCAGTTATCCTTTAAATTTACCTAAAGTAAAAATATGACTATAGGCCCAACGTTCTCTATGATTTTCCCATTTTAAAAATAGAAGTTTGTCCTTGCTAATGAAAATTTTAACACATCGACCCTTATGTGTAACTCTTTAAACTGCTTGTCAATATAAAACACTTAATAATAAAGAAAATTAAATAAGGCAGTGCTTTGAAATTACCGAATGTAACATAAATATGCTAAATGACAAATAAGTAAAAAAAAAAATATATGTGCAATTGATGAATATCTCAACGTGCAATGAACATGTATAACGTGCAAATGTCTATTAATAATGTGCAAAGTCAGCAAAATGTAAAGTGCTAAAGGAATAAAATGCGTTAAGAAAGTCTCTATGTTTCTTCAATGAATATTCTCCACATGTCACTCTGTGCCTAACACATATAATACAAGTGCTCTCGGTGTTCTCCCTAGTGTTGAAAAACACACACCAACGGTAAATGACCTTTTTAATTAAAAAAAGGTCTGAAAGTGCTTTGTTTTGGTATCACAAGCCATTATGGAAGTCCACTTGGAAGTGCAGTCGCTTTAGATCTGAGGGGAAGATCTGAAATGAGGGGAAGCTCTGCTGATTTTACCATACAATCATGTACAAGCAAAAATGCTGTTTTTTATTTTCCTTGCATGTCCTCCTCAGATCTACAGTGACTGAACTTCCAAGTGTACTTGTAGTGCAAAGTGGATTTGCCTTTAGTAAATAAACCCCAATGTGTGTGTTTTTAGGGCTCAATTTTGGTTTGTGCTTTGTGGGTACCCACTTTTTTTATTTTTATTAATTAAATTGTCATTGGTAATGCACTAGGTGTGCGCGCCTTCCATTTGATCTTTTTTGTACTCACCCTAATTCCGACCTATGTAGATACCTTCCTTTTATTATCCTGATGATCCATTCAGCTTCTGGGAGCAAGTGAAATCCCTATATACGTTATAGGTTATAGAAGTCGTAGGGCACACAGGGCTATGGCTCCCTGTGTGACAATGCTGACTGGCCCATACTGAAGTCACATGCTCCTGCATAACCATAGTATTTTCTTCCGTCCTCAATAGGACACAGGGCAAAATAGTTAGAAGTGAAAGGGGGGCAGAGAAAATGTAAGAGAATTAAAGCAACTCTGTTGCTTTTCCCTAATGGACAAAGAAAGCGCAGATTTGCTTTAATACCTATCATACATCATATACCATAAATATTAGCCTAACAATGCAAAAAGAGCATTAAACTACAGTATATAAACCCCTTTTGGTGTTTGCCATGCGGCCTTTGGACCTCAACAGTCAGCGTTGGTAGTGTTAATTTTGTAAAGGCAATGTACAGGCAGTGATCTGCAGCAATCTAAGAAAACATGCTCCCAAAGTCAAGACTCAGTTGAGGCTTGTAATATAAATCATCTGCCTTAACGTCATTAATCCCTTGCCTGCACTGACACCTTCACCTGGTTTTACTTGCGTTTAGGATCTTTGGCCATTTTCATTGGCCAATCGTGAATTAAATAAGTTTTGTTCATGCGCATGGGAGTTCATTAATTTCTCCACAAGGTTTGCTGAAAATGTACACTGAGCTGCACATGAGCAGTTCTGTGTACATTCTAAAGAGGATTTTAAACGGCAGTTCAATTTGTTTTATTGCAGAAGTGGCATAGCATGTCTATTCTGCAATAAAGAGCTTGTCTGTTTGTCTTTTTGTTCTGCTTTAAGTCACTAAAACTAGTTCTTACTGGTTGTTAAAATTTCCAGCACTTAGTTGATCATCATTGCTCTTTACAATGCGACAATGAATAAAACCAAATGTCCCATTGTACTTTTATTGAGTTCTGATGAGTGGTGGGAATTAGGCCTAGCTTTTACAATATTTCAACATGTCCCAAAGGCTCTGTGATCTCCTTCCTTGTTACTCTCAGGAACCCTCCTCATTAGACAGTCTTTTGCGAGTCTGCACTATTGCTCCAAGCTGCTTTGTCATCTTAGCTTTATAGAACAAGCGAGGTCAGTTCAGAAACACTGGAGGATATGTGCAGATGGAAAGATGTAGGTATTGGCGAATAATGCCGGTGAAGTACAGCTGAATTTCTTCTGAAGCCCGGTTTTCTATTAGAGGGAATCTTTACTCTGAGATTACAGTGATAACAAGTTTAATGCAGCCTCCACTGGCTGATATTGCATTATTTTAAAATCAAATACTTAGCTCTACTGAGCCAGCAATTGCTTTAACATGTGGTGGTATAGGAGCCTGGTACTATGTAATTGCTATAAAATGGCAAATAGCACTAAAGATTTTTTGGAAAACCAATCTAACCATTTTTTCTGCTGTTTTTAGTCACAGGAAATGCCCACTGTTATTTGTAGCAAAGCACAGTTAGGGTGAAGGCCCTTTCCAATGTGGTAAAGACACTTCTTTTTGAATGGATCGTGCTATCCAGCAGGGCATGGAAGGGAAGCCATTTTATTCAGCTATTTGAGATAGAATGCCATAATTGGTAATGTGTAGAGGCTAAGGCATGCCACATTTTGATTTACCCAGGGATGATTTTTTTTACAATTTATTTTTATTTAAAGCAAAACATCAGAAAAACATATTATACCAGTAAAGGTTAAAATAAAAAAAAGCAACTTCAATCCGGAGCTGTCAGTGGAGTGATTTATTTCTACCACTAGATGTCAGTTTTCTTAGTAGAAATATGGCCAGCGTCATTCAACCCACTTCATTACGTGAACATCATTTAGTGCAGGAGGAAGTACTGTCCACTGCTGCCACGAATAGGAGGGATCTGTCACTGGGAAGAGGGTCTCAAAGAGAGGATGGCAAGGGGTGTTTTTTCTTGCTTTTCTTTAACAATGTTCTGATTTAAAATAGAAGTATGGGGGGGTTATTCTTTTTTATTCATACTTACCTAGGTGGATGCAGCATCGGTCCGATGCTGCATCTGTCCCCCAACACCTCTACACTGAGCTTTGGCTGTACTTCTCCATTATTAAATAATTTACTGGTGGCATAAACGTTTATAGAAAATATAAGCACTAAAATCTGTTATAAGTGTTAACACGTTAATATCATTTCATTTTTTTATATTTTTAAATCTTCCATTTTCATTAACAAAATACCCAATGATCATACCATGAATGTCCTTGTTCAAGCATTTCCTGTTTTAAGATGTTCTGTCTTGGTTTCCCAGCCGTAGGCTGTTTCATTTGCTCCTTAAATCTTATACCCTTGGAGACCTTTGAGAGACCACCACCAAATCCCAACTGGGAAAATTGTTCTCTACATGCAAATAATACACTGAGGTTTCTGCTCTCACTTTCCCAAAGGCCCATTCATTTCTTAAAAGATGGCTCATGGATTACCCTGTCTCCAAAACCTTTGAGAACTGGTCATAGATATGGCTGAACATCTCTAAATACTCTTCGTTGCATGCATGTTGCTAACACATTGGTATCTGGCCCCATCTATGGTAGCTAATTTTTTCCAACTGCTTCAAATAAGTTATTTAGGAGTTGCATACTGGTTGGTGATGTTAGGCAAATTTGGTGGATATGCCCCTTCGTCATCACGTTCTGGTCTGAAATTCTTTGGGTCATACATATACTATTCCATGTAAGAATACAGCAAAACCCATGGATAGCTCTCCTACTTTATCAGATAGACTTTTTTTTAAATACTAGCACAAATTAGCCATGTTTACTTTTCTAGCTGAAATACAAACAATTCCTGTTTGCAATCCCTCCTGTTTCATAAAGTCAATACCCATTTTCAGGTTTTTGGATTTATGATTATGATTAAAAATACGTTTTCCAACATTCTACAATATACCCATGATACATTTCTTAAGATTGCGGTCCCCTGGGTTACATACAAACTCACGTCCATGGATCCAGGGTACAATGCTTTAACTACCCTTGGGGTTAACCTTGAGCTTTGTTTACAGCATCTCTACTTTTATTTTTGCATTTAACCTGGGAAAATGTTCAGCTCATTCCTACTGTATATTGTTTCAAAACTATTTGTACAATTAAATGTGAGGGAATGAATATGTATTATTGAAAAAAATTATAAAGAAATGTATAAAATAAAATAAAATAAAAAATCTTTGAAATTAAGAAAGCTTTTACTTCCCTATCTGGTGTACTGTGCTCTTTGATTCTTTTTACCATGGATATTTGTTCTTTAGAGAATCCCCACGAGGGGGACTGTGAAAGCAGCAGAGTACAAGCTGTCAAAATGCAGCACATGTTTTAGTAAGACTTCTCCCACCACACATACTGAAGTAGAATTGTCACCATTAGCTGTTATATAGGAGAGACCATCACCTATCAATGTAGTAGATTTACTGTTAGTAACAGTATTTAAGAAGCTGGTTAATTTATTTAGTCCACTAGTTAACCATGAGAGATAAAGAGCCACCTTCAAACTGCTGGTGTGCTTCTCTATTTCTCACCGAGATTGGTCTGCAGCAAGACCACATTTACTTTTAATCCCAATGTTGGGTTCCTGGGTAAAATCAAATCAAACATGAATGCCTGATTGAATATGTTCATAAGTTATGTACAAATGCATCAAATTAAAGATCCTGTACGATCAAACCGTGGCCCCTTGATAAAGAAGATATTCACGTTGACGAATATTTCTATTTTTATATAGTGTAAGGCCGTGTACACACGATCAGTCCTTCCGATGAGAATGGTCCGAAGCGGACTGATGGTCTGATGTGACTACACAGCATCGGTTAAAAAAACTATCGTGTTAGAACACGGTGATGTTTACGTGTTTTAACACAACGCCGTGCTGAAAAAATGAAGTTCAATGCTTCCAAGCAAGCGTTGACTTGATTCTGAGCATACGCGGCCTTTTAACCGATGCTTTTGCATACTAACGATCGGTTTTGACCCATCGGTCAGGCGTCCATAGGTAAAATTTTAAAGCAAGTTCTCTTTTTTTTGACCGAAGGATAACTGACCACACACGATCGGTTTGGACCGATGAAGCGGTCCTTCAGTCCGTTTTCATCGGTTTTGACCGATCGTGTGTACGCGGCCTAAGGTTCCAAGACAAAACTCAGAAATGAAGAAAGAATAAGCCCTAGACAACTTCCGCTGTGGGTTTGGTTGCATTTAAATGTTTGACCTTGGAACATTTAAAAGGGCCAGGTATCACAGTGAGCACCTAGCTCAATGTAATAAGCCATGGTTCAGGTGACTTGGTAAATTCCTATAAAAAGTGTGGCTTTCTAGGCATTCAGGGTAGTGCAGCTTCCCCTGATACCCTATCTTGCTGTGCTGTTGAAATTCAATGTGCCTTTGTAGGATTTATTTTTATTTTTTGTAGAGATAGCACAGTAAGGCTGAATGTCTTGTACAGTGCTTGATATTCTTCTGCAAGGGAGCACTTTATTTTATGGAGTTGAGAACAAAAGTGGTTAAGGAACACTTAAAATTACCTTTTTGTGTGTATTCAGTATGTGCTGAAAAGGTATATTTGGACAATCAAGATCTCTGGTTGTTTTGGTAAGATAGATAGATACATCAAATCAGAGTCTATTTTGCTCTCAGGAAGAGGGCTTGAGTGTTTTCTTGGCATGGGGAGGCACTGTCTTCTCTGAAGTAGTTAAGGTACTTTTGGATCTTGTCTTAGTGATGAAGACTAGATACCCAGTTGCAGTGTTCTGGAAAATGTACTAGGCAGGTGTAATATCACACCGAGCTACTCTAGCACTTAATTAGATCCCCCGTATGGCTGCAGCGGTAACTCAGATATGACCACTAGTTCACTCTCAGATTCACAGAAAGTTTAGGGTTAAATCATCATGCCCACTGAGTACAGGATCTGCGGTCTGCCAAAACCCTAGCCAATTAAGTCATAAGCCGGGGTTTAAAGAAATAAATTCAGACACGTAAAAAACAAGGAAGTCTCTGCCATGCACAGGTCAAGATAATGCAGGGTTAGACAGAGTTAATAAACGAAAATTACTATGGTGTAATGTTGCTGCACATTAACCTAGAACAACTTAAGAGATACTAGAATGGCACAGGATAGTATACTGAGGAGATATGGGCTGGAAATCATAAGGCTATACTTATGAATGGAAAGACCATCAGAAGAGAAATACTTGCGGTTAAGCAGTCATCTGTGGAAGTTCAGGGGGAAGAGGAGAAAGCAGTCTTCATCCAGGGGAGGTGCTTGAGGACTTGCAGCATGCGTTGATCCAGCCTTGGCTTGGTTGTAGGTATTCAGGGGGTAACGTCCGTCTGAGGACTCCTCTTGGGTGTTGCTGGGGTGCAGCAGGACGCTGGGTGTCTGTGCACAATAACAGAACACCCAGCCGTCATCTCCGGAGGTTTAAATACCCGGAACTCACGGGCAAAAGGAAAGTGTGCTCGGCGCACTTCCGCGTTCCAAGCTGGAACGCAAACTCCGCGCACCGGAAGTGACGCGGAGGTATGTGAGGACGGAGCGCAGCCGTTTGTTATGGAAACGGCTGCCCTAGAGGGGTGAAAATAGGGAATCTTATTACATACTCCCCTCCTCAGGGGAGCTCCTACAGAGCAGCCAACAGGACCGGGTCTGTTAGGATATCTAAGATGAAATTGTCTGATTAAACGTGGAGCATGTATATTGGAAGAGTTTTCCCAGGAGTCATCAGATTGATCATAGCCTTTCCAACGTATGAGGTATTGAAGGTTAGAAGCTCTTTTCCTAGAATCTAAAATTTTTTCAATCACGTATTCGGTCTCCCCGAGAACCTGTACAGGAGGTGGAGGAAGTGTCTTCCGGTTAGGAAAAGGGTTAGGAATGTAGGGTTTGATAAGTGACACATGGAAGGAAGGATGGATTTTCCAGTCCGGTGGTAATGTAAGTTTGACAGCATTAGGATTAATGATGTGAGATATTGGGAATGGTCCCGTGAATTGAGTTCCAAGTTTCCTGGAAGGAATTTTGAGATGGAGATTACGGGTGGAGAGCCAAACTAGATCCCCCACCTTGTATACTGGTGGTGTAGATCGGTGAGAGTCAAAATATTTCTTTTGTCTTGATTTCGCAAGCTTTAGGTTGGTGTGGAGGAGATCGAGTGTCTCTTTTATGGTAGAGAGATAGTCTGTAACTGCGGGTACACTATTCGGAAGGAATGTGGAAGGTAGGCTGTTGGGGTGAAATCCATAGTTAGCAAAAAATGGGGAAAAGCCGGAAGAAGCACTAGTGGAGTTATTGTAGGCATATTCAGCTAAAGAGAGTAATGGATTCCAGTCGTCTTGAAGATACGTACAATAACAGCGGAGGTATTGCTCCAGAATTTGGTTAACACGTTCTGTTTGCCCATTTGTCTGGGGATGGTAAGCCGTTGATAATCGATGGTCTATCTGTAGCGAGGCAATGAGGGCTCTCCAGAATTTGGAGATAAATTGAGATCCACGATCCGAGATGACATGGGAAGGTAAACCATGTAGTTTAAGTACAGTATCAATAAATGCCTTTGCTGTCTCTGAAGAGGTTGGTAATTTTTTTAATGGAGTAAAGTGGGCCATTTTTGTTAAGAGGTCTACCGTGACCATGATGGTATTAGTACCGTTTGACCTAGGGAGATATACAATGAAGTCAATGGAGACTACTTCCCAGGGTCTATTAGGAACTGGAAGAGGAATCAATAAGCCGGATGGTGGTCTCCTAGATAATTTGTTTCGAGCACAAGTGTCACATGAATTTACATACTGATGTACAAACTTTGAGAGAGAAGGCCACCAGTAATGTCTCTTGACAATATGAATAGTATTAGTAATTCCAGGATGGCCTGCCAAAGGGGAGTCATGAAGGAGTCTGAGCAAAGGAATCTGTAGATTGGGAGGTACATAGATCTTATTTTGATAGGTATAAATTCCATCTGGTTGTTTGATAAGTCCTGGTGGAAGGTTAGGAGTTTCTGAGGAAAGAGCCTGGGAAAGTAACTGTCTGAATGAAGTGGTATTGCCAATGAAGCGATGAGGAGGAATGATAGAAACGGGTGGGCTCTCGGTGAAAAGATCTTCATGCATTCGTGAAAGAGAGTCGGCTTTAATGTTTTGTGAGGCAGGTCGATAGGTGATAGAAAAGTCAAATCTGTCGAAGAAGAGAGACCATCTAACCTGACGAGCAGATAGAGTCTTACAGGATTTGAGATGCTGTAAGTTACGGTGGTCAGTAAGTATAATTATTGGATGGGTTGAGCCTTCAAGTAGATGTCTCCAGTTTTCTAAAGCATCCTTAATAGCTAAGAGTTCCTTTTCCCCAATGGGGTAATTCCTTTCAGCTTGAGATAATGTTCTGGAATAGAAAGCCACAGGATGCAAGGGCTCAGAGAGAGTTGGCTGTTGGGAAAGTACTGCTCCTAAGGCGTAATGGGAAGCATCAACTTCTAAAGTGTAATGGTACAAGGGATTAGGAAGTTGAAGTACAGGAGCTGAGGAGAAACAATGCTTCAAGGTGGAAAAAGAAGTTTGTGCTTCGGGAGTCCAAGTGAAAGATGTTTTTGAACTAGTAAGGGCATTCAATGGTTTAACTATCGCAGAGAAATCTTTAATAAACTTGCGATAGTAATTAGAGAAACCTAGGAAACGTTGAAGAGCTTTTCTTGAATTTGGAATTGGCCAAGAGATAATAGTGTCCACCTTGGAATGGTCCATCTGTATACCCTGAGGGGTGATCTGATAGCCCAAGAAGGTGATAGTGGTTTGACTGAAAAGGCATTTCTCCAACTTTGCGTATAAAGAATGAGTTCTGAGTCTGGCTAAAACCCAGCGGACATGTTTAATATGAAGCTCAAGGGAGTCTGAGTAAATTAGTATATCGTCCAGGTAAATTACCACGCAGATGTCGAGCAAATCTCTAAATATATCATTTATGAACCACTGGAAGGTGGCCGGTGCATTGCACAGGCCAAAAGGCATTACAGTGTATTCATATAAGCCGTACCTGGTCTTAAAGGCAGTCTTCCACTCATCACCAGGTCGAATCCTGATTAAATTGTACGCACCCCGGAGGTCCAATTTTGTAAAGATTGTTGAAGATTGGAGCCGCTCTAAAAGTTCTGGGATGAGTGGTAAAGGATAGCGATTTTTAACAGTAATATTGTTTAAGCTTCGATAATCGATGATGGGACGGAGAGAACCATCCTTGTTTTTGACAAAAAACATAGCGGAAGAGGCAGGTGAGGTGGAATGCCTAATGAAACCTTTTTTTAGATTCTCGTCTATGTACTCCTTTAGGTGAGAGAGTTCGGGTTGTGATAGTGGATAAATGTGAGCAGTTGGAATAGTACTATCCGGTACAAGATCAATTGGGCAGTCATAAATTCTGTGAGGGGGAAGTCTCTCTGAGTTACTCTTACTGAATACATCACTGAAGTCAAGGAGGTAATCCGGGAGGACTTTGTTTTGTTGTTGGAGACACATCAATGGGTAGGTGGGATAGCAATTGTGTTTACAATGTAAGGAATCCAAACTAAGAGACAAGTTGGCCCATAAGAAAGTTGGTTGATGCAATAACAACCATGGGAGACCAAGAACAACAGGGAACAGAGGGGAAGGAATGATATCAAAAACTAGGGTCTCTACATGGTTGTTGCCACAGGTAACCAGAATAGGGGTAGTTTGGGACAAGATGGGACCTGAAGTGGAGGTAGATCCATCTATGAAGGTGACAGAGAGGGGAAATTGCTTTGGCTCAGAGGGAATCTTGTTAGACTTTACAATCTCCAAATCAATAAAATTTCCACAGGCTCCTGTATCAACCATGGCATCAATGGTCGTTTTACTGTGTTCCCACTGTAAGACAAGAGTAATAAAAGTGAATTGGTTAGAAGGAGAATGAGGGTGTTTGGTATAGTAGATGTTGGAGATAGTACCTTCATTATTCCTCTTAAGAACGGGACAAGTGGATACTATATGATCTGGAGATGAGCAATAGAGACAGAGGTTCTGAGCTCTGCGACGTTGTTTTTCTGTGGGAGAAAGAGGCCCTTTAATAGTTCCGAGTTCCATAGGAACCGCTTTAGGTGAGGTATTAAATCTCTTGGGAGGTGAAACGGGAAAGGAGCTAGCACGTTCAGCCTTTCTTTCTCTTAGACGACGATCAATGGTGAGCGATAATTGCATTAAATCTTCCAGAGAAGAAGGGAGCTCTATGCGAGCAATCTCATCCTTCATGCCCTCAGAAAGGCCAATGCGGAATTGGTTACGTAAAGCAATATCAGTCCATTGAGTATCCCTGCACCAACACTTGAATTCTGATATGTATTCATCTACAGGTCTCTTCCCTTGCTTGAGGTTTCTAATAGTATTTTCTGCAGTGAGTTGTTTATTTGGGTCCTCGTATAAGAGGGACATTTCATCTAAGAAACTATTAAATGATCCTAGAAGGTCTCCATGCTCTTCAACATATGCGTCAGCCCAGACCCTGGGTTCTCCTTTGAGATAAGAAACCATAGTAAGAATCTTAACCCTATCTGAAAAATAGGTACGCGGGCGTAGTTCATACATAAGCCGACAGGAGCTGACGAACTGGCGAAAAAGTTTTCTGTTCCCAGTGAAGGGTTCCGGGGGACAAACCTTGGGTTCAGGCCTATCACGGTGTTGGGCAACAGCTTGATTCCGCATGACTTCATTTTCTAAGCGAAGTTCATTCATAGAGGCAGTAAGGGTCTCTACTCTCTGTGATAGGGCAACTAAATGATTAGCGAGATCTCCTGGATCCATCTGAAAAATATATCCCCCTTTTTTTTTGTAAGGTTCTGTTATTATGTAATATCACACCGAGCTACTCTAGCACTTAATTAGATCCCCCGTATGGCTGCAGCGGTAACTCAGATATGACCACTAGTTCACTCTCAGATTCACAGAAAGTTTAGGGTTAAATCATCATGCCCACTGAGTACAGGATCTGCGGTCTGCCAAAACCCTAGCCAATTAAGTCATAAGCCGGGGTTTAAAGAAATAAATTCAGACACGTAAAAAACAAGGAAGTCTCTGCCATGCACAGGTCAAGATAATGCAGGGTTAGACAGAGTTAATAAACGAAAATTACTATGGTGTAATGTTGCTGCACATTAACCTAGAACAACTTAAGAGATACTAGAATGGCACAGGATAGTATACTGAGGAGATATGGGCTGGAAATCATAAGGCTATACTTATGAATGGAAAGTCCATCAGAAGAGAAATACTTGCGGTTAAGCAGTCATCTGTGGAAGTTCAGGGGGAAGAGGAGAAAGCAGTCTTCATCCAGGGGAGGTGCTTGAGGACTTGCAGCATGCGTTGATCCAGCCTTGGCTTGGTTGTAGGTATTCAGGGGGTAACGTCCGTCTAAGGACTCCTCTTGGGTGTTGCTGGGGTGCAGCAGGACGCTGGGTGTCTGTGCACAATAACAGAACATCCAGCCGTCATCTCCGGAGGTTTAAATACCCGGAACTCGCGGGCAAAAGGAAAGTGTGCTCGGCGCACTTCCGCGTTCCAAGCTGGAACGCAAACTCCGCGCACCGGAAGTGACGCGGAGGTATGTGAGGACGGAGCGCAGCCGTTTGTTATGGAAACGGCTGCGCTAGAGGGGTGAAAATAGGGAATCTTATTACAGCAGGAAAGCACAAGTCTAAGTTTTCAGCCAAGCCTTGCACTTTACCAATCATTAAGGTGCTTTTTTTAATGAACAAGGCTCAGGCCCGGGTCTGTTAAAATAGACTGGAATGGCTGTAAATAGATGATGTCCATTTTTGCATCTTTTTTTATAATCTTCTTTTGCATTGGCAAGAATGACTCATCACTGCTATAAGTGGGAGATTCCATGCTTACAGCAAGACGTAAACAAAAGAGCCAACATTAAAACATTTTCTGATCAAATATGAACATGTAAACTTTATGGTCAATGACACTGGGTGACTCTGCCCCTTGTTTATTTCATCGGGATTGACCATTGACGTACATCGGGGGACATTTTTTTTTTTAATAAAGAACTTGCCAAAAACTGTCTTTGGGCTAGATTCACGTAGCCTGTCTTATCTTTGTGCGTGCGTAACGTATGTCATTTACGTTACAACGCCGCAACTTTTTCAGGCAAGTGCTTTATTCACAAAGCACTTGCCTGTAAAGTTGAGGCGGCGTAGCGTAAATGACTCGGCGTAATTAAAATTCGGCGGGTAGGGGGCGTGTAGTATTTAAATCAAGAGCGTCCCTGTGCCGAACGAACTGCGCATGCACCGGCTGTGACTGAATCCCAGTGCGCATGCTCCAAATCATGTCGCTAATTGTCAATGAAAGCGATGTGAGCGTAACTAATGCACAGCTCCATTGTGAATCGACTTACGCAAACGACGTAAATTACATCTGTCCTGACGTCCATACTTAACATTGGCTGCACCTCACTATAGCAGGGGTAACGTTACGCCGGGCGTAAGTCTTAACGATGTAAACAGATACGCCGGCCTGGCGTACGTCCGGGAATAGGCGTATTTGCTCATTTGCATATTTTACAACGGGAACGTCACCTAGTCGCCAGCGTAAATATGCATCTAAGATACGACGGTGTAAGTGCCTTACGCTGCTCGTATCGTAGCAACATTTAAGTGTATCTCATTATGAGCATACACTTAAATTTGCACGGGCTGAGATTAGGACTTACGACGGTGTATCTACTGATACGCCCATCGTAAGTCTTTGTGAATCTAGCCCTTTGTGTTTTTATTTGGTATTGTTTTTTTTTGGTTTAATGAGTAACTATGTACCCCATACTCATTTAACTGGGGGATGGATTGTGGATCTGGGAGCAACCTTGTGTAAAAATGGATATGAACTGATTTTAACTAATCTGAACTGAACTGAACTGAAAATGTATGTAAAAACGCATGTAAACTGAACCTATTTTTCTTTTAAAAAATGACTGAACAGATGACTCCCATGTGATATGACTCTTTTTTTTTGTAGCTATGGTCATGAGCTATGCATAATAACTGAAAGAACAAGGTCACAGATGCAGACAGAGAAAACTAGGTCTGTTTGAAGAATGCCAATGACCATTCTTGGTAAAATACTAAATGAAACCTGCACAATTCAAAATGAGCATATAATGAAAACTTACATATGTAAAAGAAAACCAGCTGTCAAAATGATGACTAGATCCCAATTTAAAGACACATTTGTAAGCTTACCCTTACTTCTCATACTTTTTAAGCTGCTATTTGACAATGCCTGTTATATAAAATCACTAAGGCCTCGTACACACGATCAAATCTGTCTGCTGGAAACGGTCTGCTAGACCGTCCCAGCAGACAGATTCGATCGGGTGTACGGCCGAGTCGACGGATTTGGCCACCCGACAGATTTCAAAGCATGCTTTGAAATCTATCGGGTGGGAATCCGTCCGCCCGACATGTCTGCTGGTTAGTACACTTACCAGCAGACATGTCGTCCCGCACCGCCGCCGAATGGATTCGGCGCATGCGCGGAAGTGTTTTACTTCCTGGTGCGGTGTCGTGGCGGCGTCAACCTCACCGCCACGTCACCGACACGTCAGCGCGCCATCTGCTGGCAGGGATTTTGGTTTGCTCGTGTGTACACGCGAGCAAACTAAAATCCTATCAGACAGATTTGTTCAAATCGGTCGGTCCGACCGATTTGAACAAATAGATTGCCTCGTGTGTACGAGGCCTAACAAAGAGCTTTGCAAGGTTGGAAGAGGCATAGTCTATCATTCTTTTTTCTGTAAAAGTTAAGATTTGCAAATAAATTTCAGCTGCCAGCCTTCAGCTGGCACTACTGATCGTGTCGACATATGGGCTTTCCTGAAGGTAACCTGTTCATGCATTTTTTATTATGTTTAGTTTAAACAGTTTTGTGACTGAAAGTGCACCAAGCATGTCCAACAGGAAAGAGCCACAATGAAAGATGGAGAGCAGACTGGCATAATCATACTTCTCACTTACTCTAGGAATGCCTTGGAAACTTTAAAGGAGCGAACAGGCTTGGCAAAAAGAGACCTTGTATTGAAATTCTTAAGCCCCGTACACCCGCTCGGTTTGCTCGGCAAGAACCAGCAAGAAAACTGCTGGCAGAGCTTTCTTGCCTAGTATGCCGAGCGAGTGTACAAGGCTTTTAGGTTTTCTCGTCAAGAAAACAGTCTAAAATCTTGACGAGAAAAATAGAGAACCTGCTCTCTATTTTCTCGTCGTGATTCTCGGCAGTGTTTTCCTGCCGAGATACCCGAGAGTGTGTATACTTACCTGTCGCCGTGGAAACCCACGCATGCTCGAAATGACTTTGACGCATGCACGGTAGCTACCTAGGCATAGGTAGGGTGCAGCAAGATGGAAGCAACGGCATCGAATGTGACAAGCGCATGTTTGTCATGCGCAATGACGTCACCGCGTTCTTGCCTTTCAGAAGAACCGCTGTTCTTCTGAAAGGAGAGTCTGTACACTCGGGCGGCAAGAGATTCTTGCCAAGAATCTTGTCAGGAAAAACAACGTTTTTTTCCTGACGAGATTCTGGCCCGTGTGTATAGGGCCTTAGACTTTTTCTCCTCATAACCAATGGACATCTGTTTTATTAAAGCATGTTAAGTATGTAGCTATAGATTGATTGCAGAATTAAATAACATTAAATTGTATGAAGAAGGATAGATGGATGAATGGGTGGATTAATGTCATTGCAGTTCAGGCACTCATTCTGGATTATATTTTGAAACAAACTCTATTGTACAACACATATGATTTTACTTTTAAAGTGAAGACACCTTCTAGTCTGACTGTTGCCATATGGGCAAACTTCAGTTTAAAATAAATACAATGACGCATGCACTATTTATTTTTAAAACCTTACGCAATAAATGATTTTGTTTTGGATAGAGCAGAATAGGTTTGAAAACAATGTTAGTTTTGTTTTTTCCTTTCTGTGTCTCATCAGGGAAATGTTCCAACAAAAAGTGTAAAATTAGGGTAATCCCCTTTTAGGCAGTTATCACCAGAGCAGGGGAAAATTTACCTCAAATTCTATTCTGGAGGAGGGACCAGGAGCACCAGCAGGTGACGAAGAAGAGGAGGTTTGGGGCCACTCTGTGCAATTTTATCACTAGCGGTTGTTACTAGTAACAAATATCCACCATATCACCCTGCTGCCAGACCTTCATCTATCACCTCAGAGACAATGAAGAATCATTTGCGTTGTTTTGTTTTTGTTTATTGGGGGATATAACTTGGTTGGGGTAAGGAGGATATAACTTGGTTGCGGTAAGGGGGATATTGGATGCCCATAGAACATGTTGCTTTGCCATCATATTTAGTGAACATTGGATATCTGAATTAGCCTTGAAAAACTGATGTACTTCTAGCATTTACAGTCTATTTCCCTTCATAATCACCATGCAGACTATTGCTTCTCCTCCTCTGCAACAGGACCATGCAGAGTATTGCTCCCAGGACTTCTGTCCTCCTGCACAAATCTTCCACTGTAAAACTAGATTAGATCCCGTCCCATCATCTTCATTATGACAAAAGGGACTACTCTGAAAAATCCCAGATTGCTGGCTGTAATTAGTTGTACTTAGTTGTACTGGTAGTTCACTGTATAGTTACTAGGCCCGAGGCCTACAGTACCCCTCCCCGGGGTACTGTAGGCTTGTACTTGGTGATGGACCACTGATCCCAGATAGCCTGACCTGCAAATCCTGCTCCCTCAGACGACATTAATTTGACACACTTCCCCACAGTCACTAAATTTACCTGCCCTGACAGTTTAACCTAGAAAAATCCTATTCTAGCACCTACATATGGTAGAGGGTGCTACACAGGTAAGTATAAACATGTTTATTAACCGCTTGCTAAGATTATACTGCATATATACAATGGCAAGGTGGCTTCCCTGGGCAGGATCACGTACCTGTACATGATCCTGCAATTTTGGGTCTGGGGCGTGCACCTGCGCCACTGCTAACCCGCTCCAACTGTGATTGGACACAGTGGGAACCAATCAGCGGGTCCGGAGGATGTGATGTTCACCAAGACCCGCTGGTTGTTCGGGACACAGGCAGAATGGCTATCTGCCTATGTAAACAAGGCAGATCTCTGTTCTGTGAGAAGGGAAGGTTGGAGTCATTACAAACATTGAAGCCTATTTCATAAGGAAATGCCATAGAAATGACATAAGCCAAGGTGCAACAAACTAGAATGTGTCACAATAAAAAAACAAAAAAAAAAGAGTTCCTGTGCAGAAAATATTATTTTGCACACCCCTTCTTATGGCTTTGCAAAAAGATATAAATGACCAATCTAGGCAGCAGAAAACCAATAGTCATACAATATCGATATGTGTTTTGTGTGCACATAGATGAACGATGAAATGAAAGTTATCTGCTTATCACAAGTACACTATTGAAATTGTGATATCAATACCCACAGAATTGACATATGCCCAGTTCTGACATATAAGAAGGCCAGTATGGTGGCCTGAGTTTATGGGAGGAGCCCGGAGGGTATTTAAGCAGCCCACTCACACATGCTCTTTGTCGGTTCAGTGTGCAGTACTACACGTCACTGGGCCGACTCTTCCCAGCTCACCTCATGTCCGTGAGTCTGCGCATTCAATCGCATTCGACATCGCAATCGCTTTGTGGCTTCTCCCTTCATGGTCTTCGCCGGCGGTTCCCGCTTACTGTCGCAGGTAGGATTCAAACCTTTTCGTATCTTGTGCAATCTTGCAATTCGTTATGCTTCCTATTCTGCATCTCTTTTGGAAAAAAAATCTGCCTCTGAGTTATTGTTGCTCATGTTCCAACATCATTTGGCTCAGGCGTAGTACATTTGTAACTTCCTTCTGCCAAACATACGATTCATTTGTAAATCCATTTGGAGATTAGCATGTGTTTGTATGGGTTCTTTGGCAGATTGAGGTGGTAATTGGACTCACATGGTGCCTTGTCTGCACTTGATTAGCCTGGGGGGATGGGTGGTTGGTAGATGTTCGGTTTCAAAGCAAGGGGTAGCATACACTCTACAACCAAATCGTATCAGATTCATTCAATACTCCTTACTACCGATTCGTATTGAATTTGTTTCATGCATTTTTACAACCGTTTTGTATCAGATACATTGCATGCTTTCTACCGTTGTCATTCATTGTTCCCCCATGCCGTGTGTTTTTAGTTTCCGCAGCGGAACTTACGAATTGTTTGTTCACGGTTCTTCTCTCTCATTTATTTACCAAAGTTATTGCCTGTGCGTCATGCATGGCGCCACACCACACTCTTCGGATGTGTTGCACATCCACTCCAGTCCAAAGCAAACCCAGTCGCACGTTCACTGTCCCAGGTAGGATTCGTTAGCTTGTTTGTCATGTCAAATTCGTGGCCACTCATGGTGTCACCCGTACCATATGTTTGGTTCCCGCAGTGGAGCTTACAAAGCATTGATACGCACTTCTCGTGTTCTATTTTCTACACCAAACCTCATTGTTTTGCCCCATGCACGGCATCACGCTACACCTTCCCGACATGTTTCACTCCAGCCACAGTCCGCCGCAAACTCACTTGCATGGCCCACTGTCGCAAGTAAGAATGTTATTACATTCTTTATGTCCTATCAATTTGCTACCAACACCCTTGTTAAGACCCTTGCAACACATGACCTTTACAAAACGCAAACTAAAAAAAAAAAAAAAAACTAAAAAAAAAACGCAAAAAAAATAAATAAACCTTTGCCACCACGCAATCTCAGCCCCTCGGCAACCTGACACCTGTTGAGACCGTTGCAACCACGCAAAATCGTCTCAGCAGCCTGACACCCTTGTTGAGACCCTTGCAAACGCAATATCGTCTCAGCAGCCCCACACTGATTGAGATCCGTGCAACCACGCAAAATCATCTCAGCAGCCTGACACCCTTGTTAAGACCCTTGCAACACATGACCTTTACAAAACGCAAAATAAAATAAAAAATTAATAAATATAAAAACGCAAAAAAAACAACAAAAAAAAAAAACCGCAAAAAAAAAACGCAAAAAAAATAAAAAATAAAAAAATAAACCTTTGCCACCACGCAATCTCAGCCCCTCGGCAACCTGACACCTGTTGAGACCGTTGCAACCACGCAAAATCATCTCAGCAGCCTGACACCCTTGTTGAGACCCTTGCATACGCAATATCGTCTCAGCAGCCCCACACTGATTGAGATCCGTGCAACCACGCAAAATCATCTCAGCAGCCTGACACCCTTGTTAAGACCCTTGCAACACATGACCTTTACAAAACGCAAAATAAAATAAAAAATGAATAAATATAAAAACGCAAAAAAAACAACAAAAAAAAAAAACGCAAAAAAAAAAAAAAAAAAACGTTGCCACCACGCAATCTCAGCCCCTCAGCAACCTGACACCTGTTGAGACAGTTGCAACCACGCAAAATCGTCTCAGCAGCCTGACACCCTTGTTGAGACCCTTGCAAACGCAATATCGTCTCAGCAGCCCTCACACTCATTGACATCCTTGCAACCACTCGTATATCGTCTCAGCAGCCTGACACCCTTAAGACCCTTGCAACACATGACCTTTACAAAACGCAAAATAAAAAATATATATAAAAACGCAAAAAAAAACTTTGCCACCACGCAATCTCAGCCCCCCGGCAACCTGACACCTGTTGAGACCGCTGCAACATCGCAAAATCGTCTCAGCAGCCTGACACCCTTGTTGAGACCCTTGCAAACGCAATACCGTCTCAGCAGCCCCACACTCATCGAGATCCTTGAAACCACACAAAATCATCTCAGCAACCTGACACTCTTGTTAAGACCCTTGCAATACAAGGCCCTTACAAAAACGCAAAAAAAAACAAAAAAACATATATATGTATATATATATATATATAAAAAAAAAAACGCAAAAAAAAAATATATACTTTGCCACCATGCAATCTCGGCCCAGCAACCTGACACCTGTTGAGACCATTGCAACCACGCAAAATCGTCTCAGCAGCCCTACATTCATCAAGGCCCTTGCAACCACGCAAAACCGTCTCAACAGCTTGACACCCTTGTTGAGACCCTTGCAAACGCAATACCATCTCAGCAGCCCTACATTCATCAAGGCCCTTGCAACCACGCAATACCGTCTCTGCAGCCTCACACCATTGTTGAGACCCTTGCAAACGCAATACTGTCTCAGCAGCCCCACATTCATCAAGGCCCTTGCAACCACGCAATACCGTCTCGGCAGCCTCACACCATTGTTGAGACCCTTGCAAACGCAATACCATCTCAGCAGCCCCACATTCATCAAGGCCCTTGCAACCACGCAATACCGTCTCGGCAGCCTCACACCATTGTTGAGACCCTTGCAAACGCAATACCGTCTCAGCAGCCCCACATTCATCAAGGCCCTTGCAACCACGCAATACCGTCTCGGCAGCCTCACACCATTGTTGAGACCCTTGCAAACGCAATACCGTCTCAGCAGCCCCACACTCATCGAGAGCCTTGCAACCATGCAATACCGTCTCGAGCAACCTCCCACTCATCAAAGACCTTTGTGACCACGCAGTCTCACCTCAGCAACATGGCATTCATTGAGACCCTTGCAGCCAGAAAAATGGGTGTTTTTCAGCCCCCCCTGATCTCTCCTCTATGTTATCTTATCAGTACGTCTACACAGGATCCCCAATCACTCCTCTATGTTATCTTATCGGTACATGTACACAGGATCATTTATAGTCATTTCTAGGCAGTTGAGTTCAGAAACCTTCTCGGAAAAAAAAAAAAATGGGTTCAGACGGATGTTCAAAGGCATTCGAAACGCCAATGCCTGCAACAGCTTGTAAACACAGCCAGATGTGGTAACTCATGTTTACCAGCGTTTCATTCACAGTCGTTTTCATAAAAAAAGAAAAAAGGGGGGAATATTGTCTCAGCAACTTGACACTCATTTGAGACCCTTGCAAAATGTCATCTCAGCTACCTCAAACTCGTCTACACCTTTGCAACCACACAATCTCGTCTCAGCAACCTAACGCCCGTTCAGACCTTTGCAGCTATACAAAGTCGTCTTAGCAAACTGACACTCATTTGACACCATTGCAAACGCAATATCGTCTCAGCAACCTGACACCCGTTCAGACCTGTGCAGCCATACATAGTCATCTCAGCAGCCCGACAATCACTTGAGACCATTGCAAACGCAACATCGTCTCAGCAACCCCTCACTTGTTGAGACCCGTGCAACCACACAAGGCCATCTCAAAACAAACCTCATAATCATCGAGACCTTTGTAACCACACAATATCGTCTCAGCAAACCAGACTGAGACCCTTGCAACCACACAATATTGTCTGCAGCAGTATAAAACACTTTGCAGCACGCACCTACGTGCAAACCCGAATACAAACTAAACTTGCAAACACACCTCAGTGACAATCAGCCAAACAAATACACAGTGGCACCCAGTTGGCCATTCATCTTTTCCCTGTCTTTTTCCCTGCAGTTAGTTCAGGTTTCCAACCAGCACCAGCGAGTGCACGTTGGTCTGCGAGTGCACGTTGGTCAGCGAGTGCACGTTGGTCAGCGAGTGCACGTTGGTCGGCGAGTGCACGTTAGTCGGCGAGTGCATGTTGGTCGGCGAGTGCACGTTGGTCGGCGAGTGCACGTTGGTCGGCGAGTGCACGTTGGTCAGCGAGTGCACGTTGGTCAGCGAGTGCACTTATATCGTCTTGTTGAGCACCTGTGTATTGTCTTGATTTTCTCACACCAATGCAAGATCCAGTCCAAGTTCTCAAACTAGACCAAGCATCAGTAGCAGATTTAGCTATGTGGGACAACTTCCCCACCTGATAGAACAGCATTTCAATCTTCATCCCGGCAGTGTCAGCCAAGCCACCACAGGCTTTTGCAAGCATTTTTCGTCCGCCGCTGGTTCTCCCAACCTTGGCCCCCAGAAATTCTCTTAAATTTCTGCTTTACCCAGTCTTCATCACGCTTTGTGCTGTACTCCATTGTGGCAGCTGCCCAGGTCTGGGGCCACACTTGAACTGGACAGACAGTGTTCTTCACCACAGACAATCAGGCCACAGCCGACTTCATCAATTAAGGTAGATCAAGCCTCTGCCCATCACGTCCTTCCTGCGCAGGCTCGCGCAGCTGTCACTTCATCACCAGTTTAATATCTTCTGTAGACATGTTCCAGGCAAATGCAAAATCGCAGCTAATGCTCTGTCCCATTACAACCTTACTTTGTTTTTCCAGCAAGAGCCTGGAGCCAACCCAATAACCATCCCTGTCCCACCCTGGTCATTGCTGACGATGGACTGAAGTAGCATCTCACCAACTCAACCCAGCTTATTAACCACTTCTTGGCACGCAACACACTGAAGGCCTATCGCACTGCTTGGAACACTAACTGTTAATTTTTGGCCACTTGCCTCGGAGCAGCAATAGGCAACGTTAGACACGTCCTAGCCTTCATATCGTATTGCCATACGCAGCTGACCCTTTCTCACAATACTATAATGCCATATCTAGATGGCGTCCAGCATTTCCTGTCCCTGCAGGACCCCAGTAAACTGTCAGTATTCTCAAGCCCATGCAGTCAAGTCCCTTCTACAGAGCATACAGGAGCACCAACCTGTAGTCAGTGGCGAGCGCCTACCTTTCAAGAGTGCCCTCTTTTTCCCCATTTAGGGCCTTGCCCAGCATAGTCATCCAAGCAGCCATCTACCAGGCCTTCTACAGTTCCCTACAACCTAGTGAATTTAGAGTCAGTGGCTCCGGCAGTCAGACACTGCTCCGACGCCACCCGACTCGCTTTCGAACCCCTACACTCTCAGTCTGCAAACGCAACAAACCAGCCCCGGGGGTTGACATCAACCTGTTTCAGACTAACAATGTCTGACGCCCAGTGACGGTGCTCGACCGACTACTACTCCATCTACCCAGCCAATCTGATGGTAGCTTGTTGCTACCCTTTCTAAACCAGCTCCCTGAGTGGCAGACAGTTGTCAAGCATGTCAGAATCCTAAGCAACTTGGGCTTCAAATCCCAGTCGGTTCTCTGGACATTCTTTCCGAATTAGAGCAGCCTCAACTGCCTCCCAACAGGGAGTACCAGACCACGTAATCGAGATACCAGGCTGCTGGGAAGTCTCCTTGTTTTGCCACATACATCCCAAATCCTCAGGAAGGAATGGCACAAGCCTTTACCAAGCTGGCTCAATAAATACAAGAAATCAATATAAGCTATTTCCCTATCTGAGTCTTTTGTCCCCTTTTCTTGGCATACTGACCAGACCACCAAGGCACACTTCAGGTCTATTTATGTTGTAAGTCTTGTCGCGTGTTTATGTGATCCACATCACTCTCGGTCAGAGGGCCACGACCATAAATAAGAAGGCCAGTATGGTGGCCTGAGTTTATGGGAGGAGCCCGGAGGGTATTTAAGCAGCCCACTCACACATGCTCTTTGTCGGTTCAGTGTGCAGTACTACACGTCACTGGGCCGACTCTTCCCAGCTCACCTCATGTCCGTGAGTCTGCGCATTCAATCGCATTCGACGCCCTCCCGCCCTTCCCTTTTTCAGGGCACTTCTCAGCATATCCTTCTTCAACAACTACCCATTACTTACTTTGGGTATGCCCCCTTTTCTTGGCATACTGACCACCAAGGCACACTTCAGGTCTATTTATGTTGTAAGTCTTGTCGCGTGTTTATGTGATCCACATCACTCTCGGTCAGAGGGCCACGACCATAAATAATATGTAAACTCTTTAAAATCTTCCAACATTCCTATACAGGCAATGGCATAGAAAACCACAAAACTGTACCACAGTACACAGCACACTAATCTGATTTGAAGTTTTTTTCTGGGGCTGGGGAAGGATTGCAAAAATTACAAACAGAAATGTTTTTTTTGCGTAAAATTCTGAACCCTCTGTGACAAGTTGGGGGTTTTGTAGCTCATCATTAGTAGTGAAAAACAGTGAGTTTACTCAGGGGCATTTGAAGGAATTTGGAGGCCCCAAGCAAAATGGGGGTCCCCAAGCACATGGGTGTAAAAATGTGTGAAGCGCTAATGTAGGCTTTGCGTGAGGGGGGCCTCACGCAAAGCCTACGTTAGCACTTCACACATTTTTTACACCCATGTTCTTACTCTCTCCTCCCTAGTCCCTATGTTTTTCTATTGTCACCTCCCCGTCCTCCCTGTAGGCTGCCGCTGTAGTGTGGCCGAGCTCCTCTTCCTCCTGTCAGTACGGTGTTCTATCATTATGGGTCCCCTGTCAGTCCGGCCGGGAACAGGAAACTGAATCTCCTGCATCACGCGCGGTACCTGGCCGGACTGACAGGACTCCATGAGGTAGGAAGAGGAGATTAGCCACGCTACAGCCTGGGAAGTGGAAGTTGAAGGCCCCAGGCCAGCTTGGGGCCCCAAGCAATTGTTTGTTTTGCCTGTCCTGTAGCGACGGGCCTGAGTTTGCTCCACTCCAGAAGTACGTTTCAGGGCCATTTCTCCCCAATTTAATTTAAAAGAAAGCAAAAAGTTCACAAATTAAAGTCTTCCCATGCAGGGTTTTTTGCCATCATTACACCAAATGAACAATATTCAGCCTCGTGGCTCTTTTCACAGTTTTACTGCTCAGGCTTCACGCCTTGGTCTTGCAGACCATCTAACACACAGTCCCAGTGCTCATGCACAAAACACTGTACCTTTGTCAGCTTGGATTCCTATAATGCAGCTACCTGCTGCTCCATCTCTCACAGGCTTTGGCTTTTTTTTGTCCTGACCTGGACAATATGGTGCAGGCTTGCACCTCTCTCTGCTCCCTTCCCACACTGCCCCCCGCAGGAGGGTGGGGCACTGACCGCTAACTGTGATTCTAAAATAAACCAAGCACACACCTGCACCATTAATGTACCTGTTTCCCAGAGAATGTGGCCCAGACTGCCATATTAAATAGTGAAAAAATAATTGAAAATATATTAACTTAAAAAATAAAAGAAGCTGCTAGCACAATATGTGGATAAGACAAGTAAAAATAAAATTCAAAAGTGCAGCGCTGCAAAAATTATTAATGAAATAAACAGTGTCCAAATGAGTATACAAAGTCTTCAAAGTGTTCAAAGTGTTGAAAACGAAGAATCTCCACCAAGATTTCAGTGTGCAGATATAAGAACACACCACACCCTGTGCAGTCAACCTGCTTACCAGATAAACTTCATTATAGGCATGTAGAATTAGATAATGCAGGGATCAATGGCAGTCGCACTTCCACTTGGAAAGTAATAATCCACAAACCACATCAAGAATAGGAAGACATCCACAACTCAAAAAGATCCAAAGAAATATATTGCTTTCATCAGCAGAAAAAGGGGGGAACCTTACATTCTGGCTTCTGATCACAGCTTCTAGACGGAAGACACTGGCCTTTCAACAAGATCCTGGGATGGGTCTTGATGCTCCAACACTTTTGTTGCTCTAAAAGAGCAGACAGCAAACAATTACTCCTTTAGAGCAACACAAGTGTTGGAGCATCAAGACTCATCCCAGGATCTTGTTGAAAGCCAGTGTCTTCCGTCTAGAAGCTGTGATCAGAAACCAGAATGTAAGGTTCCCCCCTTTTTCTGCTGATGAACGCAATATATTTCTTTGGATCCTTTTGAGTTGTGGATGTCTTCCTACTCTTGATGTGGTTTGTGGATTATTACTTTCCAAGTGGAAGTGTGACTGCCATTGATCCCTGCATTATCTAATTCTACATGCCCATAATGAAGTTTATCTGGTAAGCAGTTTGACAGCACAGGGTGTGGTGTGTTCTTATATCTGCACACTGAAATCTCGGTGGAGGTTCTTCGTTTTCAACACTTTAAAAACTTTGAAGACTTTGTATACTCATTTGGACACTGTTTATTTCATTAATAATTTGTACAGAGCCATATTAAACAGTGGCCAGTAGCGGCCCGTCCATAGGGGGTGCCCCCCCCCCCCAAGCTGTTCTAAAAAAAGGTCACTTTAAGAGTGACCAGGTTCCGGCTACACAGAGGTCTATGGTCTAATCAGCGGTCTAATCAGCTGATTGCTAGCTGGGAAGCTGATTTACCCCTGTTTAGAAGATGTGTAGGGTGCAAACAATGCACCCTGAACACTCCCCACTCTACACTCATTTGTCTAATACTCCAGTAACTTGTCTTGTATGGGCGGGGACTGGAAGACAGTGGTTGGTGCTTTTTCCGGCACTGCTGCATCACTTCTGGTTTCCCGGCCATCACTTACTGCTGTGAGATGAGTGGAGTCGACTAGTGTGGGTGCGGTGGACAGGATTGAGCAGCAGCAGCACCAGAACCTGTGGGTAAAGGTAAGTGCCGATGCTGCTGGCCTAATCCTCAGACAAGACTGTACTCCTCTGTGAGACATTCCCGCCCCTCCATTCTGCACACACTGTAACTTCCCTGCACAACAGCGCTGACAGTCTGACGGAGTTCAATCTCCACTCTGACACTGACACTGGCCAGGATGGATGATCGCAATGTGGGGCTGGATTTGGTGGGCACAGTGGCTGCAATTGGTGGGCACAGTGGCTGCATTTGATGTGCACAGTGGCTGCATTTGGTGGGCACAGTGGCTGCAATTGATGGGCGCAGTGATGCTGCAATTGATGGGGACAGTGAGGCTGAAATTGATGGGCAAAGTGTGGCTGCCATTGATTTTCTTTTTTCAGTATTTTTCAGTTTGTTTGCGCCACCCCAAGAATCTGAGCACCAGCTGCCACTGACAGTGGCACAGGCTCGCCCTGCCACACCTCCAATCAGATTTAATAAATTTGCTTAGAAACTACATCTGACCTTACTATACGGTGATGTTGATTTGTATAATGAAAACTGTGCTTAATTCAACAACTACAGGCTGTTTAACCAAATCCTTGGTCCAGTTTCAATGTGATATATAAGCCTTGCTGCAACAAGAAGGCCATGGTTTTACTTTAAATGAACCTGGACGTTAGTATCACTGCAAAGAGCAGGTACATATAACATTTTTTTTTACCATGTACCATGTCTTTTATTTTAAGAAAAATAAAACATAGCCTTTATTATCACTTTAAAACAACTCAATGCACATTAGAAGCATGTCAGCTGCATTTTCAGAACAAAGCCCATTGACACCTAAAGCCCCATACACACCATCAGTTTTCCTGACGGTTTTCTCTTCAGGTTTACCAAAACCATCTAATAGGAGGTCAAACCTCAAGAGTTTCAATTTGTATGCAATCAGGCAGGCCCTTGCACTACATGGTTTTGGTAAACCTGATGAGAAAACCGTCAGGAAAACTGATAGTGTGTATGGGGCTTAAGAGAAAAAGCAACCCTCCACATTTGTTGTTCAGGGCTCTGACAGAAAATGATGCATAAAAAAAGCAGTCATGCAAAAAACAGATGAAATCCTGCTCCTCTTGTTTCCCTACAAGATAAACACAGTTTAGATTTGCGTCACATGGTGCTGTACATATACCAAGTATAGGATCTGCTGCACTAATATGAAAAGAAACCCTTTCTATAACTGCTGGAATTCTGGAATTAAAATAACTCTTTTAATCCCCTCAGAGACAAGTCACAACTAATGTAAGCAACTAATTTTCCTGGTTGTTGGATTTGCATATTGAGGAGCATATTGGCAGATCTTAGCAGATACAATTGGTACAATATATTTGCATATATTTATAGCATGGCAACGTAAATGTTTATTTGCTTTTTTAAATTGAATTGGACCTATTCCTCACATTTTATTTATTTGTAACAAAATGTACAGGTTTAATGAGATGTAGCTGTTTCTGAAACAGTAGTGTAAAGCCTAACTGTATGACATTTATCCTACAATGGGACTGTATTTTAAACAATTGGCGTACTTGGAAAAAAAATATTTTTACACAAATAACTCTTTTTACTTTTGTTTATTCTTTTTTGCTGTCTCAGTGCTGCTGATCTCCTTCATATTTTTTTGTGCAACCACTTTCTCTCTATATTTACAGGCTCCAGCAATAGTTGAACAGTGTCTGGACGATGTGTGCTGGCACAGCTGGCTCTCCATTAGGGGGCATGTGACAGGTCGACAATGCAGAAACACAACTGGGAGAAGGATGTCACCTGATAACATGAAGTATCTTAGCAAAGGACTTTCATGGCAACATCATCAGGTGTTATTTTAATGACAGCTACAGATTTATAAAAATTGAAAGACTTTTTTAAATAAAAGCATTGAAATGTATACAAGCTTTTAGTGGTTAGGTTTATATATTCTTTGAGGCTTTTTTAAAGTAGTCTATGCCATTTCAGGTGGTATCCCATCTAAAGCTTCATGCACAAGGTCCTCCACACAGGAGAAATTGATCTGCTAGGTATAAACATAGTTTATTCTTCCTTTATCCATTTATCTTGCATTTAATGTACTTGCATTCACATGCCTTTAGCTGCATGAAATCAGGATAAACAGTTCCTTGTTACGTACACACAGCTAGACTAAATGCACCTAGAAGCTACTGAAAGTGTGCATTCGATCACAGAAAAGCATAATGCCTTGTACACACGACCCGTTTCACAATGAGAAAACTGCCATTTTTTATATTGGTCGTGAAAACCGGTTGTGTGTATGCTCCCTAGCAGTTTACTCAACGAAAAAACTGCCTGCAAAAACATTGAAATCAGCTCTCTTTTTTCTCGTCATGCTTCCCATTTCTCGTCGCGAAAAACGGTCACGTGTATGCTTTTTTCGAGGGGAAAAAAAAACATGCATGTTCAGAATCAAGTATGCAGCCCAAAAGCAGCCCAAAGGGTGGCGCCATTTGAAAGGAACTTCCCCTTTAAAGTCCCGTTGTACGTGCTGTACGTCACTGCGATGTGGTCAAACGTTTTTTTGCATGAACGTGTGTATGCAAGTAAGGCTGGAGTGGAATCATGACAGGAAAAACTTTGTTTTTTTCCTGCCAAGAAAAATGGTCGTGTGTACGAGGCATTACATTCTTCTAGCTGCATTTAGAAGTTATCTCCAAATTAATCAGGACGCGCGTGTGCTTTGATGCCCATGTGCGTGAGACAGTACTTGTGCATATAGGCTCTAGCTATTCTTACAAAGCAGCTATAAAATGGGTGTTTAAAAGAACATTTTCCCTACTTCTATTTTTGTATACTTAATTCCTCCATTCCCCAGTGGCTAAAATTATTTATATTTTCTATTGGGTGACCTCTATCATTATCTAACCAATAAAAAAAAAAAAATAGTTCCAGCATTGGGAAATGAGGACAAATTTTAGCTGCTAACTGAGAGTTTCTAGAAAGCTGGGAAATGAAAGAGAGAAAAGGCAAGCCTCTATGCACAGGTATTTTAGCAAGGGTCACTTTAAGATTATTTTCATTATACAGGATTTATATAGCGCCAACAGTTTGCGCAGCGCTTTACATCAGGGAAGATTCCATGACATTCCATAAGAAAGTGGTACTGTATGTGACATCCAGGTGCCAAGTTGACTAGCAATACTTTAGAACAGGCGTCTACAAACTTTCTAAACAAAGGGCCAGTTTACTGTCCTTTAGACTTTAGGGACTGACTGTGGCAATTGGAAGTAGAAAATGTCCTAGCATCAGCTGGGATAAGAAATGCCCCATCTTTAGTGTCAGTGAGAGGAATTGTGCCCCATTGCTTGTGTCATTGGAAGGAATTGTGCCCCATCATTGGTGTCATAGGGAGGAATTGTGCACCATCACTAGTGTCCTTGGGAGGAATCGTGCTCCATCATTGATGTCATTGGGCCCCATTGTTGGTGTCATTAGGAGGAACTGTGGCCCTTCATTACTCTCAGTAAATGGAATAGTGGCTCTATCAGAGTGCCGCATCTGGCTCCCAGGACGCAGTTTGGAGACCGCTGCTTTAGAAGAAAGCATAGAATTGCAGTTTTGTATAAATTTCTTCCTTTAATCATTGTGGCCTTATACAAATTTCTTCTCTTTTTTTTATTGTCAGAACTAACAATGCATAAAATATGTGAAATATCTTTTTGTTTAGAGAGTTCACTAGCCTAAGCTGAACTTTAAAAACAAATGAATGAGTACTGCTTACTACAGAAAAAGTCTAAGGGAAAACAGTCTTTGATGTGCTCTCTGTATAGAAACCCCATAACACTCTGTAACAATGGTGTAATTTGTGCACCCTATATTAAATAGAAATTATAAAGTATCACACGCGTTTGAATTTTTTAAATACAATCCTTGCTTTTACATTTCTTTTATTAAAGTGCTACTGAACTAATACATGGCATGGACTTTAAGGGCCCTTTCACACTAGCGGACGAATGGTCCGCTAATTACAAGTCCGTTAACGGACTTGTAATGCTTCCCTATGGGAGCGGATCCGTTTCCATCCGACTCCCCATAGGGGAGAGCGGAGGAGAGACGGGGCGGTCCCTGCACAGTGTGCGGGGACCGCCCTGTCCGCCCGACAGCTCAGCGGAGACCCCCCGCTGAGCTGACGGACTCACGGAGCGGACCGAAAAACGGACCGCTCCGTGTGTAAGGAGCTTTAGGGTTCTATTTAGAAAAAAAATACCTTGTGAATATCTTACCACTTGTGCAAGTGTAATAAACAATACCTGCATTGTTTTTTGCGTGTATAATAGTTTCTTTGCTTAACTGCTTGCCGACTGCCGAACGCACTTATACGTTGACAGAATGGCACTCCTGGGCAAAAGGACGTACCTGTATGTCCCCTTTAAGGAAGCGGTATTGTGGATACTCCATGAGCCCGACTGCGGGTCCCGCAGACTCGAACGCCGTGGGGGTACCCGCGATTGTCTCACGGTGAAAAAAAACAGGGAGATGCTGATGTAAACAAGTATCTCCCCGGTCTGCCTGTATTCGGAAGCGCTGAACACTGTCTTGTCCCACACAGCCCATTCCCACTACAGTTAGAACACATCCCTAGGAACACTTAACCCCTACAGTGCCACATAGTGGTTAACCCCTTCACTGCCAGTGTCATTTTCACAGTAATCAGTGCCGATGATTCTGCCAAAATGTTGCAGTCACGATAAAAATCGCTCATCTCTGCCATTACTAGTAAAAAAAAAATATTAATACAAATGCCATAAAACGACCCCCTATTTTGTAGACACTATGGCCCAGATTCAGGTACATCTGCGCATTATTGGACCGGCGTAGCACACCGCCTTTACGTTAGACTTGCGCAATTTTGCCGCGTAATCACCCTATTCTCGTAGCTTTTGCACAGAAAATTGCGCATGCGTAACGTTATTTCAGAGGCGTAAGGCGGAGTAATACAAATTGGGAAGGACGTGGGCGTGTTACATTGAAATGAGCCATGACCCCATGCAAATGAAGGGCCAGCCGGCTCGCGCATGCGCGCTTGAAGGAGACCATGGTCAGCTCCGCTGTGCGCATGCTCACAACTCGGGAGCGGCGCAATCAGTGAAATTGGAAATGGACTAGGGCAACTTTGTGAACTACGCAAATAGCATAAATAGACAGACACAAACGCACTTCCTTTGCAAAAGTACATCCCTTTGTTTCCCTTCCTATACAGCAAGGTGCTTTTGTTTATTAGCGTTTGTTTATTTGTTTGTGATGTGTCTTTGAGATATTTGGGGACTGTTTTGCAGAGTGATTTTTGTCTTTTATGTGTTTTCTTTGTTGTTGTTTTGTTTAAATTATATTTTTGCTGGGGCATTTTTTATTTTTGCTCGTCATTTATTTTATTTTTTTGGTTCTGTTTGTGTATGATTTTGGAATGTGGGGGTGATATTCCTGCGGGAAAAGGGGTGTCACCCTCATTTGTGGTGGAGAAGTGATCCCCAGGTCCGTGTGAATGGTGTATGAATGTACCGTGACATAATTGGAGCCGTGGCATGGCGTTGCAGCTCACAAGTCCTGCATGGTGGACTGGTGCCAATCCAATGTGATGAGGATGTGGGGTGTGTGTGCTAGGGACCACAGTGGTGTGCATGCATGCATTCTCATTGTGCCATGATTGTGTGTGTTTAACGTGCAAAGATGCATAATGTGAGCTGGCATGAGATGGGGTCATGAGATGGGGTCCCAGTGCATATGCAGAGTCACCTTCAAGGGAAAAGACAGGAGGATGTTAGTAGTGCATGTGTCCCTTGTGATGTGTGCATCATGGGGGGGGACAGTCATGCCTGCCACCCATGTCACTCACCAACCAGCCAACTGTCCCCATACATGTTCTGTTCGAAATCTGTGGGGATGGGGCTCTGATTGTATATGTAGCTGTCTTGGGTGTCATGGGTAGTGCCATGTGTTGGGCTGCTGATGTCCTCTTGCAAGGTTGTGGTAATTCCATGATGGCATGAGGGGTGAATCTGAAGATGCGAGACACCTCAGAATCACTCATGCCAAAGATGTCTATGCATGTGTGATATATCAAGTGAAGAGTGAGGGGCTTGTATCAGATAAGAATATTGTATTAGATTAGATTAAATTGTAAAGTTTATATAAGCAAATTAAAAAAAAAAAAAAAACATCTCCCGTGCCCTCCTTAGTGCCCTCCTCAGTGCCCTCATCCTTCTTTGTTCATCTAAAGTCAGTAGTATAGCTATGCGCGACGATGCCCCTGGCATGTTGGCATACAGATTGTTGTGCAACACGTGTGACTGCTGAGCTCCTCACTAACAGTGTTGCTTTATCTAACAAGTAGACTTTTTTTCTCTTTTTAGACCAGCTTTTATATGCTCTAATTTTAGACAGGACATTTTGCTGTTGCGCACACTGCGTAGCCTGCGCTGCCCTAACGTTCTTTTGTGGATCCCCCTAAGTCCCTCATTAGCATATTTGACTAGCAAATCAATGGTCTGTCTAGCGCACTTTTGTGCGGACGGATGCGCCAGTCTAACGAAATTACGCGTGACAAAAAAAAGTAGATTTTTTGCGTATCTCGTTCTGGGGATGCCGTGCATCGAAACGCACGCGCACATTTCGACTTACGCACGCGCATCTCCTGTTGCGCAGGTGTAATCGCTCTGTGAATCTGGGCCTATAACTTTTGTGCAAACGCTTAAATGCTTATTGCGTTTTTTTACCAAAAATATGTAGAAGAATACATATCAGCCTGAACTGAGGAAAATACATTTTTTATATATTTTGGGGGATATTTATTATAGCAAAAGTAAAAAATATTGTTTTTTTTTCAAAATTGTCGCTCTATTTTTGTTTATAGTGCAAAAAATAGAAAAACGCAGAGATGATCAAATACCACCAAAAGAAAGCTCTATTTGTGGGAAAAAAAGGATGTCAATTTTGTTTGGGAGCCACATCGCACGACCACGTACTTGTCAGTTAAAGCAAGGCAGTGACGAATTGCAAAAAGTGGCCCGGTCTTTGACCAGCAAAATGGTATGCGACTTAAGTGGTTGAACAATACCTGCATTGTTTTTTATGTGTGCAATAGTTTCTTTGCTGCCTTTTGTATCAATTACCATTGCTAAAAGTGGCAGCTTTCTCCTGGTTTTTAGGGACCTGGCACCTGCTGGCAACCAAACAACCAGTGACTCGTCCCCACCCAGGACAATCAGTTGTCAGCTGGGGATTCCTGACGGACAGGTGAATGGAAACAAACAGCAGGGATAATAAAAAACTAAAATAAAACAATAAAAAAAAAAAACAGCGTGGTGTTGAGACTTTCAAAAAGCTATTTTTTTTTTATTTTTATAAATAGACCTTCACATCTCTATATATATATAATTTTAATAACTTCAACACTTCAAAATAAAATATGAATATGAAAAAAAGACATTGTAGTCTCCCTTTAATTTAGCACAAACAGTATTATATAAATGGCATTCTTGAAAACATACACATCAAACTTAAGCTAAAAAGATATAAAACCCATGTCCAAACTGTCAAGGTATAAATACATACATGTTCTGCTGACTGAAGTTATCGCAGTATGTACCCATCTCTTGTAACTTTGTCACATCAGCATAAAGCATCCCAAGTTGAAATCTTCTTGGCAGATAAAAAAATGAAATGTGGCATATAGCATACTCACTAAGCTTCTAAATAGATTAATTGTGAAACATCTGTCTGCCAGCATGCACTGCAGACTTCTGATTGGCCCTCTGTAATCACATGCATCCCAGTATACCCTCAGGGTAGTGGTATATTTCAGTATTTGCCTTTAGGGAAAAACACTTACCCAATTTGTTCCGATCTGTGACTTATTTGCAGCATTGCAAAATAATAGCATTAAGGAGGAGCAAGATTCCTTCTAGCTTTCAACAAGTAATTATAGTTATTGCATAGCTACAGTTATTAAGAACTTATAGTGGAGCTAACATTATAACCCAAACATGTCTGATCACCACCCATTGCAGACATCCAATCAGCCTGTACATCATGTTCGGGGGCCTGGCTCTGGTTACCTCTAGGAGGTGCTTTAGTAGAAAATATAACTTACACAACTGACCACTAATATTTAACACACATACAGTTTGACAGATTCCAATGATTTATTGTTCTATCTGACAAAAACATCAAAATTGTAAATATCTAGGCTATAAAAGGTGGTTTGGCCAACACTTCATAATTCTTCAATGGCAAGTGATAGGTGAAATACTGAAGGTCACAGCACATGGATACCATATGCAACACTGCATACGTATGTATTGATACTTTATCCATTGGAATATTCTCATAACACCCACCTGCTGTCCCATGTCTGGAGGCGCCTACAAATAGCCAGGAAGCATAACATGCTATTGCTATACGTGAAAGAGCATTTACAAAAATGTACAGTTAAAACAAAAAAAACAAAAAACGTATAACAATTAAATATATTTATAATCAAGGTGGTTTATAGGGCAGCGTTATTTCCTAAAAAATAGCTATAGCAGAACTAAATCCTCCTATTTATTTCAGAGAAGGAATCTGCTATCTTAACTTCAGTTTGATCTGCTTTTGCCATGGCTATGCATATGTGATCAGTTATAGCACCAGCCATTGACAGTTTGGTTGAGAGCACAAGCAAATGTGCCAGTTAGCATTCCTGGCATGCCGGGAATGTAACTGTTTTTTGAAACAGTATAATTGATGGGTTTAGTCCTGCTTTAGGCTGGGTTTACACTGTTGCAAATTGGATGCAGGTTTCCCAAATTCGCATTGTGACCGACTCTCTATGGAGCCAATTCACACATCTATGCAGCGGCTCTGTTGCAAATTACACAAGAGTCCTGTGCATTTTTTGGTCTATTTCAGGTCTAAATTCAGCCAAAAATTCCATCTGAAATCGGACCTGAAATGGTGGATGGGAACACACCAGACTCCTGCTGTGAGTCAAAACATGCTGCAGTGTGAACCCAGCCTCAAAGTAGAACTATAGGCAAAACTATTTTTTTCATTTTGGATAGAGTAAGTGAGGGTTATAACCCCTGTCATTGTACTTTGGGCACTTCACTTCCTGTACCATAGCTAAAACTGGACATATGTGGAAATGTCTGAAAATAAAGGGAATCCCTTGGGAACGCTTTAGGGCACCAGGACTAGTGTCCCCATTGGAAGATTTCCCCTATTACTTTTCTGGGGACAACCCAAAATTTAGAATTTTCTTTCACTTAAAATGCTAATAGTAAACAGGACAAAAACGGAGGGTGAATCTTCCAAACAGGGACACAGACAGCAATTAAAACCTGACAGGTGTTTTAATCCATCTCCCCTCTATCCAAAACTAAAGAAAAAATGTTGCTTTTTTAGATATACTTTAACTTGCTGCAATATAATAATAATAATAATAATAATAATAATAATAATAATAATAATAATAATAATAATAATATTAATAATAATAATTATATACTGCCGCCAACTGTGAGTTAGGTCTTATTCAGTCGAAAATGTCAGTGAATTTGTAAAAGTTGTAAAAATAGCTAATATCTTTTGTGCACTTTGAATAAATGTGATCACGTTATTTTTCAGGTTTCCTGCTATAGTTAGCTCATTGATCTGTAAAGGTTATCATTGAGATTGTTACTACAGGAAATATCAGATTGCTTTTGGGGATCGGAAAGGTTTGTTTTTCCCAGTAAATTGGATCCCACTGTATACATGTTATGCTTTTCTCTGGAGGAACTGTGTGAGCTTAGAATTCTGAGAATGCAAGTTTTTAATTTATTGTCTTTTGGTTGAACTCAATAGACATGTGGCCTTTTAAAGCCATTGTACAATTTCAATTTCAAATGTTTTTGTTGTTTTAACTAAGTATTGGTGTATGTATATTCCATGTGTCATTTGTTTGCCTTACCTAATAATGATGGACTCATATGTTATCTAGTCATGGCTAATGGATTTCCCTATGTCCATGTAAGCATTGACATAGCTTGTCCGGATTTGCTAAAGGGGCGGGTAACTTCTTGTCCTGGGTGACACATTCTCCAATCCATGCCTTTTTGTCTATGTTGCATCTCCAATGTAGGGGTGCTAATGTGATGAAAACACATATCTTGCTCTGACTATTTGTGTCTGTGTCAGATCTAATTACTATTTTGCTATCACCTGCAGAATACTAAACAGACCAAAGGATTGTGGGGTATGTAGTTTCTTCACAGAAAATGTAAGTTTTTATACTTCAGACAGAGGTCATGCATTAACCAATTTTATTCCACGCACCTTGTGTTTAAATACAGCAGCAACTTCTGTGAAGATTTACTCTAGGCGGTGTGTACAGAGCAACAATGATACCTTGAAACTACACGATCAGTGCACATCTTATGCAGGTGAAAAACACAGGGTGCAGGTAGAGGGTTTATAATGCATTTAACCTATGTAATGTATGTGATCAAATTATTGTCCGAAATTATTTTAATTGTTGGTAAAAAAGTATTTTTTTTCCCCATTTAAACACTAACAAGCAGCACTGCTGTCCACCATCTGTGAAGCCATTGTTTTCTCTGAGTTCATCCAAATGTTATACTGTGTTGAGCCCTTATAAAGGGGGAGTGGTTTTACTCTCAAAATACATTGGTTTATATATTACTTTTTTATATGAACAGTTAAATTATCTTGGACTTTTTCTTCCGGTTCTGTTCTAGTGCTCCTTTCTGTATTTCTATGGTTTGAGACACTTATAGATGACATCCAATGAATACACACCTCCTAATGATAATAATAACCATTTTAATGCTTTCTTTTTAGACCATTAATCTTGTATGAGGTACAAGGCAAAGACCATCAAATTCCCCTCTGCCCAGTCCCTAAATATACTGTAGCTGTTTATGGCAGCTTACAGAGTTCGGCCAAAAGGGAGACCAAATATTGACAACATGATCTTGCTTAGACTTTGAATATCTTCCTACTGGTAACTGCTTGACAGTTCCCAGAGGAGCTTTACTAGGAAGTGTACCAGCACCTCCACAAATCTAATGCTGCCACATAAAAGAAAGTCCAGCAATCCTGCACAGAAAATGAATTTCTGCTACTTGCACCTGCCTTGCTCTTTTGGGTATTATCCATTGTTAATTGGGATAAGGGCAATCTTTTAAAAGTAGCATAATTGCTTACAAAATAAATCAGCAAGGACGAAGATTATCTTCAATTACAGGTATCTTGAAAACGTAGCTGTAGTCGAGTATTGTATTGTGTTAGACACTGATAAAAGCAGAACATTTGGAGTTTAAATTATATTCTTTGTTGACCTTTTTTTTAAAAAAAATGCAAGTTTTTGAGTTGCCTTATATGCCTTCTTCAGGAAGAATTGAATTAAATCGTTATTAGTTACATTTGATAAATAAGCTTTTGTATATGGATTGTTTTAAAACATATACTCCAACAAGTCTGTGAAAGTCTTGTTTAAGGCTATTGGTCTGTAGCTTGTTTTCCATGCGTAAGTAGCTCTTAAACTGCCTAAGAAATACAATGACTGTAGGGGGATCTATCACACCTGCAACAGCTACCGCAGCCTGCACACAGCATTCCTGTGGGGCACGTACTAAGAAAATCATACATCAGCTAGCTGTCTGGACAAGGCCTACATGTTCTAGCATGGCTCAGAGAGTGTACATGCAACTTATTAGTAATTAATGATGCACAGGAATGCACAGGAATTTTAATCTCAGCATAACAGGTAAAACTATAGAGGTATTACTTCCAATATTACAGAAATTCAGACCATATTTTCCCCTCTGGGACTTTACTGAGTTTTGCTGTACCGTTTCATTTATAGTTGTTTCAGGGCCTTAACCTCTACTGCGTTTATTACAATAAAACTGTCCAAAGTCATTATGCATAGGTTCATATGCATTTTTTTTTTGACCAACGCATAATAATCCTTCCCAGTTGATGGTCATTCTCAACACGGTTCTTAGATAATTAATCACAAGAAAACACTCTGGGGTAGATTTATTAATACTGGTGCACTCAGAATCTGATGCGGCTATGCATGATAGCCAATCATCTTCTAACTTCAGCTTGTTTAATTAGGCTTTGGCAATACAACCTAGAAGCTGATTGGTTTCTCTACAGAGCTGCACCAGAGTTTGCACTCTCCAGCTTTAGTAAACATACCCTCTAAGTAATCATTTACATTGATTACTCTGCATTTTACGATAAAAAACAAATAGCTCATTACAAACCGTTGACCCCCCCTTTCCTAGGGTTGCCTTTAATTTCAAAAAAGGAAAAAAAAGAGAAACTACCAGCACAAAACAACCAGAAGAGATTATATCTGGCTCCTAGTTGGGCGATGACTTAACTCTGACAAACGTGATTAACGACCCATTGGAATTTCACTACTGCGTCGCTGATTTCATTCGTAAAAAAAGCTTTTATAGATTGAACAAGCTGCAGCCGAAAAACACCGCAATAACAACAATAAAAATGAATGATAATATAATTAAAACAACAACAACAATAACGACAGAGCGCAATACATATATGGTGGGGGGTGACATTTACATATATAGCATTTAATAATGAATTCATCTTTTATAGCAGAATATTTAAGTTAGTTTAGTTAAAGGGAATAGAGACTGCTGCCACAAAAAAAAAAAAAAAAAACAACAACAGCAGTGAAAAAAAAAGAAAAGCAACAACAGCAGTGAGCAAGCTGAAGGTTACCTTGCCCACTGGAGCTAATTTATCTTTTTACGGCGTGTCAGATGCGATCCTATCATAGCATGTACGCCTGATTATGCCTTGCATGTAATATTAATATTCTAAAAGGCATGTTAAGCGGACACCGAGCAGTAAAAAAAAAAAAAAAAAGAAAACGAGACACTGGCAAGCTTTGGGCTGCAGTACCTGCAGACTTCCAGCAGTGGCCGCCCTCCTGCCTTCAGAAGCCTACGGTGTTTTCATCAGCACTGCGGTTACAGATTTTGCAGCACTAATTACATAAAGTCGGTAAAGCACGGCAGTTACAAATCACACACACTGTCTGGGATTAAAGAAGCGATTCTAATCTCTCATCAGCCTTTAAGATCTTCAATAACCCCATCCCCACCGGCCCTTCCCTAAATCCAGCATTACCTGAAGAATACAAGGGTCTCCCATAGGTAGATGCCCAGCGCGCTGAGGCTGCACATGCTGTCGGCGCGGTGGTGGGTTGCTGTCCAGCGGGGAAAGTGCTGAAGCGCGGATCCTAATAGACGTCCCTTGTTGGAGAGCTGAGCCAGACAGTGAAGGAGCTTTCAGCACCACGGACAGCGCCTCTCTACTTCAGCACTACGGACAGCGGCTCACTCATTCAGCGCCACGGATAGCGGCTCCTTCTTTCAGCACCACAGACAGCGGCTCACTCCTTCAGCACCGCGGACAGCGGCTCCCTCTCGCAGTGTCCTGCCCATACAAAGTGACTTAGCAGCCGGCCACTCAGCTCTGCCAGCGCAAGCAAGTCATAGCAGCAAATCAGCACCGCTCTATTCCAGAACAGTTTCCTGACATCCCATGTAAAAGTGTTGGTAAGGCTCCAGGTATGTCCACCCCCCCTCAAGACTCCCTCAGCCTTGCCTGTTCCTCTCCTCTGCTGTGTGTCTGAGGCTGGACTGAGCCTGTCCCATTGCTTGGGGCAGAGAGTCAATAAGTAAGCTGTGGCTTTTTTTTTCTTTTGTTAAGTTTCACAGTCTTGGGGCATCTTATGAGCACATCAGCAAGTCAACAAGGGCATACTCTTGTGTGTTGCCCCATGGTAAGTCAGGAGAAGGCAGCACTTCTTGGCATATTCCTTACTGCAGTAATTTACTAAACTAAAAAAAAAAAAAAGGTAAAACGATGAGGAAAAAAAAAAAAAAGCTCGCCAGCATTAGGAGTCCCTCCTCTTGGTGATTCCTATTGGCCCTCCTCCTTTCAAAATGCCTCGGACACCCTGGGATTGGACGGTGGGTTTGCCCATCATTTGAATGTGTTAACTGTGAGCTGACTGGCCCTTTCTGTAGCCTGGTCTGCTGTACTTAAATCCTGTACAGTATGGATTATTTTCCAGGCAGAAGGGATTTTTTGGCAGTTGTGGTATTTATGGCTTAATCATTTACGTCTGCTGCATGCACAGCGAATGCTTGCGGAGATCTTGCGGCAACACCCTGATCCTAGATAGTAACGTGTAACAAATTCACCGCTCAGGGGTGTCAAGGGTGAACCCCTAGAAATAACAGATGACATAGTCAACATTAACCCTGTTTAGGACTACAGTGATTAGAAATATTAAAAGGTCAGTCCATCCAAAATTGGTATTTCAGTTTTTATTGGAGAAATAAACCACCTGACAGATTATTAAATCTCTTGGGGAGGTGATCTCTGGAGTTCCTAAGTATACACTGGCCAACCACTTTATTAGGTAATACTGGGTTGGACCCCCTTTTGCTTCCAGAACTGCCTTCATTCTTTATGGCATAGATTCAAAAAGGTGTTAGAAACATTCCTCTGAGATTTTGGTTCATATTGACATGATAGCGTCACACAGTTGCTGCAGATTTGTCGGCTGCACATCCATAATGCAAATCTCCCGTTCCACCACATCCCAAAAGTGCTCTATTTGGATTGAGATCTGGTGACTGTGGAGGCCAGTGGAGTGCAGTGAACTCATTGTCATGTACCAGTTTGAGATAATTTGTGACATGGGGCTTTACCCTGCTGGAGGTAACCATCAGAAGATGGGTACATTGTAGTCATTAAAGCGGGGTTCACCCTAAAAAAAAATTCTAACATTACATTGAGCAGACTCCTGAGAGTGAGAGTATGCTTTTTTCCGTACATACCATTTTAGCAATATTTGAACCCCCGGGCTTCTGGGTAGTGAATCCCGCGGGAGTTCCTATTAACAGCCTAAGTGATTGACATGCTTCCCACCGGCGCATACAGCACGTGACAACTTGCCGAAAGAAGCTGAACGTCGGTGCGCAGGCGCCGTAAAGCACCGTATAGAGCCGACTCGACGTTCGGCTTCTTTCGGCAAGTCGTGACGCGCTATTTGCACCGGTCGGAAGCACGCCAATCACTTAGGCTGTTAATAGGAATGCCCACTCCCGTGGGATTCACTACCCGGAAGCCGGGGGTGAAAATATCGCTAAAATGGTATGTACGAAAAAAAAAAAGAAAAGAGCAGCATACTCTCACTATCAGGAGTCTGCTCAATGTAATGTTAGATTTTTTTTTAGGGATTGACATGATCAGCAACAATACTTAGGTAGGCTGTGGCATTTAAATGATGCTTAATAGGTACTAAGGGGCCCAAAGTGTACCAAGAAAATATCTCGCACACCATTACACCACCAGCCTAAACCGTTAATGCAAGGCAAAATACTTACATGCTTTCATGTTGTTTATGCCCAATTCTGACCCAACCATCTGAATGTCATGCTGCATACACATGACCGTTTTTCGGGTTCTAAAAAATTACGTTTTCTTTTATGTCATTAAAAACGATCGTGTGTGGGCTTTAGAGCATTTTTCGGGTTCTGAAAAACGGGCAAAAAAAATTGAACATGCTCTATTTTTTCACAACGTTTTTAACATTGTCGTTTTTCAGGTTGTAAAAAATGGTCGTGCGTGGGCTTTAACGACGTAAAAAATCCACGCATGCTCAGAAGCAAGTTATTAGATGGGAGCGCTCGTTCTGGTAAAACTTCCATCCGTAATAGAGTAAGCACATTCTTCACGCTGTAACACAGAAATCAGCTAAAGCAACCCAAAGGGTGGCGTCATCCACATGGAACTTCCCCTTTATAGTTCCGTCGTACATGTTGTACGTCACCGCGCTTTGCTAGAGCATTTTTTCTCACGATCGTGTGTAGACGCGGCCGTTTTAATAATCAGGTTGAACAAAAACTTTATTTTTTCTAGAGCCTGAAAAACTTTGGCCCAGATTCAGATACAATTACATTGGCGCAGAGTATCAGAGATACACTACGCTGCCGTATTTTACCAGGCTGTACGACGAATCCTGGTAGATTTTGTCCCTTACGGTACGGTGGCGTAGTGTATTTCTCGCCGCGTAATCGAAATACGCGAGGCGATCGAACTGGGCAGAAGTTTCCCGCCGTGCATTGCGCGAAATAACGTAGATACGTCGAAATATATAAAGGAAGGACTGATGCGCTACTGGGAGTAAGCAGAGGTGAATTGAAGTCACATGAACTGGTCTGTAGCGGCTCAATCTGGAGTGCCCACAAAACACTGGTGAAAAATGTATATAACAATGAAATAGCGCTTATCACTATTTCATTGTTATAAACGTAGATACGTCATTCGTTGTTTTACGTCAAAAATAAAAAAAGACGTCGGAAAACATTGACATTCGACGCGGGAACAACGGCCATACTTAACATGGGCTGTCTAATATTAGACCAGCAAAAAGCTGGTATAGTTTTACGCAGCAAAAAGATGACTAAAGATGCCGTAAGAGATTGCGATAGACGTTCGTAATTTCATGGATAGTCTGTAAAAGCTCATTTGCATACCCCGACGCGGAAAACGACAGGAACGAAGGCGTACAAACACGTAAGCCAGTCGGATTACAGCCCGCAGCCGTAAATTCATGGTTTGAGGTTTCAGAGTAGTGAAAAAACGCGCGTAATTCGAAAGTACTCCAGTCTAACGCGAGATAGACAGGAGTAATCGCTCTGTGAATCTGGCCCTTTGTCTTTTACAACCTGAAAAATGATCGTGTCTATGCGGCATCACAGCTGAAATCAAGACTCATTAGAACAGGCAACATTTTTCCAATCTTCTGTTGTGCAATTTTGGTGAGCATGTGTGAATTGTAGCCTTCCTGTAGTTTCCTGTTCTTAGCTGACAGAAGTGACAGCCAATGTGGTTTTCGGCTGCTGTAGCACATCTGCTTCAAGGTTCAATGAGTTGTGTGTTCAGAGATGGTATTCTGCATACAATGGTTGTAACGAGTGGTTATTTGGATTACTGTTGCCTTTATATCATCTTAAACCAGTCTGCCCATTCTCCTCTGACCTCTGACATCAACAAGGCATTTTTGTTCACACAACTGCCGACTCACAGGAAATTTTCTATTTTTCGGACCATTCTCTGTAAACCCTAGGGATGGTTGTGCATGAAAATCTCAGTAGATCAGCAGTTTATGAACTTCTGATACCAGCCCATCTGACATTAACGAACGTGCTACGTTCAAAGTCACTTAAATACCCTTTTTTTTCCTATTCTCATGCTCAGTTTGAACATCAGCAAATCGTCTTCACCACGTCAAGATACATTGAGTTGCTGCCATGTGATTGGCTGATTAGCAATTTGTGTTACCAAGCAATAGAACAGGTGAACCTAATAAAGTGGCCGGTGAGTGTACATCTGCTGATCAAGTTATATACACTGTAGCCAAAATAAAGATGTTATCTCCTGTTTATAATTTGTTTCCTTTTTTCTTTATATGAAGAATGCAATAAAATGAACTAAAACATATAAAGGTGTGATGGAATACCCAAAAACTCTCAGGTAGATGGGACAGAGTCAAAAAGTATGGGTGCAGTTCAAGCAAGGTTGGACAAACATCAAAGAAGTTTGTATGTCAAACCTAAACCCCATTTAGATCAATGGGAGCCAAATCTGTAAAATAAAATGCACATTTTCAGGGCTAATAGGCAAGGGGTATGAAAAAATGGCATGGGAGTGGGCACTACCTTGGGTAACATGTACACAGGGCCGGCCTTTGGGGTGTGCAGGATGTGCGGTCGCACAGGGCGCCATAGCAACATGGGCGCCTGGCGACCGGCACAACTTCTTTAATATCGCCCGCATACTAAGTAGTGGGCGGGGGGCGTTCCGGCGCCCCCCGCGACTGAAGAGGACTTTGGGTGGCATGGCGTGGTGACAGGTGCCTGGCTTTGTGGGGGGTGCAAGCCGCACCCGAGCGAGCCGTCGGCACACCCGGGACCCGGCCGCAATGATCCCCCTTCTCTGTGACAGCGCCGCAGGTCTGATGAGTCTCGTCTGCCTGTGACTGTCTCACAGTCACGCAGCCGAGCAGTGAAGCCACCTCCCCCTTTTCTGCACTGTGCTGTGTGTGCAGCACGCGGCAAGCACATTATCTGAGCCTGCTTTATGGGTCTGGAGGGGGGTCGGCACTGTGGGGGGTTCTGTATTGTAGGGGAGGGGGGTCTGTATTGTAGGGGGAGTCTGTATTGTAGGAGGGGGGGTTCTGTGTTGTAGGGGTTCTGTATTGTAGGAGGGGGGGTTCTGTATTGTAGGGGGTCTGTATTGTAGGGGGGGGTTCTGTATTGTAGGGGGGTCTGTATTGTAGAAGAGGGAGGTTCTGTATTGTAGGGGGGTCCGTATTGTAGGAGGGGGGTTCTGTATTGTAGGGGGGTCTGCCCTTTAGGGGTGAATCTGTATTGTAGAGGGGGGTCTGCACTGTAGGGGTGGGTTTGTATTGTAAGGGGGGTCTGCACTGTAGGGGTGGGTTTGTATTGTAAGGAGGGTGTGCACTGTAGGGGGGTGTCTGTGTAACATACCGGTGTCTAGAGCTGTGGGGGGTTGTGTAATGTAAAGGGGTGCAGGGTGCTGTGTAATGTATAGGGGTCAAGAGATGCAGGGTGCTGTGTAATGTAAGGGGGTCCAGTGGTGCAGAGTGTTGTGTAATGTAAAGGGGTCCAATGGTGCAGGGTGCTGTGTAATGTAAAGGGGTCCAGTGGTGCAGGGTGCTGTGTAATGTAAAGGGGTCCAGAGGTGCAGGGTTAATGTGTAATGTAAAGGGGTCCAGAGGTTCAGGGGGCTGTGTAATGTAAAGGGGTCCAGAGCTGTGGGGTGCTGTGTAATGTAAGGAAATCAGTGGTGCAAAGTGCTGTGTAGTGTAAAGGGGTCCAGAAGTGCAGCGTGCTGTGTAATGTAAGGGGTCCAGTGGTGCAAAGTGCTGTGTAGTGTAAAGGGGTCCAGAAGTGCAGCGTGCTGTGTAATGTAAGGGGTCCAGTGGTGCAGGGTGCTGTGTAATGTAAAGGGGTCCAGAGGTGCAGGGGGCTGTGTAATGTAAAAGGGTCCAGAGGTGCAAGGTGCTGTGTAATGTAACAGGGTCCAGAGGTGCAGGGTGCTGTGTAACGTAACAGGGTCCAGAGGTGCGTTGCTGTGTAATGTAATGGGGTCCAGAGGTGCAGGGTGCTGTGTAATGTAAAGGGGTCCAGAGGTACGGTGCTGTGTAATGTAATGGGGTCCAGAGGTGCAGGGTACTGTGTAATATAAAGGGGTCCAGAGGTGCTGTGCTGTGTAATGTAAAGGAGTCCAGAGGTGCAGGGTGCTGTGTAATGTAAGGGAGTCCAGAGGTGCAGGGGGCTATGTATTGTAAAGGGGTCCAGAGGTGCAAGGTGCTGTGTAATGTAAGGGGTCCAGAGGTGCAGCGTGCTGTGTAATGTAAAGGGGTCCAGAGGTGCGGTGCTGTGTAATGTAAAGGAGTCCAGAGGTGCAGGGTGCTGTGTAATGTAAGGGAGTCCAGAGGTGCAGGGGGCTATGTATTGTAAAGGGGTCCAGAGGTGCAAGGTGCTGTGTAATGTAAGGGGTCCAGAGGTGCAGGGTGCTGTGTAATGTAAAGGGGTCCAGAGGTGCGGTGCTGTGAAATGTAAAGGAGTCCAGAGGTTCAGGGTGCTGTGTAATGTAAGGGAGTCCAGAGGTTCAGAGGGCTATGTAATGTAAAGGGTTCCAGAGGTGCAGGATGCTGTGTAATGTAAGGGAGTCCAGAGGTGCAGGGGGCTATGTATTGTAAAGGGGTCCAGAGGTGCAAGGTGCTGTGTAATGTAACAGGGTCCAGAGGTGCAGGGTGCTGTGTAATGTAAAGGGGTCCAGAGGTGCGGTGCTGTGTAATGTAACAGGGTCCAGAGGTGCAGGGTGCTGTGTTATGTAAAGGGGTCCAGAGGTGCAGGGTGCTGTGTAATGTAAAGGGGTCCAGAGGTGCGGTGCTGTGTAATGTAAAGGAGTCCAGAGGTGCAGTGTGCTGTGTAATGTAAAGGGGTCCAGAGGTGCAGAGTGCTGTGTAATGTAAGGGGTCCAGAGGTGCAGGGTGCTGTGTAATGTAAGGGAGTCCAGAGGTGCAGGGGGCTATGTATTGTAAAGGGGTCCAGAGGTGCAAGGTGCTGTGTAATGTAACGGGGTCCAGAAGTGCAGGGTGCTGTGTAATGTAAAGGGGTCCAGAGGTGCGGTGCTGTGTAATGTAACGGGGTCCAGAGGTGCAGGGTGCTGTGTTATGTAAAGGGGTCCAGAGGTGCAGGGTGCTGTGTAATGTAAAGGGGTCCAGAGGTGCGGTGCTGTGTAATGTAAAGGAGTCCAGAGGTGCAGTGTGCTGTGTAATGTAAAGGGGTCCAGAGGTGCAGAGTGCTGTGTAATGTAAGGGGTCCAGAGGTGCAGGGTGCTGTGTAATGTAACTGGGTCCAGAGGTGCAGGGTGCTGTGTAATGTAAGGGGTCCAGAGGTGCAGGGTGCTGTGTAATGTAACTGGGTCCAGAGGTGCAGGGTACTATGTAATATAATGTGGTCCAGAGGTGCAGGGTGCTGTGGTTGTTAGAGGTTACTGCACATCATTAACGCTCACCCATTGGTTGCTGGGGCTAGAGGTGGTATGATCAGTGGTGGTGGTGAGGGGTGGAATAGTATCAGTGGCAGGGGGAGATTGGAGGGTGTAATCAGGGGAAGTGCTGGGGGGTTGATTGGATCAGTGACAAGGCTGGGTGGGTGGGATCAAAGGCAGTGCTGGGAGGGGGGGTGGTGAGATGAGTGAAGACAGTGTTGGTGGGGATGGGATGAGTGGTAGTGCGTGGGGGGATGAGATAAGTAGCAGCGGTTTTGTTTTTCAGAGAGAGAGAGAGAGAGAGAGAGGGGGTGAGAGAGGGGATGAGAGAGAGAGAGGGGGTGAGAGAGAGAGGGTGAGAGAGAGAGGGTGAGAGATAGAGAGAGTGAGAGGGCATGAGAGAGAGATAGAGAGGGAGGGAGGGAGGGAGAGAGAGAGAGATTGGATGACATGGAGAGGGAGGGATTGGGGATAAGAGAAGGGATTGGGGATGAGAGAGAGGGGATTGGGGATGAGAGAGATGGGATTGGGGATGAGAGAGAGCGGGCCCTTAGCCCTGGCTGCAGTACCTTCTGTGCACACCCTGTCACAGTCTGTGTATTGGTGTGTATGCTGCATGGTACCTCCTTCCATAGGACGTTTACACTTGCCAGCAGCAGGCAGGACCCTTCTCCTTATGGGTGATGGGGATGGGGGTGCTCTGCTCCTTCCAGCAGATCCTTCTTAGACTGCGGAGGACTGTCCCGGGTAGCAGTCCCTGGATGCATGCATGCATGCCCCACCGTCACAGGGGGGGGGGCCCGATCCACCTGTCTTCCGGCCTGTTGTCAGAGCTTGGAGTGGAGAGCAGGATGGCAGTCCCTGGCTATGTGAACCTCCCACCGGTCCTTGGGGGCCCCCGATCCGCCTGTCCCTGGGCTGCTGTCAGAGCTTGGAGTAGAGGGGAGAGCAGGGTAGCAGTCCCTGGCTGCATGCACCTTCCGCTGGTCCTCCGGGGCCCCTGATCCGCCTGTCTTCTGGGCCACTGTCGGAGCTTGGAGAGGAGGTTGGGGGAATACAGCCTCTGGGTGGCCCAGCCGCATTGGGGTTGCGTCTGTCACTCCTCACCTCTCTGGTGGTCAGAGAGCACTTTCCCCTTTCAGGCTCTCACTTTTCATTGCTCCCACTGCTACCGGTCCAGGACTCCCCAAGACAACGGGCTCAAGAAGCAGCTGCTTGGGCCCCTCAACAATTACAGGGCCTTGGGCAGCTTCCCCTTTTGCCCTGCGCTAAAGACGGCCCTGATGGTGACACAAGTTATGCAGCTACATTTATTCATTTATTTATTTCTGGGAGAGTTCAATATTACATTTGTCTCATTAGTAAAACATTACATTTAGGGTGCTGCAAATGACATGGCAGGCAATAAGTGAATACATTTCTCAGTAGCAAAAGGAATTGCAGGTACATTTACATTTGTGCAGTGCGTCAATTGACATGCATTAAAATGCATTATGTCACACATTAACCACTTAAGGACCGCCGCATGTACATTTACGTCGGCAGAATGGCACCGACAGGCACATCAACGTATATATACGTTGGTGCCTTGGGGGGGATCGGGGGTCCGATCGGACCCCCCCCCCGTACATGCGGCGGTCCGCGCGGCTGCAGGAGCGATCCGACAAGTGGGGGCGGCTATCCGTTTTCATCCGCCCCCTCCGGATCGCTCCCAGCCAATGCGCGCGCCCGCCCGCCCTGTCACTTCCTCCTCCTGTGTAAACACAGGAAGGAGGAAGCGACGTGATCTCTCCCTCGGCGTTTGTTTCAAGCGCCGCTGAGGAGAGATCACCACACACCAAGTAAGTCTGCACCAAACAGCACACTTACACACACACACAAACACATTTAACCCCCGCGATCGCCCCCCCCCCCCCCCTGTCACAGTGTCACTGAATGCAGTAATCATACATGTATGATTACTGTATTTAGTGTCAGTGTGACAGACAGTGTGACAGTCAGTCAGTATTAGTGTCAGGGTAGCCCCCCCACCCCCCCCAATAAAGTTTTAACCCCTTGATCACTGCCCTAGTTAACCCTTTCACTCCCTATTGCCAGCGTCACTAAGCGATCATTTTTCTGATCGCTGTATTAGTGTCGCTGTTCCCGCTAGGTAGCTAATTTTTTTTTAATGCGATTTTTTTTTTTACTAAAGACATGTGGCTAAATAAATTTTGGCCTAAATGTTTGACTAAAATTTAGTTTATTGGTTTTTTATTATAACAAAAAGTAAAAAATATTGATTTTTTTTCAAAAATGTCGCTCTATTTTTGTATATAGCGCAAAAAATAAAAATCGCAGAGGCGATCAAATACCACCAAAAGAAAGCTCTATTTGTGGGAAAAAAAGGACGCGAATTTTGTTTGGGAGCCACGTCGCACGACCGCGCAATTGTCTGTTAAAGCGACGCAGTGCCGAATCGCAAAAACCCCTTGGGTCATTTGCCAGCGTATTGGTCCGGGTCTTAAGTGGTTAACATGCTGGCTACTAACACACATTGAGGCCTGGTTCACACCTATAGATTTCTCAGTGCATTTTCTAGAAAGGCATTAAAGTTCATTTAACATGGTTTCATATTGATCACGTTCACATCTGTGCATTTTCTACCAGTGCGTTTTTTGGAAAGGGTCAGGGACTTTTTTCCCCACAACAGGTTGTATTTTTGGTTCCATAATATTCAGTGGATCAAAAATGTATCAAAAACACGGTGCTTGCAATTATTGATGCATTTTTACTGGTTTCTCCTGCAAGACAACAGACATCTTCCAAAAATTCAAAACACATTAAAACCACATTAAAAAGCATCAAAAACACATGTGGAAAAATGCAAAATGCACCGAAAATGTATCAATCACAACCTGCAAAGGTGTGAACCAGTCTAAAGTACAGAAAAATTTACATGTAAGAAGGCTGGCCGGAGGCCTGTATTTGTAGGCGGAGTCTGGGGGAGTATATATCCTCCCTCCGCTGGCATGTCGCTCGCCGGCTCGTCTTCCTGGTTCCTAGACAGCTGACGTGTGTCATTTCCGCTGCGACCTCTGACGTCATTTTCGGGTGCCGTCCAGCGTGGAGGAAGCTTTCGGTCGCGGTTCGCTGGCTCCGGTCGGCTGCTGTCTGGTACCTCGGGCGTCTCAGGTATCAGGGGGGGTCATGCGATTTGTCTTTGCTGAATCGATCATGCGATTTGTCTTTGCTGAATCGATCATGCGATTTGTCTTTGCTGAATCGATCATTCGATTTGTCTTTGCTGAATCGATCATGCGATTTGTCTTTGGAACGATCATGCGATTTGTCTTTGCTGAATCGATCACGAGATTTGTCTTTGCTGAAATCGATCATGAGATTTGTCTTTGCTGAATCTACATGCGATTTATCTTTGCTGAATCAATCAGGCGATTTGTCTTTGCTGAATCGATCACGCGATTTGTCTTTGCTGAATCGATCACGCGATTTGTCTTTGCTGAATCGATCACGCGATTTGTCTTTTCTGAATCGATCACGCGGTTTGTCTTTTCTGAATCGATCACGCGTTTGTCTTTGATGAAACGACCACGCGGTTTGTCTTTGATGAAACGATCAAGCGGTTTGTCTTTGATGAAACGATCATGCGATTTGTCTTTGATGAAACGATCATGCGATTTGTCTTTGATGAAACGATCATGCGATTTGTCTTGATGAGCTGTCAGGTGATGGTCGTTGGGTAAGTCGGTTGTTGCAATTTATCTCGATACAGGCTGTCGTGCGATTTCTCACTGGTATTGGTCAGGCGACTGTCAGATGTTCAGAAGGGGGGGGGGCTGGGCTTCTCTGCTGGGAGGGGGGGTTCTAACTGGGACCCTCATCTGACATTGTTGGGGTTTGGTTTTGCAGTCACAGGTTAGCTGTACCAACAGGTATTTTGCGTGGTGAATCCATCATGCTATTTGCTTGTGAATCCGTCATGTTGTAGCTTTGGTAGGTCTCTCTGCAATTTTGTCTTTGCTGAATCGATCATGCGATTTGTCTTTGCTGAATCGATCATGCGATTTGTGTTTGCTGAATCGATCATGTGATTTGTCTTTGGAACGATCATGCGATTTGTCTTTGCTGAATCGATCACGAGATTTGTCTTTGCTGAAATCGATCATGCGATTTGTCTTTGCTGAATCTACATGCGATTTGTCTTTGCTGAATCAATCATGCGATTTGTCTTTGCTAAATCGATCATGGGATTTGTCTTTGCTGAATCGATCATGCGATTTGTGTTTGCTGAATCGATCATGCGATTTGTGTTTGCTGAATCGATCACGCGATTTGTCTTTGCTGAATCGATCACGCGATTTGTCTTTGCTGAATCGATCACGCGATTTGTCTTTGCTGAATCGATCACGCGATTTGTCTTTTCTGAATCGATCATGCGGTTTGTCTTTTCTGAATCGATCACGCGGTTTGTCTTTGATGAAACGATCATGCGGTTTGTCTTTGTTGAAACGATCATGCGATTGTCTTTGATGAAACGATCATGCGATTTGTCTTTGATGAAACGATCATGCGATTTGTCTTGGTGAGCTGTCGGGTGATGGTCGTTGGGTAAGTCGGTCTCCGTTGGTACATTTGGTTTTAATTCTTTCAGGTGGATTGCAACGTCTTCTCTGTGTCAGCAGGTACGTAGGTATGCTTGCTTCTGGGGATTAGGTAGTTTGCCCAGGTCCAGTCTCTTTCAGGTTTTGTCACGTCTACAGATCCGTAGAGCATTGGATCCTGGGCAACCACGGTGGTTGTCAAGGGGTCATTCATTATCTTGACGACTTCCTTTTGTTGGAAGACCCTGGGCGCACACCCTGGGATCTGCAGGTACTCACAGGTTTATTTTCAGAGTTGGGCATCTCTCTAGTGACTCATAAGATGGAGGGTCCAGCCAAGGTAATCACCTTCTTGGGGATCACGCTGGATTCCGATCTCATGGTCGCTAGTCTGCCCATGGAGAAGTTGGCCAGGATTCGCCAGGTCATTCATCTGTTTGTCCGTTCCCCGGTATGTTCCAAGAGGGAATTGCCGTCACTATTGGGGATGCTTAACCATGCCATGAGGATCTTTCTTTAGGGCAGGGCGTTTGTGTCCAGATCGCTGGCAGTTCTTCCCCAAGGGCAGGATTCGGACTCCCCGGTCAGGTTACCAGCGGACGCCCGAGCCGATTTGATCATGTGGGATCAGTTCCTCTGTGATTGGAATGGTATCTCCATATTCACCCCACAGCCTACAGATAGTTCCCCCCGAGTTTTTTCGGATGCCGCCGCTTCGGTCGGGTTTTCGGCCATATTTGGTCAGGAATGGTTAGCTAGCCGCTGGCCCCCTGAGGTGTTCCATCTGCCAAAGTTTGCTCGCACTTCTGCTTTGTTTGAGATTTACCCAATCCTGGCGGCGGCAGTCACTTGGGGCCCTGGTTGGGCAGGCAGCTCGGTCACGTTCTTTACGGATAATTTGGCTACGGCCAGAATTATCAATAAAGGCAGATCAGGGTCCCTTTTAATCATGTCCTTCATGCGCAGGCTGACTTGGCTGGGCTTGACCTATATGTTTAATTTCCAGGGGGAATTCATCAGGGGAGATCACAACGGTGCAGCTGATGCCTTGTCTCGTCTCAACATGCCACAATTTTTCTTTCAGCATCCGGCAGCGGAACCAACGGGCCGGCCAATCCCCCCTATTCACTGTTGGTCATGGACTAAGTTTTTTCCGGTCTCAGGCGATCGAGTTGGCCAACAGGTCCTTGTCCAGGAACACGCTGAAGGCATACACCACGGGTTGGAGGGTTTTTCTCAGGTTTATGTCTCTATTTCCGTGTGAGGAACCCTCTGATTCTTCGTACATAATGTCTTTTTCTGCTTTTCATAGCAAGCTAGCCAGTACCATCAAATCTTATTTGGCAGGGATTCAGCACTTCAGGTCCCTACAGGCGCCGGACAGGCCATCCATTTTTGCTGCTCACCCTCTGAAAGCTGTGCTAAGGGGTATTCGGAAAACCCAGGGTTCTTCGCAGTTATCACGGCAACCCATCACCGGGCAGATCTTCTGAGACCTGTCGGATATTCTGTCCACTTCCCCTTTGGCGCAGGTCCCAGTTTGGTCCTCAAGGCGGCGATCCACCTCAGTTTCTTTGGGTTACTCCGTCCCGGGGAGGTGTCCAAGGCTAGCTGTCATGCCCCAGTACTGCTCAGAGGGAGTCTGACCAGATTCCCCGAGCATTACGAGTTACAGCTCCCCAATAACAAGACCAGGCAGATTGGTCAGGGGTTCGTGGTGAAATACTATCAGACGCACAGCAGTTGGTGTCCAGTCAAGGTGCTCGACTCTCTTTGCAGGTTAGTCGCAACCTCTCCCCTGGATAGTCCCCTACTCCCCTTCCCTACGCATCCTATCACCTCGAAACAATTCGTTGGTCATGTCAGGATTCTGCTTGCCAAACTGCAGCTGGATCCGAAGCTCTTCACCATACATTCTTTCAGAATTGGGCATCATTTACCCATCTTGTGTCTTTTGCCCTCTTTTAGGCGTACCGTCCAGCTAGGCCAAGGCACGCCACAGGCCTTGGGTTGTTGGGGTCCATACGTGTTACGGGTGAAGACACTGACTACAAGAAAGAAGGCTGGCTGGAGGCCGGCCTGTATTTGTAGGCGGAGTCTGGGGGAGTATATATCCTCCATCCGCTGGCGTGTCCCTCGTCGGCTCGTCTTCCCGGTTCCCACCCTCCTGGCCCCCCTTTTCTCAGGTAACATGCTAATTCCATTTCTCATGTTCAGGGTATGCCCTCTTTTAGGCGTACCGTCCAGCTAGGCCAAGGCACGCCACAGGCCTTGGGTTGTTGGGGTCCATACGTGTTACGGGTGAAGACACTGACTACAAGTACTATTTATTGGGAATTCATTTAAATGTACTACAGTGCAATGTGGCACACTGCAAAGCTGGTAAGCTGCCTTAGTGCATTGGGGAGCCATTCAAAAAGAGTGTGACTAATGGATGGAGCACCAAAGATTACCAGCTTTGGGAGACAGGATCCTGCAGGAATGACGGAAATAGTAAACAAAGCTTCTTTTTTTTATGTTCCTCTAGACAAATATTTGTATTCAACCCTTGAAGTGCAGAATAAGCCGAACTGTTATGCCGCGTACACACGATCACTTTTTGTGATGAAAAAAAACGTTGTTTTATCTCACAAAACAAAACAAAGTTTTTCAAACTTCATTTTAAAAAACGATGTTGCCTACACACCATCGTTTTCTGAAAATGCTCTTGCAAAGCGTGGTTACGTAAGACACTTTCGACTGGACTCTGTTCCATTGAAGCTCCCGTCTCATAACTTGCTTCTGAGCATTCGCGGGTTTAAAAACGTTGTTTTAAATGTCGTTTTGCCCACACACGATCATTTTTTGTGAAACAAAAGATGACATTCTGAAAAACGACATAAAAAATGTAAAAAAAAAATCATGTCATCACAAAAAACGACCGTGTGTACACGGCATAAGGGTGTTTTTTTACATTTCCCTGAAGTTCAGCTGTATAAATTGTATATTTATTCATGGAAATACAGGAAAAGAAAAGCAGAAAGTAGATTGTGGAAATTGCAATCATCAAAATTGACATAAGTCGTACACAGACGATATAAAATTGGACATACGATAATACATATATAAGAGTATAACTTCAAAACAATTCAGGAGGGGGAACCAAGAGAGCAGGCGTAACAAACAGGCATCTTTATATCACACACACAAGAATTGATACTCCGGATCAAGTATCAGTAAGATTCCCAGAGTGCCCAAACTTAACTTAACTTAAAGACAAAGGGACAGGGGGAGGGGGGACACCATGGACGGTGAGACTTAGGAGTTTTACCCGGCAGCACAAACAGCAATACATCTAGCCCGGACAGATGCCACATCCCCCCCCATTCAAGAACTTCCTGATCTAATTCACATATTGGATTCCATTTGCTCTTAATGTAAGTCTACACTGTCTTCTGTATTATAATAAAGCTTTGCAACCCTTAACCTAGAGGCGCCCTCTGTTTTTTCTTTTTCTACTTAGTGGTAGGGGTAATTCTGTTGTAGTGTAACTAGGGCAGAGGAGGGGATGTGGATTGGTAGGGCTTCCATTTTGCTCGTATTGGTTTTGTACCCAGAAATTTAGCCACATTTTTTTAACAATTTGTGGATATTTGGGAGGGAGGTATGGGGGTTGGTCAGTGCCAGTAGGATGTCATCCTCAAACAAACAATGTTTATATTCTTTCTGTCACAGCAAGACCCCACGAATGTCAGGATGAGTGTGGATGGCTTTGGCTAAGGGTTCCAAACATAAAATGAAGAGCAAGGGGGATAGCGGGCATCCTTGTCTGGTGCCATTACTCAAAAGCCACATACACACGATCAGACATGTCCGATGAAACATGTCCGACAGACCGTTTTCATCGGACCAGGCTGAAGTGGTCTGTTGGTCTGATGTGCGTACACACCATCGGACCAAAATCCCCTCGGACCAGAACGCGGTGACGTAGAACACAACGACGTGATGAAAAAATGAAGTTAAATGCTTCCAAGCATGCGTCGACTTGATTCTGAGCATGCGCAGGATTTTGGTCCGATGATTTTGTGTACTAACCATCGAACATGACCGACGGACAGGTTTCCAGCGGACAGGTTTTTAAGCATGTTTTGAAACTTTTGTCCGCTGGAAAACGGTCTGATAGGCCGTACACATGATTGAACATGTCCGCTGAAACTGGTCTGCGGACCAGTTTCAGCGGACATGTTCGATCGTGTGTACGCGGCCAAAGGGAACAATGGTAACAGAAAGGAAGAAGGTCGGGAGTGCAGCGCATGTACCACTGCCATAAAGGGACAGTTGAATCCATACTTGGAGAGGGTAGCAAACATAAAGGGCCAGCTGAGCCAATCAAAGGCCCTTTGAGCATCTAATTAGGGCTGGGTGGGTTGTTTTATTTAGCAAGTCAATGCGATCAATGGTGCGTCACTGGCATGTCTAGCGGTTACAAATCCTACTTGATCCTTGTGTATGAGTCTAGGGATTACATGGGAAAGTCTGTTGGCCAAAATTTTTGTAAATATCTTGTAATCAGAATTAAGTAAAGCTATGGGTCTATAATTCTCAGGGAGGGAGGGATCTTTACCGGTGCAGCATCAGAGCCAATCAGAATAACTCGAATATTCGGCAAAAGGAATATTGCGCGATTAGCTTCTCCGCCCTTCTTTTGCATCAGAGCCAATCAGAATAACTTGAATATTCGGCAAAAGGAATATCGCGCAATATTCCTTTTGCCGAATATTCAAGTTATTCTGATTGGCTCTGATTCAAAAGAAGGGCCGAGTAGCTGATGCGATTCTTTTATGTTGCCGAAAATTCGCAATGCGAATTTTCGGCAACATAAAAGAGTCGCATCAGCTACTCGGCCCAGGGTCTCTCTCTAATCATACCAGCAATGCTTTTAGACGTCGATGGAGATCACTAGGATGTGATCTGTTTTAAAAATAAATTTGAAAAAATACAATAAATAAATATTGAAATAAATTTGAAAAAATACGAATATTCGCCATAGCGAATATTCGCCGCAATATTCGAGTTATTCGCGAATACTCGAATATGCGAATATTCGTGAGCAACACTAGTAGGAGAAGTTAGGATAAGTTGTCAAAAACATTATAGAGGACCTGAATTTGGCCAGAGTTGGGAGCATAGATGTTTACTAAAGTAAGAGAATGGGTGAGGAATGTGCAATCCAAGATAATAAATCTGCTAAATAAGAATATTTTATATTAGGTAGAAAATCCCATGGTGTGTGAAACATGTAAAGGGTAAAAACAATAAAGTAAGATTTGGGATAACAGTGGTAAAATAACATGTATGCATTAGGTCCATGAAGTTTAGCAGCCACAGGTCAAAAAAAAAAAAAAAAGATATGTAAAAAAGAGAAAAAAGAGAACAATAAAAAATGTATGTATCCAAAAAGAAACCTGGGGGGTAGGGAACTTCCTGGGAGCCGTGGACAAAGCCTTGGACTAGTAAGAGGGGCACGGGACCTTTAAAAAATAGGGAGGGAGCGTCCCTCACCATCTTCCGAAAAATTAGTGCCTAGAAGACAAAATTATGCAATTAAGCAGATAAAGGATTAAACATATACCCAGGACGAAATAGTTGCAACAAGTGATACTCCCCAATGGACATGGGGCAAAAAAAGATCTCCTATATGGGGACACTGGCCACATAAAGAAAAATGTCACGGGGCAAGAAAAAAATCAGGGATCATAACCAAAACATGCAGTGGTGTCTATCAGGTTGGGAACCTGGACAAAGGGCACCTCTGAGGTGTGAAGGTAGATTTGTGATGCTTTTTCGCACTGGGGTCCAGATGGGACTTGGAGCTGAAGGTGGTTTAAGAGTAGCAGGAAGTGGTACAGGATCTTCTTCTGGGAGGAATGGAAGGGCCGAGTTGCACAGAAAGGCACCACTTTCCTGGAGGTCACGCACAGAATACTGTATGCCATCATGGGAAGCAGAGAGACGAAAGGGGAAACCCCAGCGATATACAATTTTGTGAGCCTGAAGATGGAGTGTCACCGGGTGAAGACTCCTTCATTTTGCAAGAATAATAGGGGAAAGATCGCTGAAGATCTGGATCTTGGACCCTTTGAAATCAAGCTTGGATTTATTGTGGGTAGCCATGGTTAGAGCTTCTTTGCTGTCGTAATAATGGAAATGGACAATTACGTCTTGCGGGTTTGCCCCAGCCGGGGGTTTGGGAGCTGGTGACCTATGAGCTCTATCTAATCGCCAGTCAATATCAGGGATATTGAGAGCCACTATGTTGAATAGGCTCAGTAGATAGGGACGGGGATCCTAGTCTTCCACTGTTTTTTAGCAAGTTTCCCCTCCTCTTGTGCAATATTGTGAATAAGGTTCTGAAGCAGAGAATGCAGTTTTACATCTAACACTTCTGTTGTTAGGGGGGTGATAGATCCCTGAGCTTGAGTACGGGGGATATCCAAGAGGGTACTTGCCTCAGGTGTGTAGTATTGATTACTTGAGGCCGGGGATGCAGGTTTAAGTAGGTAGCGGTCCATGGTGCAGGAGGTCCGTGACCTGGGAAATGTGGAATATATGTGCCTCTGATCTCCTGTTTTGTCCATGGGATGCACGGGCATTGCAGGAGTATGGGGAGGTCACTCCCGTGGCTGTTGGAGCTATGTGTCGTGTAGCGTAGAGTCGGCGAGGGACGGAGCCGGTGTCTCACACGTCCGCCATGGTCAATGCACCCCCAAAAGTTCAGCTTTAATCTCCACCTACTATCTAAATGTAACCCCTAACCTAACTATTAACATGTGACCTGACCCTAACATTAACCTTTCATTTAACCCTTAATGTTAATGCCACAATATAACTTAACACTTAGATTAGCCTAAACTCTATGTGTAATCTTTATTGTCTGATTTATGATCATAAACTTAACCAACTGCTAACTTGTGATTGTAAATCACAAACTTATTGTGTTCTGGATTGTCTTTGGAAGTGTTGGAATTTTATTGTTCTCTGTGTCCCTGTTGGATTCATAAAAAAAGTCTGCTCTTGTTAGAACACCCTGTTGCCATTCTAGCAGTAACTTGGATATAGGTAAGGCAGTAGACATAATTTATTTTTATCTTGCAAAAGCATTTGACACTGGAATCCACAAATGCTTAATTTACAAAGTAAGGTATAGTATAGCTAAGCCCTCAAAAACTTGCCTGCTCGCATTTTGCGTGTGGATTTAGAGGGATGGCGAGTGTGGGCTTAATGGGAGTGATCTTAGGTGAAGAGAAGGGAGAGGAGAGCCGCCGCCTGGTTGATCAGAGCGCGGGAAACATAAGAGATTTCAATTCAATAGCTGCGTGTTTCCCGCCGCACTCCGTCATATACAGCCCTTCCCCTTGTCTAGGCACTTTGATAGACAGATCACCCATTCCAGGATTGGATGGGTGATCTGTCTATCTAAGTTCCCCGGACAAGGGGAAGGGGCTGTATATGACGGCACGCGGCGGGGAACACACAGCTATTGAATTGAAAGCTGTTATGTTTCCCGCTCTCTGATTAACCAGGCGGCGGCTCTCCTCTCTCTTCCCTAGCACAGGTAGGCTGCATTGGGGACATACGGCTGCACTGGGGACACATGGCTGCACTGGGCGCACATGGCTGCACTGGGCGCACATGGCTGCACTGGGCACAGATGGCTGCACTGGGGACACATGGCTGCAATGGGGACACATGGTTGCACTGGGGACACAGGCTGCAATGGGGACACATGGTTGCATTGAGGACACATATCTGTACTGAGGACACATGGCTGCATTGAGGACACATGGCTGTTTTGAGTTAATACGCTTTAACCACCATAACAGCCAGATTAACCTTATCAGACAGTGAATCAATGCTACCCCACAATGAACACAACCTGTTCCCAAACACAAGCACAAACATTGAATTTTTTTTTTTTTTAAACAATCAATATATTAACATAGATGGTCATAAGGCCAGAATGTGCATCATAATCTAATGGAGTAAATGTCATACGATAGGTCTCACATCTGCAGTGACTGACTGAAAAAGAATCCATCTTCTACTGATTTTTAATTCTTTACTTATAATGGGCAGAAACAGAACAAGTTATACACGTATTACAAAGGAACATTAAAAGAAGTAGAATATAAACATTACAGCACAAGAGTAGTGCAAATAGTAGTAATTGTATGTGCTCTAGGTGGCATGTTGCTCAAAGTACGCTTGCATTGATCACAAGTCTTAGGCCCCATTCACACAGGCCTACCACTGTGTACACCTTAGTGGGGGCTGTGTTTACCCAGGTCCATTCACCTGCACAGATGTCAAATTGGGAGCAGCGGCTGGTTCCCAATTGACATGAATGGGACTGCCTACATGGAAATTCAGAAAACACCTCTGCATCCCTGTGCCGACTACTACAGGCTTCGTATGGGTGTATGCTGTAGTATGCCCATGTGAAGAATGCCTTTATGTATGATTGGTTACTATGCACAGCTGCACCAGATTAGGTGTGCATCAGTCCGCCAGAGGTAAAAAATACTACACTACCCCTAGAATGGACCCAGCTTTAAATTACAGTGCTGCTAATCTTTTTTTAACCTGCAGCAATCTCCACAGATACTGGCAATCAACTACCAGCATAGGAAGTTTCCCATTACTAAGAACTTATTGTTCCTATGTGTCATATAATCTACTGAAGAGAGGTCCAAAAAGGTTGTTAATGATGGGAGACTTTCCGTATCACAAAAATGCTGTTTGAAAGTTTCCTTGTCATTTCAATCAGGCAATTACTGTATATACTGTAATTCTGTTCTCAAATATTGCTTGCTGGTTCTATTTTGAAAAAAAAAACATAAAAACATTCAACTTATTAAACTCGAAACTGCTATAAAACATATTTAGTCAGTCATCTCAACAAATGTATATAGAATCTCATATTGTCAGGACCTGGACCCTCAGCTGTGTCTGGCAATGAATCTTCCCACTGAGCTATCTGAGACGCTGGACAGTGCCTTGTCGGATTCTTTGAACAACCCTGCCTTGTACCTTAATTTCTGCTAAACCTTGAACTCTTTGCTCCTCCCATGAACTCCATGTCTCTGCACTTCATCCTTGCCAGAATATTGTGCTATATCCAGTCTGTATCTCGCTCCTGTCTTCCCTGCTGCCGTCCATATTTGCTACTGCTCGTTATCGACCCTTAGCTTGTTCCTTGACTACGCTTCTGCCTCATCCCAACCATCAACTACTTGTTACTGACCTTTTGGCTTGTTTACTGACCACGCTTCTGTTTGATCATTACCTGCTTATCCGCTACTGAACCCCAGCTTGCTCACCTCCTGGTGGAGCGGTCCTGAGGAACGGGACCTGGTACTAACATGCAGCATAATCCATCTCCACCATTTGAAGCTCTGGTGAACACCGGTAAGTGAGCCTGTGTACCTATGTTGCTGGTCGGTGGTAGTCCTGCAACTGTTATAGCAATTGGTCTTCAAGCCTGACCCCCTGATCGTGACACATATTTAGGCTATTTCATATTTCACACATATGTGAATTGGATGTGGCCTTTCCGACATCTAATTCACATGACAGGAGATCGTGACCGGCTCTCTATGAAGCCGGTTTACATATCTCTGTCGCAGCTGCGGAGCTGCGTCTTTGGCTCATTTTTTTTTATTGTGGATATACAGCATGATAGGAAGGGTGGCAGTGGAGGGCAGTATGGAATGGAAAGCATGATGGGAGGGGTGGCAGTGGATGGCAGTATGGGGGGATAGCATGTTGAGAGGGGGCAGTGGAGGGCAGAAATGGGAGGGGGCAGTATGGTAGGGAGCAGAGTGACAGTCAGTTGGACACCTGGAACTCACTGGGCAGTGTAATCTTTTACACTCTGCTGTGACAGAGTGTTTGTTGCTTACCAGGAGTGGCCTGCGGGCTGGAAGAATTTCTCCTACCATTGCGGTGGAAGGAACCGGGAGGAGAATAGAGGAGATGGATTTTCCTATATGCCACCCTTGCTCGCCCTCCTATCTAGCCTGGTGCTAGCTGCATCGAGAGTGTAGAGTCAAGCAGTCATTCATACCTAAGACCGCCAGCTCCACCCTTGACTCCAACTCTGGGTCAGGTACAAGTGTAGACAAACCTGACAGGGGAGCCGCACGGGCCCTCTGCAGCCTGGGGTCGGGTCCCAATCGCGTCTCTTGCGGCCCCTATAGTTACGCCCCTGCTTCTCAGTCTTCCTGTATTTGAACCTGTTTGAGTGGAGGAACCCTCCTGCAACAAAAATCTTCTGTCAAGAAAAGCACTGATCGTTAATAATGGACAACAAGAAAAATGACAGTCCTTGAATCTTGCTTGCCTAAGAAAACCACCAATAGACTTGTGTCTGTCAAGTGTGTTACTTGAAATATTTTTTGTTGTTCTTACTACAGGTTTTTATTTTCTTACTGTATGTTTTATTTTGTATGTTGGTCACTTTATAATGCTGTGGACTGCATCCTTTAAGCAGGGGAAATTGTAGAAGGATGGTGCTGTATGGCAGATGGCGCTGTCACAATGTGTGCTAATACTGCTTTAGTTATTGACATCATTAAAACGTGAGACTGCGATCCCCAGATTGCCCACAAACTTCCTGATTAGTGTTTACCTCACATGCTTGCAGACTCCTGCAGAGGGATGCCTTTTGTACTGGGCTCCCAAAAAGGCCATCTTGGAGGAGAGAGTGTCTGATTTGACAGTTCTCCTGAATAAAGCATTATTTATAGCCCCTGCTGGGTCAGTCTGGTACACCCACAGTTATGGAAGTGGTGAGATAGTGATAGTGCACACAATGGCTAGGGAGAAATAGGAAAAGTGCAGGGAAAGTTTTTTTGATGAGTAGGGACAGTTAAAGGACTATCTGGAAGACCACTGGATACTATTTGGGAAGAATCCTGTCTGCAACTAGTTTGACACATTCATGGGTCTTATATCACCAGTCAAGGGCGTTTAAGGGACACTTCTTGAGCACACTGCCACATGTAAGCTATCTATAATGATGGCCTTGCTGCTGACCTGTAAAGTGCTTTTTTGAACATACAGATGTGGTATATATGCAGTGTTGTACTGTTTATTATTCATTACATAAATAAATCAGAAAATTTACATAACATGTCTTGCGTGGCCCCTCCAAATTAGTACCACCTTGTTAGCTCAGCCCACATGCCTCTATGGTCCGGCAGTTGGTCCCCCAGCCTCAGGGAGAGCTGTGCACATTGGGGACATGGTGCACACTTCTGGGTTGAGAGGAAGAGCTAGGTCAAACATGATTGATGAAACATGATGCAATGTTATTATAAACCTGCCTACTACCTCTATTAATATGGAATCCTTGAAGTGTGGCAGCCATCCTGTAGAAGTCCAACATCCATAATTATTTTTCATTTTGTTTACTTTCAAGTAGGAATTCTATTTGAAATACAACCACACTATGATCACCTTTCCCTTCTATGTTCTACATTGTTATTTTGAATATGAAGTCTCTATATCAGGCTGGAACTAAGAGAGAAACTACAATTCCATTATCTTTCCTGTTGTCTTTTACAAAAAGTTTAGGCTATATGAAGCATAGGATAGGATGCAAAAGGTGGCAGCATATCATTGCGCAGAGCCAGCTTCATTTTGCTCTCCGCCTGAACGACATGTGACATGGTAACAATGCAAAAGAGCAACTGGGACACAAGGACAAAGTTACCATCCCATACCAGGAAGTTGTATTTTAAGGAAAACTGTGGATTTAAAAAGACAACGCTGTGCAACTGGCCCACAATTGTGTTGAGTTGTCACCATGTCAAGAGGGCTATTGATGAAGCCTTTAAGTGGCCATTTCATCATGTTATACAGGCTAGGGTCCATTGCTGCTGCTATCAATAAATCCACCCTAAAAAATGGCATACAGCTGCTGCAGGACTACATATCGGTAACAGAGTCTGCAAATAGGCCCCAGGAGATCAACATTACTGAGATGCAACATAGCATGAAAAAAATGAAAACAAGTATTTTATAAAAAAAAAAAAAAAAAACACAACTGTTTATTATACAAATTATTTTAGCAGACTAATACCGCGTACACACGATCATGCTTTTGCCCGGCCAAATCACATCAGAATTCCATCAGAAAAAAACATGTTCTATAGCTAAACTCTGATGGGGCTACACACGATCAGAAAATCAGATGGAAAAAGTCCATCTGACTTTTTCCAAAGGAAATTCCGATAGTGTGTACGGGGCATAAGGCAACCTTTTTTAACCCTGGGGTGCCTTGAGGTTTCTTCAGGGATGCCTTGGAAAAATACCTAAAAAATTTCCAAAAATAGTCAGCAGGTGGATAAAGCCTGCCTTTTAGCAGCACAAAGACACAGTTTTTTATTGTGCGCCATTTCAACCTTCCAGCCATCAGAATCCTAACAACCAGTCATGTCATCAGTGTTGATAAAAAGGGTGTTAATCATCTGCATAGAATCCTTGTTTGACCCCCCTGCCTCTCTCCATCAACACTGGAGTCACATTAGCTGAGTGATGGAGAGAAACTGAGGGAGAGGAAAAACACTGAAATACTAGTCAGGAATAGGGGCAAAAGTGTATTTTTTTAATGGTGGGTGTCCTGCGTGTGTGGATGCTGCTACATTATGTAAAACTATTAGAATAGTTTTTTTACATTTTAGAATGGGGTGCCTTAAGACTGTCCATGATTTTAAAAGGTGGCTTGACAAAAAAGAGGTTGAGAAACACTGGACTTAGGCCGCGTACACACGATCAAATCTATCTGCTGGAAACGGTCGGCCGACCGTCCCAGCAGACAGATTCGATCGTGTGTACGGGCGAGCCGACGGATTTGGCCACCCGACAGATTTCAAAGCATGCTTTAAAATCTGTCGGCTGGGAACCCGTCGGCCCGATATGTCTGCTGGTTAGTACGGATTTGACGCATGCGCGGAAGTAATTCACTTCCTGGTGCGGTGACGTGGCGGCGTCAATGTCACCGACACGTCAGCGTGCCGTCTGCCGGCGGGGATTTTGGTTTGATTGTGTGTACACGATCAAACCAATACATCCCAGCAGACAGATTTGTTCAAATCGGTCTGTCCGACTGATTTCAACAAATCTGTCTGCTCGTGTGTACAAGGCCTAAGGCATCTATTTATTCATACTTTTATCCAAGAATCATACAATTTGCACCCAATATTCACACGTTTCCATTTAGGATTCAGTTGGAAAATGTGTAAATCTTGGGTAATTGTTGTGTGAATCTTGGGTTAAAACATTAATAGACCCTAGAATGTCATCCAGTTAGAGTTTATACTTACTACTCCTTTAACCGATTCAGCCAGGACCATTTCGCTGGCCAAAGACCAGGCCACTTTTTGTGATTCTGCACTGCGTTGCTTTAACTGACTATTGCATGGTCGTGCGACATGGCTCCCAAACTAAATTAACGTCCTTTTTTTCCCCACAAATAGAGCTTTTTTTTAGCGGTATTTGATCACCTCTGCGGTTTAATTTTTTTAATTAAACAAAAATTGAGCGACAATTTTGAAAAAAAATCAATATTTTTTACTTTTTGTTATAATAAATATCCCCCAAAAATATATAGAAAAAATGTTTTTCCTCAGTTTAGGCTGATACGTATTCTTCTACATATTTTTGGTAAAAAAGCATTTATTGATTTTTCGAGGTTTGCGTAAAAGTTATAGCATCTACAAACTAGGGGATAGTTTTGAGGCATTTTTATTAATAATTATTTTTGACTAGTAATGGCGGCCATCTGCAAATTTTAGTGTGACTGCGACTTTATGGCAGACACATCGGACACTTTTGACAAATTTTTGGGACCATTGTCATTTGTACAGCGATGAGTGCTATAACAATGCACTGATTACTGTAAAAATTACACTGGCAGTGAAGGGGTTGACCACTAGGTGGTACTGAAATGGTTAAATCAGTACTAGGGAGTGATTCTTAATGTTAGGGGGCATGGCTACGAGTGACACATCACTGATGACCGTTCCCGTTCACGGGGGAACAGTCATCGGTGACATGTCACTAGGCAGAATAGGGGAATACCTTGTTTACAAAGGCATCTCCCTGTTCTGCCTTTGCAGACCTCGATTGCGGGCCTTCCCGGGACCCGAGAGCACACTCACGATACACACAACGGGCAAGCGTTCGTGCGCTGGGCGGCAAATTTAAAGGGACGTACGGGTACGCCCATTTGCCTGCCCGTGACATTGTGTCGACGTACATCTGCGTGCTGCAGTCAGCAAGTGGTTAAAGTTGCTTATAGTTTCATTTTCACTGCTTGTGCTCAGCACTTTTTTTTGTAGAGTCCCAAAGTTTATAAAGTTAGTTTATAATTGTTTTTATTTTAGATTCATGACATCCAGAGCCTATCTTAACAAAATATATAACCCAAGGCGAATATGAATTGTTGGACTACAGTAGGTGTGATGCTTATTATACTGTACATTAATGGCATTTAGTGTCAGCAAAAAGGATAACTCAAAGCTTTGGTGTCTCATTGTATAATTCCAAACTCTTATGTTGATGCACATTTCTGAATAATAGTTGCTGAAGCCCGTGATCAGGGGCATTTCAGTCCACATCCCATGTGATCTTATCTCCACTAGTGACCAATGTCAGCCTGCATTGAACTCAGCTAAGCGTCAGTCTCTGTGCTAAAGCTGCCACTATAACCTTAAAGACATAATCAGCAAGCAGTAACACGAACATAGATCTGCTTTTGCCTTAGCTGACTTGTCTGTATTTTAATAATTTTTTCTGACAACTCAACTCTGACAACTTTCTCATTGCTTATCAAATTACAAATAACATGAGCCCCAGCTCCTGAAAGGGCTTGCAATCTAATGGCCATTTAACAGTCACACAGGAACAGCATAAGGTCAAAGCTCAATAACTATTCATTTGTGTTGAGGCAGAAGCACCATGAAAACAGAGTAAGGATGCAGGAGGAGGCTAAGGCCTCGTACACACGATCAAATCTGTCTGCTGAAAATGATCTGCTAGACTGTTTCAGCAAACAGATTCGATCGTGTGTACGGGCGAGCCGACGGATTTGGCCACCCGACAGATTGGAAAGCATGCTTACCAATCTGTCGGCTGGGAACCCGTCCGCCCGACATGTCTGCTGGTTAGTACGCTAACCAGCAGACATGTCTTCTCGCACATGCGCCGAATGGTTTCGACGCATGCGCGGAAGTGTTTTACTTCCTGGTGCGGTGACATGGCGGCGTCAACGTCACCGCCACGTCACCGCGCCGTCTGGCGGCGGGGATTTTGGTTTGATCGTGTGTACACGATCAAACCAATATGTCCCCAGCAGACAGATTTGTTCAAATCGGTCGGCCCGACCGATTTGAACAAATCTGTCTGCTCGTGTGTATGGGGCCTCAGAGTTAAACCCAGAACTTAAAAATTGCAAGGCAAGTGTACTTATAATTTGGTCACTATGTGACTTGCCACTAAAGTAAACCTGGTGCAAGCCTGATCAATTAAAACTGAGGATATGGTGAATATATGCCTAGGAGAGGTTGTTCAGTAAAAACTGCATGTCAAAATGATCAGTAAATCCAGGAATAAGAATGTTACCAGGAAATTCGGATCATGTGTACAAGGCATAACATTTATAAATTCCCCTCAATTATCCTAACTCCTAGAACCAGCTGCCAGATATACAGAGGATAGAGAATGATGGTGTTGTGTAGAGTGGCACCTTTGGGTAGATGGTAAGAGGAGGTGGAGGTTGTGATGATTGCAGTACCCCTAACCCACATCCCTTAACCACTTCAATACAGGGCTTTTATACACCCTTCCCTACCAGACCAATTTTTAGCTTTCAGCACTCTCACATTTTGAATGACAATTAGTTAGTCATGCTACACTGTACCCAAACCAAATTTTTATATATTTTTTTCACAAACAGAGCTTTCTTTTGGTGGTATTTAATCACTGCTGAGTTTTCTATAAGCAAAAAAAGAGAGAATTTAAAAAAAAAAAAACACTTTTTTAGTTTGTATTGTAAAATTTTGTAAATACGTTTTTTTTCCTCATAAAATTTGGCCAAAATGTATACTACTACATATCTTCAGTAAAAATAACCAAAAAAAAAAGTATATTATTTGGTCTCTGTGAAAGTTATAGAGTCTACAAGCTATGGTGCAAATCATTGAAAAATGATCACATCTGATCACGCCTGATGTACTGAAGGCCCCTCTCATTTCTTGAGACCCTAACAAGCCAGGACAGTACAAATACCCCCCAAATAACCCCTTTTTGGAAAGCAGACATTCCAATCTATTTAGTAAGAGGCATGGTGAGTTTTTTGAAGTTGTATTTTTTCCCATAATTCTTGGGGGGGAAAAAAACTTTTTTTTTGTTTTGTTTGTTTTTTTGCACACAATTGTCATAACAAGTTATTTCTCTCACACAGCACATGCATACTTGCAATGACACCCCAAAATACATTCTGCTACTCCTCCTGAGTATAGTGATACCACATGTGTAAGACTTTATACAGCCTGGCCACATAGAGGCCCAACATTGAAGTAGCACTGTCAGGCGTTATAATCTCATTTCTCAACCACCTATTACAGTTTTGAAAACGGGTTCTCTGGTGGCAGGTACTCCTGATGGACAGGTACTCCTTTTTTTTTTTCCATTATCTTTTTATTAAACATTTTTCAATAACATACATTCCAACACAAATCATACATTAACAAAATACACTGACATACCTACATATACACTATTGTGGTCTCCTAAATTCCCATGTATCTATCCACCTGTAGTTTTTCCCGGTGTTCACCTATTCATACCCAGGGCCTTCCCATTGGTTGCCCTCGTTTAATTCCCATGCAGGCTCTCTTTCCGGGGGGTATGGGACAAACAGGGGGATGGGAGGAAGCGGATAGGGAGGAAAATGAGAGAGAGAGAGAGGAAATAAAATAAAAAAAAAAAACCCTAGTGAGGACACCCTTATGTATACCCAATTGTCATGTGGTTTTACTTTCCCCTATAAAAAAAAAAAAAAAAAAAGGGGGAATTTGCAGTGATAAAAATCTATTTAAGTGATTATTCCTACCTTATGTGAATTTAGGGGGACTACCTTGTCCCTTCCCTCTTCTGGGGAGAGAGAAAAAAAAAAAAAAGGGAACCAGGCCCTAGTGGGGACACCCTTATGAATTCCCAATTATTATATGTTTTTACTATCCCCTATAAGGAAGGGGGGAAATTAAGGTGATAAAAATCTATTTAAAGTGATTATTCGTATCTAACCCATTAAGTGCGGGTTAAGGACCCTTGTGAATTTAAGAGGGCTACATTGTCCCTTCCATCTTCTGGGGGAAAAAAAAAAAAAAAAGAGGGAAAGGGAGTTTGGAGACTAGGGTGGGGAGCCACCCGCCTCCCCCTCTCCTCGATCCTCCCCCTCTCCTCCCCCCCCCCCTAAACCTCCCCCATCTCCCCCAAATCCCCTCGTGTCTCGTCCTAGAGTTGTCATGGAATGACCATAATTCCTCCATCATTTTAATTCTGTCTATTTCTCTAATCCATTCCTCTACTGAGGGTGCTTCCTTGTTCTTCCAATTCCTAGGGATAAGCGCCTTAGCTCCATTTAGTAAATGTGGAATCAGAGAGCCCCTATATTTTTTCCTAGACATTCCCGTATTATGAAATAGACATTCCCAGGGGTCCTGTTTTACCTCGTGCCCACTTATCCTCTTAATCTGGGTTATTATATCTTTCCAGAATACCTGTATCCGGGGACATTGCCACCATATGTGGGCGTGAGTTCCCTCCATCCCACATTCTCTCCAGCATAGGGGCGAGACCTCTCTGTCTATTTTATGCATTTTCATTGGGACATAGTACCATTTAGTGAGGAGCTTATAATTCATCTCTTTAACCTTTGCATCCATTGAGGAGGCATGTACATATTCTAATACTTTCCTTTTTTGCCCTATACCTATCGTTTGGTTCAGTTCTAGTTCCCAACTTCCCAATATTTTATCTGCCTCGCCCTCCCCATTGGGTGTCAGTATTTTATATATGTTGGAGAGCCCCTGCCGTCCTGCTCCCACTCGTACTACGCCTCTTTCCCATTGATTAAGGTCATTAGGGGCCCGCAGCGGCTTCGGTAGAGTATTTATAAAGTGTTGGACCTGTCTATAACCCCATGTGTCTCCTGGTAACACTCCGTATCTCTCTTGTAGCTCCTGGATGGAGCACAAAACATCTCCCTTCATTAGATCCCTCAATGTTAATGTTTCTGAGGTTGACCATCTTCTAAATATGCCACCCTCTTTCCCCGGTAGAAAATAGTCTGTACCCGTGAGCGGCATTAATGGACTATTATGCGGCCATTCTTTCTTTTTACATATTCTGTCCCATACTTTATACGTTTCTTTAGTCATTATGGGGGTATCCTGAGGGAGTCCTCTATATTGCATCGGAATCCATATTCTGTGTCCCAGCCCTTTGGACAGGTACTCCTGATGGAATGGTGGCGGGTACTCTGGTTGCGGGTGCTCTGGTGGGGGGTACTCTGGTGGCGGGTGCTCTGGTGGGGGGTGCTCTTGTGGCCGGTACTCCTGATGGACTGATGGCGGATAATCCTGATGGACAGGTACTCTGGTGAGGTGGCGGGTACTCTGGTGAGGTGGCGGGTACTCTGGTGAGGTAGCGGGTACTCTGGTGGAAGGTACTCTGGTGGAAGGTACTCTGGTGAGGTGGCGGGTACTCCTGATGGACAGGTGGCGGGTGCTCTGGTGGTGGGTACTCCTGATGGACTGGTGGCGGGTACTCTGGTGAGGTGGCAGGTACTCCTGATGGACAGGTACTCCTGATGGACTGGTGGCGGGTACTCTGGTGAGGTGGCGGGTACTCTGGTGGCGTGGCGGGTACTCTGGTGGTGTGGCAGGTACTCTGGTGGCGTGGCGGGTACTCTGGTGGCGGGTATACTGGTGGTGGGTACTCTGGTGGTGTGTACTCTGGTAAGGTGGCAGGTACTCTGGTGAGGTGGTGGGTACTCTGGTGGCGGGTACTCTGGTAAGGTGGCAGGTACATTGGTGGCGGGTACTCTGGTGGCGTGGCGGGTACTCTGGTGGCGGGTACTCTGGTGGCGTGGCGGGTACTCTGATGGCATGGCGGGTACTCTGATAGCGGGTATTCTGGTGGCGTGATGGGTACTCTGGTTGCGTGGCGGATACTCTGGTGGTGGGTACTCTGGTGGCGTGGCGGGTACTCTGGTGGCATGGCGGGTACTCTGGTGGCGGGTACTCTGGTGGCGTGGCGGGTACTCTGGTGGTGTGTACTCAACAGTAAGTTACACACAATGTTGTGTTTACATTTAGTGACCGTGTTGTGATTGGACACAGTCGGTCACGTTGTATAGAGCCAATTTCATTGGCTCTTTACCCTCATCTGGGCTGGGCTGCATTAGCAATCCGGTATGCTACATCGGAAGCTCCGCTGCCCGCCGCGGCTGCTCCACCGCCACACCATTACCCCCATTACCCCCTGATTGCCGCTCTGCGGGCCCCTGGGGGCCCGCAGTAGTGGCGGGAAGCCGAGGACGTCATATGATGTCCACCCAGGATGGGAGATCCCATCTGTGGACGTCATATGACAATGGCTGGGTATTGAAGTGGTTATGCAGGCAAATGTTTCTATTCTGTATTCTGGACCATGTCTTGCAGGTCACAGCTGGGAACATCGGACTATTTTCAGAGACTTGTTTTCTCTCTTACTGCCCCCCTTTGTGTGTGTATATGGTTTATGCATATGGTTTATTATCTTTGCTCAATAAGAAATGTTTATTGTGCTATACCAATGTATTCTTGCTTCTCTTTTACATCATAGTTAGTACTACTGTAGTCTCTCTCCTTAAAATTAGTGTTGAGCAGAATATGCCATATTCGATTTCGCGATATATCTCGAATATATAGTCGAATATTCGAGATATATTCGCTAAATACGAATATTCGTGATATTTTTTGGAAATGAAATTATTGCGAATTTTCGCTATTGCGAATGCGAATGCGAATTGCGATTGCGAATGCGAAATTTCGAGAAATGCGGAATGGAGCACTCTGATTGGCTCAGAATATTCGTGATATTTTACAATACAAAATAATTGCGAATATTCGAGAAATGCGGAAGGAGCACTCTGATTGGCTCAGAATATTCGTGATATATTACAATACACAATAATTGCGAATATTCGGCAAATGCGGAAGGAGCACTCTGATTGGCTCAGAATATTCGTGATATATTACAATACACAATAATTGCGAATATTCGAGAAATGCGGAAGGAGCACTCTGATTGGCTCAGAATATTCGTGATATATTACAATATAAAATAATTGCGAATATTCGAGAAATGCGGAATGGAGCACTCTGATTGGCTCAGAATATTTGTGATATATTACAATATAAAATAATTGCGAATATTCGAGAAATGCGGAATGGAGCACTCTGATTGGCTCAGAATATTCGTGATATATTACAATACAAAATAATTGCGAAATTTCGAGAAATGCGGAATGGAGCACTCTGATTGGCTCAGAATATTCGTGATATATTACAATATAAAATAATCGCGCAATATCGATATTGCCGAATAATCGCATTGCGATTTTTCGGCAATATAAAATGAGCGCTGCAGCTACTCGGCCCAAGGTCTCTAATCATACCAGCAATGCTTTTAGACATCGATGGGGATCTCTAGGATGTGATCTGTTCTAAAAAAAAAATTGAAAACATTTGAATATTCGAAATAGCGAATTTTTGCCGCGATATTCGTGTTATTCGCAAATACTCGAATATGCAATATTCGTAGCGAATATTCGCAATGCGAATATTCGTGAGCAACACTACTTAAAATAGCAGACAGGCAGCTGTGGGCTCAATGTCGCTGGAGTGTGTTGTTGTGGGGTTGTGTTTTTGTGAATGAAGGTGCCACTCTACACAACACCATCATTCTCTATCCTCTGTATATCTGGCAGCTGGTTCTAGGAGTTAGGATAATTGAGGGGAATTTATAAATGTTATGCCTTGTACACATGATCCGAATTTCCAATGAAAAAAGTCTAAAGGAATGTTTTCATTGGATATTCCGACCGTGTGTGTGCCCCATCTGAGGTTTTTTTTCGGAAATACCGACAGACTTAGAAAGAGTAAATGTTCTCTTTCAGATGGAAAAAAATTATATCGGAAATCGGAACTCCGAAAGAGAAAAAAGCATGCATGCTCAGAATCAAGTCGACGCATGCTCGGAAGCATTGAACTTCATTTTTCTCTGGCTCGTCGTAGTATTGTACGTAACCGCGTTCTTGATGGTCAAAATTTGGTGTGACAGTGTGTATGCAAGACAGCTCGAACGGAATTCCGTCGGAAAAATCTGTCTGAGTTTATCCCGACAAAAATTCCGACCGTGTGTACAAGGCATTAGTCTATGTTTTATCGCACCTTTCATTTACTATATATAATGGATAGCAGCAAACACATTCAATCTTTCCTCTTTTCCTCTTTTGGAGGAGGCACAGGGTTGCAGGATTACACAGCAGAACTGAAGATGTAGAAAACCTTGAACCTTAATCACTGCCGAAGGTTCCTGCAGGCAAAAATTCGGATCTGATTCGCCCCTGAAATGGTGTAAAGGGACGCACCAGACCCCTGCTGCCAGCTGCTGTGCAAATAGTGGGAACCTTGTTGTACAGTGCCTTTAAAAAGTAGTCATACTTGTTGTCATGTTACAACCAAAAATGTAAATGTATTTTATTGGGATTTTATGTGATAGACCAACACAAAATGGCACATTATTGCGAAGTGGAATGATAAATGGTTTTCAACATTTTGTTACAAATAAATATGTGAAAAGTGTGGCATGCATTTGTATTCAGCCTTCCTGAGTCAATACTTTATAGAACCACCTTTTGCTGCAATTACAGCTGCAAGTCTTTTTGGGGATGTCTCTACTAGCTTTGCACATTTAGAGAGTGACATTTTTCTCCATTCTTCTTTGCAAAATAGCTCAAGCTCTGTCGGATTGGATGGAGAGCATCTGTGTTACAGCAATTTTCAAGTCTTGCCACAGATTCTCAGTTGGCTATAGGTCTGGACTTTGACTGGGCCATTCTAACCACCATTTCATTGTAGCTCTGGCTGTATGTTTAAGGTCCTTGTCTTGCTGGAAGGTGAACCTCTGCCCCAGTCTCAAGTCGATTGCAGGTTTTTTAAGGTTGCCCTGTATTTGGCTCCATCCATCTTCCCATCAACTCTGACCAGATTCCCTGTCCCTGCTGAAAAAAAGCATCCCCACAACATGACACTGCTACCACCATGTTTTACGGTGGGGATGGTGTGAAGGGCCATGTGAAGTGTTAGTTTTCTGCATTACATAGCGTTTTGCTTTTAGGCCAAAAAGTTACATTTTGGTCTCCTCTAACCAGAGCACTTTCTTCCACGTGTTTGCAGTGTCCCCCACATGACTTCTAGCAAATTGCAAATGGGACTACTTATAACTTTCTTTCAACAATGGCTTTCTTCTTGCCACTCTTCCATAAAGGCCAGATTGATGAAGTGCACAACTAATAGTTGTCCTGTGGACAGATTCTCCCACCTGAGCTGTGGATCTCTGCAACTCCTCCAGAGTTACCATGGGCCTCTTGTCTGTTTCTCTCTTTAATGCTATCCTTGACCGGCCTGTCAATTTAGGTGGACGGCCATGCCTTGGTAGGTTTGCAGTTTTGCCATACTCTTACTATTTTTGGATGATGGATTGAACAGTGCTCCGTGAGATGTTCAAAGATTTTCAAAGGATATTTTTTTTATAACCTAACCCTGCTTACACTTCTCCACAACTTTATCTCTGACCTGTTTGTTGTGTTCTTTGGCCTTCATGATGCTGTTTGTTCACTAAGGCTCTCTAACAAACCTCTGAGGGCTTTGCAGAACAGCTGTATTTATACTGAGATTAAATTACACACAGGTGCACCCTATTTACTAATTAGATGACCTCTGAAGGCAATTGGTTTCACTAGATTTTAGTTAGGGGTATCAGAGTAAGGCTGGGTTCACACTTGTTCCGACAACGCTTCTACATTGGGAGCTCATGTAGCATGACGTGTGAAAATCAATGTTTCCCAATGAGAGCTGTCTTAACTGGTCCTACACAAGTCGGTCCGACTTTGAAACTACTCCCTGTACTACTTTGGTCCTACATTGATCCTACTTCAGCCCATTGAATATCATTGAAGTAGGACCAAAGTAGGAGCCTTGTCCTAACCATCCGACTTTTGCCATCTGACATGTGATTACAGCAGCAGTAAAAGGAATTTATCTCACTCTGGGATTGTTTTGATTGGTCAAAGAACAAGTCAGACAATAACAAAGTAGGACCAAAGTAGTATCCTGTTCATGAAATTAGGATGGATGTAGGACCAATGTAGGATCAATGTAGGATCAATGTAGGACAAATGTCGCAGAGCAAAGTAGGAAAGTTGTGTAGTGTAGTGTGAACCCAGCCTAAGGCTGGGTTCACACTTGTTCCGACAACGCTCCTACATTGGGAGCTCAAGTAGCATGACGTGTGAAAATCAATGTTTCCCTATGAGAGCTGTCTTAACTGATCCGACACAAGTCGGTCCGACTTTGAAAACACTCCCTGTACTACTTTGCTCCGACATTCATCCTACTTCAGCCCATTGAATATCATTGAAGTCGGACCAAAGTAGGAGCCTTGTCCTTATCAGACATCCGACATGTGATTACAGCAGCAGTAAAAGGAATTTATCTCACTCTGGGATTGTTTTGATTGGTCAAAAACAAGTCAGACTATCACAAAGTCGGTTCAAAGTAGTATCCTGTTCATGAAAGTAGGATGGATGTAGGACCAATGTAGGATGAATGTAGGATGAATGTAGGACAGATGTCGCAGAGCAAAGTAGGATGAAAGTTGTACTGCTGTCGTGTAGTATAGTGTGAACCCAGCCTAAAGGTGGCTGAATGCAAATGCACGCCACACTTATCAGATATTTGTTTGCAAAAAATCTTGAAAACTAATTATCATTTTCCTTCCTTTTCCCAATTATGTGCCACTTTGAGTAAGTCTATCACATAAATTCCCAGTAAAATACATTTATGTTTTTGGTTGTAACATGACAAAATTGGTAAGATTTCAAGGGACATGTATACCTTTTCAAGGCACTGTATGTTTCAGTTGGGATTTCCCTTGCTTTCCTTAGTGTACTACTGGGAGAGTATCATGAGTAGTACAACATGTAGCTTATGAGGGTGTCAAAACCCAAGGTCATGTAAACTTGGTTTTTACTTTTTCTATTTTATTTTATTTTAAAGTGAACCAGTCATCTGATAAACAAATCAAGTGGGGCTTCTGCGCTACTACTCAGGTCTATCTAGGGTCAGTAACAATATGCAGCAAGCACAGAAATGCATACACAGCACCTAGTGAAAATAATAGTGAATAAAGTGACAGCGCAAATTGTAGACTAAACATAACATAAATCAATACATGTGATAAAATTGTAAACTCAACAACCAAAATCAATACATGTGAAAATAGTGCAACAGTGCTGAATTGAAGTGCATATGAGGTCAAAGTCCAAACTGAGTGCAGCAAATATTCCAACAAGTGCAATGATTCTCACCTTAAGTAGGTAATATCAAGGCATCAACAAATCCTTTCACTGGCAATCTCCCGGGAGATCCTGGTCACCGCCACGGATCGGTGAAAAGTCAGTGCCTGCGGTCTCAAAAGGACAGAGGGAAGGAGGAAGACAAAGAGGCCTCCAATCGTGTATTATCTTTGATACACCGTTTTATTAAAAGTAAAAACACACTTACAGTGGATGAATGAAAAACGAGCCTGTATTACAGCGGTACCGCAGCGCAGCACAGGGGGCACGTCACTCGATGCACGTCTTTTCCCTACGCGTTACGACACTGAGTCACGTGTCTTCATCTGGGGTCTTGATTTGTTGATGCCTTGATATTACCTACTTAAGGTGAGAGTTCTGGGAGACCAGACCCGGTGTGTGGGTGTTTTTCTTCACAACTCTCGGATCAGTGGGCATCCTCCTTTAGTTTGCTTCACCATTACGGATAATCATTGCACTTGTTGGAATATTTGCTGCACTCAGTTTGGACTTTGACCTCATATGCACTTCAATTCAGCACTGTTGCACTATTTTCACATGTATTGATTTTGGTTGTTGAGTTTACAATTTTATCACATGTATTGATTTATGTTATGTTTAGTCTACAATTTGCGCTGTCACTTTATTCACTATTACAGTCATCTGATAAAATTGTCTGTCCAGGATTTGTTTGCTGGAAAGCCATAGTTGGATCAACAATATAATTTTTTTAATCCTAATGTCCACACAAACCTCTAAAAACATTAGAAGTAGTATAAATACACAGTATGCACATTATGTATTACTAGTCCATTGCTTCCACACAGAGATTCACTGATCATGTTTTTCTATAATTAATGACCAGGTAGGGAGCTCATCAGACTCTGAACACTAACTAATAGGAATTGCCCAACTGAATCCTGATTATGTCTGGTGGGCCTGCTCTGCTGTTGCATGCTAGCTGTTGAAAAGAAAAGCCGTGTATAATTTAAACCTCTCAAGATAAATTTGTACATAATTTACCTTGAGGACCCCCAGAATCTTCACATTAGTTAAACATAAAAGCAACTCGATTTTCTTTTTATTAAAATAAACAGCCACTGCCTAGTAAGTTAAGCAGCTGCTATGAAGGTAAATAACTGAAGACGGCGGGTTCATTTAGTGTAGCATTTAAAGGAGACAGCTATTTTTAAATCTAATTGAGTATTATATCGTAATCCAAAGGTACTTTCAGAAAAACTATCACTCATGTTGAAAACACTTGGTTTTTGAGGTCTCTAAGCCTGTAGCTGTCATATACTGTACATTTGGAACATTTTAAAAATTAGCAGCAATGTTTGGGCACTCCTCCTACCTAACATCTCAGAGGATGGGTGCAGACACAGCATTGATCCATATGATCTTAAACAGACATTGGGGGTTATTTACTAACGGCAAATCCACTTTGCACTACAAGTGCAAACTACAAGTGCAAAGTGCACTTGAAATTGCACTGAAAGTGCACTTGGAAGTGCAGTCACTGTCGATCCGAGAGGGACATGCAAGGACAATAAAAAACAGCATTTTAGCTTGCACACGATTGGATGATAAAGTCAGCAGAGCTTCCCCTCATTTCAGATCTAACCCTCAGATTTACAGCGACTGCACTTCTAAGTGCATGTTCAGTGCAACTTCAAGGGCACTTTGCACTTGTAGTTTGCTCTTGTAGTGCACAGTGGATTTGCCTTTAGTAAATAACCGCCACTGTCTCTTTACTGATTTGGAGCGAGTGCTCCTAATAGTCCACTCACCCAACCCCCTGGGAATGTATACCCATCTATTCATGATTCTCTGCTCTGTGTGAGACCTTGCTCCATTGCTGTAATTGTATGGAAGTAGTCACATGTGACAAGACCAAAGTGACAGCTACTGGACCTGAGCATCCAGTTATTAGCTTTGAACACTGACATTGTCCAAAGCTGTAGTTTCCTCAAGGTTGACTCTGCAGCAGGGAGGTGGTGAGGGATCATGAATATGTGAGTATACTTTGCGGGGAAGGCTACCTGGAAACACTAAAACCATTACCAAAAAAACCTAAAGAGTAGGCAGCTTGCCTTATATTCTGATTTGGAATATAAATATTTAAAGGAGTAAAAAGGCAGCACTAATTTACATAAAGTGATTGATTCAAGAACTATACACATTCAAAAAAGTAGAAATAAATTGCAGGTACATGCAAACTCAAATGAATGCATACTGTAACTATAAAATGATACCAAAAAACTAGAAGTGATTGTGCATACCTGAAACCACACATAAAGAACAGCCAGGATTATCATAAATTGATCATGCACATACGTGCTCCCCCAACATTCTATCTATCTATATATCTATATAAATAAGAAGGCCAGTATGGTGGCCTGAGTTTATGGGAGGAGCCCAGAGGGTATTTAAGCAGCCCAGTCACACATGCTCTTTGTCGGTTCAGTGTGCAGTACTACACGTCACTGGGCCGACTCTTCCCAGCTCACCTCATGTCCGTGAGTCTGCGCATTCAATCGCATTCGACATCGCAAGTGCATTGCGGCTTCTCCGTTCATGGTCTTCGACGGCGGTTCCCGCTTACTGTCGCAGGTTGTATTCAAACCTTTTGTATCATGTGCAATCTTGCAATTCGTTATGCTTCCTATCCTGCATTTCTTTTGTAAAAATCTGCCTCTGAGTTATTGTTGCTCATGTTCTAACATCTTAGTTACAAGCTTGGTACATTTGTAACTTCCTCCTGCCAAACAAACTATTTATTTGTATATTCAGTGTCCATGCTTGCTGTCTCATTCATTTGGAGATTAGCATATATTCTTTGTATGGGTTCTTTGGCAGATTGAGGTGGTAATTGAACTCACCTGCTGCCTTGTCTGCACTTGATTAGCCTGGGGGGATGGGTGGCTGGTAGGTGTTCGGTTTCACAGCAAGGAGTAGCAAACACTCTACAACCAATTCACAGCAGATTTGTTCAATACTCCTTACTTCTGATTCGTATCGGATTTGTTTCATGCATTTTACAACCGTTTTTGTATCAGTCATTTCTCTTTATAACCGTTTTGTATCAGATACATTGCATACTTTCCACCATTGCCATTCTATGTTTCCCCCATGCCGTGCGTTTTAGTTTCCGCAGCGGAACTTACGAATTGTTTGTACACGGTTCTTCTCTCTCATTTATTTACCAAGTTATTGCCTGTGCGTCATGCATGGTGCCACACCACACCACGCCACACTCTTCGCATGTGTTGCACATCCACTCCAGTCCAAGAAAACCCAACTGCATGTTCATTGTCCCAGGTAGGATTCGTTAGCTTGTTTGTCATGTCAAAATTCGTGGCCACTCATGGTGTCACCTGCATCATGTTCGGTTCCCACAGTGGAGCTTATAAAATATTCGTACGCACTTCTCGTGTTCTATTTTCTACAACAAACCTTGTTGTTTTGCCCCATGCATGGCATCGCTACACCTTTCCTACATGTTTCACTCCAGCCACAGTCCGCCGCAAACTCACTCGCATGGCCCACTGTCGCAAGTAAAATTTGTTATTACATTCTTTGTCCTATCAATTTGCTACAATTCGTTGTCTCCCATATCGTTCATTAGTGGCCCCTATGGAACCTACGATTCAAACAGGTGTTGTCCTTCTACCCTATACTGCTTGCTTAAGGTACAAACAAATCAGGTGTTTCTATCCTTTCTCAGTAACCCAATTCTTATTGATTGAGACCTTGCAACCATGCAAATCATCTCAGCAGCCTGACACCCTTGTTAAGACCCTTGCAACACATGACCTTTACAAAACGCAAAATAAAATATATATAAAAACGCAAAAAAAACCGCAAAAAAAAACGTTGCCACCACACAATCTCAGCCCCTCGGCAACCTGACACCTGTTGAGACCATTGCAACCATGCAAAATCGTCTCAGCAGCCTGACACCCTTGTTGAGGCCCATGCAAACGCAATATCGTCTCAGCAGCCCCATACTCATTGAGATCCTTGAAACCATGCAAAATCATCCCAGCAGCCTGACACCCTTGTTAAGACCCTTGCAACACATGACCTTTACAAAACGCAAAATAAAATAAAAAATATATATTAAAAACAAAAACAAAAACAAAAAAAACCCCCAAAAAATGGGTTTAGTCGGATGTTCAGAGGCATACGAAGCACCAATGCCTGTAACGGCTTGTAAACACTGCCAGACGTGGTAACTAATGTTTACCAGCGTTTCATTCACAGTCGTTTTCATAAAAAAAAAAAGGAATATTGTCTCAGAAACTTGACACTTATTTGAGACCCTTGCAAATGTAATATCATCTCAGCTACCTCACACTCGTCTAGACCTTTGCAACCACACAATATCGTCTCAGCAACCTGACACCCATTCAGACCTTTGCAGCCATACATAGTCATCTCAGCAGCCCGACACTCAATTGAGACCATTGCAAATGCAACATCATCTCAGCAACCACTTGTTGAGACCCGTGCAACCACACAAGGACATCTCAAAACAACCTCATAATCATTGAGACCTTTGCAACCGTGCAATATCGTCTCAGCAAACCAGACTGAGACCATTGCTACCACGCAATGCCATCTCAAAACAAACCCTTATAATCATCGAGACCTTTGCAACCGTGCAATATCATCTCAGCAAACCAGACTGAGACCCTTGATACCACGCAATGCCATCTCAAAACAAACCTCATTGTCATCAAGACCTTTGCAACCACACAACATCGTCTTAGCAAACCAGACTGACACCCTTGCAACCACGCAATGCCGTCTCAAAGCAAACCTTCATACTCGAGGCCTCTGCAACCACACAATATCATCCCAGCAACCTGACACTCACTGACACCCTTGCAACCACATAATATTGTCTGCAGTAGTATAAAACACTTTGCAGCGGGCACCACGTGCAAACCCAAATACAAACTAAACTTGCAAACACACCTCAGTGACAAACAATCACAAACACACAGTGGCACCTAGTTGGCCATTCATCTTTTCCCTGTATTTTTCCCTGCAGTTAGCTCAGGTTTCCATCCAGCACCAGCGAGTGCACGTTGGTCTGCGGGTGCATGTTGGTCTGCGAGTGCACCTTGGTCTGCGAGTGCACGTTGGTCAGTGAGTGCTTATATCGTCTTGTTGAGCACCTGTGTATTGTCTTGATTTTCTCACACCAATGCAAGATTCAGTCCAAGTTCTCAAACTAGACCAAGCATCAGTAGCAGACTTAGCTATGTGGGACAACTTCCCCACCTGATAGAACAGCATTTCAATCTTCATCCCGGCAGTGTCAGCCGAGCCACCACAGGCTTTTGTGTGCATTTTTTGTCCGCCACTGGTTCTCCAAACCTTGGCCCCCAGAAATTCTCTTAAATTTCTGCTTCACCCAGTCTTCATCACGCCTCGTGCTGTACCCCATTGTGGCAGCTGCCCAGGTCTGGGGCCACACTTGAACTGGACAGACAGTGTTCTTCACCACAGACAATCACGCCACAGCCGACTTAATCAATTAAGGTAGATCAAGCCTCTCCCCATCACGTCCTTCCTGTGCAGGCTTGCGCAGCTGTCACTCCGTCACCAGTTTAATATCTTCTGTAGACATATTCCAGGCAAATGCAAAATCGCAGCTGATGCTCTGTCCCATTCTAACCTTACTTTAAAAAAAAGAGAATGTACCCCTGGGGGCTTTGAGTTGCAGCTGGTAATAATTGAATAAAAATAATATGTTGGAATAATTATGTAATTTATTAAAAAACCAACTTGATTCCAAGATGGAACAACCATGTAGTACATTGTGGAGCATAAATACAGAAAGTACAGTATAAACATTAAAAAACAATTATTTAAGTGTGGGTAGAGCAAAGTATTTGTATTAATTTGTTGGCTTATGCGCAGAGACCCTGACGCGTTTCGACCCTTATGCTGACATGGGTCATCTTCAGGGGGAAGCAATTTTGTAGACATAAGCTCTAAGTGAGAAAACAAGAGTTTGTAAATACATAATAGTAAGATTTGTTAAAAAAACAAACAAACATATGTGTATAATACTAATCTGAATACAATCATAATGGCAGACATTGATAAAAGAGTGTGTATAGTTACCAGGGTGAATGTCGGGAATCAGAACCGATAGCTGGACACAAACCATGCCGTCAAGAGTGGGAGATTCCAAGGGGTACCCGAGGGAGGGGGAAGGGTCAGAATGGAAATAGAGACCAGGCCGTGGAAAAGGTAAGAACAAACCCCCAGGCCCACGAGGGGGGCACAAATAGGGACCCCGCACTACTGCTGGAGGGGAGAGGGGGAGGAGGAAGAGGGACCAAGCAGGACAGGACGGGACGGGAGGAGGGCCGTGCCCGACCAATTTAGGGATGAATCGACCACGCAGGACCAGACAAACCTAAGGGGAAGAAAAGATACCCCATCATGGTGATAGATGCAACCTAGGTGGCTAAGCAAACAGATGGTCAACAGGGAGGGGGGGGGGTTAGAGGACAAGAGGGTGAGTGAACGAAAGGTGGGACAAGAGAGTGGAAATGGGGAAGTGGGATAGGTGGAATAAGAGAAAATTGTGAGTGGAAAAAGTGTGTGAGGTGGGCTGAACAAAGTGAGGGAAAAATGAGATGTGATATGATCCTGCACAAAGACAGGAATGAGTGCATGAAAGATGAGAGGGAAGGAAGAGAGGTTATGTGTGGGAGATGTGTGGACATAAAGATGAAACCGAAGACAAAATAGATATGTAGTGAAAGGTTAAACCGATGTGGAGGGAGGACACGGGTGTTAGGGGAGTGTGTGATAGTAGAGTGAAGTGAAATGCGAGTGAAAAGAAAAGATCAAGATAAAACGAAAAGGAAAAAGAAAAGAAAAGGCAAACATAGAAACAAACAAACAGGAAGGAGAGAACCTTACTTTGTTTTTCCAGCAAGAGCCTGGAGCCGACCCAATAACCATCCCTGTCCCACCCTGGTCATTGCTGACGATGGACTGAAGTAGCATCTCACCAACTCAACCCAGCCTATTAACCACTCCTTGGCATGCAACACACTGAAGGCCTATCGCACTGCTTGGAACACTAACCACTAATTTTTGGCCACTTGCCTCGGAGCAGCAATAGGCAACTTTAGACACGTCCTAGTCTTCATATCGTATTGCCACACGCAGCTGACCCTCACGCAGCTGACCCTTTCTCACAATACTATCACGCCATATCTAGATGGCGTCCAGCATTTCCTGTCCCTGCAAGACCCCAGTAAACTGTCAGTATTCTCAAACCCATGCAGTCAAGTCCCTCCTACAGGGCATACAGAAGCACCAACCTGTAGTCAGTGGCAAGCGCCTACCTTTCAAGAGTGCCCTCTTTAGGGACATGTCTGAAATCCTTACTCGTTCCCCATTTAGGGCCTTGCCCAGCATAGTCACCCAAGCAGCCATCTACCAGGCCTTCTACGTTTCCCTACAACCTAGTGAATTTACAGTCAGTGGCTCCGGAAGTCAGACACTGCTCCAACGCCACCCGAATCGCTTTCGAACCCCTACACTCTCAGTCTGCAAACGCAACAAACCAGCCCCGGGGGTTGACATCAACCTGTTTCAGACTAACAATGCCTGATGCCCAGTGACGGGGGTCGACCAACTACTGCTCCATCTACCCAGCCAATCTGATGGTAGCTTATTGCTACCCTTTCTAAACCAGCTCCCTGAGTGGCAGCCAGTTTGTCAAGCATGTCAGAATCCTAAGCAACTTGGGCTTCAAACCCCAGTCAGTTCTCTGGACATTCTTTCCGAATTAGAGCAGCCTCAACTGCCTCCCAACAGGGAGTACCAGACCACGTAATCAAGATACCAGGCTGATGGGAAGTCTCCTTGTTTTGCCACATACATCCCAAATCCTCAGGAAGAAATGGCACAAGCCTTTACCAAGCTGGCTCAATAAATACAATAAATCAATATAACCTATTTCCCTATCTGAGTCTTTTGCCCCCTTTTCTTGGCATACTGACCAGACCACCAAGGCACACTTCAGGTGTATTTATGTTGTAAGTCTTGTCGCGTGTTTATGTGATCCACATCACTCTCAGTCAGAGGGCCACGACCATAAATATATATATATATATATATATATATATATATATACATGATTAATACACACTGCTAAAAACTGTTGAGCATAAAGCAAACCAATCCATGCAAACAAATTATGCATCAACACATATAACCAACCTGCCAAAATAAGAGAAGCCATCAGGATGTACTAAAGGAATGAGGCCATATGTAGTAACTATCTAAGAGTGGGATTTGACCCAAATCCACCCTGTTCTTGTTATCTGGCTATTTTATTTTTAAAGGGGCTACATCATAGCGTTTTGTAACAACATATGCAGCTTTAAAGCATCCCCCAAGCATGTTATTTAAAGGACTTTACATTTGTTTTGCATTGCTACATATCCCCCAGGGCAGTGCCTGGCTAAACATGTGCTTTCTTGGTCAATATCTTGCCCATGAACCTTAGAAAAGGCCATACAAATAGCTAGCTTCACCTCCAGTAGACTTCAAAGAGAATACATCACTAAGTTTGTGGTTCGAGTATTTCTGCTGTAAATGAGCAAAGTAGGGAAGGTAGGTGTGATACTCTTCAATTTTAGTGATAGGTTTTGGAATCAGTTCAGTGTGATTCTACAGTCGTGGCCAAAAGTTTTGAGAATGACACAAAAATCCGCTGCTTCAGTGTTTATGATGGAAATTTACATATACTCCAGAATATTATGAAGAGTGATCAGATGAATTGCAATTAATTTCAAAGTCCCTCTTTGCCATTAAAATGAACTTAATCTCATAAAAAAACATTTCCACTGCATTTGTGAAGAAGGATTCAGGGCGCCCAAGAAAGTCCAGCAAGTGGCAGGACCATCTCCACTGTGATTCAGCTGCGGGGTCAGGGCACCACCAATGCAGAGCTTGCTCAGGAATGGCAGCAGGCAGGTGTGAGTGCATCTGCTCGCACAGTGAGGCAAAGACTTTTGGAGGATGGCCTGGTTTCAAGAAGGGCAACATAGAAGCCACTTCTCTCCAGGAAAAACATCAGGGACAGACTGATATTCTGAAAAAGGTTCAGGGATTGGACTGCTAAGGACTGGGGTAAAGTAATTTTCTCTGATGAATCCCCTTTGCAATTGTTTGGGGCATCTGGAAAAACCCTTGGCCGGAGAAGAAAAGGTGAGCACTACCACCAGTCATATGTCATGCCAACAGTAAAGCATCCTGAGACCATTCATGTGTGAGGTTGCTTCTCAGCCAAGGGAGTGGGATCACTCACAGATTTTCCCAAGAACACAGCCATGAATAAAAAATGGGACAAAAACATCCTCCGAGAGCAACTTCTCCCAACCATCCAAGAACAGGCTAGTGAGGAACAATGACTTTTCCAGCATGATGGAGCACCTCACCATAAGGCCAAAGAGATAACTAAGTGACTTGGGCAACAAAACATCAAATTTGGGGTCCATGGCCAGGAAACTCTCCAGACTTTAAACCCATTGAGAACTTCAACGTCAATCCTTAAGAGACGAGTGAACAAAAAAATCCCCACAAATTCTGACAAACTCCAAGCATTGATTCTGCAGGAATAGGCTGCCATCAGTCAGGATGTGGCTCACAAATTGATTGCCAGCATGCCAGGGTGAATGACAGAGGTCTTGAAAAAGAAGGGTCAACTCTAAAAATATTGACTCATTGCATAAACTTAATGTAATTGTCAATAAAAAGCCTTTGACATTTCTGGAATGCTTGTAATTATACTTCAGTATATTATAGTAACATCCAACAAAAATATCCAAAAACACTGAAAGAGCAGACTTTGTGAAAATATTATATTTGTGCCATTCTCAAAACTTTTGGCCACAGCTGTATACTATTAAGTAAACCCCTTATGAGAGAAATATGGTGGCTGCCTCCTTCTTAATTACTAGGTGCCTGGCAGTTTTTTTAATTTACACTTTTCAGTGGCTTATATGGAGGGATGCTATATTTGGAATGGTGGGGAGTAGGCTGAGAGTAAAGCAGGTCTTTAATTCTCATAAAAGTCTCAATTTAATGATGCAGAGCAATGTACATAGTTTGGTATTCCATAGCAACCAATCAGAATTCTTCTTGAAAAGCTGCACATCCCCACGGTGCATATTATTTATACTGTATAGTTCTACAACTTGGATAAAACATTATGGCCTCTATATATCATTCACGAATGTTGCCTTTCCTAAAGTGGAAACCTGCTTCATTTACGTGTGTACTGTTTCTGATGCAATGCTGTATCCCCGCAGAACCTACAGTAGCTGTTTTTCTATTGATACACAGATGCTATATAATGAAGAGCTGAGTTAATAGAATTATCCTTTTGTGTTTCCAGCTTTGGAAATAAAAAAAGCACCAAAAAAACATAGCTTACGTAATGAAGCGGTTTATGGATTTTCCTTGCTGTAGCTATTCTTGTCATTTTTATTCTAAGGCTAATTAGAAAGCTATGTCCATGAATTCAGCTGCTGTGTCCCAAGGTGAGTCTTAAAGCCATATCATGGAATATCTCTTCTGAAGACAATTTGTGAAATGCATAAGGCTTTGAAAATAAAGATAACCTGAAAATCCTATTATATTGTCTGGTTGGGCTTTCTTGGTATGCAGACTACTGATAAAGGCTGACTATTCTCTGCAGTGTTTTGAGAAATACTGCTGTTTCACTGCGGTTAGCACTTTAAAGGGACACTATTGTTTTAGTATTTAATGTATATCTAAATGCAAAACTTTTTTTTTTCCTTTATTTGGAGTCGTGAAGTGTTAGAGCCACTGTCGGGCTTTGGTTTCTTAGTTAGATAACTAGCCAGCACAACAAATATGGACTATATACTTACAGTGAAGTTCCAGTCTAGTACAAACTAAGCTTAAAGCTACTCCAACCTCCTTCTAACACCTATACTAACTACCCTGTAGAAGGAAGATGCTTATACTTAGCTATTCCTAGAGCACCCTGGTTAGGTCGTATGATTGGCTCCCAGTGGCTGACTTTAGGGGAAAGGAGGGACAGCCAACAATGGAAGCCCAATAGTAAGCCTATGGGTAGGGTCACTGCCCAGGCATTCCATCCATTGCCGGTGCTCACTCCTCTGCCCTGAAGCTGGCTGTTGGGGAAATCACATGGCCATGAGAATAAGTAAGTATATGCCTCCTCCTTTTAGAAGGTTAGTAAAGCTGTTAGAAGGGGTTGAGAGCAGTTTTCAACTTAGTTCTAGCGCTGAAGCCACTTTCAATACAGTGGGGGTTATTTATGAAAGGCAAATCCACTACAGACAATCCCTTGGATTTCATGGCCTGGTTTGTGCTCTGGCATGCACTGTTAACTGTGGGACCTTATATAGACAGGTGTGTGCCTTTTCAAATCATGTCCAATTAACTGAATTTACCACAGGTGGACTCCAATTAAGTTAAGGATGATCAGTGGAAACAGGATGCACCCAAGCTTAATTTTTAGTGTCATGGCAAAGGCTGTGAATACTTACATGTACATGGGATTATTTTTTTTGTATATTTTAAATACATTTGCAAAGATTTCAAACAAGCTTCTTTCACATTGTCATTATGGGGTATTGTTTGTAGAGTTTTGAGGAATATAATGAATCTAATCTATTTTGGAATAAGGCTGTACCATAGCAAAATGTGGAAAAAGTGAAGCTCTGTTAATACTTTCAGGATGCACTGTATCTTTTTCGTTTCACAAGTTTGTGTAAAAAAATAAAAATTAATTTGTCCTTTCCTGCATCTTCCAAAATCTTGTGGCAAAAAAATAAGTATTCAAAAGACTTACCGTTCCTCGTTAAAAATACTTTGGGGGTTTATTCTACAAAATAGGGTCATTTTGTGGGTGTTTATTCTGTCCTGGTGCTCCAGGGCCTCCAAAAAATTGATAGGTAGTCAGGAAATGTATGCAAATCCACTTTGCACTACAAGTGCACGTGCAGTCGCTGTAGATCCAATGGGGACATGCAAGGGAAATAAAAAACAGCATTTTAGCTTGCACATGATTGGATGCTAAAATCAGCAGGGCTTTCCCTCATTTCAGATCTACCCCTTATGCCGCGTACACACGATCACTTTTTGCGATGAAAAAAAACTATGTTTTATCTCATGAAAAAAAACTACGTCTTTCAAACTTCATTTTCCAAAACGACGTTGCGTACACACTATCATTTTCCCCAAAAAGCGCCGTGACGTCCATCACGTACAACGGAACTATAAAGGGTAATTTCCATGCGGAAGACGGCCTCTTTTGCTGATATCGTGTTGCTGCGTGTTAGTAAAAGTTTGGTGAGAGACGATTCGCGCTTTTCGGTCTTCGTGCTTTAATATCGTTTACTGTCGTACAGTTTGTGCTTTTGGGGTCGTATTTGTGATACAGTGCTTGTTTTCCGATCGTACAGTGCCTGCCGCCGAGAATGTGTTTATAGCACGACAGCATTGCGCTGATTCTCGGCGACAGGCTGCCGACATCTCGCACTCGCTGGAATAGTAAAAGCACATTCCAGCGAGTGCGTCATAGAAGCGACGGGGATCCGACGCGGATTCCCGCCAATTCTACACGTGGGCGGAGTTTGTTATGAATCCTGAGAAGGAAGTCCCCGCCGAATTTTAAATAAAAATCCGGCATGGGTTCCCCCCTCAGGAGCATAACGGGCCCTTAGGTCTGGTATGGGTTGTAAGGAGACCCCCCTACGCCGAAAAAACGGCGTGGGGGTCCCCCCACAATCCATACCAGACCCGTATCCAAAGCACGCCGGCCGGCCGGTCAGGAGGGGAGTGGGGGCGAGCGAGCGCCCCCCCCTCCTGAGCCGTACCAGGCAGCATGCCCTCAACATGGGGGGGTCAGGTGCTCTGGGGCAGGGGGAGCATGATGGGACTGCAACGTCACAAGACAGGCCTATATAACTCGCTGCGAGCCGCGCGCCAGCCATAACAGCGGAAGGAAGCGTCGCGTCAACATCTGGAGAAGAGAAGAAGAAGAAGAAGACGTCACAGAAGAGGGGACACGCCGCCGCTAGTAATTGAGCTAACACGAAGATAGCGGCGGCGAGTCCTGAAGACGAAGACCCCCGGAGAGCCGGAGAAGACCCCCGGAGAGCCGGAGAAGACCCCGGAGAGTGGGAGAAGACCCCCCCTCCGCCAAAGATGTCGAAGGAAGCCCGCCGGGTGGTGGGCGCTTTTATCAAAGCGCCCCCCCGGCGGCGGAAGAGAACCAGACAGCGGTGAAGAACAGCGGCACCCACCCCCCTGCAGAAGCCCGCCGGAGGGGGGCGCTTTTATAAAAGCGATCATACACACCCCCCCCCGGCGGCCAACTAATAAAATATTTCAATACACTGTGTGGTTTATTTGTGTTTACACTTTTCCTACAGGTGAATGGGTAGGGGTACAATGTACCCCATATTCATTCACTTAGGGTGGGGGGCCAGTATCTGGGGGCCCCCTTATTAAAGGGGGCTTCCAGATTCCGATAAGCCTCCCGCCCGCATACCCCGACAACCAACGGCCAGGGTTGTCGGGAAGGGGCCCTGTCCTCATCAACATGGGGACAGGGTGCTCTGGGGTGGGGGGCCGCAGTGCGCCCCCTGCCCCAGAGCACCTGACCCCCCCATGTTGAGGGCATGCTGCCCGGTACGGCTCAGGAGGGGGGGGCGCTCGCTCGCCCCCATTCCCCTCCTGACCGGCCGGCCGGCGTGCTTTGGATACGGGTCTGGTATGGATTGTGGGGGGACCCCCAAGCCGTTTTTTTGGCGTAGGGGGTCTCCTTACAACCCATACCAGACCTAGGGGCCCGTTATGCTCCTGAGGGGGGAACCAATGCCGGCTTTTTATTTAAAATCCGGCGGGGACTTCCTTCTCAGGATTCATAACAAACTCTGCCCACGTGTAGAATTGGCGGGAATCCGCGTCGGATCCCCGTCGCTTCTATGACGGCTTTGTCTCCATCGCGGCAAGCCAGCTCGGCGCTGGCTCCCGCGATGGAGCTCGCAAGTGCTCAATCTCGCCGAGAAAGGGAGCGAGATTGACACAATATCGCGGTCAACCACTGTATCTGTTTTGGCAGTGCGTTCTTGTCTACACGTTCCTGTTTTGCAGGTCCGTTCTTCAAAGGCCTTTCTGTACTTCAGAGCGGTGTTTTAGTGCGATCTGATTTGACGACCGTTTTCTAGCCATGTTGCGGGTACGTTCTCATCGCCGAGATCGTGCTGTGCTTCTAGTTAGGATGTGTGCTGCATCCCGGCTCAAGTCCTTGAAGAGGGCGAGGAGGACTTTGTGGGCCAAGAACTGGTTTCTTCGCAGGGACCAGTTCTCTCATATGCCTCTGCTGCGGGAGATCCGAGAAAATAACCCTGATGATTTCAGGAATTTTCTTCAGATGTCTGACCCCGTATTCCAGCAGCTTTTGGCTTCGGTGTCGCCTTATATCACCAGGCAGGACACCGTTATGCGGGAAGCCATCACTGCTGAGCAGCGGCTAGTTGCCACCTTGAGGTACCTGGCAACAGGGAGAAGTCTGCAGGACTTGAAGTTCTCGACGGGCATCTCCCCCCAGGCTCTGGGCCTCATAATTCCCCAGACCTGTTCTGCTATCATTCATGTTCTGCAGGAGGACTATATTAAGGTAAGTGGTGCCCTTTAAATGCACAAACTATGTTTTATTTTGGCTTTTGTATTTGTTTCAATTTTTTTTGGTTTTAAACAGTCCCTAATTAACCTGTTTGTGATCTGCTGAGAATGTTCCCTTTCATCTCCATGCATGCTGTATTCATTTTATATTTGCTCCTACATGCATCTTTTGTTTTTCCAACCTGTCCAGCTTTTTTTTTTTTTGTTGTGGCCCAAACCCACCTAGCCTAGTCCCCTATATCCCCCTATATTTTGTCCTATATTGTAGTGTTGTCTATAGAAGTCCCTATATTTTGTCCTATATTGTAGTGCTGTCTATAGAAGTCCCTATATCCCCCTATATTTTGTCCTATATTGTAGTGCTGTCTATAGAAGTCCCTATATCCCCCTATATTTTGTCCTATATTGTAGTGTTGTCTATAGAAGTCCTTATATTTTGTCCTATATTGTAGTGTTGTCTATAGAAGTCCCTATATTTTGTCCTATATTGTAGTGCTGTCTATAGAAGTCCCTATATCCCCCTATATTTTGTCCTATATTGTAGTGTTGTCTATAGAAGTCCCTATATTTTGTCCTATTTTGTAGTGCTGTCTATAGAAGTCCCTATATCCCCCTATATTTTTGTCCTATATTGTAGTGCACGCACAACCCCCCCCCCTCTTTATTTTCTAATTGTATAAATTACCTTTTTTTTTTTTTTTTTAGAGGTCTCAAACTCATCTTGGGCCTCCACTCCCCTTATTTTTTGTAGGATTGTGACCATCAGAGGGTGTGATTAATCTGCTTTAGTGATCCCTTATTATTTTTCCCATTTTTAATAATACTTCAAATTAATGTTTTTTATTTTTTTTGGTATCAAAAAATGTTTTGTGATGTTCTTTTAGGAATGTTTGTTTGATTTTTTTTTTTTTTGGTATCTACAGTTCCCCACCACGCCACAGGAATGGCAGACGTGACCAAGTCCTCTCGTGACGAAACGTAGGGAGGCGGCGTCCTGACGTCACCGCGCTTTTCTCTACCCGGATACGGGCTGTATGTTCCAAGCCGGCTGGCTTTTTTTGAAACGCTCTACACATCAACTAGATTGTAAGTGCATTTTTTTTTTGCTTTTTGCTATTAAATGAGGATTTTACACTATGTGAGCCCCTTATTTTTTTACATACCTTCGGATCGATCATTTGGGAGTGCTATTCACCTAAAAAGGTCACTGACCATCCCGGCTATCCTCGATCCCAGGCTCTTACCACGCTCTATATGATCTCCTCTAACCAGGGATCATTTTTATCTGGTAAGAGTATATATATCATTGTGGTGGAGGTTCTCATCTTTCTGGCACTGCTTTAGTGTGAAACTGCTTTGCACCTGGTGGAGATTACCTACGATTTTTCTTTTGGTGGATTGTGTTTTTCTGTGATCTCATTTACCTGAACACACTGTTCACAGACTTTATCCAATCAAAGTTTCCTGAATATATTGTCTTATGGACTTTATTTCATTTATATTTTTAGCGCGATCTTTTTTCCTTTTTATAATGGCAGACTGTGGCAGCGGACTTCTCCCGGCGATGGAATTTTCCTAACTGCGGAGGAGCCATTGACGGCAAGCACGTCCGCATCGTGCCACCACCCCATAGTGGATCCCATTATTTCAACTACAAAGGGTTCCACAGTGTTGTTCTGATGGCGGTGGTTTCTGCAAATTATGAATTTCTCTACCTAGACGTTGGGAAAAATGGGCGGATGTCGGACGGTGGTGTGTTTGCCGAGACGGAGTTTGCCCAACGGCTTCAGTCGGAGGACCTGGGATTGCCGCCTGTGGAGGAGAATGAAGAGGGTCTGCCCTTCGTTTTTGTAGCAAATGAGGCTTTCGCATTGGGTCCCCACCTCATGAGGCCATTTCCCCAACGCGCCCTCACCCCTGAGAGGAGGGTGTTCAATTACAGGCTGGCCAGAGCCAGACGTGTGGTGGAAAATGCATTTGGCATCATGGCCAGCCGTTTCCGGCTATTTATGACCGCCATAAACCTGGCCGAATATAAGTTTAATTACATAATTATGTGTTGCTGCATTCTCCACAATTATTTAAGAAGACATTCTTCAACTTATTTAACTCTTTTGCCTGATGACCCAGTTGAACTTCCAGAGGCGGCTCGTGAGGCTGCCCATCCACAATTGGCCCCCCGAAACGCACGTGCTGTGCGGCAGGCATATGTGGACTATTTTATGGGTAGGGGGGCCATTCCAATGCCAGATCTTGGCTGAATCATTAAATTTCTTTTTTTCCTGAAACAGTCTTTTCTTTGTTCTTTAATTAATTTATAAGGTTTGTGTTTTTATTTTATCTCCTAGGTCAGTGATGGCGACCTTGTCACCCCAGATGTTTTGGAACTACATTTCCCATGATGCTCATGCATTCTGCAGTATAGCGGAGCATCAAGGGAAATGTAGTTTCAAAACATCTGGAGTGCCAAGGTTCGCCATCACTGTCCTAGGTTATCATAGTGCCATGTGTTTGTGATGGACTGAAATAACTATCCATCATTGTTTAATGTTCTCAGCATACATTTTTTTGAGGTATTTTTCGATTCATCATTGAGCTTAAATAACAAGACACACATATTTTACTGTCCATATTTTTTTTATTTTTTGCATCTTGAAAAACATTATAACTTTTTAACATTACAATTTTTTTTTTTTTTGATCTACAAAACAAATAAAATCACTTTTTTTTTGTTACATTATTCAAAAAACAATCACTTTTTTTAGAACATTATTCCAAAAATAATTTTTTTTTTTTTTTTTTACATTATTCCAAAAATAAAATCACATTTTTTTTTGTTTTTGTTTACATTATTCCAAAAATAAAATCACTTTTTTTTTGTTTTTTTTTACATTATTCCAAAAATAAAATCACTTTTTTTTTTTTTTTTTTACATTATTACAAAAATAAAATCACTTTTTTTTTGTTTGTTTTTTTACATTATTACACAAATAAAATCATTTTTTTTTGTTTTTTTTACATTAATCCAAAAATAAAATGTTTTTTTTTTTATATAAACCAAACCTGTATAACATTTTTAAATTACAAAATAAACACAAAATAAATCAAAACCTACCCAAATAATCAATTACATTTTTAATTTGTAGCTCCAGCCCTTTGGATTTTTCGATCACTTCTCTTGCAGTGTCCTGGATGTCCTCTAGTTGTTCCCTGAAGGACCATATTTCGGACAGCACAAACTTGGCAGTATCCTTGTCCATTGTCGCTGCACGACTTGCTCCTGAAATGTGGGAACAAAAAAGGTATTAAAATTCGGAAGACATACAGTACATGTAGATCATGGGTCTTCAAACTACGGCCCTCCAGTTGTTCAGGAAATACAATTCCCATCATGCCTAGTCATGTCTGTGAATGTCAGAGTTTTACAATGCCTCATGGGATGTGTAGTTCCACAACAGCTGGAGGGCCGTAGTTTGAGGATCCCTGATCTAGATTACCTGGGTATGGGTGTTATGTTGAAAATTTACCGGATGTGGTGGCAGCGTCATCATCCCTCGGGGGTGGGGCTTGGCAGGAGCCTTGCTGATTCCCTGTGCCCTAGGAGATTGAAGATAGGGAAAAAAGAAAGGTAAAAGATTAGAGGCGATTTGGTCCAGAGGCGATTTGGTTCGCATGTGCCGCGCTATATAAGTTTTTCATTCATTCATTCATTCATTCATTCATTCATTCATTATAAAGAGATATGAGTGTGAACTAAAAATACAAGTACAGAGTATATAAACATGTGCAGAATCCACTTCTGAGCAGACTCTCCTATTTCTGTTTATTGGTCATATTTACTAAGCTTTTCACATCGACTTTAATTTAGGTACAAATCCACATTACAAAAGATCACAAGTGAAGTCACATTACACCAAAAATGGCAAGATTCCTGTTTGGGGACACATGAATTGGTCGTAGGAGTCGTCGTCGTTTGTTCAAATAATAACAAATACAAAGAAGTTTTTTGGGAATGATATAGTGTTTATACACTCCATTTTGTCCATGCGAACTAGGCGCATGATGATATTTAGCACGAAGATTGTCGTTTAGTAGGTCGAAAAACAACATATGAACGACGACTCCTCCGACCACTTTTTGTGCCCACAAACAGATACAGTACAACCTGAAATTAAAATCACATGGCACAATTAACAAACACCACAAATGTGTCAAAAAAGAAAAAAACTTACTTTTTGCCCGAATCAGCCTATTGATATGCTGGAGTTGTTCAGGCTCTCTGTTTTTGAGGTCTGACCACCTCTTTCTTAATTGCTCTCGAGTCCTGCGTTGGCCAAATTTGTCATGCAGCCTCCTGATCACCTTCTCCATGATGTCGGCCTTCACCTTGTTTGGATGCATGTAAGGGCCATGCTTCCCATCATAATCCTCCCTTTGTAATATGGTGACCATCTCCACCATCTCCTGGAAGGCCATGTTTGAGGCCTTGTACCTCCGCCGGGATTGTCCGGTTGGCTGGGCCTGGCCTGCCTGATGGCTTGAGCTTGCCATATTTGTCGCCATCTTTCTTCACTAAAACACACCCACAAAGAAAGATCGAGAAAGGGGCATGGAAAAGACGAGACCGAACGTCAGGGGCGGGATCTCGTGCATCGCGTCACACGTTCGCGCCGTTTAAAGGGATCCACGTCATTGCCAGCAACGTTCACAACCTGCGGAACAAGGCGGAAGAGACGATCGGATCATAAGACGGTATGCAGCTGGATTATGGACATTACAAATATTAGGGAACAGTGGATGATTGTGTGGGCTAGAAGATATGGGGGGTTCATTGCAAGCGCCGTTCACAACCTGCGGAACAAGGCAGAAGAGACAATCGGATCATAAGACGGTATGTAGCTGGATTATGGACATTAATAATATTAGGGAATAGTGGATGATTGTGTGGGCTAGAAGATATGGGGGGTTCATTGCAAGCGCCGTTCACAACCTGCGGAACAAGGCGGAAGAGACGATCGGATCATAAGACGGTATGTAGCTGGATGATGGACATTAATAATATTAGGGAACAGTGGATGATTGTGTGGGCTAAAAGATATGGGGGGTTATTTACTTAAAGGAAAAGCCACTTTGCACTACAAGTGCACTTGGAAATGCAGTGGCTGTAGATCTTGAGGAGGACATGCAAGGAGAATTTTATAAATAGCATTTTAGCATGGACATCATTGGCTGATAAAATCAGCAGAGCTTCCCCTCATTTCTGATCTACCCCTCTCAGATTTATACAACGATTGCACTTCCAAGTGCACTTTCAGTGTAATTGAAGTGCAGAGTGTATTTTCCTTTCATAAATAACCCCCATGGTGTTAAAAGCTAATTAGTAGTAGTGGCTTGACTGACACTAGGCTTTGGTTTTTGTTTTGTACATGCAGAACTAATGGAGGCCTTTAAGGATCCCGAATTTCTGACAGAATTTATCCAGAGATGGAAGGAACATCCAGTGCTCTGGCAATCAAAAAGCAAAATTAATAAAAACAAAGATGCCCGGAAGAAAGCAAAGGAGGCCCTGCTTGAATTTGTAAAAACAAGGGTCCCCAACGCTACATTGGAGACTGTGAAGGCTAAAATAAATTCGCTTCGGGGCACCTACAGGACCCAACGGTCACAAGTCCTGGCCTCGATGAGATCTGGGGCTGCAGCTGACAGTGTCTACAAGCCAAACCTGTGGTACTATGGTCAGATGCAGTTCCTGGATGATCACATTGAGTCCAGGCCATCCATGTCTACCCTTCCCCCAAGGAGGCAGTTCAGTGTTCCCTGCAGTCAGCCCTCCAGTGTTCCCTGCAGTCAGCCCTCCAGTGTTCCCTGCAGTTAGCCCTCCAGTGTTCCCTGCAGTCAGCCCTCCAGTGTTCCCTGCAGGCAAGAGCAGGCAAGCTCAGAGGAAGAGCCTGAGTTCCTGGAGGACCCAGATTGTGACCCATGGAGCCAGGTATTGCATTTTCATATTCATTTTTGTAATGCAAAGTATAATAATGATGAGTAATTTATGTTACAAGTGATCGAAATTATATAAATGATTGCCCAAAAAATTAGGAACATATCACTAAGCAATAGTGGCAAAACAGAATGGGGACAAGATACATAAATGCAGAGGTCATAATGAATGTGTGTCATTTTCTTGTACGCCATTAGGTACACCATACAGTGGCCGCAGATGTTAAACACCCTTTTTGGCCATTAACATTTTGTCCACCCTAAAGTAAAAAAATGGTTGGGTAAAGGCCCCCTACTTTGGAATTTCAGTCAGCATCAACCCCCCCAGCTCCAGGGGGCACATATCTAAAGCTGTGTAAGGGGCCACAGAATTAGGGATGGAGGGCCTGTGGTAAATATATTTTAGCATTCAATTATGATATGTCATTAAGTTAGAAATGTGTGTGATGAATGAAGCCAAAAAATAAAATATGTCCCTTTTTTATTATACACAGGCAGAGCAAAGCCAGGAGGAGGCAGGCCACACAGGGAGCCAGGAGGAGGCAGGCCCCGCAGGGAGCCAGGGGGAGGCAGGCCACGCAGGGAGCCAGGAGGAGGCAGGCCCCGCAGGGAGCCAGGGGGAGGCAGGCCACGCAGGGAGCCAGGAAGAGGCAGGCCACGCAGGGAGCCAGGAAGAGGCAGGCCCCACTGGGAGCCAGGAGGAGGCAGGCCCCAGTAGGAGACAGGAGTCACGCCAGCGTGATTGTATCTCCCAAATCCCTCCTATCCGGAACCCAGCAAAAAGGGCCAGAAGGCTCAAGCAGATGGAGGAGGAGACCCAGGCCATGCTCCGTGAAGCAACTTTGGCCATCAGAGAGCCGCCCAGTGAGGAAGAGGGATTCGCAGCGCTGATCGCAGCCAAGCTTAAAAATCTTGAGCAGGGCCAGCGTGTGCGCTGCGAATCCATCATATTCCAGGCCATAAGCATGGCCACACTGGGACAGCTCAATGACGATATTGGCATTGGGCTGATTCGCACTCCTGTCCTTACTGCGCTTCCTGGTCCTGCTCCATAACCTGCTCCTGCTCCTGCTCCTTCTCCTGCTCCTCCTCTTCCTGAGCCTGCTCTGGCTCCTGGCACGTCGGCTCCAGGAACACAGCCCCTGAGGACTCGGCCTGCAGGGAAGGCTGCAGGGAAGACTGCAGGGAAGGCTGCAGGGAAGACTGCAGGGAAGGCTGCAGGGAAGGCTGCAGGGAAGACTGCAGGGAAGGCTGCAGGGAAGACTGCAGGGAGGAAGAAGTGAGGAGATGGTGTCCCGAAGCGAATTTTTTTTTGCCTTCACAGCCTTCATTGTTTTCTTGGTGGACCCTTGTGTTTACAGCTTCAAGCAGGGTCTCCTTTGTTTTTATCCAGGCTTCTTTGTTTTTATTTGTTTTTGCTTTTTGATTGCCAGATGGTTGTACTTTTTATTTATTTACCTTTTCAACCTGAATAAAGGTATATTTTGGTTGGTTTGCAAATTTTGACCATGTGTATTTTTTACAAACAAATATAGAGATTGTTATAGTGAGTAGGCAGACACATTTTAAAAATTAAAACGACATTAAACAAGGAACAACAACCTCCTTGTGGGTAAATTAAACCAAAAAAAATAAGCTGTTGTGGTCACTTCACACCCTCCAAAATCCTTAAAAAAAAATTGTAGTTCAAAACATCTGTTAAAAGATATTACCCCAAAAAAATTACATGTGTCCCAAAAAAAAAAAAAATAACAAAAAGGGCCCAAAAAAATAATAAAGTCAAAAGGTGGACAGAAATATGTCAAACAAGATGAGCCACAACAAACTAGGAGTTTAGGGTAGCTTGGAAATGGTTTAAAAAGCATTGTGGCAAATGCAGCGCATTGTTTTCTTCATTAGTTTTAAAATAACGAATGTGCTTAATCCATTCTAAACAGTAGTTTTACCAGAACAAGCTCTCCCATCTCAGAAATTGCTTCTGAGCACGCGCGGGTTTAAAACGTAATTTTCTATGTCGTTTTGCCCACACACGATCATTTTTTATGACACAAAAAACGACGTTTTGAAAAACGACACAAAAAATTCAAGCATGTTGGAATTTTTTTTTGGTCGTTTTTTTTAAGACAAAAAACAACGTTTTGCCCACACACGATCATCGCAAAAAACGACCGTGTGTACGCGGCATTAGGCCTCGTACACACGACCATTTTCCTCGACAGAATCCACCAAGAAACTTGGTGGCAGAGATTTTTTTGCAGAGGAAAACGGTTGTGTGTATGTTTTTCATTGAGAAAACTGTTGTGGAACTCGTCGGGAGTCTCAATTTCCTCGTCGTGTTCCTCGTCGGGCTGATTTTCGACAAGAAACGCGTTTGTGTGTATGGGAGGTAGGAATCTCGCGCCAACTAGATGTATAAGTGGTCAAAAATTAATTTATAAGTAATAATAAATAAATTCAATAAATTAGGAAAATAATAACGTGAATATTAATTGCTAATTTATATACATGAGCTGCTCCCCAAAAATCAGTAAACTGATAACAATAGTGAGTAAATGTGAAAGATAGGGGGCGCTGCAAACCTTAAAAATAATACTAAATGCTCATAAATTATTGCTAAATAATTAAATCAAAACCAACATTGAATTGAAAACTTATGTGAACAATTATTAATTAGACAATGTGATTGGTGATCAATAGCACCACCATTAGATCAAAAGTAAATGTGCAAAAAAGTCCATTGATAAAGTGCTTGTGCTCAGTATTGCTTGTGCTCATTGGATGCTTCAAATCCACTATAGAGGGTCTCCACTTCCACTAAGACGAAAAATCACCCCAAATGTGTTCAAAGGATGGCACCTTACCAAATGATGTTGACCTATTTACTTAAAAAGAGGTGAAAAATAGCATAAATCACAAGCCCAGGACTTCATGCGCGGCTCTTTGTCCCTTGGTTCAACCAGAATCCAATGTCATATAGCGAAACAGAGAATAGAGAGGACCGCCATAGTGTAATAACCTTTTTAATATAAAATTGCAGACACATACAGCGCCAAATGGTCCCTTACTTTTGTTGGTGGGGAAGCTGGCGTGCGTTCCACCTCTTGGATCCAGAGAGCCAGCGGGATCGGAAGTGAGTGACCAGGCGCCTCAACGTACGTTTCGTGTTACCACGTCATCAGGAAGCTATTTAGGGGATTTTATTTTACCTTTACAACCCCTTTAAAATTAGCCTGGACTGGAAGGGGGTGAATGTGTCTAGACTTGAAGTGGTTAAAACCATTGTCGCTGAAACATAAAGTGATCTCAAATGTCTCCAACGGAGCCCCAGATAGCACATCGAGGGTTTCATCCCTCTCCCACTGTACCATAAAATGTAAAACCCATGTTTTGTCTCTTTAAAATGTTGCAAATACAGAAGAAAACCTGTTAATCTTTCATAAATGAAGTGAGCTACAGAATACACACTTTTTGCGATTCGGCACTGCGTTGCTTTAACTGACAATTGTGCGGTCGTGCGATGTGGCTCCTAAACAAAACATTTTCTCCTCAGTTTAGGCCGATACACATTCTTCTACATATTTTTGGTAAAAAAATCGCAATAAGTGTTTATTGATTAGTTTGCGTAAAAGTTATAGCGTCTACAAAATAAGGGGTAGTTTTATGGCAGTTTTCCTAATATTTTTTTTTTTTTACTAGTAATAGCGGCGATTATCGATTTTTATCATGACTGCAACATTATGGCTAATACATCGGACACTTTTGACACATTTTTGTGACCATTCTCATTTTTACAGCGATCAGTGCTATAAAAATCCACTGATTACTGTGAAAATGACACTGGCAGTGAATGGGTTAACCAGTAGGTAGCGCTGTAGGGGTTAAGTGTTTCCTAGGAAGTGCTTCTTACTGTTGGGGAATGAGTTGTGTGTGACACGCCACTGATCTCCACTCCGATTACACGGAGCGGAGATCAGTGTCATTGTCACTAGGCAGAGAGGGGAGATGCTTGTTTACATTAGCATCCCCCCGCTCTATCTCTCGGTGAGACAATCACGGGTCCACGGGACCCACGGTCGGGCTCACGGAGATCGCAGCAGGGTCGCGAGCGTGATGCTGGCGGCGCGCGCACGACCACATGGCGGGATCTTAAAGGGAACATATCTGTATGCCCTTATTGCTGTCCATACCATTCTGACAACGTAAATAGGCGTGCACTGGTCCTTAAGCAGTTAAACAGCTTTGGCATTATTTTAGGCATGCCATCTATTGCATTATCTGTATCAAAATTTTGAAGCAAAAAACTGATTTGGAATACAAGAAGGAGAAAAAAAAGTAGCAGTAGGGCTATATGCCAACATACAAATGTAGCAAACTTACCATATAGCAATTGTCTATTGTAAATAAAGACACTATAAGGGCGGTTCACCCCAGGATCATATAGGAATGCCTTGGTCACTTATGGTTGGCTTTGGGGGATGATCACTTTGAATGAATGAATGAATGAATGAAGAACTTGTATAGCGCAGCACATGCAAAGTAAATCGCCTCTGGGCGCTTGTTGTTCCTGTCTCCTTTGAGATCAAAGGAGATGAGTCTTAATCTTTCTCCTGAAGACCAAGTAGTTCTCCTCCAGTCGAATGCTGGCTGGTAAGGCGTTCCATAGTCTGGGACCTTGGACAGCGAATCTCCTGTCTCCTTTGGACTTGTATCTGGCTTTCGGTATCTGAAGCCGATTTTGATTGGTGGATCGTAGAATACGATTGGGATTGTAAACTTTTAATTTTTCGCATAGATAATGGGGAGCATTCCCATGGATATATCTATGCGTTAGACAGAGAGCTTTAAAGGTGATTCTGTCTTTGACTGGTAGCCAGTGAAGGGATCTCAACGAAGGTGAGATTGATTCCCAGGGTTTTTTCCCAGTCACAAGTCTGGCGGCCGTATTTTGAACGACTTGAAGACGAGCGATTTGGTACTTGGGGAGTCCGAGGTAAAGGGCATTTGCATAGTCCAGTCTGGAGTTTACAATCGCTCCCACCACGACCGCTATGTCTTTCTTGGGAATAAAAGGCGTGAGTCTGCGTAGTAGGCGCAGCAGATAGTGAGATCCGCTGACTACTGCCCCTATTTGTGCGTTCATTGTCATGTCGGAGTCAAAGATGACCCCAAGACTTTTGACTTTGGCGCTAGGGGTGATGATTTTGCCCAGAATGGGCGGGGGGATCCAGGTTGTTGTCGATTGATTCCTACGCTTGGCGTGAAACAGAAGAAGTTCTGTTTTCGCTCCGTTGAGTTTGAGATAACTCTTTGTCATCCAGTCCTCTATCAAAGAGAGGCATGTCTCTAGGTTGAGGTGGTGATCCTTTTTATTGCAAATGCGGAAGTACAGTTGTGTGTCGTCTGCGTAAGAGTGATATAGCAGTTTTTGGCTGCTGATGATTTCAAAAAGAGGTCGCACATAGATGTTGAATAACATCGGCGACAGGGGAGATCCTTGAGGGACCCCGCACGATAATGTGCGTTGTTCAGAAGTGAAGGGTCCTAGCTTCACTATTTGCGATCGGTTTTCCAAAAAAGAGGAGAACCAAGATAGATCGCTTTCTGCGACTTTGGCTATTTTAGCCAGCCGAGTCAATAACAGCTTGTGATCAACTGTATCAAAGGCTGCGCTTAGGTCCAGCAGAACCAGAAGAGAAGATTCTCCTTCGTCTGTGGCCTCGAGAACGTCGTCCCATATCTTAAGCAATGCTGATTCTGTCCCGTGTCCGGGACGGAATCATGATTGAAATGGGTCGAGTATGTTGTGGGTATCTAGATGCTGTTGCAGCTGCTGTACCACTGCTTTCTCCATTACCTTGGAGAGAACATTTAGGCCTGTTATGGGGCGCCAGTTGAGTGGATCCTTAGGATCCAGGGTGGCTTTCTTCAAGATGGGTTGAATGAAGCCCTCCTTCAGCTGGGAGGGCATTATGCCCTCCCTGAAGGATTGGTTGAAAAGCTGCGTGACAGGAGGTGCCAGGATGTCGGCGCATTCCTTCAGCAGTTTGGTGGGGATAATATCATTTGGCGCAGTGCTGTTGCGCAGAGTGCCGATTATATTTTTAGTGGTCTGAATGGAGATGGGTTCCAGCGTGAACTCGCCAAACTGTGGTGAATTGCTGCCGGTGCTGTGTAAATGACTACGGGGGGGGCTGGGAGAGCAATTGTTTTGCTGAATGCTTTGCCGGATTGCCACAATTTTGTTAATGAAGCAATCCGATAACTCATCGCAAAATTCTTGTGTGTCCAAGTTGGGGGCTTCAAGACATCCTGGATTCATGGTCTGAGTGACCAGCTTGAAGAGTTCGCGGGGGCGATTTAGGGCACCGTTGATAGCCTCAGAAAAATAGTTTTTCTTGGCTTCGAAGATTTGCTTGTAGTATTTTCTGGTTATTGCCTTGTAGATCGAGAGGTTCTCATCTGAAGAGTTTATTTTCCAGGCTGCTTCTGCCCTTCTGCGCTCTTGCTTCAGTAACGCCAGCTGGTTGTTGAACCAGCCGGAGTTATTTTTCCTGATCTGGGTCTTTCGTTTCGGCGCTATCAAGTCAGCTGACTGCAATAGTGCTGTGTTTATGGCCTCCAGTGTTTCTTCCGCTGTTTGGTGCAGCTGAATTGTGTTTATTTTTTCCCCTAACGTGGCTTTGAAGAGTTCCGAATGGAGCTTCTTCTGACATCTGGTCCAGTGTGTTGTCACTGGATTTGATGTTTTTGTTAAGGGGGGGAATTCGGAAAAAATGAATTTAATTGCATGGTGATCTGTCCATGGCAATGGTTCATTTTCCAAGATTTTTATTTCCAGATCTTGTGGGCCCACATACTAGTTGCTGAAGCCCTTATCCTTCCAGGTGGTCGATGCAGGCGTCGGCAATGGGGTCTTGTGGGGAGTTGGCCCAGAGGTTGAAGTCACCGAGCAGCAAAAGGTGTTTGCTATTCAGGGTATAGGTGGAGACAAAGTCCGTCAAAGATGGGAGCAGCTGCGACTTGGGGCCAGGTGGCCTATAGCAGAGTAGAATGCGGACGGTCTCCTGGCCGTTTACTTGCAGTTGAAGAGTAAGGGTTTCCATGAATGGAAGAGGGTTTTGGAGGCTTGGTTTTGTGATCGCAAGACGCGTCTTATGGATCACCGCCAGTCCTCCTCCTCTTTGCCCTATTCTGTTTTCCGTAATAATACGGTAGTTTTCTGGCACCAATTCTCCTAGAATGGTGTTACAGTCGGCTGTGAGCCAGCTCTCTGTAATGAAGAGGCAGTCTAGGTCGTGTTGTAGAATGAAATCATGGATTTCAAGTCGGTGTTTTACTGCCGATCTTGTGTTGATCAAAGCACATGAAATGCGCTTAGGTTGGGGTAAACGGCTAAAAATTTTGACAGTCGATCGTCGATCGATCCTCAAAAGGTGCTCAATTCTTAGGGTCTTTTTGGTGATGGCTGGCAGTATTGCGGCGAAACGCCTCAAATTCCAAATGGTTTCTGCGGAGTACCGCAGATTAGCCATGGTCGCCATTCACCGGGGGAAAAGTCGTTTCTTTTGGTGGCGATGAAGAGAGGATTCAGTGAATCCTCCCGGCTTGGTCCAGAGGAAGGATAGCTCAGGTGGCTTTAAACTAGTATCCGAACATGCCTGAGCTTATCCCTAGGAGTATAGAGCCAGAGTGGGTGAAGTTTAAGTACACAGTACGCTGTTGCATCAACAAAATTGTGTACTAAAAGGCAAGGGACAGTCATAAACAATTTAGTATAAAATGTATAGAATGTGGTATAGTCAGCAACATAATGTGGGTGGTCCTACTACCCTGGCAGACCTATTGCCCCATGGCCAGACCTACTGCCCCATAATGTTGGTGGAAATCCAAACTTGCCAGCTACCAGTGTGTATTGAGTCATGGAGCCATCTCTAACTCCTAAAATCTTAGTCTGCCTCATAAAAGCTACTCAGCCTGACAGTATCAAATTTTCTAAAGCTGTAAAAGTCACTTCTTTTATAAAGATTAGTTTATATCCTGTAACAGATTGCACATAGCTAAAATAGAAAATTACATGGATTTCCTTCTTGAAGCTGTTTAAGTTATAATGGAAACAGGGGTCAAATTTTTCTGAGTAGGCATGATCTGTGATATGCTGAGATCAAGCTGCTTACCTACCACCAGCAGAACAAACACACCGGAAAGAAGTAGGGATCATTTAGGGGGAGTAATAGCATGGGAACCACATTTTGCAGGAATTTGCTCTTTTATTAGACATAAAACTTAAGAATGGATTGAATAATCTCCAGATAAAGAAAAATCCCCTTTAAGACATGTTGGGATGCTGAATAAGTAAGTTATTTTCCTGAACAGATGCTTATAAACATTGTTTTCTTTTTCTTTTTACAATGATATTTATGTGATGTATAAAAGCAGGCAATGCAGTGCTGTATTTTATTCCTGTTAATAATGCATAACAGTCACCAAAGCTGTGTTTTAGGATATTGAACTAATGTGATGTATTCATATGGCTACTATGTTATGCAAAGTTAATCTGCAGCTAAAATTGTACTTAATGTGACCAGACTGACAATTTAATATGAGGTATGAATATTATGCAAGGTCAGACTGAAAAGATCATTAAGTAGTTTTACAAAGTTCTGAGCCTAAAGAAAGACACTTTTGTGAAGTTTTGTATATTGGGAGTTTTGGCAAACTGAATGATAAAACTCTGTTAAAAGCACAACTCTAACTTAGTGATAGTTTTGTAAAGTACAGCAATAAAATAATACATTTTATAGACAGTAACCTTTGGCCGATTTGTTTTAAAGAAAAGTAAAACCCTTGCTAGACATTCGTTTCGAAAATCTGAAAGAACAAAAAACATTAGGATTTCTATTATAATTAAAATATTACATTTATTAACCGTCATTATAGTTTTTTTTATTACTATTATTTGTTAATAAATAATAATAATAAAAATAAAAACTATAATAATAGTTATAAACCATTAAATTATAGGTATTGAAATGTAATTTCCTTTCAAATTTGGCTGTTAGTTAACGTAACGAATACAAATTTATCCAAAGTTACAAATTATCTGGCATTCGTTATTTTGGATAGTTCTAACTTTGGATAAATTTGTATTTGTTACTTTCATTAACAAATAAATTTAAAAGGAAATTCCGATACCTATAATTTAATAGTTTATAACTATTATTATAATAATAATAATAATAAAAAAAACTGCAAGACAGTAGCATAATGTGCTAGTATGCATCACATACTAGCTCTAGCATTGTGAGTGGCACGGCCCTCCATTCTGCCAAGTTCTGGCACAAGCAGCCGGACCTTCAGCATGCAGACGCCGCTGATGTCAGTGGTTGCATGAAGTATAAATATCTCCTACAGGTAAGCCCTATTATAGGCATACCTGTAGGTAAACATGACCAAGCGGGCAATACAACTGCTTTAATATTTTAATTATAATAGAAATTATCTGAATGCTTTTTGTTTATTCAGATTTTTGGGTTTTTGTTCTTATTTTGGTATTTTTGTTCTTGCTGATATTTTCAAATTTTTCATTTTCTTTTTTTCGAGTTTTCAGATTTTTACGTTTTAGTTTTCTAATTCTCTAATTATTACAAATGATCGAAATAACAAATACCGCATTTAAACGAATGGTACATGACAAATTCAAATGTATCCAAAATGTGGAATTATTGAAATAACCAATACTGCATCTAAATGAATATATATTATTCAAAATAGCGAATGATCCGAACAAAAAAAAAAAAAAAAGAATGAAACGAAAATGAAAAAAGTGCATACTTTCCATGGTGTTTTTATCCTTGATGCAGAAATGTCCTGTGCTACTGGTCACGTTTGCACAAGAACTAACGAAGGAGGCCAGTCTGCTACACTAGCCACTTACTGACCAGGCCTTATCTGGAACTCTTTGCTTACAAGTTTAAATTAGAATTTTTACAAAAAAATTAGAACCCCTAAACATTGTATATATTTTTTTATAAGAGACCCTAGAGAATAAATCTATCTTTGCAATATTTTATGTCACATGTCATTTTTTTTAAATACACTTTAATAAATAAAAAAAAGAAAAAAACACAATTGTTACCCAATTTTTTTTGTATATTGTGAAAGATGATGTTATGCTGAGTAAATAGATACCTAACATGTCATGCTTTAAAATTAAGCAGTCAACATTTTAAATATTTTTTACAGGTTACCTATTTGGGGTTATAGAGGAGGCCTTGTGCTAGAATTATTGCTCTCACTCTAAGGCGGCGTACACACGACCGAGGTTCTCGCTGGAAACCAGCGAGAACCTTGCTGGTAACCTGCGAGAACCTCGCTGGAAGCTGCATTCCAGCGAGGACCTCGGCCGTGTGTACGCTCTCGGCGAGCATTCCGTCGGGAAGCCCGTCGAGCAGAAATAGAGAGCACGCTCTCTATTTGCTCGACGGCCCCCCTGGATGAATGGCTGGTTGCCATTCCCGACGGGCGGGTCACCGATTTCGACGGCCGGCAGGGAACCTCGACGGGCGGAACGATGTGTTCTGCCCGTCGAGGTTCTCTGCCGTGTGTACGTGGCCTCACAATCACAGTGATGCCTCACATATATGGTTTGAACACTATTTTCATATGCGGGCGTGACTTATGTATGTGTTTGCTTCTGCGTGCAAGCATGAAAGGATGGGGCGCTTTAAAAAAAATCTTATTTATTTTACTTTTTATTTTTACACTGTCCCTTTATTTTATTTTTTATCACTTTTATTTCTATTACAAGGAATGTAAATATCTCTTGTAATATAAATAAGCATGACAGGTCCTCTTTATAGAGAGATCTGGGGCCATAAAGACCCCAGATCTTTCATTTACCTTTAAAAGCAAAAGAAAAAAGTGACGTTAGAGGTCACGCTGGTCCTTCAAGGGCATAGAGCTTAGTGGGCTCACTTGAATTCCTGCCCAGCAAACGCCCGCACCAAATTGGTTCACTGATGGCTCTGGTAAGCTCGGAAACAATCGTGAAGCAGTGGGAGGAGGGCACCTCTCCCGCCACCTATAAAAGTGATTGCGCAGTAAATGCTCCCACAGGACCACTTTTATCTTGTAGAGAATCGCCCACAGTAAATAACGGTACAAGGGTTATGGCAGCTAGCTGCTGCCATAGCACTGGTATTTAATTTCAAATAATGATGTATATTTACTGTGGGTGGTGGGCAAGTGGCTAGAAATGATAGGAGTACACTCACATTCAAGTCTATGTAGGTATATGGCATAGGCAGCTAGGACCAGGGAAGATTTCTGCACCCAGGGTGTGAACACTTCAGGAGGCAGCATCCATAATGAAGAGGTCAGTATCCACCAGGGATGTGGTGATGGTATGCTCTAGGTTAGGTCAGCTTATGGGGGGCTGAAATATGCTTTGACTTTAGCTTTATCAAGACAAATTATTATTATACAGCATTTATATAACGCTAACAGTTTACGCAGCGCTTTACAGCATAACAGCAGACAGTAAAACTACGATACAATTTAATACAATAGGAATCTGAGAGCCCTGTTTGCTAGAGCTTACAATTAAAGTGGTTATAAACCTCTGAAATGGAAAATTAACAAAGCACCTAGTGTGGATCCTGACTGTTCACTCCTTCCTTTGTTATATACATGAGTCACTTCTGAAAGTTTTCCCTGGCACCAGGCAATCAATGGGGACAACTTGTCCTCCCTCTAGCACAGAGCAGGTGATTGATGACCTCAGCTACAGAAGATTTCCCAGTGAGACTGTGTACATTGAGGTATGTATATCCCCCTACTTATGTCTCAGATTATACTTAGCTCTGTGCTCAGTGTTGTGTATCAGATTCCCACCCCCTGGCTTCTGGATGTAGAGAACTACCATCTGATCTATTTTGGAAGGCTCTGAAGGAGAGATGGCTGCAAATACACAGGTATAGCTTAGCTTATATGGGAGAATTTTCTTTATCATTGTCTATCACCTGAGACTAGTTGATTCAGTGAACGTATGTAAGGGTTTATTACGTATTGATTGGAATTTATGAACAAAAAATCCTTAATTTTATGGCAAACAGGAGGCTCATATTATGCTTAATCTTTCTTTTACTGTCATACAGCAGCAAGAGGGTTAATACAAAGAAAAATGTTACACAGGTGGGTATGCAAATGAACACAGGTGGACTGTCCAATCAGGTAACAGGAGTATGTTATAAAGGTGAGGTACAGGTGATATTCTTCCTCTTTCTTGCTGCTCCAGCCAACATAAGTACATTGACATTTTTTCCTCAGGTACTTCTACATATATTATATTTTATATATATATATATACATATATATATATATATATATATATATATATATATATATATATATATATAAATCATTATATATATATATATTTATATTCATATTCTGCAGAATTTCCCTGCAACCCTGCGTTTGTCACAGTTAACAGCAGTCCCAGCCTGGTCCCCTCACCATTCCATCACCCCCGCTTACAGCACACTCACTTGTTCGGCGGTATCCCGACAGTCCGGCATATAGTTTCCTCACAGCTGGTGCTCAGCTGTGGCGCGGCCCCGCTCGAATTCGCAGCCCGACACGCAGTGTGTCTCCTCACTGCACTGCAGCGCTGCTATACCGCTGTTCCCTGACAGAAAGTTTCTGTCAGAGACACAGGCAGGAAGTCCGTTCTCCTGTGTGGGTGTGTGCCTGCCACATAACAACCCTGAACCCTGTTTAGGTTCAGGGGTGGATGTTTGGCACACACACACACACACACATAGTAACACATTTACACAAACATATTTAAATATGTTTGTTCATATGGATATGTGCATATAGATATATGTATATATACTTATATATATATATATATATATATAGATACAAAAATATATATATAGTTCTGATGCATATATTAATTAGTTGTTCTATTATATTTTCTCTTTCAGAATAATTTGTCTCAGTCAATCACATTTAATCACACCTCACTATGTCTAATAAAGATTCCACTACTGTTATCCCTTCAGATATACCTGAGGAAAACCAGAAAATCCTATCCATAGTAGATAAATCAATCCAATCTGCTATGCAGATGGCCATATCTTCCATGCATGACTCCATTACACAATCGGTTGTCATGGCCCTGTCTCAAAGTAAACCTCAGGTTACCCCTCAACCTTTACCTATTACCCCATCTGACATTTACTGGTCAGCGGAGGACTCTACATCCCACATGATTCAAGGATTGAAAAAAACAGGTGAAGTGTCTCAAAAACGACATCATATATCTCATACCGGTCCCTCCCATTCTAAAAGAATGGTCCTGATGGAGAACCAGGGTGAATCTTCTAAGCCTCCTAGTAAAGGAAAGGCTACTGTCAGTGACAAGAGGTCACACGTTATACCCTCTGCCCGGGAGGAGTTGATCTTACAACGGGTAAAAATGGCCTCGAAGAGGCAAAAACCAGACTCTTACCGTACCTCTTCCAGCAATTCTTCTTCTTCTGCTGAGGAATCTTTATCAGAAGAAGGAAGAGACTCTGAATATGAGAATGTCTCTGATGCTGAAGAAGGAATACCCCTTGAAAAGGAGGAATCTAAGGATGCTATTATAGACGGCTCTGTTGATCCGTATTTCGACCCAGGTCAAATTAAACATCCCCATTCAGGGGAATGGGTTACCCATTCCCTAGTTACGTAATTTTTAAGCCTCTGGATCCAGAAACCTTTAGATAAGAACAAAGCTAGTAAGTTAAGAGCAGAGTGGCCGAGACCGTCCCTCCCAAAGAAGATAGCCAATACACCCGAATTAGACCCCGCACTAGTTAAATTCCTTCTAAAATCAGGAAAACACCCAAAAAAGGGAGTGGACAGATCATATCGTTTCTGTCAAGATAAATTATTGGACATGTTAGGCCTCTTAGCTAAAATTCTAGATTTAATAGAAGAAGCAGTTTCATCTAACACCCCAATAGATTTAAATGTCCTGAAAGGTTGGGCTCAGCAAGCCATTGTACTATTTGGCAACGCCAATGCGGCCATCTCTAGCGAAAGAAGAAGATCGATTCTGATGAAGCTGGATCCACAGCTTATGCATCTCGCTTCATCTCAACCATCTTCCATCACTGGAGATAAAACCCAGAAGCATTGGGGACAGATGCCCTTCTACAAATTTGTCCGAAAGGAACATCTTACGCTTTCCCTCCCTTTGCTCTAATATCAAGGGTTCTCTTTCTGACACGTTACCTAGAATCAAACATAGTTCTGATAACCCCTTACTGGCCATCCCAAACATGGTTCCCTCAGGCTCCGGAGATGATCATAGACTATCCACGATTACTCCCAGTATTCCCTTCTATTCTACTAGACCCATTTCAGAATCCTCATCCTCTAATAATCTCAGGAGTTCTTTCCCTAGTAGCCTGGAAGATATCAGGCGATCGGGAATTATCTCAGAACTTTCGCAGACATCTAGAGACATCCTGTCAGAAGTCTGGGCTCCAGGAACCATAACAGTTTACAGATCAGCCGGGAAACTTAGGTCTAATTGGTGCATGCAAAGGGATCTGGATCCCTTACATGCACCTCTCCCTCACATATTAAATTTCCTATCTGACGCTTTTTCTTCCGGCAAGGCCTACAGAACTATATATACAGTATATATCGTTCAGCCATTTCCTCGAGTCACTCACCCATAGATTCTATACCAATAGGGAAACACCCATTGGTCTGCAAATTAATGAAAGGCATAAAATTCAAAAGACCTCCTAAACCCAAATATCTTTCTACTTGGGATGTATCCATCCTCTTAAATTTTCTTAACTCGATAATGAGAATCTGTCTTTAAAACATCTATCTTTCAAACTAACAGTACTACATTGTCTCATCTCCCTTAAAAGAGTAGCGGATGTAAAAGCCCTAGATATATCCCGTAGACAATTCTCTCCCCAGGGTGTTCAATTTTCCATTTTCAGACGCACAAAGACCAACTTACATTCGGTCTTCTATCCGGTTTTTCCCTTCAATCCAAACCTTTGTGTAGTCCAATGTCTAAAAACCTATGAAACCAAATCTCAACCTTTTAGAGACCCTGACTCATCTCAATTACTAATTTCCTACTGCAAACCCTTCCATCCAGTTTCCTCACCCACCTTGGCTAGATGGGTGAGACAAACCATGGATTTGGCAGGCATTGACATTTCCATATTTGGCGCCCACTCCACCAGAGGGGCAATGGCCACTAAGGTATTTCAATCAGGTGGTTCTCTATCAGATTTAATGCGAACCGCAAACTGGTCTTCAGAATCCACTTTTAAGAACTTCTATTTTAGACCGGAATCTCATGTGTCTATGATGGTATTATAACTATAGGTTGTACATTTATTTAATGCTCTAGTGTATTCAGCTTTGAACAAGCATAATATGAGCCTCCTGTTTGCCATAAAATTTGAGATTTCCCTACCCTCAGGGACGGAAAATATGGATTTTATTAAAAAAAGGAGGCGAATATTATCCCACCCTAATACCCTACCCTTCAAGATTTCTTTGCTCTTACATAATGTATTCTTTTTCAGCTTAATACGCCTATTCTACTGCTGACTTCATGACATATTGAAGAATGAGTTCCAGTTCAAGTTGTTCCAATTAGTTTCCAGTTCAAGTTATTTACAGTCTAGTTTTATCATCAAGAAAGAGGAAGAATATCACCTGTACCTCACCTTTATAACATACTCCTGTTACCTGATTGGACAGTCCACCTGTGTTCATTTGCATACCCACCTGTGTAACGTTTTTTCTTTTTATTAACCACTTCCCGCCCGGCCAATAGCCGATTTACGGCCGGGAAGTGGTTATGAAATCGTGACTAGTCGTTCTCAAACGGCTTAGCACGATTTCAATGCCGCGCGCGCCCGTAGGGGCGTGCAGCGCGGCGATCGGTGATGCGGGGTGTCAGTCTGACACCCTGCACCTCCGATCTCGGTAACGAGTCTCCGGCGGAGCCTCGTTACCACGTGATCAGCCGTGTCCAATCACGGCTGATCACGATGTAAACAGGAAGAGCCGCCGACGGCTCTTCCTCACTCGCGTCTGACAGACGCGAGTACAGGAGAGCCGATCAGCGGCTCTCCTGACAGGGGGGGTTCGCGCTGATTGTTTATCAGCGCAGCCCCCCCCTCGGATCGCCACACGGACCACCAGGGAGTGCCCACACTAGACCACCAGGGTACTTACAAAAAAAAAAAAAAAGGACAAAAAAATGACAAAAAAAAAAAGGGCAGTAAAAAAAAAATAATGCCAATCAGTGCCCACACATGGGCACTGATTGGCAACAGGTGATCCATCAGTGCCACCCCTCAGTGATCATCAGTGCCACCCCAGTGTCTGTCAGTGCCAATCCATGCCCAGTGCCCACCTATCAGTGCCCACCTGTGCCACCTATCAGTGCCCACCTGTGCCACCTATCAGTGCCCACCTGTGCCGCCTATGAGTGCCCACCTGTGCCGCCTATGAGTGCCCACCTGTGCCACCTATGAGTGCCCAGTGCCGCCCATGAGTGCCCATTAGTGCCGCCCATGAGTGCCCATCAGTGCCGCCTATGAGTGCCCATCAGTGCCCCATACCAGCGCCGCCTATTAGTGCCCATCAGTGCTACCTAATCGGTGCCCATCAGAACTACCTCATCGGTGCCCATCAGTGCCACCTCATCGGTGCCCATCAGTGCCACCATATCAGTGCCACCATATCAGTGCCTGTAATTGAAAGAGAAAACATACTCATTTACAAAAAAAATACAGAAAAAAATAAAAACGTATTTTTTTTTCAAAATCTTCGCTCTATTTTTAGTTGTTGCGCAAAAAAAAAAAAAACGCAGAGGAAAATCTCAAATTATATAGTGCCACCCCCTTAGAAGCCACTGGATTTTTGGGTCCTCCTTACATGCACAGCCAGGCAACAACAATTTTCAGACATTCACTTGGTAGCCAAAAACAGTCCAGGGTGTTTTGTTTTTAGTTTATTGGGGATGAACTTGGATAGGGATAGGAAAGTATGGGATGCCCAGACCTGTAGCTTGAAAGCAACTTGAGGACTTGCAACTGTCTCTTGCTACCAAAAATCACAAGGCTGTCCTCCCGTAGTAAACAAATATGGATCAGCTCAACTGGTAAAGTAGGGTCTCCAATTACTGAGTACTAGTGCTCTATCTCCTTTAAACATGCAAAGGCAACTGGCTGCCTCTTTAGATTTCCCAAGCAAGAGGTGTAGGTTAGCTGAACTAGCATTGAGAGGCTAGCTGGGTATTGCACCTGACTGCTTCTCCCTTGTAGTTTCTGGGGTGTAGTGATTGAAGCTACCCACTCATTCCTCGTGTGACTGCTGAACAGGCGTGCTGGACAGGTCCCAATGGCTCCAAGGATGGCTTTAGCTAAGCCTAGCTCATGCTGAATGGGTGTCAGTCTTTATCTTCTGCTCTCTCTCTCTCTCTCTCTCTCTCACTCTGGCTCCTTCCTTCTGCCTAGTAGTGTTGCTCACGAATATTCGCATTGCGAATATTCGCTACGAATATTGCATATTCCAGTATTCACGAATAACTCGAATATTGCGGCGAATATTGCGGCGAATATTGCGGCGAATATTGCGGCGAATATTCGCTATGGCGAATATTTGTATTTTTTCAAATTTCTTTTTAAAACAGATCACATCCTAGTGATCTCTATCGACGTCTAAAAGCATTGCTGGTATGATTAGAGAGAGACCCTGGGCCGAGTAGCTGGTGCGATTCTTTTATGTTGCCGAAAATTCGCATTGCGGCAAAATATTGCGCGATATTCCTTTTGCCGAATATTCAAGTTATTCTGATTGGCTCTGATGCAAAAGAAGGGCGGAGAAGATAATCGTGCAATAGGAATATTGCGCGATTATCTTCTCTGCCCTTCTTTTGCCCCCTTATTCTCCTTTCTTTTAATTTTTTTTGGGATAAAATATCACGAATATTCGATATTAGCGAATATTCGCGAATATTCTTCTATATATTCGCGCAATATCGCGAAATCGAATATGGCATATTCCGCTCAACACTACTGCCTAGGGGCAGAGCCCCCCAGCTTTGGGGTCCCATCCAGGCAACTACACATTGCTCTCCGCATGGCTAGGCTCAAGAATATTTATGGGCTATCTCTCCACCTTCTGGGCCATTACCACCCAGGGTTTGGAGAAGACTCCATAAATTTGCAGGCCTCATCTCTGCCATTTTCCTTTTTAATTCTAGAACTCTCCAGCAGTTCTAGAAGCCAGGGGGAGACGACAGAGATCCAGCCCATGGGGCACTGCCAGCTAACTCTAAACAAATTAACCCTGGCTCCTCTGCCTACAGAGGAGCCAAACTAAATGTTCCTACATTGCACACACAGAGGGTGCTACAAATGTTTTAAAATTTAATACATATATATAATCAGAATTTCACAAATTTCAGCCTTTTGCCATCTCCTGTATTTTTGGGGGCACATAATTGGATGATGGAAGTTATTAGAACTTCATCTCATTCAGTAATCTAAGTGAAAATGTATTTGCAAAGTGAACAGTCTATTTGCCTTTAGTGAATCAACCCCAATGTCTTTTTAAATTATTTTACTTGCCTTGGACTCACTCCCTGCCACTCCGCTTACCTGCAGAAACAAGTACATACAACAGTACATTTTCTCTGATTAAATGTCACATTATCATGTCATCTTATGGATCATAGTGGCCCAGGCATCCAACACTGCATTTTGGGAGGATGCATAGGAAGGCACATGCTGTCTTTATCTGGAAGTACAAAATATTTTCCTCTACTCCAGGAAAGTCAAGGGAGTAATGTCAAGGTGAAATTTAGTGGCGGGCCTTGAAGTATGTCTGTTTTACCCTCTTATCACCTTAAAGATTAGATTGTCAGTGCAGAAGTTCATCTTCTTTGTACATTAACAAGTTTCTATACTCTGTGTACACTCTACCGCACATGGGCAGTGTAGTGTATATTTTTGATTCATTTCTGGCATCTATAACTCCTAGACACATGTGCAGGAGTGACATCATCAGTGGCTACCCAATGACCGAAAAAAACGATGGGAGAACTGGGGCAAATGGTGTAGATAACGGTGGATGTAGCAGTGAATGTGCACCTAGACCTTACAGCAATAAAGGAGGGCACCCTGGTAGGTATACTGCCACACTTGTACATTATGGCAGGAGACCATCCCCACCTAGCACACTTTAGTTGTGTTTAAATGTGTGTGGCCATCTTTAGCCACAAATGCTAAAATGAATGTTTCTATACCCATCCTCATGCATATCATTTCAGTACTAAAAATAAAGCTCTATAAATAGCAGGTCATTTTCACAGATGGAAACATCAGTTATAAGAGTTTGTCCTAAAGAAGAAAAAGAGCAAGTCAAGGATATGAGGCTGAGTAAATGTTATGGGAATTTGAGTCTGGAAGGAAAGCTACTGACTCTAACAAGTGATGTGTTATACATAACTGGATGTTTCTATATAGAAGGCTAGAGTTAGAGAAACAGCTGGACTGAGACCACTGGTGCCGCAGGCTTCCAATCATCACTCTGGGCAGATGGCAGGGGATCCACATTCACTAGCTTCCCTTATTTGCCATAGTTAGAGTTATTGAATGATAAGTAAATGCATTACCCCTTCTGTGCTAGATCGAACTAGAGGAGATTGTCGAATTGAGGCCCTGCTAGGAGAGCACCCTTTCATCCCATAACCTCTGGAAGTCCTTCAGCATTAAAAAAATATGACATTTCATCCACTTAGGCATTTTTTTAAAGGGTCTTCGGCAAAACAACAACATTTAGCTGAATTATATGCTGCAAGTATGAAACTAATGATATGCAGTCGAGACAAGATGAGTGTTTCAAGACCTCTGGTCTAATGGAACTGCAAGATGTTGTTTTAAATGAGATGCTGCTGAAATTAGTATACATAACCAATTAACACGATTTTCCAGGTTAAATGCAGATGTATCCAATGACCACTTGATTATATGTTATTAATTATGCTTTTAATACAATGTAACTGAGCCCCCTCTAACGTTCATATTTGTCTTGCAATAAAAAAAAAAGGATTTTATGCTCACCGTAAAATCTCTTTCTCTGAGTTCATGGACGGACACAGCCTTAATCTTGACTTAGAGGGTATTAGCCTTCCTTTAGGAGTTGACTAGGCAGAAACTTGTATAAAAGGTTAACTTATCATACACACCCTATAGCACAGGCCAGGGGGCGGGCCCTCTGGGTATAACCCCTCCCTCTGCATCTCGCAGATTATTTTTTTTCTGCTTAGTTTCAGGAGAAGACATGACTCCCTTCAGGCCCATGGCTTGAAGGCTGTTAGTTCAAGATTCTGGATTTTTATTTTAAATTTTTTTCCTGCGATCTACGATCAACTGCCGACTGGGCGACAGGCTGGATCCTAGATCCTTGTATTCTCCCAGTTTCGGCCATTGAGCGTGTGCCAACCGTAGCTGCGCGCTGGGTCATCTAAGACATGCCCATCACTCAGGTGGCCGGTGAGCTATGCACTCCAGGGCTTGCATAAAGACCGGTCTACAGGGCCGAGTCGCAGTAGCCTGGCCGACAGCCATCTACGTTATAATGCGGAAGATGCACTATCCAGGATTCCCCAGCATAAAACCACAGGAGGGTAAGTACTACTACCTTGATTTGGCAAGAAAACAGAGCTGGGCATCCCTGGAGAGGGGAGTAAAGGGCTCAATATTTCCCTTCTCCCCTCCTTCCCCGCCCCCCTCCCTAGACTGCTGAGGTGGGGGTTGCCCCCACCTCAAACAAAGCTGCTACTGCACAAATATGTTAATCAGTGATGTATTCATCATTCTAAACTCTAATGCCGCGTACACACGGTCGTTTTTTGCGATGAAAAAAAACGACGTTTTTTAAAACGTCATTTAAATTGATCGTGTGTGGGCAAAACGTCGTTTTTTGTCTTAAAAAAAACGACCAAAAAAAAATTCCAACATGCTTGAATTTTTTGTGTCGTTTTTCAAAACGTCGTTTTTTGTTTCACAAAAAGTCACCGTGTGTAGCAAAAACGTCTTTCAAAACGACGTTTTTCAACCCGCGCATGCCCAGAAGCTAGTTATGAAGCGAGCTTCAATGGAAAAGAGTGGTGAACGTAACCTCGCTTTTTGTGAAAAAACGATGGTGTGTATGCAAAATTGTCTTTGAAAAGTGACGTTTCAAAAACGTCGTTTTTTACTTCACAGAAAACGTCGTTTTTTTTCATCACAAAAAATGATCGTGTGTACGCGGCATAAGGGCCAGATTTACGTACCTTCTGCGGCGGCGTCGCGTAAGCTATTTACACTACGCCGCCGCAACTTACTGGAGCAAGTGCCGTATTCTCAAAGCACTTGCTCCGTAAGTTGCGGCGGCGTAGTGTAAATGGCCCGGCATATTCCCGCGTAAATGAAAGAGGGGGGCTTGTATTTAAATTAAGCGCACCCCCGCGTCGATCGAACTGCGCATGCGCCGGCCAGGGAAAAAGCTCAGTGCGCATGCTCCAGCTCAGGCGGCATAAAAACGTTTGGGAATCGGCGTATAAGGCTCATTTGCATAGGCAAATGAGAAATCAACGTAAAGGCCACCTAGCGGCCAACGAAGGAATTACATCTAAGATCCGAGGGTGTAAGTGTCTTACACCTGTCGGATCTACGCCGTATCTATGCGTAAGTGATTCTAGGAATCACACGCATAGATACCCGGGCAAAAAAACAGACATACGACGATGTTTCCTGCGATACACCGTCGTATTTTTTTTGAGAATCTGGCCCTGTGTGTGAAGAATAAACTTAACTTAGACTACTTAACAGATTCTATTCTCTTTCGTTCATGGACGGACACAGTCTTAATCTTGACTTAGTGGGTATTAGCCTTCCTTTAGGAGTTGACTAGGCAGAAACTTGTATAAAAGGTTAACTTATTATACACACCCTATAGCCCCACCCAGGGAGTGGCCCTTTTGGGTATAACCCCTCTTTCTGCATCTCGCAGATCAGTTCGTCAAAATACTTTTTGTACTACTGTAATACTACTACTACTACTGTACAGACATAAAAAGGAGGGGAGGGTGCTGTGTCCGTCCATGAATTTTAGAGAAAGAGATTTTACGGTGAGCATAAAATGCTATTTTCTCTTTCGTTCATGGACGGACACAGCCTTAATCTTGACTTAGTGGGAAGTCCCAAAGCAGTGTCAAAATGAGGGGTGGGAACAGCAAAAAAATTAAACTTCACCCCAAAGCAGAGCTCCTCAACTGAGGAGTTGTAACTCTAAACAGCCGCCTGCAAAACTTTGCGGCCAAAGAAGCATCCGAAGATGCACTCACATCAACTTGTAAAGTTTAGTGAAAGTGTGACCGGGCGACCAGGTCGCCACCTTACACACCTGGGAAACAGACACTTGATGTCAGAAACCCCAAGAGGCACCGGTGCAGCTCTCTACATTGAAAGAGGGAAGCAGCAGCTGACAACATGGACACAAGTAAGCAATATCTATGCACTTATACTTTATATTGGTTCTCTGGTGGAGCTCCCCAGGGCAACCCCTACCTCAGCAGTCTAGGGAGGGGGGGCGGGGAAGGAGGGGAGAAGGGAAATATAGAGCCCTTTACTCATCTCTCCAGGGATGCCCAGCTCTGTTTTCTTGCCAAAGCAAGGTAGTAGTACTTACCCTCCTGTGGTTTTAGCATCCTTGACAGTGCATCTTCCGCATTATAACGTAGATGGCTGTCGGCCAGGCTACTGCGACTCGACCCTGTAGACCGGTCTTTATGCAAACCCTGAAGTGCATAGCTCACCGGCCACCCGTAGAGTGACGGGCATGTCTTGGACGACCCAGCGCGCAGCTACGGTTGGCACACGCTCGATGGCCGAAACTGGGAGAATACAAGGATCTAGGATCCAGCCTGTCGCCCAGTCTGCAGTTGATCGAAGATCGCAGGAAAAAAATAAAAAATAAAAATCCAGAATCTTGAACTAACAGCCTTTAAGCCATGGGCCTGAAGGGAGCCGTGTCTTCTCCTGAAACTAGAAAAATGATCTGAGAGATGCAGAGGGAGGGGTTATACCCAGAGGGCCCGCCCGCCCGTCCATGAACGAAAGATAATAGAATCTGTTAAGTAGTCTAAGTTAAGTTTATCCTTCACACCTAGAGTTTAGAATGATGAATACATCACTGATTAACATATTTGTGCAGTGGCAGCTTTGTGACAGCAGTTTTGAGAAAGCCCTTTTCTGTTTGAGCATGACTATGCCCCTGTGCACAAAGCTAGCTCCATGAAGACATGGTTTGAGGACTTTGGTGTGGTGGAACTCAACGGGCCTTAACACCTTTGGTATAAATTTGAATGCTAATTGGGAAGCAGGTCTTACACAACATCAATGCCTATGCATAAATGGGAGAAAAAATTCACTGCCCCGGTACATGATAAGACACCGTGCCCTGGAAACCTTAAACAAATGGGTGCACACTCTCCAGATAGGGAAACAAGGGAGCATTGTAAAAGCCATGGTAGAAAGCAGAGTTAGAAGCTGGAGGCACATGTGGGTATGTCAATTCACCAAATTTCTAGCATGGCTTTTATACTGGTGAATGGCTGCCTTCTTTCCCCTCTAATATCAGTACCTAACCCCACAAATGTTATTGTAGCTGATTGGCATGAATTTTACAAATCCAATAGACTCCAAAGTCAGGGACCCAACACCCTGAAAAAAATGTGTTTCTACCACTACGCTCTCTACAGCAAGAAGTGCTGACAGCATATCTTAAGTACATAAAAAATACAGGAAGATTTTATTGGATAAGAGGAACATTTTCCTATAACAGGTTGTGTTAAGGAACATGTATTAGCATGCATTTTGTTAAAGCAGTCCAATAATTTAAATGTGTTCCACAATGCAGTACAAATTGCTTTAGCAATGCAGTGCATTGTGGGGCCAACACTTTGCCATTGATTGTGGTAACAATGGTTACATAACAGCAGTGCATAGGTCTGAATAGACCCTTAGATATGTGGGGTCCTCCATATTGTTGGTATTTTAAATTTCAATGGAATAAATAAATGTTCAAGAATTTTTGTGAATTTGAAAGTTGAATGCCAGATAGCTGTCTTCGGCATCAAGAGGAAGTGGAGCTTTTGTCAGGAATGGTTCCCCCTGTTTGTAAATCTGCCTCTTAGTCTGGCTGCAGTACCGGCCTCAACCAGTGGGGGGTTCCTGGTCTTTTGGAGCTCACAGCTTTTCCTGCGTTCAGGTGTGACCTGAACGTAATTACACACCCCCTATTTATACCCGGCGAGCTCAAGCAGAGCTCGCCCTGGTATCTTCATACCTTCTGGACCTAGCCTGTACCCTGACCTGTATTCTGATCCTGATTTGGTACCTTGATCCTGTCCTGATCCTGATCCCTGATCCCGCCTGGACTTGTCTGCCCTGCATCCTGATCCCTGATCCCGCCTGGACTTGTCTGCCCTGCTTCCTGATCCCTGTCTCCCCTTAGCCTGTATCCTGCAGCTAGTCCATCCATCCGACCCCTGCTCCGTCCTGTCCCATCTGCTGATATCCCTTGTGTATGACCTCGGCCTGGCTTGACCTATGTGTACGGTATTCCCTTTTGATTATATATATATATATTGTTTGCTATCTTCACTGGTTGTCCTTATCTATAATTAAACACCTTTTACTTCACTAATCATATTGTCTGGTCTCTCTGTGCAGTCACACGGGTCTGATCTCTCATCCCTCCTGACAGCTTTATTGTAAATAAGTCGGGGGCCCCCTGTAACCTGGGTCTAAGATCCAAAAGGTGATACATATGGACACAGGGATCAACTTAAAGTCTAGCTCAGGTACTGGCAGTCAACACAAAATCCCAGTATTGTTAATAACTCAATAGAGTTTTAGTCCAAATTAGTTGAATTTGAAAAGAGATAAATAACATTTGCTTAATAGAATGGTTGTTACCATTCAACCATAGTTGATCCAGGGAATATCTGATTGCCTCTTGGGGGATCAGGAAGGATTTTTTTCCCCTGCTGTAGCAAATTGGATCGTGCTCTGCTGTTTTTTTTAACCTTCCTCTGGATCAACTGTGGGTATAGAACTGGGTATATGGGATTGTATTAATCATATTATTATTGTTATTATGTTTTATTTTTTTTATGGTTGAACTGGATGGACTTGTGTCTTTTTTCAACCTGACTAACTATGTATCTATATGTAACTATGTAACCAGGAGGGTGGCAACTAAACTTCTCCTTGCATACAAGCATTACATAAACAGCTTTGAGATCTGCTGTGAAATGTTGATCTGTTATAGAAATTATCATTAGTGTCCTGACATCTGTAACTAATTTGTAATAGCTAAGAAGCATAACCTTATTACATTTCTCTTAATCTAATTTGGTCACATCAGTAAACTGCTGGTTTGCTATCCTATTAGCTGTGAAGTGTGTTGTCTCTTTATTTTGCCAAAGCTCTTTCCCACCGAAAAATAAACTCTTCCAGGCAATCTTTTATTTTCACTGTTTTCTATAAAAAAAAATTGCAAAATCTAAATTGTGTGTTCATTGACTGGTAAAAAAGGGAACGTGTCAAAACTGTCTGACAACCCCTTATGAAATGCTGTTATGCAGTAGCCCAGTGGATTTCCCTGCTGCAAATGCCCTGCCAATCTCCCAATGAAATCACAATACTAGCCAAAGTTTTGTCCCCTTGCTATCCAAACTGAGGGAAGTACCCTATTAGACAATTGCAATGGTACAAGTTTTCCTATTGGTAGATATCCCCTCAGCTCCTGGCCAGAAGACAACCATAACATCACCTTCTTTCTGACTAATAGTATTCATCAGGACAAACAGAGAGGGTGGATCCTCCCAGGACAGGGACCCAGACACTGATAAAGACTTGTCGAGTTTCAAAACTTCCCTACCTTATCAAAAAAAATTAAAAAAATTACTTTTATATAGAAAAAACTTTATATAGAACCTATTCTTGTTATCTGCATCCACCAGTCTGATCCAGAATGTCAATGCCAAATGTCAGGTGTTACTCTATGTCCATTACATATACTGTATCTCATAACCTTAACTTAGTTAATATATTAATATCATTGTGATCAGGTCTCCCATTTTCAGATTAAGTTATTGTGTTAAGTAAACCTATATTCAGTTAAATACATATAAGGGAACGGTTTTACCTATCAGATTTGTACTTCTCTCTATCTGGTTTGGAAAAATACACAACACAGCCAGCTTTTCTCTACTGCTAGGCAAAATAGCTGGGTCACTTCCCTTTTTCAAGCCTGCGATTGGACAATAAAGGAGCAGCAGCAGAGCCATGAGCAGCACTCATCTACAGCTATGTTAGAGGTGAGAGAGTGGAGGAGAATTTGAGGGTCCCTTCTGTAGTCCACCTATAGAAATACAACATTGGGTGAGTGGTATCAAAGGTGGCACAGAACAACCTTAAAATGTACCTATGCACACCCATAAAAGTATACTATGTTTTACACATTTGTGGAGGTAACTAAGATCAGAACCAAATGCTAACTACATACAGTATTAATTGGATAACCATTTGCTTACAATATGCACTGCTTGGGTTGAACTCACTCCAAAAATATATGTTTTAAGGTGTGTTGTGTTCATATATGTTTAGGCTGGATTGTTTGAAGATTTTAAATTCAGTATACATGTAAACATGTGCATTTGTTTTTGTCTGAAAGCATTTTAATCTAAATTTCGGGGATTTTAGTGTTCGTATTAACAAAAGATAACGAACGCGCAGAATCCAAAATCCAAAAGATCCCCAATGAACAAATGCTTTATTTTCTTACCCATTATATTTTCGTATCGTTGCGACAAGAGATTGATATAGATAGAAGATTCGACATGACAGTGACGATAGCGATCTGTGTCTATCAAACCTGCGGTTGAATGTGCCTAACCTAACTCTAATAGTCCAAGAATAGTCCAAGATTATTCAACATTTGTGGACTGTGAATGTTTACTATGTTGCCCGTTGGCCTTACGTTTGATTGTGTTGGATTGGCGGGGTTGCACTAGCCGGTCCGGCACAATGTTTTTTTTTTTTTCTGTCATGATATGTCATTATAATGTTTTTGGTGTCAATGCATTGTTTTCTATGCTCACATTGTTTTTACTTTACAGTTGTACTGTATGCTGCTCTTTTGAGTGGGATCTGTAATTTGTACTCGCTAATTTATTTTGTTGGCCCAATAAATCTTTTTTCTGATTTAAAAACAAAGGTTATTCGACATTTATTCAAGATTTGACATCATAGAGACATGAAGATTTGACGAAGCAGTTAAAAACATACGATTGCCGTGAGCAGACATTTACAGTCACATGCTACACCCATAGACTATAGAAGAATTCCAATGTTGTTTGACTAGTAATAATAATTAATAATTATAATTATTACTAGTCAAACAACATTAGAATTCTACTATAGCTTGTGGGCAGAGCATTCAACCGGAAATGTACCAGCGCGGCGTTGTACAGTATAGCTGCTTCGTCGGATCTTCTTAGAAAATCCGACAGACACCATAAGCCTTCAGTTGACATATGTGACCTTAATTCATTTGGATTTTCGTACAAATGCATTTTTTAAATGAAATTAAATAAATGAAAACAAATTTCGGGAGTAACTAATTAAATGAATTTTTTGGACGAAACCAAAATTCTGAAACTAAATATTTCAGTGTGCACATGTCTATAATTCAGTAAACATAAATGGCAAAATGCAGGCCAGTACATCCAAAAATGCTGACTTTTTCACATCACACTGAAAATGCAATGCAGTGGTCTAAACAGGTACTACTAAAAACACTGGAAATTTATGACTCAAGCTGTAACCTTGTAATAAATGTGTCGCATAATCTGTCTCGCTGCTCCTGTTTAGCATTGCCTTGCTGTAGGACAGAATTGATAAATGTTTCACAATGGGTTTTCAATATATTTTCTCTTGTTCATGCATTCATGTTAGCAAATGTTTGCGCATATAAACAATTACCAAACTCCAAGAAGTTCAAAGATGCATAAATAATTGAAAAAAGTATCACATGCATTGTGAATACTCAATTACATTTCTAATTTATTCCGTATTTTTTCAGTATTTATTATACAGCCACACAGGAAAATATTAACAACTACACCATAAACACACATTTTTATCTATCTATCTATCTATCTATCTATCTATCTATCTATCTATCTATCTATCTATCTATCTATCTATCTATCTATCTATCTATCTATCTATCTATACACTGCTCAAAAAAATTAAAGGAACACTTTTGAATCAAAACTCCTGGGATATTGATCTGGTCAGTTAAGTAGCAATGGGGGAGGGGTGTATACAGAGTGGGTTGTTAATCAGTTTTAGCTGCTTTGCTGTTAATTGAAATTAACAACAGGTGCACTAGATGGGCAACAATGAGACGACCTTCAAAATAGGAATGTTTTTTCAGGTGGAGGTGTAATTTTTTTTCCCTACTCATCTTTTCTGTCTGTTTTTCACTAGTTTTGCATTTGGCTAGGGTCAGTGTCACTACTGGTAGCACGAGGCGATACTTGGACCCTATAAAGTTTGCACAGGCAGTCCAACTCCTCCAGGATGGCACATCAATACATATCATTGCCAGCTCAAGAGCATGGAGGAGATTCCAGGGGACAGGCAGTTACTCTAGGAGAGCTGGACAGAGCCGTAGAAGGTACTTAACCCATCAGCAGGACCGGTATCTGTTCCTTTGTGCAAGGAGGAACAGGATGAGCACTGCCAGAGCCATACAAAATGACCTCCAGCAGGCCACTGGTGTGAATGTCTCTGACCAAACAATCAGAAACAGACTTCATGGGGTGGCCTGAGGGCCCAACATCCTCTAGTGTGCTCTGTGCTCACTGCCAGACACTGTGGAGCTTGATTGGCATTTTCCATTAGACACCAGAATTGGCAGGTCCACCACTGGTGCCCCATGCTTTTCACAGATGAGAGCAGGTTCACCCTGAGTATATGTGACAGACGTGAAAGGGTCTGGAGAAGCCGCAGAGAACTTTATGCTGCCTGTAACACTGTTCAGCATGACTGGTTTGGTGGTGGGTCAGTGATGGTCTGGGAAGGCATATCCATGGGGGGACGCACAGACCTCTACAGGCTACACAATAGCCCCCTGACTGCCATTAGCTATCGGGATGAAATCCTTGGACGCATTGTCAGACCCTACGCTGGTGCAGTGGGTCCTGGGTTCCTCTTGGTGCATGACAATGCCCGGCTTCATGTGTCGAGAGCATGCAGGCAGTTCCTGGAGGATAAAGAAATTGATACCATTGAATGACCCCCACACTCACCTGACCTAAATCCAAAAGAACACTTCTGGGACATTATGTTTCGGTCCATCCGTTGTCGCCAGGTTGCACCTCAGTCTGTTCAGGAGCTCAGTGATGTTCTGGTCCAGATCTGGGAGGAAATACCCCGGGACACCATCCATCGTCTCATTAGGAGCATGCCCTGATGTTGACAGGCATGCATACAAGCACTTGGGGGCCATACAAACTACTGATGACCATTTTGAGTTGTTGCAATGACATTTCAAAATGGACTAGCTTGCTGCATAATTTTTTCACTTTGATTTTTGGGTGTCTTTGAATTCAGCCCTCTGTAGGTGGATAGTTTTCATTTCCATCAAAGGATGTGCCATTATTTCAATCCTAAAACATTACCCAGTATCCAGCATGAGGTTTTTGCCTGTTGAGATCTGATATGTTTTCAAAGTGTTCCTTTAATTTTTTTGAGCAGTGTATATATATATAAACAGTGCCTTGAAAAAGTATTCATACCCCTTCAAATTGTCCCTATTTTGCCTTTTTATGTGATAGATCAATACAAATGATAAATGGTTTACATTTTTTTTACAAATATCTGAAAAGTTTGGCGATTATTTGTATTCAGCCCCCCTGAGTCAATACTTTGTAGAACCACCTTTCGCTGCAATTACAGCTGCACATATTTTTGGGTATGTCGCTACCAACTTTGCACATCTAGAGAGTGAAATTTGTGCCCATTCTTCTTTGCAAAATAGCTCAAGCTCTGTCAGATTGGATTGAAAGTGTCTGTGAACAGCAATTTCCAAGTCTTGCCACAGATTCTCAATTGGATTTAGGTCTGGACTTTCACTGGGCCATTCTAACACATGAATATGCATTGATCCAAATCATTCCATTGTAACTCAAATAAAATTGAAATATTACGCTAAAAGCACTTTGTGCCCATGTTGATGGGGACAAGGGCCTCATCCCCACAACCCTTGCCCGGTAGTTGTGGTGGTCTGTGGGCTGGGGGGTTTATCAGAATCTGGCAGATTCTTCCCCCATGTGAATGGGTATGGGGTACCCATTCACCAAAAAAATTAAAAAACGGCAGTCGGTTTTTGCAAATTCCTTTATTAAAAAAAGAAAAAAAGGTGCCCCTCAATGTAAATCCATCGTCAATCAGGGCACCGATCGTCCATAAAAAAAAAAAAAATGAAAAAACTCTGCCTCCAAAGGAGGCTTCCCGCCGACTGCAGCCTTTTCAAGGTGACAGCGGCTATATAGCCAATGGCGGGGCCACCCGGTAACGTAAATGGGTGACCCCACCCCCTCATGACGTCACATGGCCCCGCCCTTGGCTATATAATGGCTGTCACCGCAAAAAGGCTGCAGTCAGCAAGAGGAGGCTGCAGGAGGCAGAGTTTTTCAGTTCTTTTGGGTGATTGTCAGCGCCGTGATTGAAGATAGATGGACAATTTTTTTTTTTAATAAAGGAATTGTAAAAAACTGTCAGCTGTTATTTTTACTTTTTTGACACTTTTTTGGTGAATACCCCATATCCATTCACATAGAGGGGGATAGATATGGGGGCCCCCTTGTTAAAGAGGGCTTCCAGATTTTGATAAGCCCCCCCGCCCGCAGACCCCCACAACCACCGGACAGGGGTTGTGGGGATGAGGCCCTTGTCCCCATCAACATGGGGGACAATGTGCTTTGAGGGGACCCCAAAGCACCCTCCCTATGTTGAGGGCATGCAGCCTGGTATGAGTCAGGAGGGGGCGCTCTCTTGTCCCCCCTTTTCCTGTGGCCTGCCAGGTTGCATGCTCAGATAAGGGTCTGACATTTTTACATTTTGGTGCGAGTTCCCACTTACAATATGCCAAACAGCAAAGAGACAAGCCCCAAACCTTCTGCCACAAAGTCATTTGGAGTGATGAGACCAATTTTTTTTATTTTTGGCCACAACCATGAACGCTACATTTGCAGAGGAGTCAACAAGGCATATGATGAAAGGTACGGAGGTGGATCGCTGATGTTTTGGGGATGTGTGAGCTACTAAGGTATAAGAATAAAGTGAAGGTTCTGGAGTGGTCATCTCAGTCTCCTGACCTCAATATCATAGAGCCACTCTGGAGAGATCTCAAACGTGCAGTTCATGCAAGATAGCCCAAGAAAATACAGGAACTGGAGGCTTTTTGTCTAGAGAAATGGCCAGCTTTATTTACCATCTGAGAAGATAAAGAGCCTCATCCACAAATACCACAAAAGACTTCAAGCTGTCATTGAAGTTAAAGGGGGAAATGCACGGTATTAAGAACTGGGGGTATGTAAGCTTTTGATCAGGGTCATTTGGGCAGTTTCTGTTGCCATTATGATTTAAAAATGTAAACACAGTTGATAATAAATGGCTTCAGCCAAACACTAACCATAAGTGAAATAAATGTTTTTGTGTTATCATTCATATTTTCTGAAAAATGGCCAATAAATCTTAATTCTGCCAGGGTATATAAACTTATGAGCACAACTGTATATATATATATTAGACTAGACTATATATATCAAATAATACACTGCCTGCACTGACTTGAATATAGAGTCTACACTAAATATCTAGTCTACGCCAAATTCAAAGTATATATATATATATATATATATATATATATATATATATATATATATATATATATATATATAAATACACTATATCTCTGTTCACACACTAAACAGGCTCACTATTTAAGTAGCCTTGGACTTATTCCGCCTAAGCCATGATTGGCCAAAGTCTTTGGCCAATTATGCTCTCTCAGCAGAGGACGCTGTATATATATATATATATATATATATATATATATATACACACACACACACAGTATCTCACTAAAGTGAGTACACCCCTCACATTATGTAAATATTTTATTATACCTTTTCACGTGACAACACTGAAGAAATTACACTTTGCTACAATGTAAAGTAGTGAGTGTACAGCTTGTATAACAGTGTAATTTGCTGTCCCCTCAAAATAACTCAACACACAGCCATTAATGTCTAAACCACTGGCAACAAAAGTGAGTACACCCCTAATTGAAAATGTCCAAATTGGGCCTAATTAGCCATTTCCCCTCCCTGGTGTTATGTGACACGTTAGTGTTACAAGGTCTCAGGTGTGAATGGGGAGCAGGTGTGTTAAATTTGCACTCACTCTCTCATACTGGTCCCTGTTGCAAAATGGCACCTAATGGCAAAGAACTCTGAGGATCTGAAAAAAAGAATTGTTGCTCTACATAAAGATGGCCTATGATATAAGACGATTGCCAAGACCCTGAAACTGAGCTGCAGCACAGTAGCCAAGACCATACAGCAGTTTAACAGGACAGGTTCTACTCAGAACAGGCCTCACCATAATGGACCAAAGAAGTTAAGTGCACATGATCAGCGTCATATCCAAAGGTTGTCTTTGGGAAATAGACGTATGAGTGCTGCCAGCATTGCTGCAGAGGTAAAAGGGGTGGGGAATCAGCCTATCAGTGCTTAGACCATATGCCGCACACTGCATAAAATTGACTGTCATCCCAGAAGGAAGACTCTTCTAAAGATGATACACACAATCAGATTATTGGAGGGGTATTAATCTTTTTTTTTTTATCAAATACCACCAAAAGAAAAGCTCTGTTTATGTGGGGAAAAAAATATACATTTTATTTGTGTATAGTTTTCCATGACAGCACAATTAACAGTTAACGTAGCACAGTGCAGAATAGCAAAAAATAAACTTGCCATGAAAAGTGTAAAATCTTCTAGAGGTCAAGTAGTTAAGAATAAAGACTGTAGATCAGGGGTCTCCAAACCCCGGCCTGCTTGGATATTCTATCTGGCCCGCAGCTCATTCAGACACTGCTTGCTTCAACCTTCACCCCATGCATTTTAGGCAGCGGGACAGAGCAGAAGGCAGGCGGGGTGATGTGTGTGTGCTGCTGTAGGAGTAGATCCAATGAGGCAGAGGAGAGGTGGGCGCATTCCCATGTGTGCAGGGAGTGGGTGGGGCCCCCGCTGTCAGGAAGCATGGATGTGGGGGTTGGCTGTGCATGCTGGAGTCAGGCCTGGGGGTGCCATCAGAGGAGGAGGTTGGGTGGATGAGGCTCCCCACCCTGTGCAGCTGCCACCGCCAACAGAGATTTGGATGGAGGTCTTGTCATGCCTGTCCCAGTGACAACTGTGGTGCAGATTCCTCCACTGGAGGAGGAGTCGCAGGACTAGGAGGAACTGTCTTCAGGACTGGAAAACTGTCTATAGGACTGGAAAACCCAAAGGTGTGTGTGTAATGGTGGAGGTGTGTAATCAGGGTGGAGAGATATGGGGGGGTGTGATCAGACTGGGGGTATCTGGGGTAGTGGAGAACAGGCTGGGGGGGTATTTGGTAGGGGGGTTGTGATCAGATTGGAGTGTAATCAGGGTGGGGGACACAGAAGTGGGGGAGACTCTAAAGGGGGACACAGGGGTGGGGGAGACTCTGATGGAACACAGACGTGTGGAAAGTTTCTGATGGTGATACAGACACGCAGAAATGCTCTGAAGGGGACACAGATGTGTGGGAAAGCTCTGACGGGGACACGTGCAAAAAATCTGATGGGGACACAGACGTGTGGAAAGGCTCTGACTGGGAGGTAGACATATATGGAAAGGCTCTAACGGGGACACAGACATGTGGAATGGCTCTGACGGTTACTCAGACATGCAGAAAGGCTCTGACGGGGACACAGACATGCAGAGTCAAGTCTTTGACAGAGACACAGATGGTAGAAAAGGCTCTGACGGGGACACCGACGCATAGAAAAGGCTCTGACGGGGACACAGATGTGAGGGTTCTGACTGGGACACAGATGTGTGGAAAGGCTCTGACGAGGACACAGATGTACGGAAAGTCTCTGAGGGGGACACAGATGTGTGGAAAGGAAGATTTTATACATTTATTTATTTATAAATAAATATTTTTTTTGCGACCCACAAATATTTGTAAAATCTACAATGTGGACCTCTGCTGTAGATGATAAAGCAGTGCAGAAATAGGCCAGCAAAATTGCAGTTGTAAAAAACAAAACTAAGACAATATAAACACAGGACATAGGGCAGAGGCAGGTATTTTAATACCAGAATTAAAATACTGCAGATCATAAAACAATGCAAAAATTGTCCAACAGTAGGGCAGTTTTAATGAGCAAGACTAGGCCAAGATTTCCTCGAAATACAGGATACAAGCAGATGTTTTACTGCTAGCATTAAAAGACCCCAATGAAACAACAAATTGGGTTGCAATGTACTGGAGAAAGTAAACAAAAAAAGTAAACGTTATAAAGCAGGTTTTTCATATAAGACCACACAGATGTTAGAGCTGTGTTAAAGTGGAAACAAGACACTTTTAATCAGTAAAAAACAAACTAACATATGCCTAATGGTGTATGCTAACAAGAATTTAGAGAAGTGCAATAAGTGCTAGTGATATAATTTGAGGGAGTTTACACGTACACGTTTTGTGTACCTAGTTTTTTTTTTTATATCCTTCAAACAATACAGCAGTGTAGCAATTACATATTGCTAACCAAAAGAAAGTATTACAGCTCACCAACTCTTTCCAAGCTGGCCTGATGGCCTTTGCTATGTATAGATTCCTGAGCAGTATACTTGCTTTTCCCTTGCTGGAGGATCAGCGAGAGTGGGTGAGATCCAATCCTTTTTTTTTTTTGGTCAACAACAACTGAATGTTGTGTGTTAAGCTTCCCAAATTTAACAAACGGCCCTATCAACATAAATTAAAAACCAATATGCACACCCAAAAAAGTGAAGACATCAAAATATCACCCCTGAAACAAAATTCCATTTTTATTTTGTAAAGGGAAGATGTTTGGTATGGGCAGGTAGAACACTTAAAAGTAACCACTAATGCCCCATACACACAATCGGAAATTCCGACAGCAAAAGATTGAGTACTGGTTCTCAAATTTTCAGATGAAAAAAATTCCTATCGGAGAATCCGATCGTCTGCAGCAATTCCGATGCTCAGAAACAATTCGACACATGCTCGGAAGCATTGAACTTAATTTTCTCGGATCGTTTTAGTGTTGTACAGTACATCATCGCGTTCTTGATGGTTGAAAGTTCAGAGAACTTTTGTGTGACCATGTGTATGCAAGCCAAACTTGAGTGGAATTTCGTCGGAAAAACCATCCAAGGTTTTTCTGATGGAAAATCCGATCGCGTGTACGCTGCATAAAAGAAAATAGCCCCCAAAAGTAAGAACTCCCCTTAACCACTTAAGGACCGCCTCCTGCACATATACGTCGGCAGAATGGTACGGCTGGGCACATGCACGTACAGGTACGTCCTGTGCTAGTGCCCAGCCATGGGTCGCGGGCGCGCGCCCGTGGGGTGTTCCCGCGACCCGTTCCGAAGCTCCATGACCGGGACCGCTGGAGTCCCGCGTTCGGTCCCTGGAGCTGAAGAACAGGGAGAGCCGTATGTAAACACGGCTTCCCCGTTATTCACTGTGGCGGCGTCATCGATCGTGTGATCCCTTTTATAGGGATACACAATCGATGATGTCACACCTACAGCCACACCCCCCTACAGTTGTAAACACACATTAGGTCACACATAAGCCCTTCAGTGCCCCCTTGTGGTTAACTCCCAAACTGCAATTGTCATTTTCACAATAAACAATGCATTTTAAATGCATTTTTTGCTGTGAAAATTACAATGGTCCCAAAAATGTGTCAAAATTGTCTGAAGTGTCCGCCATAATGTCGCAGTCACAAAAAAAACGCTGATCGCCGCCATTAGTATTAAAAAAAAAAAAAAATAATAAAAATGCAATAAAACTATCCCCTATTTTGTAAACGCTATAAATTTTGCGCAAACCAACCGATAAACGATTATTGCGATTTTTTTTTACCAAAAATAGGTAGAAGAAGAAGTATCGGCATAAACTGAGGAAAAAAAATTGTTTTTATATATTTTTGGGGGATATTTATTATAGTAAAACGTAAAAAATATTTAATTTTTTTCAAAATTGACGCTCTATTTTTGTTTATAGCGCAAAAAATAAAAACCGCAGAGGTGATCACATACCAGCAAAAGAAAGCTCTATTTGTGGGAAAAAAAGGACGCCAATTTTGTTTGGGAGCCACATTGCACAACCGCGCAATTGTCTGTTAAAACGACGCAGTGCCGAATCGCAAAACCTGGCCGGGTCCTTTAGCTGCCTAAAGGTCCGGGTCTTCACTGTTTAAGCAAAGAGGGGCTGATTTCCCAAAGAGCTAGCAATGATGCTTGTTGTTGACACAAAAACTGCCCCTAATGTTTTTTTTTTTTTTTGGTGAGTTCCAGCACAAAGGGGGTGTGGTACGAGAACCCCCACCCACCAATGCAATTCACAAAAGTAAAGCAGTTTTCTAACTCACCCCAATCTCTGTACATATAGTTTTTTTTCCCTATAGCTTATTTTATTGGCTCTTCAATAATGTTTCAAGGGCCATACAGTGCATTATGGTTAAAAACAAATTTGCCCTGGTGCGATTTTGAACTAAAAAGGATAGCATGCCATGCACGGTTATGGCACATTCAAAACTCATTCTTACAAAGCAGTACCAATGGCTCATCCCTCCAGCAGAGTAGTTCCATCATGCCCTTCCCAACAGAGCAGTGCCATCAGCTCTTTTCTCCTCAGCAAATAAATCTCATCAGCTCCTAACAAACCAGTACTATCAGCCCTCAAAACTAACAGAGTAGCGCTTAATTTATATCTTAATTCCTAGACAGAAAACCTTTAATGGCAGTCCTTCATCCATGGTTCCTCAGAGGATTCCTCTGGAGCAAATATGTCAAACACAAGGCCTGTGGGTAAAATCGGGCCCACCAGGCTTTGTCATGTGACCCTTGCAGCCAGTTATGCAGCTGGAATTAGAGGGAACTCCATTCTGCCACCTCTGGCTCTCACTCCTTGCTCCGTTATCGCTATCACTTGTAAACACAAAGGCCTTCTGTGTTTACAAGGGACAACTTTAAAATCTGTGGCTCCTGGATCTAACAGATCCATGCATGCACTCACAGCAAGGAACAGGAGGGACAGATCTCCAGAGTCTGAGAAAGAGAACGATCTCTCTGCAAAGCGAGGCATTGGTGCCTACACAGGGAGGCACTATAGCTGAATATATGGGTAGTAGAGCTGCCTAAACAGAGAGGTACTAGAGCTAGGCCTGGCAGGAGAGAGTGGAAATGCAAAGGAAGCTTATGTGGGGGGGTTTGAAGTTTCACACTGTGCATAGTTCACCCCTAAACCCTGCACTCTATATACAACATACCCCTGAACTATGAACTCTGTCTATAGTTTACTCCTGAGCTCTAAACTCTGTACGTAGCACACCTCTAAATCCTGCACTCTGTACATAGCTCACCCCTGAACTCTGTATGCACTGTGTGCATAGGGCACCCCTAGAACTGCACTCTGTGCATAACACACCACTGAACCCTGAACTCTGTACATAGCATAATACTAAACTCTACATGTAGCACACTCCTGAACTCTGCATTCTATACGTAGCATAATCCTGAATAGTACAGAGAAAAAGCAGACTGCGCAAAAACACTCAAAAATGATATTCAAAAGCAGCTGAACACTGAAGGCCAATAGAATCCTTGAATAGAGTACATAAAAAAAGCAGTGCAGCGCTAAACAAAAATAATAATAATAAATAATAAAAATGAGTCCAAAAGAATAATAAATAAAAAAGTGATCAATCAGGATGAAAATGGTTAGAAAATCTCTTCGATAGTCAGTAGGCTGCTCAGATGAACTCCTTAACAGCAAACAATTATCCTCTACCGGGAGTACAAACCGCTCACCTGAACAAAGGGACCTCTGTGTTAGCAGCAGGTCAAAAGCACTTGTCCCTCAACCAAGGGGGGGGGGAGGTTCACCAAGCCGTGTCTCCGCACATGCTCCTTTTCTCCAGATACTCCAGATGGTGGATGGTCATCCAATATACTCACAAATGGAATATTGTCATGGAAAGGTATAAAACAAACACATAGTGCTCTCCGTATGATCACAATACAAATAAATGTATTAAAAAAAGAGGTACTCACAAATATAGCACTAAATCCTAGTGCATAGAAAATGGGTATACAACAATAAAAACCAGGTGGGTGGCTGTCCTGACATCAATAAGAGGCCCCTGCACGCGTATCGTCCTAAGGCACAGGACTTCTTCATCCGCTGAAGAAGTCCTGTGCCTTAGGGCGATACGCGTGCGGGGGCCTCTTATTGATGTCAGGACAGCCACCCACCTGGTTTTTATTGTTGTATACCCATTTTCTATGCACTAGGATTTAGTGCTCTATTTGTGAGTACCTCTTTTTTTAATAAATGTATTTGTATTGTGATCATACGGAGAGCACTATGTGTTTGTTTTATACCTTTCCATGACAATATTCCATTTGTGAGTATATTGGATGACCATCCACCATCTGGAGTATCTGGAGAAAAGGAGCATGTGCGGAGACACGGCTTGGTGAACCTCCCCCCCCCCTTGGTTGAGGGACAAGTGCTTTTGACCTGCTGCTAACACAGAGGTCCCTTTGTTCAGGTGAGCGGTTTGTACTCCCGGTAGAGGATAATTGTTTGCTGTTAAGGAGTTCATCTGAGCAGCCTACTGACTATCGAAGAGATTTTCTAACCATTTTCATCCTGATTGATCACTTTTTTATTTATTATTCTTTTGGACTCATTTTTATTATTTATTATTATTATTTTTGTTTAGCGCTGCACTGATTTTTTTATATAATCCTGAATAGGGATGAGCTTCGAGTTCGAGTAAAACTCATGTTCGACTCGAACATTGCCTGTTCGCCGAACAGCGAACTATTTGGGGAGTTCGCGGCAAGTTTGTGTGAACTCTAAAACCCTGTTAAAGTCTCTATGTGACTATGGGACTCGAACGTTTGAAATCTAAAGTGCTAATTTTAAAGGCTAATATGCAAGTTATTGTAATGAAAAGTGTTTGGGGACCCGGGTCCTGCCCCAGGGGACATGTATTAATGCAACATTTTTTTTTTAAAAATGCATTTTTTTTTGGCAGCAATGATTTTAATAATTCCTTTAAGTGAAACAATAAAAGTGAAATATTCCTTTAAATTTCGTACCTAAGGGGGGGGGGGGGGGCTGTATAGTATGCCTGTAAAGTAGCGCTTTTTTTCCCATGCTTAGAACTGTCCCTGCACAAAGTGTCATTTCTGATGGAAAAAAAGTGATTTAAAATCACTCGCAGGAACCCCACATCATTTTTTTTTATTTGACGCAGGGTTCGCCTTAATATCCATACCAGACCCTAAGGTAAGTGATTTTAAATGACTTTTTTCCTTCAGAAATTACATTTTGTGCAGGGACAGTTCTAAGCACAGGAAACAAGTGCTAGTTTACAGACATACTATACACCCCCCAGGTACGAAATTTAAAGGAATATTTCAATCTTATTGTTTAACTTTAAGCATTATTAAAATCACTGCTCCTGAAAAAACTGCCGTTTTTTTTAAAACTTTTTTTGCATTGATACATGTCCCCTGGGGCAGGACCCAGGTCCCCAAACACTCCCCTGGGGCAGGACCCAGGTCCCCAAACACTTTTTAGGACAACAATTTGCATATTAGCCTTTAAAATGAGTACTTTAGATTTCAAACGTGCGAGTCCCATAGACTTTAACAGGGTTCTAAAGTTCACACAAACTTTTGGTCTGTTCGCAGGTTCTGGTGCGAACCGAACCCAGGGGTGTTCGGCTCATCCCTAATCCTAAATTCTGCACTCTGTATGTAGCATAATCCTAAACTCTACACTCTCTATGAAATTTACTTTGACACCCCTGCTCCCTAGAGGGTACTGCATTCTGAAGACTGACAAAAACAGAGAAGCATCAACTCTTCTTGAATACAGTATTATCATTGCCCTGTCCTTTCTGTAAAGCAATTTCACCAGTTCCTCCTTGCTGTGAAGTATACCATTAATTTTCCTAAAAAGTTTAATACCAATAAAACCATATCTTACATTTTTTAAGTCACGTGTATTGCATTCAAGTTATGAGCCTCCTAAGTATCTAATTGTTCCTCAATTAGTGTCAACAACCTCAAAGACTTTCACATGCTGGGCTTATTTAGTAACACATCTAGAAAACGTGGTTAATTTTAACTGCAATCATTCAGATATAAGTTGCGAGGTAATTACATTACGTCTTGTGTTAATGAGGAAATTTAGTATCGCTCAAATAACAAAAAATAAATGATCATGTTATAATAAGTAAGGATGTCAGTGGTGGGGACTTTTTTCTGTTTTCTTTATTCCTTATAATAACATTGAATCATTTTCAGCTGGAATAGACAACAGAAGGAAGTGCAGATCTTGCATACAGCCTTAAGGCCAAACAGTAGGGTTGAATTACTAAAATTGAGGAACGCAAAATCTGGTGCAGCTGTGCATGGTAGCTAATAAACTTCTAACTTCAGCATGTTTAAAAGGGTTGTAAAGGTAAATGTTTTATTTTTTTTAAAATAACAAACATATCATACTTACCTCTACTGTGCAGTTCGTTTTGCACAGAGTGGCCAAGATTGTCCTCTTCTGGGGTCCCACTATGGCTCCTCCCTGCAATAGTTAACCCCCTCGGGAAGCTCTCTCTCAAAGGGTATTTCCTTGCGGGTGCTCTCTTGTCTCATAAACTCTGCGTCCATAGACACAGAGTGTATGTCTTGGTCCCGCCCCCCGGCGGCCACTTCATTGGCTGTGCTGCTGCCAATCTATCCAATCAACGTTGAGACTCTGTGGAAAAGAGGATGCCGGGGATGAGCCGAGTAGGTGAACGGGCTCATGTAAGCTAAACGGGGTAGGGGGGGGGCGGGGGGCCCGTCATTGCCAGGTGTTTTTTTACCTTAATGCATAGGATGCATTAAGGTGAAAAAACACGAACCGTTACAACCCGTGCACACCCGCTGCGTGCCCCATGAGTCTTTACAATAGGATGAATTTGGTTCAGATGAATGCACCTACAGTGCCTGCCGCCGAGAATGTGTTTATAGCACGACAGCATCGCGCTGATTCTCGGCGACAGGTTGCCGACATCTCGCACTCGCTGGAATAGTAAAAGCACATTCCAGCGAGTGCGTCATAGAAGCGACGGGGATCCGACACGGATTCCCGCCAATTCTGCACGTGGGCGGAGTTTGTTATGAATCCTGAGAAGGAAGTCCCCGCCGGATTTTAAATAAAAATCCGGCATGGGTTCCCCCCTCAGGAGCATAACGGGCCCTTAGGTCTGGTATGGGTTGTAAGGAGACCCCCCTACGCCGAAAAAACGGCGTGGGGGTCCCCCCACAATCCATACCAGACCCGTATCCAAAGCACGCCGGCCGGCCGGTCAGGAGGGGAGTGGGGGGCGAGCGAGCGCCCCCCCTCCTGAGCCGTACCGGGCAGCATGCCCTCAACATGGGGGGGTCAGGTGCTCTGGGGCAGGGGGCGCACTGCAGCCCCCCACCCCAGAGCACCCTGTCCCCATGTTGATGAGGACAGGGCCCCTTCCCGACAACCCTGGCCGTTGGTTGTCGGGGTATGCGGGCGGGAGGCTTATCGGAATCTGGAAGTCCCCTTTAATAAGGGGGCCCCCAGATACCGGCCCCCCACCCTAAGTGAATGAGTATGGGGTACATTGTACCCCTACCCATTCACCTGCAAGAAAAGTGTAAACACAAATAAACCACACAGTGTATTGAAATATTTTATTAGTTGGCCGCCGGGGGGGGGGGGGGTGTGTATGATCGCTTTTATAAAAGCGCCCCCCTCCGGCGGGCTTCTGCGGGGGGGGTGGGTGCCGCTGTTCTTCACCGCCGTCTGGTTCTCTTCCGCCGCCGGGGGGGGGGCGCTTTGATAAAAGCGCCCACCACCCGGCGGGCTTCCTTCGACATCTTCGGCAGCGGGGGGGTCTTCTCCCACTCTCCGGGGTCTTCTCCCGCTCTCCGGGGTCTTCTCCGGCTCTCCGGGGGTCTTCTACGGCTCTCCGGGGGTCTTCTCCGCTCTCCGGGGGTCTTCTTCTTCTTCAGGACTCGCCGCCGCTATCTTCGTGTGTTAGCTCAATTACTGGCGGCGGCGAGTCCCCTCTTCTGTGACGTCGTCTTCTTCTTCTTCTCCAGATGTTGACGCAACGCTTCCTTCCGCTGTTATGGCTGGCGCGCGGCTCGCAGCGAGTTATATAGGCCTGTCTTGTGACGTCGCAGTCCCATCATGCTCCGGTAGGTACCACGTGCTACCTACCGGAGCATGATGGGACTGCGACGTCACAAGACAGGCCTATATAACTCGCTGTGAGCCGCGCGCCAGCCATAACAGTGGATTGAAGCGTCGCGTCAACATCTGGAGAAGAAGAAGAAGAAGACGTCACAGAAGAGGGGACTCGCCGCCGCCAGTAATTGAGCTAACACACGAAAATAGCGGCGGCGAGTCCTGAAGAAGAAGAAGACCCCCGGAGAGCCGTAGAAGACCCCCGGAGAGCCGGAGAAGACCCCGGAGAGCGGGAGAAGACCCCGGAGAGTGGGAGAAGACCCTCCCGCCGCCGAAGATGTCGAAGGAAGCCCTCCGGGTGGTGGGCGCTTTTATCAAAGCGCCCCCCCCCCCGGCGGCGGAAGAGAACCAGACGGCGGTGAAGAACAGCGGCACCCACCCCCCCCGCAGAAGCCCGCCGGAGGGGGGCGCTTTTATAAAAGCGATCATACACACCCCCCCCCCCCCGGCGGCCAACTAATAAAATATTTCAATACACTGTGTGGTTTATTTGTGTTTACACTTTTCTTGCAGGTGAATGGGTAGGGGTACAATGTACCCCATACTCATTCACTTAGGGTGGGGGGCCGGTATCTGGGGGCCCCCTTATTAAAGGGGGCTTCCAGATTCCGATAAGCCTCCCGCCCGCATACCCCGACAACCAACGGCCAGGGTTGTCGGGAAGGGGCCCTGTCCTCATCAACATGGGGACAGGGTGCTCTGGGGTGGGGGACCGCAGTGCGCCCCCTGCCCCAGAGCACCTGACCCCCCCATGTTGAGGGCATGCTGCCCGGTACGGCTCAGGAGGGGGGGGGGGGGCGCTCGCTCACCCCCCACTCCCCTCCTGACCGGCCGCCCGGCGTGCTTTGGATACGGGTCTGGTATGGATTGTGGGGGGACCCCCGCGCCGTTTTTTCGGCGTTGGGGGGGTCTCCTTACAACCCATACCAGACCTAAGGGCCCGTTATGCTCCTGAGGGGGGAACCCATGCCGGATTTTTATTTAAAATCCGGCGGGGACTTCCTTCTCAGGATTCATAACAAACTCCGCCCACGTGTAGAATTGGCGGGAATCCGCGTCGGATCCCCGTCGCTTCTATGACGGCTTTGTCTCCATCGCGGCAAGCCAGCTCGGCGCTGGCTCCCGCGATGGGGCTCGCAAGTGCTCAATCTCGCCGAGAAAGGGAGCGAGATTGACACAATATCGCGGTCAACCACTGTACTGGTGAAAAACCATTGAATCTCATATGTACATCGCCAGTGAAGATTTGGATTCTGCCTGCAGGCCAGTTTTCTTTCAATAGCTCTCAATGATACTGAAACGATTTATACATAGTTTCAGCATTTCATTTTTTTTTATGCAGAAAAATTGTATACCAGCCGCACATAGGAGTCCTCCCAGAAAAGGGTGTCCCCTGACAAACCCAATGCTGGTGGACACCACATTCTTTAGCACCCAGGTGCCTAAAAAGGGGTTTCAGTGAGGTGGGGTTGATATACCACTTGCCTGCCTCTCTATCATGTGATGCCCAAAGATGCCTTGCAATGTACATCCAGTGTCAACAGAGGAAAGAGAACCAAGCCTCTCTTCCTCACTGCTCAAATCCTGTTTCAGCAATGAGGAAATTCCCTCTATATTGCACAGATCAGTTTGAAAAAGGAAATCCTTCACCTTCCCTCAGCACACAAAAAAAACATGCCAAGGGTGTGGATTTCCTTATTGCTTAAATGGGACTTGAGAAGTGAAGAAAGAGAACCGTGCCACTACTTTCAATCACAACACTGGCTGATACCATGGGAAACCTCTGGAACTCGGGAAGATTAATAATAGTTAAACAATAGAGAAATGAATGGTGTTTTTGTGTTTTTTTTTTACTCTCTCACCCACATACATGGCAAGTCAATTTTCTAAGGAGGTGGGTGACCACTTACTTGCCTCCCACGGGGGGCAGGCCAAGGCCGTCTTTAATATTGATTGGGCCCTGGGCAAACATTTTCTTGGGGGCCCCCCTACATTCTGAGACATACAAAAAAATAGCAGGTCTGCTCAAAATCAGTTTACTGCAGCAGATCACTCAGCGATTCAAATTGGTTGCCATAGATTATAACCTATCCTTACCGCTCACTGATTGGTTGTGAGAGATTACAGCAGATCTCTACTGTTCACTGATTATTTGATACAGGTTACTGTACACCATTACTGCTCACTGATTGGGTTGTTAGAGGTTACTGCACACCATTGATGCTCACTGAATGGGTTGCTAGAGGTTACTGCACAGTTAAAACCCTTACTGTTCACTGATTGGGTTGCTAGAGATTACTGCACACCATTACCGTTCACTGATTGGGTTGCTATAGAGTACTGCACACCATTACCGCTCACTGATTGTGTTGCTAGAGGTTAATGCACACCATTATCGTTCACTGATTGGGTTGCTAGAAGTTACTGCACACCATTACCACTCACTGATTATTTTGCTATAGGTTACTGCACACCATTACCGCACACTGATTGGGTTGCTTGAGGTTACTGCACACCATCACCGCTCACTGATTGGGTTGCTAGAAGTTACTGCACACGATCACTGCTCACTGATTAGGTTGCTAGAAGTTACTGCACACGATCACCGCTCAGCTGGCTCCCAGTTCATGTTGCTGGCTTAAGTGATTTTCTAAACAGAAGTGTGATTTTTAAACACAAGTGGGAAGAGTTAAACAACAGGAGTTTGCTTTTAACTGTTTCTGCTTGCAAGTGTCATTTGTTTCTCTGACACTTTTTAAACAGGTTTTTATTTCTCTCTGCTAAGGAAAGTGTTTAATTGTGATCAGGTGAACAGGTTTTTTCTTTTTTTTTTCTCTGCTAATCAGTGGGGAGTGTTTAATTGTAAACAGGTGAAGAGGTGAGTATAAAAGTCTCAGTCAAACTCCCATAAGGAGCTGGCTCCCAGTTGATGTTGCTGGCTTAAGTGATTTTCTAAACAGAAGTGGGAAGAGTTAAACAACAGGAGTTGAAAACAGAAGTTAAGACAGGAGTCTTCTAAACTGTAAGTAACATCTTAAACTTCCTACAAGTAATTATATTGTAACTGGGAAATGTGTCCTAGCAGGGTTGAAGGTTTTGCTCATATCACAGTGTGTCACATGTATACAAAATTGGTGCAACAGCTCCAGGATGGATACCGCTGTGACAGATGTGAGCAGGTTGCCCTTCTGGAAGCTCGCATTAGAGATCTGGAGGAGCAAGTTGCAACACTGGGCAGAAAGGACAACCTTGAAAGGGGTCCTCTGCTCGCTGAGCAGGTGGTCAGTAGGGTTAATGTGGAGGGTGGAGGGGCAAGTCAGGATTATCAGATAGGAAGATGGGTTAATGTAGTTAGAGGGAGTGGAAGGGGCTTGCAGACAAGGAAGGCCAATCCTGTGTTTGTGCATCAAAACAAATTTGCCAAGTTGGGTGAAGATGTGGAGGTGGCTAACACAGAGGTGGCAGCCCTAGATGTTACTGCTACCCCTAACAGCCGGGAGAGCAACCCATCTAGTAGAAGTGGTGAGGGGAGTGCAGGTAGGCTTAGACAGTTGGTGGTAATAGGGGATTCTATAATCAGAAGGACTGATAGAATAATTTGTCGCCAGGATCGCCTCAACCGAATGGTTTGCTGTCTCCCTGGTGCCAGTGTTCGGCATGTGGTGGACCGGGTGGATAAATTACTGGGAGGGGCTGGGCATGACCCAGCTGTCTTGGTCCATGTTGGAACCAATGACAGTATACATGGAAGGTGGAGGCTCCTTAAGAATCAATTTAAAGAACTAGGCTGCAAGATGAAGGGAAGGACCTCCAAGGTGATATTCTCTGAAATATTGCCTGTGCCATGCGCAACACAGGAAAGGCAGGGGGAGATTAGAGAGCTGAATGCATGGCTAAAGACCTGGTGTAGGAAGGAGGGATTTGGGTTTCTAGAGCACTGGGATGACTTTTCATTGGGGTGCAACCTATATGCTAAAGATGGTTTGCACTTGAATGGAAGGGGGTCTGCTGTGCTGGGGGAGAGGTTTAGGGGAATGCTGGAGGAGTATTTAAACTAGACTTGAGGGGGGAGGGTGAACGTGAATTACATCGGGCACACAGGTCAGTTAGGGGTCAGACATTAATGGAGAGTGGAATGGGGATAGATGGAGGTGGGGTTATGGCAGGTGACAAGAAAGTTCCCATGTTGCAAACAGCCATTGGAAATTATAGTGCCATTTGCACTACTAAAAATTATATGAATCATATGAAAAACGCCAGCGAAAAATGTAACAATACATTTAAGTGTTTGTTCACCAATGCCAGAAGCCTTCCAAGCAAAACAGGTGAGTTGGAAGCTCTGGTGCATGAGGAGAGCTATGATGTAATCGGTATTGCTGAAACTTGGCTTCAATCCTCACATGACTGGGCTATTAATATTCCTGGCTATGCTCTCTTTCAGAAAGACAGGGTAAAAAGGAAAGGTGGAGGGGTCTGTCTCTATGTGAGAAGTGACCTCAAAGCAAACGTGAAAGAGGACCTGGTTGATGGAGAGTGTGATGAAGTTGAAGCATTATGGGTTGAACTGCATACGGATGTGCGTAGTTCAAAGCTAATCATTGGAGTTTGTTATAGACCACCCAATGTTAATGAGGAGGTGGAGACTCGGCTCCTTGCACAGATGGAAAGGGCTGCAAGGGCAGGGACGGTGATAATAATGGGGGATTTTAACTACCCAGAAATTGACTGGAATAATGGAATTTCTGGGACAGTTAAAGGACAAAAATGTAAAAACCTATTGCAGGACAATTTTATGGTCCAGTTTATTGAGGCCCCAACTAGGAATGATGCTCTGTTGGACCTGGTAATCTCAAACCATGCAGAGCTCATTACTAATGTTCAGATAAAGGAACACCTGGGTAGCAGTGATCATAACATGATTTCGTTTAATGTAAACTATAAGCAAGAAATACATACAGGAAAGATAAAAACACTTAATTTCAAGAGAGCAAATTTTCAAAGCATGAGGACTGCTCTCCAGGGCTTGGACTGGGAGGGAATATTGGCACCGATGAACACAGAACAGAAATGGGAATTCTTCAAAAAGACTCTTTGGAACCTCACTGCAAAGTATATTCCCATGGGCAATAAGTTTAAAAGGCTAAAGATAAAACCTATGTGGCTCACGGTCAAAGTTAAAAAAGCTATAAACAATAAGAAAATAGCTTTTAACCACTTAAGGACCGCCGCATGTACATTTACGTCGGCAGAATGGCACCGACAGGCACATCAACGTATATATACGTTGGTGCCTTGGGGGGGATCGGGGGTCCGATCGGACCCCCCCCCGTACATGCGGCGGTCCGCGCGGCTGCAGGAGCGATCCGACAAGTGGGGGCGGCTATCCGTTTTCATCCGCCCCCTCCGGATCGCTCCCAGCCAATGCGCGCGCCCGCCCGCCCTGTCACTTCCTCCTCCTGTGTAAACACAGGAAGGAGGAAGCGACGTGATCTCTCCCTCTGCGTTTGTTTCAAGCGCCGCTGAGGAGAGATCACAACACACCAAGTAAGTCTGCACCAACAGCACACTTACACACAGACACAAACACATTTAACCCCCGCGATCGCCCCCCCCCCCTCCCCCTGTCACAGTGTCACTGAATGCAGTAATCATACATGTATGATTACTGTATTTAGTGTCAGTGTGACAGACAGTGTGACAGTCAGTCAGTGTTAGTGTCAGGGTAGCCCCACCACCCCCCCCAATAAAGTTTTAACCCCTTGATCACTGCCCTAGTTAACCCTTTCACTCCCTATTGCCAGCGTCACTAAGCGATCATTTTTCTGATCGCTGTATTAGTGTCGCTGTTCCGGCTAGGTAGCTAATTTTTTTTTAATGCGATTTTTTTTTTACTAAAGACATGTGGCTAAATAAATTTTGGCCTAAATGTTTGACTAAAATTTAGTTTATTGGTTTTTTATTATAACAAAAAGTAAAAAATATTGATTTTTTTAAAAATGTCGCTCTATTTTTGTATATAGCGCAAAAAATAAAAATCGCAGAGGCGATCAAATACCACCAAAAGAAAGCTCTATTTGTGGGAAAAAAAGGACGCAAATTTTGTTTGGGAGCCACGTCGCACGACCGCGCAATTGTCTGTTAAAGCGACGCAGTGCCGAATCGCAAAAACCCCTTGGGTCATTTGCCAGCGTATTGGTCCGGGTCTTAAGTGGTTAAAAAATATAAAAATGAAGGAACACTAGTGTCGTTTAAATGTTACAAAGAATATAATAGAATATGTAAAAAGGAAATCAAGGATGCAAAAATTCAAAATGAACGACAGATTGCAAAAGATAGTAGGACAAACCCCAAAAAATTCTTTAAATATATTAATAGTAAAAAGGTCAAGTCTGAGCATGTAGGCCCTTTACAAAATAATCTAGAGTGGGTGACTGAGGACATAGAGAAGGCAAATTTATTAAATGCTTTCTTCAGCTCTGTGTATACAATGGAGAATGGGGGAGCTCATGTCGATATAGGGGGTGGGAGTGACACAGCCCCAAATCCACAATGGATCAAAAGTGATATGGTCCAGAAATATTTAGACAGAATAAAGGTGGATAAAGCACCTGGACCAGATGGCATCCACCCACGGATCCTAAAAGAATTGAGCTCTGAAATTTCAAAGCCACTGTATCTAATATTTAGGGACTCATTAATGACAGGAATAGTACCACTGGATTGGCATAAAGCCAATGTGGTGCCCATATTTAAAAAGGGAACAAAGTCTTTACCTAGTAACTATAGACCTGTTAGTTTAACTTCTATAGTTGGGAAGATACTGGAACGTTTAATAAAAGACCACATGGATGAGTTCTTGCTGGAAACAAACTATTTAAGCAGCAGACAGCATGGATTCATGAAAGACAGAAGTTGTCAGACAAACCTGATTTATTTTTATGAAAAGGTAAGTAAAACCCTGGATAGAGGCGTAGCAGTGGACGTGGTATACTTGGATTTTGCAAAAGCGTTCGATACAGTTCCCCACACACGGCTCATGTGTAAGGTAAGGTCTACAGGATTAGATATATCAGTTTGTAAATGGATAGAAAACTGGCTGAAAGACAGAATTCAGAGAGTTGTGGTTAATGATTCTTACTCTAAATGGTCCAAGGTTATCAGCGGTGTACTCCAAGGTTCAGTGTTGGGTCCCTTACTTTTCAATATATTTATAAATGATATTGGGTCTGAGATCAAAAGTAACATTTCTGTTTTTGCAGATGACACCAAGCTATGCAGTGGAATAATGTCCTTGCAGGATGTCTCCAATTTACAAGCCGACCTCAATGCTCTGTCTAATTGGGCGACTATGTGGCAGATGAGGTTTAATGTTGATAAATGTAAAGTTATGCACTTGGGGGCTAAGAATATGCATGCATCATACATGCTAGGGGGAGTACAACTGGGGGGATCTGTAGTGGAGAAGGATCTGGGGGTTTTAGTTGATCATAAGCTCAATAATGGCATCAATGCCAAGCTGCGGTTTCCAAAGCGAGCAAAGTCCTTTCTTGTATTAAGAGAGGTATGGACTCCAGAGATAGAGATATCATTTTGCCCCTGTACAAATCATTAGTAAGACCTCATCTGGAATATGCAGTCCAGTTTTGGGCACCAGTTCTCAAAAAGGATATCGGAGAACTGGAGAAAGTGCAGAGAAGGGCAACCAAACTGATAAGAGGCATGGAGGAGCTCAGATATGAGGAAAGATTAGAGGAACTGAATTTATTCACTCTTGAGAAGAGGAGAATAAGGGGGGATATGATCAACATGTACAAATACATAAGAGGTCCATATAGTGAACTTGGTGTTGAGTTATTCACTTTAAGGTCAACACTGAGGACAAGGGGGCACTCTTTACGTCTGGAGGAAAAGAGATTTCACCTCCAAATACGGAAAGGTTTCTTCACAGTAAGAGCTGTGAAAATGTGGAACAGACTCCCTCCAGAGGTGGTTCTGGCCAGCTCAGTAGATTGCTTTAAGAGAGGCCTGGATTATTTCCTAAATGCACATAATATAACTGAGTACTAAGTTTTGTAGGTAAAGTTGATCCGGGGTAAATCCGATTGCCTTTCGGGGGATCAGGAAGGAATTTTTTCCCCTCCGGTAGCAAATTGGATCATCGCTCTGCTGGGGTTTTTTGCCTTCCTCTGGATCAACTGTGGGTATGGAGTTGGGTGTATGGGAGGATGTACTGTGTTTTACTTTGTTTTATTTTTATTTATTTTTATGGTTGAACTGGATGGACTTGTGTCTTTTTTCAACCTGACTAACTATGTAACTATGTAACTGATTGGGTTGCTAGAGATTTACTGCAAACCATTATCGCTCATTGATTGGGTTGCTAGAAGTTACTGCACACCATCACTACTCACCCATTGGTTGCTAGAAGTTATATATAGTTTTATATATCTATATCTATCTATCTATCTATCTATCTATCTATCTATCTATCTATCTATCTATCTATCTATCTATCTATCTATCTATCTATCTATCTATCTATCTATCTATCTATCTATCTAAAGAAGTCACATGGTGTGGTGACATGCGTAGGGACCCAGGAGCACTAGAGTGTACACGTCTGATGCAGGGATACGAGCTCGCTGCTCATAGGGTTTATGTGCCCGGTGACATTCGTTTTAAATGTGAGTTTTTTTTATCCTGATTTTTATTCAATAAACACATGTTGTATAGCGGTACTGTGCCATGGTTTTCCCTTTTCCCCACTACACCTGCATCCTCTGAGAGACATATCCAGCCCGAGTGCCTGCCCATCGGGTAAAGGAGGAACAGCAAGGAGGATTTACCGAAACCATCTAGGACCACTCATGAACTCGGTGTTCATCGGAGATAGGCCCACTATTCATGGCCTCTATGTGAGTGCATGTCTATGTGATCCATTTTCGTTTTCTTAGTGTTCTCACAGTACTGTGCCATGATCCCTTTGATGTCTCTTTCATGTCTATCTGTTGCTGAGTCCTTCAGCCATCTCTAAGTGTTGCTGCATCCACCTGTGTTTACCACTTTGGAGTATATTTGGCTATCCGTGCTATAGCCGGGAGGTGAGCAGCTAGGGACCACCAGAGGTGTTTGCACTGAAGTTTCCTTTCCCAGCACCAGATTTAAGCCTTTGGGAGCACCATCTAGAGACTTTACCTATCTATATTATATATTTTCATTTTTACACTTCACATGTTTGGCTGTTGATGGTCATTAGACAATATTTGTTATCACCTTATTTTTTTATTTATTTGTAGTTCACATTGTACATTGTACATTTACCTTCTTTAAGCATTTTCTTCAGCACTGTTCATATTTGTTTGGTTCACATCTACAGTTCATATTGGTCTGTTTTGCACTTGTTTTTACACAGCCATTCATCCACGCCCATTGGTGGAGTTACTCACGCGGTGAGTTTTCTGCACCACTTCCACTTTTCATTCATTCTCAGTGCAGACACCAACCCCTTTTTTTCACATTTCTCTTTTTTTCTGGTAAGGACAGATCATCAGGTGTTTGCAGCAGTGCCCCCTAGCCACCATTCCCAATAGCGTAGGAGCCCCCTCTATACATATTGCTAGAAGTTACTGCACACAAACACCGCTCACTGATTGGGTTGCTAGAAGTTACTGCACACGATCACCGCTCACTGATTGGGTTGCTAGAGATTTACTGCAAACCATTATCGCTCATTGATTGGGTTGCTAGAAGTTACTGCACACCATCACTACTCACCTATTGGTTGCTAGAAGTTATATATAGTTTTATATATCTATAGCTATCTATCTATCTATCTATCTATCTATCTATCTATCTATCTATCTATCTATCTATCTATCTATCTATCTATCTATCTATCTATCTCTATCTATCTATATACAGTATCTCACAAAAGTAAGTACACCCCTTACTTACATTTTTTTCTTCTATTTTTTCATGTGACAGCACTGAAGAAATGACAATACAATGTAAAGTAGTGAGGGTACAGCTTGTATAACAGTGTAAGTTTGTTGTCACCTCAAAATAACTGAACACACAGCCATTAATGTCTAAACTGCTGGCAACAAAAGTAAGTACACCCCTAAGCGAAAATGTCCAAATTGGGCCCAATTAGCTATTTTCCCTCCCCGGTGTCATGTGACTCAATGTTACAAGGTCTCAGGTATGAATGGGGAGCAGGCATGTTAAATTTGGTGTTATCGCTCTCACTCTCTCATACTGGTCACTAGAAGTTCAACATGGCATGGCATGGCACCTCATGGCAAATAACTCTCTTAAGATCTAAAAGAAAATGAGTTGCTCTACATAAAGATGGCCTAGCCTATAAGAAGCTTGCCAAGACCCTGAAACTGAGCTGCTGCAGGTTGCCAAGACCATACAGTTTAATAGGACAGGTTCCACTCAGAACAGGCCTTGCCATGGTCCACCAAAGAAGTTGAGTGCACATGCTCAGCATCATATTCAGAGGTTGTCTTTGGGAAATTGATGCATGAGTGCTACTAGCATTACTGCAGAGGTTGTGGGGGTCATCCGTCCAGTGCACAGACCATACGCCACACACTGCATCAAATTGGTCTGAATGGCTGCCAACCCAGAAGGAAGCTTCTTCTAAAGATGATGGACAAGAAAGCCCGCAAACAGTTTGCTGAAGACAAGCAGACTAAGAACATGGATTACTGGAACCATGTCCTGTGGTCTGATGAGACCAAGATAAACTTATTTGGTTCAGATGGTGTCAAGCGTATGTGACGGCAACCAGATGAGGAGTACAAAGACAAGTGTGTCTTGCCTACAGTCAAGCATGGTGGTGGGAGTGTCATGGTCTGGGGTTACATAAGTGCTGCCGGCACTGGGGAGCTACAGTTCATTGAGGGAACCATGAATGCCAACATGTACTGTGACATACTGAAGCAGAGCACACAAAATATTGACAATTTGGGCCAAATTTTCGCTTAGAGGTGTACTCACTTTTGTTGCCAGCGGTTTAGACATTAATGGCTGTGTTTTGAGTTTTTTTGAGGGGACAGCAAATTTACACTGTTATACAAACTGTACACTCACTACTTTACATTGTCGCAAAGTGTCATTTCTTCAGTGTTGTCACATGAAAATATATAATAAAATATTTGCAAATACTGTGTATATATATATATATATATTTATATATATATATATATATATATATATATATATATATATATATATAAACCATGAAAAAACTGACTAGAATATCATGAGGAGTATGAACAATATTAACATATAAATTAACACAATGTGCAAGCCAACAAAATTGCTTGGGGCATTAAGCTGTATCACACTTTTGGTGCTTGAGGGGATAACTTAAAAAAAAAAGCCAATCTTAATGCATTACCATTAGCTATAAAATCTGATTCTACACATTTAAAAACAAGAGATTTTATATTTAGTCTCAAACTAAAATACAATGGGAAGCAAAGCCGGATCTATGGCTCCCCTAGGCCAGCTGATATATGGTACTTCTCCTCCGTTCCCCATCGATGTTATGTTTCTTCTCCTTCCCCTGTTTAATAATCACCAACAATAGTAAATATACAGCATTTTACTAGGATAAGTAAGGACGTATATTACTTGCTTAATAGACTAATGCGGCAGTCAGCATTCTATGCATTAAGGTGAAAAACTTTCTGTAGTGCAGCTGCCCCGACGGGTATGAGCACAGCTGCTCAAGCCCCTGTCTCGTGTCCTCATTGGATAGATTGATAGCTGCGGGAGCCATTGGCTAAATATCCAGTGACACAGGAGTCGGGGGGCTGGACCAAGTCCTGCTGTCTGTGTCAATGGACACAGGAGCAGGACTCATGAGTGAGCCTACACGAGTGCCATGGGATGTTTCTCTCAGTGGAGGGCACTCAAGAAGTGGAGGAGCCAGGAGCGCCACTGGGGGACACATCAGAGGAGAATCGGGGCCGATTTGTGCAAAATCCTTGCACAGAGGAGGTAAGCCTTTTCCCTTTTTTGTGACTGTGGGCTCAATTCACAAACAGTTCTTTTACTCTTAAAATCTGAGATAAAATAACTCCCTCTTTTTCCCCCCTTTTTTTATTGTTACTAGATAGTAACAAATAGTACCAAATGTTGTTGAAATTTGTTAAAATTATTTCTATTAATATTCTAATGAATTTAAACTTTTCAGAAGAAAAACGATCGACCGATTCAAATTCCATGTGAGGAAATAGCTGGTTGTTAAGCAGTGGGCCAGGAAGCCAGCGGCCCATGTCCTTAACATTTATGAGTCATCATCTGTCAGCGGGGTCCCCTAATGACTTTTCCATTAATGACTTTAACTGCTTGCCGACCAGCCGCCGCAGTTATATGGCAGCAGGTCGGCTCTGCTGGGCGAGAGCACGTAATATAACGTCACTTCGCCCAGCAGCCCCCGACTCCCGTGCGCGTGCCCGGCGTGCCCATCGGTTCTTTTTAGGGGAGAAATGCCTGACCATCTGTTCATACAATGTATCAGTCATTTTCCCTAGTGAGTCCACCCCCCCTACAGTTAGAACACACCCAGGGAACATACTTAACCCCTTCCCCGGCCCCTAGTGTTAACCCCTTCCCTGCCGGTGGCATTTTTATAGTAATCCAATGCATTTTTATAGCACTGATCGCTATAAAAATGCCAATGGTACCAAACATTTGTCAAAAGTGTCCTAAGTGTCCGCCATAATGTCGCAGTACCGAAAAAAATGTTGATCGCCGCCATTACTACTAAAAAAAATATTAATAAAAATGCCATAAAACTACCCCCTATTTTGTAAACACTATAACTTTTGCGCAAACCAATCAATAAACGCTTATTGTGATTTTTTTTTACGAAAAATATGTAGAATACGTATTGGCCTAAACTGAGGAAAAAAATAGTTTTTTTATATATATTTTTGGGGGATATTTATTATAGCAAAAAGTAAAAAATATTTTATTTTCAAAATTGTCGCTCAATTTTTGTTTATAGCGCAAAAACTAAAAATCGCAGAGGTGATCAAATAGCACCAAAAGAAAGCTCTATTTGTGAGAAAAAAAGGGATGCCAAGTTTGTTTGGGAGCCATGTTGCACGACCACGCAATTGTCAGTTAAAGCGACGCAGTGCCAAATGGCAAAAAGTGCTCTGGTCTTTGACCAGCAATATGGTCCGGGGGTTAAGTGGTTAATGGATGCAATGATAAATGCTGATGGCACTTGGCTGGCAATAGAATTTTTTTAAAAAGAATGGCGTAGGGTTCCACCCCAGTCCATATTAGGCCATTCAGGTCTGGTATGGATTTTAAGGGGAACCCCATGCCAACCCTTAGCATGCAGCCAGGCAGTTTAGGAAGGGGGGAAAACGAGTGAGCGTCCTTCTTCCTCCAGAACCATACCAGGCCACATGCCCTCAACATGGTTTGGTGGGTGCTTTGGGGCAGGGAGACTCTGATATGGACTATGCCATTTTTTTTTTAACATTTTCCTATTGCCGGACAATTACCAGCATTGTTTAGTTTTGCTAAAGATGACAGATGATGATTTATGGTTGTTAAGGATGCAGGCAGCCGGCTTGCCAGCCCTCTTCACAAAGAATTCAAATCGGTCAATCGTTTTCCAACTGATCCGAATTCTAATCATTATGAAAAGAAAAAGAAACTAAACTAAACTAATTTTGAAACCAAACTAAGCAAATTCCTTAAGGAAATTAAATTGGTAACATAACAAATCTTACAGTAACAAAACCAAATATTTTTTCCGTTCTGCACATGTCTACCAGAAATTATGTCATCTGAGTGCATGCATGTGTCTTACATCTGGTGCCCACATCTCTAGGAGGGGCCATTCACTTAGAGGGGCTATATAAAGGAGGGATACTTCCTGTCAAGCTGCACAACTAAGGGTCCTTTCACACGGAGCGGACCGTTTTTGTGTCCGCACCGTGTGTGTCCGTCGGCTCAGCGGGGGTCATCCCTAAATCCCCGCTGAGCTGTCGGCGGACAGAGCGGTCTCCACACACTTCGCAGAGACCGCCCTGTCTTTCCTCCGCTCTCCCCTATGGGGAATCGGATGAATACGGACTGTGTGTTCGTATTCATCTGATCCGATCCGCCGGACGGAATAAAAATAGGGTTTTCTTCCATCCGAAAAAGCGGAGCTTTACGGACACGGATCTTTGCGGACGTTAGCGGATGCATCATCCGCTAATGGACGCGATCCCATAGGGAACCATTACAAGTCCGTAAACGGACTTGTAAAAAAGAACGAACAGATGCGGACGTCTGAGGCCTCGTACACACGATCGGACATATCCGATGAAAACGGTCCGCGGACCATTTCCATCGGATATGTCCGATCGGGAGTTTGATCCGATGGCGTGTACACGTCACCGCACCAGGAAGTTAAACACTTCCGCGCATGCGCCGAATCCATTCCAGCGGCGGCGCGGCGGCGGTGGGGCACGACATGTCTGCTGGTAAGTGTACTAACCAGCAGACATGTCGGGCGGACAGATTCCACCGGATGGATTTCAAAGCATGCTTTAAAATCTGTCGGGTGGAGAAATCTGTCCGCTAGCCCATACACACGAGCGGAGATGTCTGCTGAAACGGTCCATCGGACCGTTTTCAGCGGACATATCCCCTCGTGTGTACGAGGCCTGAAAGGACCATAACTCAGGCAGTGATCTGACAGAATGCAAGAGAACACTTTTTTGTGGACCCTTTGGCTATTGGTCCTCTGTTGGATGGTGATTAAATATTTATTTATTTATTTTCATATATTTCTTTTATATAATTAAGGCAATGATATATCTGTACAGGGCCTAGCTGTAGAAATTATGTTTTTCAAGGTCCCTCATGAATGTCTTGTCTGTGATGGAGATATAGTGGTCCTTGAATACGCCCCCTGAAGGATTGTGCGATATGGAATAGGTTGACACTAGGGTTGTCCCGATACCACTTTTTTAGGACCGAGTACAAGTACCGATATTTTTTTTCAAGTAGTCGCCGATACCGAATACCGATACTTTTTTTTTAAATGTGTCCTCAAATGCAGTCATGTCCCCCCACATATATGCAGCTATGTCACCCCCATATATGCAGCTATGTCACCCCCATATATGCAGCTATGTCACCCCCATATATGCAGCTATGTCACCTCCATATTTGCAGCCATGTCACCCCCATATATGTATGTAGATAAGTACTTCCGCAAATACTCGGTATCGGCCCTGATACCGATACTGGTATCGGTATCGGGACAACCCTAGTTGACACACTGGAAGGCGACAATATTTTCTTGTGATATTTGTAAGTACAATGTAACACACTTTTTGTATTTTGTTGAAGCGCAGATTTATAGACAGCACGTTATGGAGAGTTCTTTATTTTGCAGGGTGGTACCCTATACATCCCCTACAAAAATTATTATCCAACAATTCTGGAAATTTGTTGGATACCCGATTCCTTTAAGCAAGCGTATCTGTGGAAAACTAGAGCTATGTAATGCAGAGGTTTTGGGGACTAACCCCTCAATATGTAGATGTAAATTGATGTCAACCACATAGAGGCAAAATTGTGACCAATTGTTTTGGCTTTGTGGTTTTAAAGTTTGTATTTCATCTAATTAAAGGAGTTGTAAATAAAAAAAAACATTTATGCTGAAATGACTGGTTACAGGGTATAGAGACATAATAGTTAACTGATTCCTTTTAAAAATTATTAAACATAGATAAAAATCAATTATAATGTACCTCTAGTTTCTAGTTTCGTTTTTGCATGTTGTTTCCTGCCTCTGCTGTACAGAGCCACATAGCCAATACCTGGCAGTGATGGTTTGGAAAACGAAACTGATTGGTGCTGAGGGGTTTTAGACACACAGTAATCACACCTCCTTGAAGTTAGTGACCACAGTACTGTTGTGATCAGGAAACAGACAACCAAGAAGTGTGGAGATCAGAGAAGAATTACAGCAACTTAAGAGCAAAAAACGAACAATGAGGACATGAAAACAGCACTGCATTAAGGTAAAGGAAGCTATTAAGATAAACAAAAAAAAATCCTTTACAAACCCTTTAAATATTTAAGATGACATTTTAATGAAATTCTTTTTTTCTTTGGTCACCTTCAAAGTCCCATAAGAGGTTATATGAATTTTACTATAAGGTATATTTGCTTTCAAAGAATAAATCACCTCTAATGTTGAGTGACTTTCAGTATGTGTGTGGATGTTGCTGCATTATGTAAAACTATTGGTTTCGTTTTCTACATTTCAGAAAGGTTAAGAAACACTGGTCTAGAAAATATAGGGCTGTGTAATAGCCAGGAATATGCGATGATTTACTTTAGGTCACGTGCAATTAAATGTATCATCTTCACCTTGAATTTGGTTCACACTGTGAAAAATCACCAGGCATCAAGCAGATATTAATAGAGAGTATGAAAAATTACCCTGTCGCAGCACACCCACAGTGTTCGCTGTTCTCCTGAAAGTTTCGCTGCGAAGCAAAACTTTACTTTAAAGCATATTTATGGTCAAAATGTAAAATTATAATATTCATATCCTTATTGTATTCCAATTATATCTAGCCTACTTCTATTAATCTGAATGATCTTGAAGTTTGTAAACGTAATTTGTGAAGATTCCCACACATTTTTTTCCTTGCATTCTGCACAGAGCTTGCATTCTGAACTATAGAGGTACGGAGGAGGAGTTTCAGGTGGTGAAGTCAGTACAGGAATCACTGCTTGCCCACAGCAAGGTACCATGGGATATGTAGTCCGTAGAAATGAAACGAAACAGCAGAAGATAAGCTGCAAAACATGCAGGGAATCCAGGAAGTTGCGGGAAGAGATGGCCATCAGACAGACAGCACTAGCAATATTAAAGAAGATTTTTCAAGTAAACTGTTATTGGATTGGCAAATATAACTATTGTTTGTGTTGTTTTTACAATGCTCATGTTATAAAATAAAAATCATTGGTGATCTGATCTCAGACTGCTTGTTGCTTTGCGGTTATGATGATCCAATGGCTTCCATACTTACTTGTTTGTTATGAGTCACTGACCCCCAAAAAAAAATGCACATCAGCTTTACTTGCTGCATAATTGTTCTCATGGTCAAAGACTGGAGAGTATTGAAAATAGAGTATTGGCATGTCAGTAAAATTTTAAGGATAGCAATGGCAACCTACCTATTTGCTAAATAGATAATGTTGGAGATAGATGAGAACGAAAAAACAATAGATGTGCTGTTGTTGTCACAATTGTTTAGCAAGGGACCAATCCCTATGAAGAATTTCTTAGTTTTGGACTATGGTTTCTTTCTACAGTCCAGAAACTGAAAGGTTAATTGGCTTCTGCATAAACTGACTGTCAGGCGGCGTACACACGACCGAGGTTCTCGCTGGAAACCAGCGAGAACCTCGCTGGAAGCTGCATTCCAGCGAGAACCTCGGCCGTGTGTACGCTCTCGGTGAGCATCCCGTCGGGAATGCCGTCGAGCAGAAATAGAGAGCATGTTCTCTATTTGCTCGACGGCCCGCCTGGATGAATGGCTGGTTGCCATTCCCGACGGACGGGTCGCCGAATCTGACGGCCGGCAGAGAACCTCGACGGGCGGAACGATGTGTTCTGCCCGTCGAGGTTCTCTGCCGTGTGTACGCGGCTTAATGCGTGGGTGTGCTTATTGCAGAGACATAAGCAGACACTAAATGGGTCTTTGTAAACGGTTCTGTACACATGTTCATTTTAGAGGATTAAAATGACAATTTCCTTCTGTGGTCAACAACTAGGCATTGCAAATTGTGCAGCTCTACCCAGTAGTGAATCTCTGGCTTTTAACAGGTGGAAGCTAATGCTCATCAGGGACTTTGAAAGTCTAATGCTGCGTACACACAACTGTTTTTAATGTCCTAGAAAAAACAATGAGCCAGATTCAGATACACTTAATATTGCGCTGCGTAATCGAAATACTCTACGCTGCCGTATTTCACCAGGCTCTACACCGAATCCTGGTAGATTTTTGCCCGTACGCTACGGCGGCGTGGTCTATTTCTCGCCGCGTAATCGAAATACGCGATTGGGGGCGTGAAGCATTTAAATTAAGCGCGTCCCCGCGGCGATCGAACTGCGCATGCTCCGTTCAGAAATTTCCCGCCGTGCATTGCGCGAAATCACGTCGTTACGTCATTCGTTGTTTGAGTAGCGTCGTTTATGAACATTCCTATTCCCGGACGACTTACGTAAAAAATAATAAAAGACGTCGGAAAACGTAGAAATTCGACGCGGGAACGACGGCCATACTTAACATGGGCTGTCTAATATTAGACCAGCAAAAAGCTGGTATAGTGTTACGTAAAAAAAAGATGACTAAAGGTGCCGTAAGAGATTGCGATTGAAGATCGTAATTTCTGGGATCGCCGGCAAAAGCTCATTAGCATACCCCGACACGGAAAACGACGGGAAGTCCACCCAGTGGCCGCAATTTTATTGCAGCGTAATTCTGAAGGCGTACGAACATGTAATCCAGTCGAATTGAAGCCCGCAGCCGTCTATTTACGCGCGTAATTTGAAATTACTCCAGTCTAACACTAGTTAGACAGGCGTAATGGCTCTGTGAATCTGGCCCAATGTTTTTCTCAACGTGATTCTTGTCAAGCCTGCCTTGCATACACATGATCGTGAAAAAAAAAATCACGCAAAGCGCAGTGGCGTACAACACGTACGACGGCACTATAAAGGGAAAGTTCTCTTCAGATGGCGCCACCCTTGGGGCTGCTTTTGCTGATTTTGTGTTAGTAAAAGTTTGGTGAGAGACGATTTGCGCTTTTCAGTCTTCGTGCTTTTTAATCTGTTACAGCGTTACAAACGCTAGTTTTACCAGAACGAGTGATCCCGTCTCATAACTTGCTTCTGAGCATGTGTGTTTTTTTCCCCATCATTAAAGCCTATACCCAATAATTTTTCACGACGTGAAAAAAGACAACGTGAAAAACGACGAAAAAATTAGAGCATGTTCTAAATTTTTCATGTCCATTTTTCACGTTAAGAAAAATGCTCTGGAGCCTACACATGATTGTTTTTAATGACTATTTAATGTGTATGCGGCATTAGAATCTATTAGAAGCTATTAAAAAGCTGTCAGTAAGCCATAGGGGTTGATTTACTAAAGGCAAGTAAAATCACATGAGAAGCTCTCCTTTAAAGTGGTTTTTAACCCAAAATAAAATTATGTAAATTAAAGAAGATTATACAGCACAGTGCTTGTGCTGTGTAATCTGCCCCCCTCTAAACTGTAAAAAAAAAAAACGAAATCTACCACTTCCTGTATGCCCTCTCTAAACAGACCATGATAACCACGGCTGCTCCGCCCTGATCACTGTGGTCAAAGTGCCTCCCTCCGTTATAGGCTGCCTTATCAGCTCTTCTCTCTCCCCTCCCCCTTCCCGCCTGTCACGCCCCCTCTGTGTCTGTCTCCGGCCCCGCTCTTGCGACTATTCTTGTAAACTACATCTAAAAATGTTTTACTGCCAGCCTTTCTATTAGAGGCTGGCATAGCACACTATGTCAAACGTTTTAAAAAACGAGCGCTGTAAATACCTAATTTGAGCTGCCGGTCACGTGACTCACGGCCACTTTACAGCTCCAATACACAGCTTCTGGGAAGGAGGCCACGTGATCTCCCCGTCTGATGTCAGAGGGAGATCATGGCCCCTCCCTCAGAAGCAATGTATTGGAGCTGTAAAGCGTCTGCAAATGATGTGACTGGTCTGAAGACAGCTCAAATTAGGTATTTACAGCGCTCATTTTAAAATGAATGACATAGTGGGCTTTGCCAGCCTCTAATAAGGTGACATAGGCAGCCTGACGCCAAACGGAGCTACTAGTTGTTTTTTTATTTCCTTGCAAGCATATTCATTATCTCTCGCTGATTACGAGAGTTTGTATTTTTATTGTCACCAATAAATCCTTTAACCTTTTAATACGCCTGCACTAGGGAACTCTTTTTTTGTTTCTTTTCCATTACGCCATATTCATCCCCACTCTGAATGTGTATCCCATTACCACACACACATACCTGTGGCACTCCTGAAAGTACCTGTGAGCTGCGGTTTGAGCTGTGGTTTGGAGCCATTGAAGGCGTGGGAGACGGTGGATCCTTTCAGCTAATCTGCAGGATAACCTCATTTTATAAGCTTGTTTGATCCCCCTGAGAAGGGCGGTCGCAGGCTTTCTGGTAAGCCTTTAATTTTACTATTAGGTGATGGGTTGACTTCACGTTTTTCTGGAATCACTCAACCTACACTGGATGCACAGTTTTCCTTTAAATATTTTTCTGGACTTTCACCTGCTTATCCATTGGACTTATTGGGCCAGATCCACAGAGAGAGTACGCCGGTGTATCTACTGATACACCGGCGTACTTTCAAAGTCCTCAAACCAAGATACGGCGCCTTCTGGGTTAGATCCGACAGGTGTACGCCTTTGGATCTAAGATTCAATACTTCGGCGTCCGCTGGGTGGCGTTCACGTCATTTTCCGCGTCGGGTATGCAAATGAGCTTTTTGAATGAATGAATGAATGAAAACTTATATAGCGCGGCACATGCGAACTAAATCGCCTCTGGGCGCTTGTTGTTCCTGTCTCCTTTGGAATCAAAAGAGATGAGTCTTGATCTTTCTCCTGAATGCTAGGTGGTTCTCCTCCAACCGAATGCTGGTTGGTAAAGCACGGGGGTGTCCACGTTGTTGCTGGTTGGTTCCTACGCTTGGCGTGAAACAGGAGAAGTTCTGTTTTCGCTCCATTGAGTTTAAGATAACTCTTGGTCATCCAGTCCTCTATCAAAGAGAGACAAGTCTCTAGATTGAGGTGGTGATCCTTTTTATCCTTTTTTTTCCACCGATCCACGAACGTACGTGCGGCCATCGCAATCTCTTACGGCGTCTCTAGTCGGCCTTTTCCGGCGTATAGTTAGACTTGCCATGTTAAGTATGGCCGTCGTTCCCGCGTCGAAATTTGATTTTTTTAAAATTTTTGCGTAAGTCGTCCGTAAATAGGAATGTACGTAATTTACGCAAGTCAAAAAAATAACGTAGTTGCGACAAAGTTTAGCGCACTGCGTGGCGGGAAATCTCTGAACGGAGCATGCGCAGTTCGATCGCCGGGGGGGCGCTCTTCATTTAAATGAATCACGCCCCCTACTCGCTGATTTGAATTCCGCCGCCAGAAATACACTACGCCGCTGTAACTTACGGCGCAAATTCTTCCAGGATTCGAAGTTAAGCCAGGTAAGATATGGCGGCGTAGTGTATCTCTGATACACTGCGCCCATCTATTTGTATGTGGATCTGGCCCATTGTTTTTTCACTGAACATTCACCATTATATTCAATATATGTTTTCAGCATATATCCAATGATCTTCACTTCATTGTTTTTGATTGTCATAATATAAGACTATTGATTTATTCACTTTGATTTATTTCCAGCGCTACATTGTTTGTATATATCTAATAGAGGGGCTTACATAGACTTGTATAGTTGGCTTAACAAACCTTTTAATGATGGAGTTCCTTCTACTGTGTTAAGCACACTGCAGCCTGCATTTTATGAATGTAAAATGGAAAGCGCATAGTGATAGTCACTCCCCTTAATGAATGAACCCCTTAAGCTGGCCATAGATGGTTTATATTGCGGCCGCTCCTTGCTGAACCAGCCGAGATTCGAACTATGTATGGGCAAGTCAAACTATATATATATATATATATATATATATATATATATATATACATATATACTGTATATCCACTTAAGACCCGGACCAATACGCTGGTAAATGACCCAAGGTGTTTTTGCGATTCGGCACTGCGTCGCTTTAACAGACAATTGCGCGGTCGTGCGACGTGGCTCCCAAACAAAATTTGCGTCCTTTTCTTCCCACAAATAGAGCTTTCTTTTGGTGGTATTTGATCACCTCTGCGATTTTTATTTTTTGCGCTATATACAAAAATAGAGCGACATTTTTGAAAAAAAAACACTATTTTTTACTTTTTGTTAAAAAAAAATCAAATAAACTAAATTTTAGTCAAACATTTAGGCCAACATTTATTTAGCCACATGTCTTTAGTAAAAAAAAAAATCGCAATAAAAAAAAATAGCTACCTAGCGGGAACAGCGACACTAATACAGCGATCAGAAAAATGATCGCTTAGTGACGCTGGCAATAGGGAGTGAAAGGGTTAACTAGGGCGGTGATCAGGGGGTTAAAACTTTATTAGGGGGGGTGGGGGGGCTATCCTGAACCTAACACTAACTGTTTTTTACAGTGCCTGTCACACTGACACTAAATGCAGTGATTAAATCACTGCATTCAGTAACACTGTGACAGGGGGGTGGGGGGGGGGGGCGATCACAAGGGGTTAATATGCCTATGTGAGTGTGTGTCAGTGTTGTGTTGGTGCACACTTACTTGTCATGTCTTCTCTCATCAGCAGCGCTGGGAAACAGCGCTGCGATGAGAGAATACATCATTTCCTCCTTCCTGTGTAAACACAGGAGGAGGAAGTGACAGGCTGGGAGCGCGCTCCCATTGGCTGGGAGCGATCGCGGGGGGGGCGGAAAACACGGACATCCGCCCGCAGATCCCGGATCGCTCCCAGAGGTAGGGAGACCCCCGCACGCCGCGGAGGGGGTCCCGATGGGACCCCCGAACCGCACTCAGGCGGGGACGTAAATTTACGCCCTTGTGCCTGTACGAGCCATGTTGTGGCCGTATATGTGCGTGCGGGGGTCTTTAAGTGGATAGTGGATATACAACCAACATATTTTTACACACGATTATTGTCAATGATTATAATTGCTAGCATTAATCATTGTGTTCTCTCAGTAGGGATGGCTTCCCTGCCTGGAGAACACAACAGCTCCACGGAAGGGATTCCTCTACCAACACTGACTGTCATGGGCGAATCAAGCGATTTTCTTTCCTGCAGCCCGTGGTTGCAGCAAAGAAAATCACATAATCTATGGCCTCACTCAATGTTCAGGTACTGCTGCAGCTCATAGTCAAGTGCACATAACCGGGTATTATAAGGAATTATTGGTAATTTCTCAACACTTCTCCTTTAATGATTTACATAAACATATGAATGCTGCAAAAATGCTAAACAGCTGCGTGTTCAATCTGATGTCCATTTAATACAACACAACATCTACGAAACGCTTGGTCAAATTTTGTACTTCTGGAAATTAATAATGCAGCCATCCCTGGCATTACTGGTTACACAGTAAAAATAAAGCTTTAATATTATAGGAGATGGCTTTAATTGGATTGTCATAAAGAGAGTTGTGTAAGAAGAAAAGGATGTCTTTGTGATATAATAATAATCTCATTAGGAAATGTTGAGGGACTTGTTTGTAAGGGCACTGAACATCATCTGTACAAATCAGATGTTAACTCCCAGCTGTGGGGTTCTTCCAGTACGCACACATGCTCTCCTTTATAGCTCTGTTCCTTTTGTTTCTCTAAATAAGAATAATTAGAAACTGTTATATTAGATGTAAAATATATACAGGAAATAAACCAGTCAGGCATGCTCAGTTAAACAGAACAACAAACAAGGGGGACATTTGGAGATACAAAGCAACTAATCAAATTAGAATTCATAACAAAAGATGACTTCTAATTTGTTACCACTGGTAACTACACTTTGCATACTTCAGAAGAGGATCAGAATTAAATAAGAGCTGCTGATTGGTTGGATCCTTCTTAACAATTATTCTTTAACCTTTTTGACACCAAAGGACATCGATACCAGGCCAAATTGAAAAAATTTCAGCATGTGACAATTAACTTAAAGTGGTTGTAAAACTCATATATAAAAATAAGCACTGAGGCCTCTTACACACACATCAGTTTTTCTTCAGGTTTTTCTTTTCAGTTTACCAAATCCATCTAATATGAGGTCAAACCTCAAGAGTCTCAATTTGTATGCAATCAGGCAGGCCCTTGTACTACATAGTTTTGGTAAACTGAAAAGAAAAACCTGAAGAAAAACTGATGTGTGTGTAAGAGGCCTAAGAGTCATTTCTGTCTGTTGCCTCGTTCCTCTGCTATCAGCATGAGTCTCTTCTGACAAGTTTTCCTGAGACTAAGAGAAAAGTGGTGTTGGGGAGGGAGGGCGTTTTTTTTCTCCCTCTAGCCAGTTCTCAGAGCTCTCCTCTACCGTGTGAAGTTTAAGCTCTCCGCCCCCATTTTTTTCTAGACTATTAGACAAGCTTTAGATTGGCACATGGCTCGAAGGTGGGGTGTAATGCTCTCTCAACATGGCCCAAGTACCCTCTCTTCAGATACTTGACCCCAGCCTGACTCCCTGACTTCCTCTGAGCACTCTGCAGGGCCTTCAGCCACACAGCGTTCCTGAAATTTTTTATATATAAATGTGCAGTGACAACTAACAGTGTAAACTGTATCACTAAAGTATATATTAAGCAGCGCTTTAAGTGAAATTGAGTGAACTTCACATCTATAAATATAAACAAAAATTCTAAAATTCACATCTATACAAATAAAAGCCTTATAGCTGAGTACAAAGTGAAATGATGATGCAAATATACTGGTATATATAACCCGTTAAACTAAAGAGTGTTTAACAGTGATGATTATAAAGTTCATAAGTGATGTTTTCCTTTTGGATCTTCAAAACCTTCCACCACACCAAAGTGTTCAGTGAATCCTCCACCCTTCAGAAAAACGCACTCACCAGAACAATAGGCCTCACACTCACGTGTTTTGGCATAAAAGCATAAACAGGACCACTCAATTATATTGATAAGGAATCCATTCCAAATGGTGCAATCCAAAATGACTCCACATGGATAATAAAGAAAAAAGTGCACAATAGTGTAATACCGTAAAGCAGTTTTAATAAAACACCATGCTAAAACACAACCTTTGTCTGAACTTACGTGAACTATTCAGACGTGTGACGCATTGAGCTATTTCAGGCACCAGGAAGGATTCCCCCACACAAGACGCTCTGAGGGCTGTGAGTACATTCAGGCTGATCTCCGGTCCGCCGTGACCACTAGCTCACCTGGAAAGGAGATTGGGAATACTTCTGTTTGTGGAGATTCACTGTTTTGAACCTAGAGTTTGTTTGTGAGTGTATATTTTGAAGATTTTTTTTACACTATTGTGAGCTTTTTTCTTTATTATCCATGTGGAGTCATTTTGGATTGCACCATTTGGAACGGATTCCTTATCAATGTAATTGAGTGGTCCTGTTTATGCTTTTATGCCAAAACACGTGAGTGTGAGGCCTATTGTTCTGGTGAGTGCATTTTTCTGAAGGGTGGAGGATTCACTGAACACTTTGGTGTGGTGGAAGATTTTGAAGATCCAAAAGGAAAACATCACCTATGAACTTTATAATCATCACTGTTAAACACTCTTTAGTTTCAAGGGTTATATATACCAGTATATTTGCATCATCATTTCACTTTGTATTCACCTATAAGGCGTTTATTTGTATTGATGTGAATTTTTGAATTGCTGTTTATATTTATAGATGTGAAGTTCACTCAATTTCACTTAAAGCACTGCTTAATATATACTTTAGTGATACGGTTTACACTGTTAGTTGTCACTGCACATTTATATATAATTTTTTTCAATTTATGTAATAGCAGCAGCTAGTATTATTTAGGCTTCAGTCCAATCAGCGCAGTGGTGGTCAATTAAGCGGGCGGTGTATCTTAATTACCTATTCTTTTCACACAGCGTTCCTCCTGCTAATTTAGGAAGAAATTTTCAGCCACAATGTCGGAAAATGGTTGTTGGAAGAAAACACTTCAAGAGGCTGCAGTTTGAGGGAGAAAAAAATATTTGGTTCCTGCTTGGATAAGGACATCAAGAATGTCACTTCAAAGGGTCACAAACTGTAGTTTCAGATTTTTAAATTTGACACTCTCCCCACAAACATAAGTAGGCCCTCTTGATGCTGTTTAGCATCTTCTTTTGCAGAGGGTCACTGCTGGAGTCCTCTATGAGAAATGCTTTCAGGGTTTCTACTTCAACCTTTTTACAGTTCCTAAGGCTGGCCATACATGATACAATTTTCTGTGCAATTTTCTGTACAATTTTCTTAAGATTTACCGTCAACCATGTAGTGCAAGGGCCTACCTGATTGCATACAATTGAAAATGCTGTTTAGTTTGACCTCATATTATATGGTTTTTGGTAAATCTAAAAGAAAATGATACAAGAAAATTGAACATGTATGGCCAGCCTAAGCCATATGAAAGGGCTTGGCCCATTCTTGATCTGAAGACTATCCCACCTTGAGAGAGTGGTCCAACAAAATAGATGAAATCTATAATAACGAATACTTAAGATCTAGAGATGAGAATAAATTAGAGAAATTTGAAGAGAAATGGGAAAAATGGATGGAGGCTTAATCCAACGTATATAAAATAAAACCGAGAGGATAATACTAATAAGTGACAGAGAAAGCCAAAATTGCTAATAGAAAGGCTGAGAGAGAGGCTGGGGATGGGAGTGTAGAGGGGAGGGATGGGGGGATAGGGGTAAGGGAGGCGGGTAGCGAAGTATACTATTGTAAATGTTAAATCTATACATAAGAGTTTACACAAAAAAAAAGACTGAGGATATAAAAATTAATAATATGATTTCCACATATGATGTGTAACCGAAGTTGAGACTGAACTATTGAATGGAACCATGAGTGGGTCTCTTGCTATGGTTTAATCTGAAGTGGAGAAAAAAAAAATGAAGACTATCATTCTTTTCCTGTGGGTTCAAAACTTCATGTAATCGGCTACGTCGGCCATTGCCTTCTCCGTCTGGGAGATTTTCTGGCTCCAGTGGACATTCAGAATGCTTACTTACACATTCCCAATTTTCTTCCTCATCATGCTATCTACATTTTGCAGCATTACCAAATTGTAGCACTTCCCTTTGGCCTGTCCACAACCTACTCGGTTTTCAACAAGGATCTTTCTTCCCCAGTCCTAGCTCTGCTTATTCCCTAGGGGATACATGATGTGGATTACCTAGACAATCTGTTGTTAACCCCCTTATCGGTAAACCCGAGCGTGACTCGGGGTGGATTTTCAATGCAAAAATCCGTAACCTTGAGTCATGCTCGGGGTAAATGTGCAGAGTTTGCAGCGCGCGCTGGCTTACCTTTTTCCAGGCAGGGTACTGTACTTACTTTGTCCCTGGATCCAGCGATGCATCTGCGCTGTGTGAGCGAGTGGCATCCTCCATTCAATTCACAAAGTGCCCGCGCGCCGCCGATCCTTGTTCCCTGCGACGTTACGACGCACGGGGGCGGAGACCAGCGGCAAATTCAAAATTGTAAACAAACACATTACATACAGTATATTGTAATCTTATAGATTACAGTACTGTATGTAAAAAATACACCACCCTTGTCTCTAGTGGTCTGCCCAGTGCCCTACATGTACTTTTATATAATAATAAAAAAAAAATTGTGCCTGCAAACTGTAGATTGTCCATAGCAACCAAAAGTGTCCCTTTATGTCAAAAGTGATTTTAGAGCAGCTAGAAAACAGCGATAATAAATTATAATCACTTGCAGAATTGAGCGATAGCGATTTGTGGGGAAATCCGTCATAAAAAATAAAAGTAATGACAGCGACAATTCTGCAACTGAGCAAATTTCAGTGATTTTGATTTGATTACATTATTGAATAATTTTTATTATAATTACATTATCATTTGTTATAATTATTTATAGTTATGTATTATATTATAATTTTATAATTTTGTGTTTCAAACTTCATCTAGAAGTCTACTAGACTGGTTTGGACAGATTTACAAGCCTACAGTATAGAATGCCAAATTTTCATGCAAAATAATTGTACCGCTTTTGGTACGTAATTCCAGACAGAATCATACCACCAGGGAGGTTAAAGGATCATTCCTTCCTATCTTGGTCAACCAGTGTCCAGTGGACACTACAGACTCTGCAGGGCATTGGTTCGATCCTCAAAATTTATCACTGAAGCTGACTCACGGATTTGAGAACCTGGGCCTGATATTGGATATGTCCCTGACCAGGATCTTTTTATCCTGGGACAGACTTCTGTCCCTCCATTTTCATGTCCAGGCCTTTTGGTCCCAGTGTCACCCATTCCTGGTGGTAGCCTCCTTTGGTTCAGTGCGTACTCCCAGTTTTTCTCCAGACCATTGCAACTGAACATTCTAGCAGTGTGGGGTAAACAGAGATCCATGCATCTGACATGCAAGCCAGAGCTGGAGTCAGTATATCCCTTTCTTCCTAAGTAGAAACTGACAGATGGCAGCCTCACAGGCTGAAGAGGAGTACTGGATGCTCTCTCAATGCAGAGGAATTGTTTTTTGATAAAAGCCCATCTTTCCATCCACACCATGTAGCTCAGGGTGATTTGGTTGGTCATCAAGCAACCATCAAACAGTCAACTCAAAATAATCTAGTCTTACAATGCTACGGCCATGGCCTACATCAACAATCAGGGAGGCATTAGTCATTTTGCTGCTCCAAGGTAAATGTACCTCATCGTGCTTGGGGAAAAATTCAAGTTCCAGTCCTGACCACTGTCCACATCCCAGGCATGGAAATTTTGCAGATGGACTTTCTAAGTCATCAGCTTTCCATTTGGAGCTATTCCAAGCCCTTTACCCCAGGTGAGGGGAGCCAGATGTGGATATTCCTGTGTCCAGATTTAATAACAACCTGGTCAGTTTTGTCATCAGGTCCAGGGACCCTTGGACCTGCACAGTAGATGCTCTGGTGACTGCACAGTATTAGTTCCACTACAATTATTCCAGATTCTCCACTCTCTTCTTTGCAAGATCAAGGTGGAGGGCATTGTGGTGATGCTGATGGCACTGAACTGGCCTAGAAGGATGTGGTAATTGGACATACTGAGATTCTGGCAGACACTCTATGGGCCTTTCTGAATTATTCAGACATTCTGTCCCAAGAGCCAGTCCACCATTCTACTTCTCAGTCACTGGCTTGGCTGTTGAAGCCCAAGTTCTAAGGTTAACTACTCTTTTAAAGTCTAGGAAATCAAATTCTCACAAAATCTACATTACACCTGGAAAGCCTATTTTACATGGTAAGTCCAGGAAATGTCATCCTAGGATGGATCGTGAGATATTAAAGTGTTTCTACCTGAAATCCAAATTCATGTATTGCAGAAGATGAGACATTGTGGAGTACATATTGCAAGAGATACTGGAAGTGGCTTAATTTGTCCTGACTAGGTCACTAGGACAATGACCCTTCAATGCTTGGCTCCGACTAGTGAAATAAGTGGAGCCGGGCTTGTGAGAGACATTTTATTGTCCATTGTGTAGAGGTGTTAATTGTTGTTCTGATTGCTTCATTGTAGTAATTACCCCCTGGGGGCTTCTGTCTCAACACACATAGTCAGGCTATTCAAGCTTTGGGACCAATCTCTGCTGAGACATTTTGAAGTCCTCATTTGCATGGAAGAGGACCTGAGTGAAACCACAAATGTACTTTACAATTGACCAATAGAAAAGCGGTTGTTGGGGACGGGATGTTCCAAATTCTGTATAAAAGTGTGCTGTGTACTTTCAATAAAGCAGTTCTGGTTGAACATACATACAACTCGCTTGGTGTGTGTTCTTCATGGATCCAATCGACACATAGCTGTAGGTTGGATCCCGGAATCTTGGATGACTGGACCATCAGATGTTGCAATCTGCAAGCTGATCGAATAGAAGCAGAGGAGTGTCGGGAGAGCAGGACCTGGGCGAGAAAGGGTCTCGTCACAGTACGCTATAGAATTCTGTCGTTCTTCCAGTCCGATCTAGATCAGTATCTATATTGTTTCAGAGACTGTTGGCCTCCCTAGTATAGATGTACAGAACTGTTCGTCGGCAAATAGTTCCCAGCGAACATCGCTTGTTCGTGTTCGCCGCCGAGGGCGAACATATGCGATATTTGATCCGCCCCCTATTCGTCATCATTGAGCAAACTTTGACCCTGTACCTCACAGTCAGCAGACACATTCCAGCTAATCAGCAGCATACCCTCCCTCCCACCTCCTGGACAGCATCCATTTTTAGATTCATTCGGAAGCTGCAGTCTTAGTAAGAGGAGGGACAGTGTAGCTGCTGCTGATTTAATAGGGAAAGCTATAGCTAGGCCAGTGTATTTAGTGTCCACTCCAGTCCTGAAAGACTCATCTGATCTCTGCTGTAAGGACAGCGTCCTGACAGCACCCCAAAAAGTCCTTTTTAGGACTACTCCATCAGTCAGTTAGAGTTACAGTGTGTATAGGATATATATGCATCCCAGGTGTTGTATATATATTTATACACTGTATTGAGTTAAGCTAGACTAGATCCGCTCTTCCTAATATACTAACAGATGACAGCCTGTAGGGCTAGTACATCAGTCTGCTTTTTTTTTCTGTAATCTGCCTGCCAGCGCGTGTGTCAGGCTCACAGCGTATACTGTTCCCACTTGTCCAGTGCCACTACTCATATATCTGGTGGCACAGTAGATTACATGTAAAAAAAAACAATAATTTTGACTGCAATAGAATAGCAGTCAGTTGCCTGCCAGCGCGTGTGTGTCAGGCTCACAGCGTATACTGTGCCTACTTGTCCAGTGCCACCACTTATATATTGTTTGCGGTTGTTTGTGGTGCGTTAAACGGTGAGTTTGGTCTGTCAGAGTTTGGTCTGTCACTGTGAACCCTAACCTTAACCCGTACCCTGTCTGCAACCCTAACCCTAACCCCAACCCTATCTGTAACCCTAACCCTAAGTTAGGGTTAGGGTTACAGTTACAGATATGGTTAGGGTTACAGACAGGGTTAGGGTCCCTAACCCTAACCCTGTCTGTAACCCTAACCTATCTGTAACCCTAACCCTAACTGTAGCCCTAACCCTAACCCTATCTGTAACCCTAACCCTATCTGTAACCCTAACCCCTACCCTTACACTACCTGATCGATACAACATCATACCTCATGTTTTAAAGCACGTTATTCCAAACAATTTAGGAATGTTAGGTGATTTATGCCCTTTATGGATTAAAAAAGGACTCTGCGACAACTACGTCATTTTCCATGGGAGTTTTGCCATGGATCCCCCTCTGGCATGCCACAGTCCAGGTGTTAGTCCCCTTGAAACAACTTTTCTATCACTATTGTGGCCAGAAAGAGTCCCTGTGGGCTTTAAAATTCGCCTGCCCATTGAAGTCTATGGCAGTTCGCCCGATTAGCCCGTTCGCGAACATTTGCAGAAGTTCGCGTTCGCCGTTCCCGAATGCAAAATGTTATGTTCGCGACATCACTACTCCCTAGTTAAGGCATTTATACAGAGTGGAGAAAACATCTTCCCCAAGTACATTTCACTGTGACTTCATAGGACCTTAACCCAGTTTTTTTTCTGCCCTTCAGAAGCCATCCTAAAACCATCCAATTCAACAGGACATTGTCCTGCTTCAAAACATCCCAAGGAAATTTCTGCTGTCTTGATTTGGTACATTCTGAAAGGGTCTGCTTCTTGACTACAGTCTCTGTACCCAGGCAGTCAGATGCAAATCCCTGCTTCTTGCTCCACCATTGCTAGGTGGATTATACAAGTCATCATTCAAGTTGATGCTGAGGAGCACTCTACCACATCTGTAGTTTTCAATTGGCTTTTTAGAATCAGGCATCTGTTTCTCAGATTTTGTAAGGTTTCCACTTGATCTTCTGTTAACATGTTTGTTAAGATATTCAGGCTCCCTCTGATGCTTGTCTTCAGTGTAAGGCACTGCAAGCTGCTCTGTGTCTGTCAAGCCTTTCTTAACCTGTTTCCTATGTGACCCTGATTGTTTGCTGTACTACTCAGCCCTCAGTTGAACTGATTATGGACATTCCAAAGTTAAAGACTAAAGATCCCATGTCCTGTAATGTATGACAAAAAAAGGTCTTTTGACATACCAGGAAAATCCATTTTTTAGCGTATAGTACTGCCATTGTTTCCTGCCATCTATTTATTATCTACCTCTTGCTTACTACCAAACTCAAATTAAGTGGGAGTAGGAGGGGTTATATAGTGGATTGTCAGAATGTTTATACTGAAATATTAAAATAGTATTGTATATATGGAAATAAGCAAATCTTGTTTTTGGGAGATTTACAACTTTTACAATATCAAACAAGAAATTCTAAGTTCTTTGATGCTAGTTTTAAGACAAGTAACACAAATGAATATTTAAAACATATATATTTATTAACTAAAGATACAGTGCAAAAATTAAAATCGGGTATATTTCGTTCTAAAACAAATAATTGATATACTCCTACAATCTACTGCTGTCTCTTGGCTGTGACAGCTGTTATATAGGTGAGGACGGTGCCACCCAGTGATGTAACCGAGTGACCCCACTCCCTTCTGACATCATGTGAAATCAGATGGGGGCATGGTCATCTGGCTATATCAGCGGGTGGCCCCACCCTTGCCTATATAACAGCTGTCAAAGGCAAAAGATAGCAGTCACCGGGAGACCTCCCATGGAGGTGGAGTTTATTTATTTATTTATTTTTATATTTTGGGTCCATCGGGCGGCATGATTGACGATGGATGTACATCACGGGACACTTTTTTATCCTTTAGAAATATTATTTTGCTGCTGCACTCTTCTACACATAGCACAGATGCGCCACTTTGCAGGCAGACTAAGGGGACCCCCCTAGGCACTACATTTAAATAAATATTTCATTTTTATTGTTTCACTTTAAGCATTATTAAAATCCATGCCCCAGAAAAAAACTCTTTCAGCACAAGATATATCAAACTAACTGCAGCACTTAGCAGCTAAAAAATTATAAAAGAGCAGCATAATTATTACCATATTTTCTGGTATATAAGGCGACCGGGTGTATAAGACGACCCCCTATTTACATTTTTTTTTAAAGATTTTTTACCTGTACTTACCGTATAAGATGACCCCCCTTCCAAGGCTTCCAACGCTTCATATTTCTTCCTTCTGGAGCCATATTCTTCTTCATTCTTGGTGGAGCTGGAGCCATATTCTGTATATTCTTGCTGGACCTGGAGCCAATCACAGTGAGAATTGTATTCTATTAATGAATACAAAGCCTGCTTGGATTGACAGAGGCTGTAACATCATCAGCCCTCTCTGACTCTCAAAGCCAATCTGAGCAGGCTACTGTATGTAGCCTGATTGTATTGGCAGAGGTTGTTACTCCAATCCGAACAGGCTTTAAGAGCCCAGCCGAAGCTCCGTGACCACGCCCGCGGGACCTGATAACCGCCGGTGTAGGGCGATCAGTCACAGGAGCTGAAGAACGGGGAGAGGTGTGTGTAAACACACCTTTCCCGTTCTTCTGTGTGGCAGAGTCATTGATCGTCTGTTCCCTGTTATAGGGAACAACAATCAGTGATGTCACACCTACAGCCACGCCCCCTACAGTAAGAATCACTCCCCCTAGTGGTTAACTCCTTGACTGCCATTGTCATTTTCACAGTAATCAGTGCATTTTTATAGCACTTTTTGCTGTGAAAATTACAATGGTCCCAAAAATGTGTCAAAAGTGTACGATGTGTCTGCCATATTGTCACAGTCATGAAATACATCGCTGATCACCGCAATTACCAGTAAAAAATAAATTATTAATAAAAATGCTATAAAACTATCCCCTATATTGTAAACGCTATGGCCCAGATTCACAGAGCGATTACGCCTGCGCAACTGGTGTTGCGCGTGCGTAAGTCTAAATGTGCGCGTGCGTTTAGAAAACGAATTACGCCAGAAATCTACTTTTTTTTGTCCGGCGTAATTTCGTTAGACAGACGCATCCGTCCGCGCAAAAATGCGCTAGACACACCATTGATTTGCTAGTCAAATATGCTAATGAGGGAGTTGCGGGGATCCACAAAAAAACGCAGTTGCTGCGCAGGCTACGCGATGTGCGCAACAGCATAATGTCCTGTCTAAAGTTAGAGCACCTAAAAGCTGGTCTAAATTTTGAAAAAAAGTCTACTTGTCAGATAAAGCAACACTGTTAGTGAGGAGTTCAGCAGTCACACGTGTTGCCCAACAATCTGTATGCCAACATGCCAGGGGCATCGTCGCGCATAGCTATACTACTGACTTTAGATGAACAAAGAAGGAGGAGGGCACGGAGGATGTCACTAAGGAGGGCACGGGAGATGTTTTTTTTATTTTTTATTTGCTTATATAAAATTTACAATTTAAATTAATCTAATACAATATTCTTATCTGATACAAGCCCCTCACTCTTCACTTGATATATCACACACGCATAGACATCTTTGGCATGAGTGATTCTGAGGTGTCTCGCATCTTCAGATTCACCCCTCATGCCATCATGGAATTACCACAACCTTGCAGGAGGACATCACCAGCCCAACACATGGCACCACCCATGACACCCATGACAGCTACATATACAATCAGAGCCCCATCCCCACAGATTTCGAACAGAACATGTATGGGGACAGCTGGCTGGTTGGTGAGTGACATGGGAGTCAGGCATGACTATCCCCTCCCGTGATGCACACCTCACAAGTGGCACATGCATGACTAACATCCTCCTGTCTTTTCCCTTCAAGGTGACTCTGCATATGCACTGGTACCCCATCTCATGACCCCATCTCATGCCAGCTCACATTATGCATCTTTGCACGTTAAACACACACATTAATCATGGCACAATGAAAATGCATGCATGCACACCACTGTGGTCCCTAGCACACACACCCCACATCCTCATCAAATTGGATTGGCACCAGTCCACCATGCAGGACTTGTGAGCTGCAACGCCATGCCACGGCTCCAATTATGTCACTGTACATTCATACACCATTCACACAGACCTGGGGATCACTTCTCCACCACAAATGAGGGTGACACCCCTTTTCCCGCAGGAATATCACCCCCACATTCCAAAATCATACACAAACAGAACCAAAAAAATTAAATAAATGACGAGCAAAAATAAAAAAAGCCCAGCAAAAATATAATTTAAACAAAATAACAACAAAGAAAACACATAAAAGACAAAAATCACTCTGCAAAACAGTCCTCAAATATCTCAAAGACACGTCACAAACAAACAAAAGCACCTTGCTGTAGAGGGAGGGATACAAAGGGATGTATTTTTGCAAAGGAAGTGCATTTGTGTGTGTCTATTTATGCTGTCTGCGTAGTTCATAAAGTTGCCCTAGTCCATTTCCAATTTCACTGATTGCGCCGCTCCCGAGTTGTGAGCATGCGCACATCGGAGCTGACCATGGTCTCCTTCAAGCGCGCATGCGCGAGCCGGCCGGCCCTTCATTTGCATGGGGTCACGGCTCATTTCAATGTAACACGCCCACGTCCCTCCCAATTTGTATTACTCCTCCTTACGCCTCTGGAAAAAATCTTACGCTTGCGCAATTTCCTGCGCAAAAGCTACGTGAATCGGGGGATTACGCGGCTAGATGGCGCAAGTCTAACGTAATGGCGGTGCGCTACGCCGGACCGATAATGCGCCGATGTACGTGAATCTGGGCCTATAACTTTTGCGCAAACCAATCAATAAACGCTTTTTGTGGTTTTTGTTTTTTAACCAAAAATAAGTAGAAGAATACGTATCAGCCTAAACTGAGGGAAAAAAAATGTTTTATATATTTTTGGGGGATATTTATTATAGCAAAAAGCAAATAAATATTGATTTTTTTTCAAAATTGTCGCTCTATTTTTGTTTATAGCGCAAAAAATAAAAACCGCAGAGGTGATCAAACACTACCAAAAGTAAGCTCTATTTGTGGGAAAAGAAGGATGCCAATTTTGTTTGGGAGCCACACCGCACGGCCGCGCAATTGTCAGTTAAAGCGACACAGTGCGGAATCGCAAAACGGGGCAAGGTCCTTAACCTGCATATTGGTCCGGGTCTTAAGTGGTTAAAATGCAAATCAATTTATAACTTTTTTTAAAATGCATTTTTCTGGATTTTTTTGTTGTTATTGTGTCTCTCACTGTTAAAATAAACCTACCATTAAAAATTAAAACCATTAACATTATAGACGGATCATTTCTATGTCAGTGGGCAAACATACAAAATCAGGAGGGGATCAAATACTTTTTTCCCTCACTGTATATCAAGATTGCCCTTGAAATTTCATTGCATGCCAAATTTTCATATCGGTACTTGAGTGTTTAATAGCGGTATTTGTGATATTAGTGTTGCATGACAGGTACACTGAAGAATCTACCAAGGTTATTGCCCTGAACCTAAAACAACTCTGCTATATATATTATCATATTTAAGCTTTTTTTCCCCTTTTAAATACAGCCTTTCTAGTTTGCTTTACATTCCTTATCTCCTCCCAGGGCTTTTTCATTGACCATAACGCTTTTCATTGCAGGCCCATAAAAAGGGTTTTATATCAGTAACATTATCATACCAAGAACATGATTAGTATTGTACAGTAAATACATCGTCTTTGTTAGGGGTTGTAAAAATAGAGGGACATTTAAATAAATGTGAATGTCATCCCCAAAAAATCTGACTCAGGACGTTTCATTTTTGCTCTGTCTATACTACAGGGACAGAATTCCCTACGGTCCTCTTTTCTCCTTAATTACTTCCTGCCATGTCTAGACTTGTAATATTTTTTTCCTTCATAATAAGGTAGACTCTCGGGAGAAGCACTAAGAACAGCATCTCTACTAGAGTTTATAATACATTTTTTACTATTCACTTATTGTACTCATGCCCTGAAATTACCTTGTAGGACATTTCCTGGACACAAAGAGGGGGAGTAATCGGTATAAACTGTACTTGTCTGTCGTAAAATACAAACTATAAAAGTTAAAGCATATTTAGGCTATCTTTCTGGTTTAGAATATTTACTGGGACAGTTGAACTAAAACAGATTTACTCACAAGATTCGAAAAATCCTGTAAAGCCCAGCAACAGGACCGTTCTCTCCATACTTTTTCCAGATGATCAACCTTCCTATTGTTTTGAGTCTTCCACTATGTATGGTATGTGTATACATTGTTTAATATGCTTACCTTTTACAGAAGTCTTTAGTTCAGTCTCTTCATGTGCTAGCTATGACTAAGCATTGTTTATCAATGTGAAACGCGTCAGATGTATTACCCCACCGTTTGCTGCTTTTTCTTGTAGTGTTTTTCCTTTACCTAGTTAAAAGGCTACCGACCATTTTTTAACATCCATTGGAGTGTGGCTGTCCATAACATATTTTTTCTTCTCTTCATGTGATGCAGTGGGTCCTCCTTAGTCCTCTCCCAGTGGTGAGCAGTTCTTTAGATGCAGATATCAGCGCTGATGTGATGATGTCAGCACCACTCTCTGCATCAATATACTGTAAATAAATGGTGTGGGGCCCTTGATGCTCTGCCTTCACAGAAGAGCTGCTCGATTCTGGATAAAATGTGAATCGCCATTTTTTTGCTTTGAATAAAGAAGAACTTTTTTATTTTAAAGATTTACAACCCCTGAACATTAGGTTATCTATCAAAATGGCAATAAAATAAGACATATTCAATCAAATTGAAAGAAACGTAATGAAAAATAATGTAATGTGTAAAGAAATAAAAAAATGACCATTAAGGTCTTTTTTTTTTTTTTGTACTCGCTGATACCAATACCTACAGCAACTTTTTTATTTACACTTCAGCTGTCAGCAATGGTACAAAGTATTGAAAATTTATTTTACAAATGAAATACATAAATGTATTTAAATGTTGTGCTATTTTCATGAAATGTGTAAATATATGTTAAGGTGTAAAAACATTAATAAACAAAGCAAACACAAAAAAAGTTTAAATTATTATTATTTTTTTAAATAGAAGTAAATAAAAAAATCAACAGGAAAATAATAATTAAATGGAGAAGGAGAATAAGGAGTTAATAAGGCTGATTAGAGTAAATTAAGGGTTAATAAGGGGTTAAACAAAGGAACAATTTATTAAAAACCAAAAGAATTATGTTTTTTATTTTACTTGACAAGGTTGCTTTAAACTGACTTAATTTACAGACCGAAATACATCCCTTTGATCTGTAAATGAACAGAAAGATGCAAGGGCCCAGATTCACAGAGCGATTACGCCTGTCTAACTGGTGTTAGACAGGAGTAATTTCAAATTTTGCGCGCCGTATCACTAGTTTGAATTCTCAAACCATGATACGGTGGCGTTGGGCTTCGATCTGACAGGCTTACGCCTTCGGATCTACGCTGCGATCTTTTTGCGGCCGCTGGGTGGAGTTTGCGTCGTTTTCAGCGTCGGGGTATGCAAATGAGCTTTTTACGGAGATCCACGAAGTTACGAGCGTCGTTCGCAATCGCGTACGTCATTTTTTCGCTACGTAAAGTTAAACCAGCTATTAGCTGGTCTAACTTTACGCGGCCCATGTTAAGTATGGCCGTCGTTCCCGCGTCAACTTTCAATTTTTTTTTTATTTTTTGCGTAAGTCGTCCGGGAATAGGAATGTCCCTAAACGACGCTACTCAAAAAAAAAATGACGTAACGACGTGATTTCGCGCAATGCACGGCAGGAAATTTCTGAACGGAGCATGCGCAGTTCGATCGCCTCACGCCCCCTATTCGCGTAGTTTGATTCCGCCGGGAGAAATACACTACGCCGCAGTATCTTACGGGCCAAAATCTCTCTGAATTCCTCCTAGAGCCAGGTAAAGTACGGCCGCGTAGAGTATCTCTGATACTCTGCGAGAATCTAATTCTTTCTGAATCTGGCCCAATGTTTCTTTTTATCCCTCTTTAACACGCACTATTGTTGATAAACATTTCCGGCTGCTTTTTATTTTTACAGTTGTGAGCAGGGGAACTGCTCTGCACTTGTTACATGAATCCTGGAAATGCCAGATTAAGATTTTGGGCGGGGTTGAATCAAGATCACAATTTTTTAACGATTAATCATGCAGCTCTGCTTCACAGTATATTGTCCTTAGCCTTTCAGATTGTGTGATTTTGATGTCATTCATTTGGGAATCTCAGCCCATCTTGTGGTGAAAATGTAGTACTGTAGGGGACAGCTCTAGCTTTAACCACCTCAGCTCAGGAAGGTTTTACCCCCCTTTATGACAGGGCAATTGTTTTGATAATTAGTATGGTACTACTTTACCTGGTAATTGCGCGGTCATGTAACGCTGTACCCAAAAAAATTTACCAATGTCATTGGTAAAAAAAAAATCCAATAAGTGTGTATTGATTGGCTTGCATGAAAGTTATAGCATCTATAAACTATATGTATACTGGATTTTTTTTTGTTATATTACTAATGGCGGTAATCAGCAACTTATAGTGGGATGGGAACTGACTAACTGCCACTGACATCACCAGTGTCATTAATAGAGTGATCAGTGATAATACTATAAACTGTCACTATGACACTAGCTGGGAAGGGGTCTTGATGCTGTCTTCTATGATCCTCCTCTTCCACTGACTCCAGAACATGTCTGAACAATACAGAGCCATTGGAGTCATGCTGCACATGCTCAGTTTGGTGTGTATTGCTAGAGAGGTCGTTTTTTTTTTCTTCGGAGGGTGCATGTGATCAGGGCTAATCAGCACTATCCAGACAGGGTGGCAGCAATAGAAAAAAAAAATCACTGCCCAGCTAAAAATGGCCCCTTTCCAACTAGTTGAATGAGGTCATATTTAAAAAGTACAGTAAAACGTTGTGATGGAAAATATACTTTTTATAAACATAGTTAAGGGCTCTTTCACACTGACATGTAGGTCCATACAGTTTCCAGCGTTGCATGTGCTGACAGACACAAGTGGTTGTAGATGCAGTGGGTTTACAGATCCTCCCACACATCCAAGCATTTATATCCCACACAGGGATGGATGTATGGTCATGCACGAAGGGCGAGGGCTGTGCATTTATCCCTATATGGATATAATTGCTCAGGTCTGCAAGAAGGTCTAAAGAGCTGCTGTTTCTGTAAGCTTTTTATTGATTGTTAAAAGTTTGCTGCTGGCAGCTGTATAGAATAGGTGTGCCTTCTCGGTGCTCTTCTGCACGCTATATGGGCCTCTGCACCCATGTAAATGAGCTGTTAAACTGTGTAGTACATGTTTGAAAAATACACTTTCAAAAAATAAAACCTTGACATACAAATATCTATACACATAAAGTATTGGATTTTACAGTATTACATTATACAGCATTAAAGAACCAGCAGACAATAGCCTCTATTTTATATAAATACTGGGCCAGATTCACAGAGCGATTACGCCTGCGCAACTGCTGTTGCGCGTGCGTAAGTCTAAATGTGCGCGTGCGTATAGTTGGACGCGATTCACAAAACAATATACGCCAGAAATCTACGTTTTTTGGTCCGGCGTAATTTAATTAGATATTCGCTTCCCTTCGCGCAAAACTGCGCTAGACACACCATTGATTTGCTAGTCAAATATGCTAATGAGGGAGTTACGGGGATTCACAAAAAAACGCAGTTGCTGCGCAGGCTACGCGATGTGCGCAACTGCAAAATGTTCTGTCTAAAGTTAGAGGACCTAAAAGCTGGTCTAAATTTTGAAAAAAAGTCTAATTGTCAGATAAAGCAACACTGTTAGTGAGGAGTTCAGCAGTCACACGTGTTGCCCAACAATCTGTATGCCAACATGCCAGGGGCATCGTCGCGCATAGCTATACTACTGACTTTAGATGAACAAAGAAGGATGAGGGCACGGAGGATGGCACTAAGGAGGGCACGGGAGATGTTTTTTTTTTTTTGCTTATATAAAATTTACCATTTAATCTAATCTAATACAATATTCTTATCTGATACAAGCCCCTCACTCTTCACTTGATATATCACACACGCATAGACATCTTTGGCATGAGAGATTCTGAGGTGTCTCGCATCTTCAGATTCACCCCTCATGCCATCCTGGAATTACCACAACCTTGCAGGAGGACATCAGCAGCCCAACACATGGCACCACCCATGACACCCATGACAGCTACATATACAATCAGAGCCCCATCCCCACAGATTTCAAACAGAACATGTATGGGGACAGCTGGCTGGTTGGTGAGTGACATGGGAGTCAGGCATGACTATCCCCTCCCGTGATGCACACCTCACAAGTGGCACATGCATGACTAACATCCTCCTGTCTTTTCCCTTCAAGGTGACTCTGCATATGCACTGGGACCCCATCTCATGACCCCATCTCATGCCAGCTCACATTATGCATCTTTGCACGTTAAACACACACATTAATCATGGCACAATGAGAATGCATGCATGTACACCACTGTGGTCCCTAGCACACAAAGAGAAAAAGAACACCCAAAAATCACACTAGCACTCAGCAAGAAACAGACACAAAAAAATCAGATGAAAAAATAAAGCCAGAAAACAAACGCTCAGAAATATATCAATCAAACAAACAGTCTCAAACACTTATCAAAATACACTTTCACAAAACTACCAACAAGCACTAGATCACACAGAACACTAATCTGACAACTACAAAACACACTCTAACGAACAACAGAGCAAAAGCACTTGATTCAATGGGAAGGGACACAAAGGGATGTACTTTTGCAATGGAAGGGCGTTTGTGTGTGTCTATTTATGCTGTCTGCGTAGTTCACAACGTTGCCCTAGTCCATTTCCAATTTCAATGATTGCGCCGCTCCCGAGTTGTGAGCATGCGCACAACGGAGCTGACATGGTTTCCTTCACGCGCGCATGCGCGAGTCGGCCGGCCCTTCATTTGCATGGGGTCACGGCTCATTTCAATGTAACACGCCCACGTCCCTCCCAATTTGTATTACTCCTCCTTACGCCTCCGGAAAAAACCTTACGTTTGCGCAAGCTCTTGCGTAAAAGCTACGTGAATCGCCGGATTACGCGGCTAGATTGCGCAAGTCTAACGGAAAAGTGGTGCGCTACGCCGGAATGATAATGCGCCGATCTACGTGAATCTGCCCCACTGTCTATAACTTGAATGAAGGGAAATACTAGAAAACTGGCCACTTTATTAGGAAAAACCATGCTAGTACCAGGCTGGACTCCCTTTTGCCCTCAGGACTGCCTTAATTCTTCATGGCAAAGATTTAACAAGGTGTTGTAAACATTCCTTAGAGATTTTGGTCCATATTGACATGATACAGTAGCATCACACAGTTGGTGAATCTCCATCCCAACACATCCCAAAGGTGCTCTATTGGATTAAGATCTAGTGACTGCGGAGGCTATTTGGGTACAGTAAATAAATTTGCATGTGCAAGAAGCCAGTTGGAGATAATTTGAACTTTGTGACATGGTGCATGATCCTGCTGGAAGGAGCCATCAGAAGATGGGTACACTGTAGTCATAAAGGGATGGATATGGTCAGTAACAATACTCAGGTAGGCTGTGGCATTTAAACAATGCCTAACTGGTACTAGGAGGGCTAAATTGTGATGATCAGAATTTGTCACACTGCACTGCCTCCTAACTAATCCCATTCCCCCAGCATTGGCACTGATCACCCCCCCCCCCAGCACTGCCACAGTTTTCTGTCTATTGATGGGTCCCCTCACTTCCCCAGTCTGAAGTGTGCAGGCAGTGAGTTGATGATGTTCTGTAATCTCTTGCAACCAATCATTGAGCGGTAAGGATATGCAGTAACCTTTAGGAACCAATCAGTGAGCAGTAGTGATGAGCGGAATACGCCATATTCGATTTCGCAATATTTCACAAATATATAGAAGAATATTCGCGAAATATTCGTTAATATCGAATATTCGTGATATTTTATATAAAAAAAAAAAAATTGCGAAATTTCGCTAATGCGAAATTGATTGCGAAATTCTCGTCCGCGAATGCGCATGCGCGCGAACAACACGCAAAAACGATCATTTCCTGGATTACTAAACTAATATGCACTAAACACTCACTCTACTTACACAAACTTATATGACTAAACTAAAGCTAATTTTTATTTTTTTTTCAAAACACAGAAGGGCAGAGAAAGTATTCGCGAATATTCGTAATAATTCGGCAACATAAATTACGGCCCAGGGTCTCTAATCATACCAGCAATGCTTTTAGACGTCGATGGAGATCACTAGGATGTGATCTGTTTTAAAAATAAATTTGAAAAAATACGAATATTCACAATGGCGAATATTCACCGCGATATTCGATTTATTCGCGAATACTCGAATATGCAATATTAGTAACGAATATTCGCAATGCGAATATTCGTGAGCAACACTGGTGAGCAGTAATAATGTGCAGTAACCTCTGGCAACCAATTAGTGAGTGGTATAGATGTCCAGTAACCTCTAGCAATCAATCAGTGAGGAGTATTGGTGTACATTGGTGTACAGAAACCAATCAACAAGCAGAAGTCATGTGCTGTAACCTCTAGAAAATAAACAGTGAGCCATAATGTGTGCTGTAACATCTAGCAGCCAGTCAGTGAGCAGTAATAATACAATGTAACCTCTGGCAACCAATCACAATCACTGCCTGATCTGATTCAGTAAACGGATTTTTAACCTAGTTGCTATGTATTGTATGTCTCAGAGCATGTGAAGAGTGAAATTGCATTGAGGAGGGTGCCCAAGAAAATGTTTGCCCAGGGTCCAGTCAATATTAAAGACAGCCCTGGGTCTGGTATAGATTTTGGGGAGGACCCCGTACCATTTTTTTTTATTTTGGCGGGGGGGGGGGTTCCCTTAAAATCCATACCAGACCCGAAAGGACCTGGTATGGACTGGAGGGGACTCCATGCTGTTTTTTTCATTTTCTTTAATCTGTATTGCTGGGATCTGGTAATACATTACAGCCGCAAGCAAGTTTTAATTACATTTTTTCCTTTAGAAATTTCAATATTGCTGCGGCATGTTCTATACATTGTACAGATGTGCTACTTTACAGGAAAACTAAGGGGACCCCCAGGCATGATATTTAAAGGAATATTTCATTTTTATTTGTTCACTTTAAGCATCATTAAAATCAATGCTCCTTTAAAAACAATTGTTTTAAAAACTTTTTTTTTGCATTGATACATGTTCCCTAGGGCCCCATACATGTTTTATGGCAATATCTTGTATATAGGCCTTTAAATTAAGCACTTAAGCATTTTTCATGATCGTGTCCCATAGACTTTAATAGAGTTAGCATGTTCACAAGAACCTATTGCCTGTTCGAGATGTTCTGGTGCAAACAAACTGGGGGAAGGGGGGGGGGGGGGTTCAGCCCATCCTTATTATTATGCAATTGAACAGGTGTACCTAATACAGTGGCCAGTGAGTGTATTTCTAAAGATCTCCTAATGCTTAATAATCCACATAAAGAAGTAGTACACCACAGCAAGTATATTCAAAAAGGACTGTCCTGCTTTTTTGAACTACATGAATCAAATCTCTCTGTTCCTGTTTCCTCCTTGGTTTCTTCTCTTTTTCAGTCTGATATTTGAAACCCTATAAAATTCACTACCAAAAGTGTTATACAACACCCACCATCTAAATTAATATATTTGTTATTTTGACAAGCCGACATTTTTTGTGCATATTGATTCTTTATGGTTGGAAATCCAATACAGTATACAGGAGCCCTTTTCGCTAGCAAATGGCGCTATTGTGATAGATTACTTGCTGTACTGTCAATGTAAAGCTTCTCCATGCCTTCTCATTCAGACAAGAAATCCGCATGGCCCCTGGCAGAATGAGTAAGGGGCTGATTTATAAAGGAGTGAGGATATGGCTATCTGACAGACTCCGCAGTGTTTACTCCATACTGCATCATTTATAAAATGCAGGGCACGTTGCAGAGCCTGTGCTGTCAGAGTGTTCTCTTCATAACATATGATTGGAGGAGAGGTTGGTTACATGACCTTGACAGGTCATGTGACAGGCTCTTTCTCTTTTGACTTTTTATTTCTCATTTATTTTTTGATTGAAGCATCGATTGCCTTGGAGTCCTGAAACAAGTAAAGCAGAGGGTATATTTGTAAAGCAGTAATGAAAAAACAATGGTTTAGCACTGCACTACAAAAAAGAAAGGCCCAGATTCATAAAGCAATTACGCCTGTCTAACTGGTGTTAGACAGGAGTAATTTCAAATTTCGCGCGCCGTATCACTAGTTTGAATCCTCAAACCATGATACGGCGGCTTCGGGCTTCGATCCGAGAGGCTTACGTCTTCGTAAGCCTTCGGATCTACGCTGCGATATTTTTGCGGCCGCTGGGAGGAGTTCGCGTCGTTTTCATGCGTCGGGATATGCAAATGTGTTTTTACGGCGATCCACGAAGATACGAGCGGTCTTCGCAATCGCTTACGTCTTTTTTTTTTTACGTACTGTTAGACCAGCTTTTTGCTGTTAAGTATGGCCGTCGTTCCCGCGTCGAATTAAATTTTTTTTTTTTTTTGCGTAACTCGTTCGGGAATAGAAATGTCCGTAAACGACGCTACTCAAACAACGAATGACGTAACGACGTGATTTCGCGCAATGCACGGCGGGAAATTTGCGAACGGAGCATGCGCAGTTCGATCGCCGCGGGAACGCGCCTATTTTAAATCCTTCACGCCCCCTACTCGTGGATTGCGATGGGAGAAATACACTACGCCGCCGTCGATTACTGGACAAAATCTACCTGGATTCCACGTAGAGCCAGGTAAAAAACGGCGGCGTAGTGTATTTCTGATACGCTACGAGAATCCAATTCTCTCTGAATCTGGGCCAAAATATATAGTGAATATTCAAAACAAAGTCCACTGAATAAGAAAAAAAAACATTGTGTTGTGTCACTCTATTGATTATCATCAACTTCTTATTTCTTCTGTGAAATAAACACACTATGTGCTGCTGACCCCACCACTATTAGCAGCTCACTTCACTTTTTGACCTATGTTCAAAAGGGCAATTGTGCATGTCACTTTAAAGGATATTATCAGATGGACAGGTTACAAATGGTTTCAAATGGACAGGTTACTCTCTTGATCCAATCCTATTGTGCAAGAGCTCCAAAAAATCCAAAGATAATGTTTAGAAAAAAAAGTGCTTTCTGATGAAGCAACTTCCTGTGGCATAATGCATAAGGGGCGGAGCTGGTGATGTAAGACGTCTTCTCTAACAGTAGGAAGGGAGCGCTGAACTTACATGTAAGCAACGCTAAGCAGAATCCAGTTTTTGAGGATATGGTATTAAAGCGATACTTAGAATGAATGGCAGGGTCTCCACAAGCTGCAGCCTCTATCTATGATTCCCCCATGTGGTAGCACTATGATTTTATTATACACTTTATTGGGACACCTGCCTTTACACGCACATGAACTTTAATGACATTTCAGCCTCAGTCTGTAGGGTTCAATATTGAGTTGACCCACCCTTTGCAGCTATAACAGCTTCCACTCTTCTGTGAAGGCTGTCCACAAGGTTTAAAGTGGTTGATAAAAATATGCCATTCTGTAACGATATAAGCTCTGCTCCGGGCGCACATTTGATTGCTCTCCTCTATTCTATCTCAGCTCACAACTGCAGTGGGCGGTGCTGAGCCGTCCCGTTGACATCAGCCGAGGAGGCGGGGGAGAGAGGAGAAATATAGAGCCAAAAATTAGCTGGGCGCCGGGACTCGTTTATACAGGCAGAGGCGAACTGACCATTGAGGCTCTCGGGCACTGCCAGGCTCCGTAAAACCAGGGATAGTATGTACAAAATCTGTGTTTTTTTTACATCTGTCCCTGATATGTCTGAAACTAACACGCTTTTGATGTGAAAATCCCAAGATGTTAGCTGCCCCACCTCAGCACTGCCTCCTGGCGTGGTGACCATCTGTAAACCCAGGAGCCCCATGATATTCTATTGCCTGGGGGCCCCATGAGTTGTCAGTCCGCCCCTGTATACAGGTACAGATCGGCAGAGTTTTTACATTACACAGGGACAGATAATCTAATGATACAGAGGGGATGAGAAGATTTATTATAGGTAAGAGAAGAGCAGGAGCAAGGGTGGGGGGTGGGGCTGGTGCAGGTACAAGCTGTAAGGGGAGGGGGGTGGAGGAGAGAGGACACAGAGACAGGGAGAGCTGCAGACAGGAGAGCTGGATCTGCGGCTGACCGAAAAACGCAAACATGGTCTGTTTGCAAAAAATTGTGAAACAAAATCTATTTGATCCACCAAAATCCTTCACCAAAGTGATGTGTGCCAATTCTACTCACTTAAGAATAAAGCTCACCAGATACTGTTGCCCTATACTCTCGTGTCTGGCAAATATAATCATCTTATTAGATGTTATTGAAGAGCCGCTTATACACGCCAATCTCCATTCAGATTAAAAAAGACACTCTCCACATCTGGGGATAGAAATTAACCACTTGACCACTGGGCACTTAAACCCCCTTAATAACCAGACCAATTTTCAGCTTTCGGTGCTCCAATGACGGAGCGATCACGTGGTAAACGGCCGCTATCAGCGGCAATTTACCATTATCCGTGATGCGCTGGGTCCAGAGTATTGTGGGGGGGGGGGATTGCAGAGTATTTTGGAGGGGGGGGGGTATTGCAGAGTATGGTGGAGGGGTGGTATTGCAGAGTATTGGGCAGGGTATTGCAGAGTATTGTGCAGGGGGTATTGCAGAGTATTGAACAGGAAGTATTGCAGAGTATTGCGCGGGGTATTGCAGAGTATTGCACAGGGTATTGCAGAGTATTGCGTGGGGGTATTGCAGAGTATTGCACAGGGGGTATTGCAGAGTATTGCGCAGGGGGTATTGCAGAGTATTGGTGCGGGGGTACTGCACAGAGTATTGCGGGGGTACTGCAGAGTATTGTGGGGGGTATTGCAGAGTATTGCGCAGGGGTATTGCAGAGTATTGTGCAGGGGGTATTGCAGAGTATTGAACAGGAAGTATTGCAGAGTATTGCGCGGGGTATTGCAGAGTATTGCACAGGGTATTGCAGAGTATTGCGTGGGGGTATTGCAGAGTATTGCACAGGGGGTATTGCAGAGTATTGCGCAGGGGGTATTGCAGAGTATTGCGCAGGGGTATTGCAGAGTATTGCGCAGGGGTTATTGCAGATTCTTGCGGGGAAGGAAGAGTATTGCAGGGGGTAATGCAGGGATGGCTTAGCAGGAATGGATGGATCTGTGACTACAATAGTCACAGATCCAGCCCACAGTGCTGCTACCATCCGCACTCTCCTCTCACACTGTACCGGTTGGTACAGAGAGAGGAGGGAGTAACCGGCGTCATCAAATGACGCCGGTTTGTTTATATGTGATCGCTCCGTCATTGGATCACGTGGTAAACGGCCGCTATCAGCGGCAATTTACCGTTATCCGTGATGCGTGATGCGTCACGGACATTCTTGTGTGCGTTCCCCAGGGGGCGCATGGAACCGTGATTCTAGCAGGACGTCAATAGACGTCCTCCCAGAGTTAAGGAACCGCCTTGTAGCCGTAATTCGGCTATGAGGCGGTTATTAACTGGTTAATTGCTATACCCCCGAAGGGGGTGTGTTTCCTCGGTGGGACTTTAAGTGTGTGAGGCGGGTTCGAGTATAGGACTAAATTAGTCAACAAGTATGTATCAAAAGTATTTAAAATTTATTGGTTTAAATAATGTTGCTCATTCGAACAACGTATCAAAAGAAAGTTTGTTAACAGCATAGGTTACAAACATTTTTCCCAAATGACCAATAAAGAACAAGAGAGCGCGACCTGGGGGGGACAATTAACAACGGTACCTCACATTATACATGGTGAGACAAGACAATCAAAATTGTATATACGTGTACATGCGACAAAGGAGCAACAGGAAAAGCCCTCAAGACTGTCTCATGGGTATAGACAGGGATGCCAACGTTTTGAGGCTTTTTTCTAGACCGAGTATCGCCTCTTCATCAGGGCGAGGGCGGTGCACAAAGTGTCGATGTACCGTCGGTAAGTTCGAAGGTAGGTATATAAGTCTCAGATGGAGACCATGAAAATTGCTTGGTCGGTTGTAGCAGAAATATGTCCTGGGTCATTAAAAGTACGTATTATTCACAAGGTATTGCCATACGATGTGACCAAGGTAACAGGGGATGTTTGTAAAACAGGAAAAACAGAGGAGTTGGGAAACCAAAAATCTCCTCTCCTCTGTGTAAAGTTCTCCCTGTCATGGAACAGTGTGGACAGCTAAAGCTCTGGAGATGCCAGGAGCAGTAAATTGCTCATTAGAAACAGGTTCTATCCAGAGCGTTCTACGCAGGTTACTGACCATAGGGTCTGGTTAAGACAGAGCCTTTACTAGTGTAAAAACACCTTAACCAGTTCAATACCAGGCACTTACACCCCCTTCCTGCCTAAGCCAATTTTTAGTTTTCAGCGCTGTTACTTCTTAAATGACAATTGCTCAGTTATGCTACACTGTGCCCAAACTAAATTTTTATCACTTTGTTCCCACACATAGAGCTTTATTTTGGTGGAATTTGATCACCTTTGCGTTTATTTTTTATTTTTGCTAAACATATAAAAAAAGACCGAAAATTATGAAAAAAAAAAATTAAATTTTTTTCTGTCATAAAATTTTGTAAATAAGTAAGTTTCCTCCTTCACTAATGGCCACTGATAAGCTGCACGGACGGGCACTGATAATGCGGTACGATGAGGAAGCACCAATGACATGGCACTGATGAGGTGGCACTGATGATGGGCACTGATAGACGGAAATGATGGGCACTGGTAGGCAGAACTGGTGGGTAACACTCATTTGCAGCACTGATGGTCATTGATAGGCAGCACTGATGGACACTGATAGGTGGCACTGATGGGCACTGAAAGGCGGCACTGATGAGCACTGATGGCTGGCACTGATAGACTGCACTGATAGGCATCACTGGTGGCACTGGCAGGCATTTTTATTTGCCTCTGATTGGCAGCTGCCTGGGTACTGATTGGCATATACCTGGTGGTCCATTGTAGTGGCCATCCCTGGTGGACCTGGCGGCATCCTGGTGGTCCTGGGCGAGCTTCCAAAGGGGGGGTTGTGCTGATAAACAATCAGCACAGACCCCCCCTGTCAGGAGCGCAGCCAATCTGTCAGACGCGAGTGAGGAAAAGCTGATCAATTGTGATTGGCTGTGATTGGACATGGCTGATCACGTGGTACAGGGCCTCCGTCAGAGGCTTTTTACCGAGATTGGTGTAGCGGTGTGGTAGACACCACAACAACGATTACAGTAATTCGCGCCCCCCAGGCTCGCGGCAGCTGTTATCCTGCTGGACATCATATGACGCCTAGTCAGGATAACTGAACGACCTCCCAGCCGTCATTTTGCTATTTGCCAAAAGGGGCACAGGGTGACCTTAGACCCAAGAGTCTCTCTCAAAAGTCTCTGGGCATCACAAGTCATCCCGTTACATCTCTCCCCTTTCGGTGGGAGGCTGACACAGGAGGGAACCCCAAACGGGTTGACTCCAAAGTTAGTCAGTAGTTCCAGTCCCCCAATGCTGGTATCCATACTGTACTCCAAACTGAGCATTACTCACCCCGCCTTCCTCTGCCTCTCTCAGAGAACATGTCTGCCGCTGGGGAGAGGCCTTGACTGGCCCTTCTCCCTGGAGTCCTTTCAGCTGCTGGAGAGAAGACAGGGTGGCTGGGCTCAGTCCATCATGCTGTTGGGGATCTGGGCCAACTGCCCCCCAACCCTGGGGCATACCAGTGGAGACTGAAGTCCCATCCACTGGTGGTAGGTGAAAATCCCCCGGTGCTTGCAAAGCAAAGCCGACATTCTCCTGTCTCAGTGCCGCGCCCTTTTCTGGGGTTGTGTCAGTGAAGACTGAAGTCCCATCCACTACCCCAGGAACTCCTTCTTCCATTAGTTGAGAGCAGAGGCTTGTGGCACTCTGCTCTGTTGCCAGCTCTTCCACTGGGTGGCTGTAAGTGGAGACCAAAGTCCTATCCACTACCACAGGAACTCCCTCTCCTGCTAGTTGAGAGCAGAGGCTTGTGGCACTCTGCTCTGTTGCCAGCTCTTCCGCTGGGTTGCTGTGAGTGGAGACCACAGTCCCATCCACTACCACAGGGATCCCCTCTTCTGTTAATTGGGAACAGAGGCCCGTGACACTCTGCTCTGTTGCCAGCTCTTCTGCTGTGTTGCGGTGAGGAGAGACCACAGTCCCATCCCCCGATATCAGCTCAAGCTGCAGTTGTGTGCAGCGACCAGTAGCATCCTGCCCTGTTGCCAGTGATTCAGCTGGGAGTAAAAGCTTTATCACCTCTGCTTGTTGCTGGAGAGAGGGGCCAACTGCCCCGGCTCCCTGGCACTACACTTCCATGGCGACTGGCATCTGTACCTCTCCCCTCTCTTCAGTTGGTGCTGCTGTGACTTCTGCTGCTGCAGCACCTCTTTGCTGTAGCCAAGTGGCATCCACAGCCACTATAAGCCTGATCAAAAAATTCTTCCATAGGTGTCCTGTCTGTTACGCTGGGCCTTTCAGCTCTATCCATTTTGACAAGTTCTGCAATAATGTCCCTTCTCTTATGGTTGCTGGCCGATGTGCCCCGGCTCTCCAGTAAGTCCATGAGGGAAGAGAGCTTCAGCCGTTCATACAGTGTCTCCATTGTCCTGTGTCCTTGTAGCCGTCCTTCTGGCGATGGAATCATCCCAACGCTGCCACCACTGTAACGGTCACCACCGTTTACGATCTTCCACTCTTTAATGGTTAGCTCTCTTATATACAGTACAAGGCATGTTTCAGTAATCACAGGAACAATCAAACTCTCCACCCCAAACATCACACCATGGGGGCTATAATCACATTCTTTTAGATAATGACATCCCGTTGAGCTAATCATTAGTCATCCCCCAGATGTCCCGTCTCCGCAATTAGAGGAGGTAATTACTACAGCTTGACAAGTCACATTCCTTTACTAAACATAACTGACATGCTATTTCAATACACCTGAAGAGAGACGTCTGACCTTTAGAGTCACAACACATCTATACACAATGAAAGGTCTTAGGAGCAGACCTGAATTAACACCTCTACAGCCTTACACAATGGACAATGGAATATCTTAGGAGTCTATTGACCTGGTGTGGGTCAACATTAACCAACAACTTGTAATATCTCAAGATATCCTGCAATACATGAATTATTATTTATCAGCCATCCTATGCCCAAAAGGGGCACAGGGTGACCTTAGACCCAAGAGTCCTTTGTGCCGCTGGCACAGGAGTATCCCCCATCCCTCAAAAGTCTCTGGGCATCATGGGTCATCCTGTTACAGTGCACTACTGAAGATTATTGACACCACAACGCATGCATGGTGCATTGCACATTACTACAACATACCACAAATGCCAGGTATTATTCATATATAGTATGAGATTTCTGAGTAGCTTTTGCTTCTACTGTTGCCAAGACAGTCAATGTGTCAGTTTTTACTCTGTACCCTGTGCTGAATAAAATAACAGCGGATATCTGGTTAATAGCTCTGAACAATCCCTTTTCTATCCTCCAATATTATACATGAGCCTCGTATTATAAGACCATCTATCATGGCTTACAATATTGTATATCCACCTGAGATTCGATAAAAAAGATGTGAAGAATACATTAAATTAAACAGAGATTATTTGAATTTCTTTGGTGCGGAAAAGCTGTGAAACCACTAACGGAAGAACAGGTGTGGCTTCTCTGTTATCCTGACACATATAATTAATCTAACGACGGAGACATCTGGTTCCATCATGATTAATATCTCTATTATCCATCTTAAGCAAACCTTTATAGATCACAAACTTGAACAAGTAAATGTATGTTAAAAGATCAATAAGTCTAAATGCAATCAGGTTTATGTAGACGCACTATTGATGATATCTAAAAAAAAATCTATGTAAATAATCCAAGATAGAGGCTGAAGAGGACTGTCGTATGAAGGAAGGACAAAGTAAGATCTGGAAATCTGCTTCAGGGTCATTGCTGCTATTATATTTTTGAGCCATCTTGCCAGAGTAACACCTGTCCAAACTATCTCAAGTTGAACTCACATTGTACAGCTCTTTACAGAAATGAGATTGTCTTTGTACATCACAGAATTTAATGATATTTTATGTAAAAGATCTTTCCCTGAACTTCCACTTTAAATCTGCTGAACATGCATGTTTAGGCCAATGGAAGAAGAATGCTGTTAAAGGCCTATTATCACATACCTGGTGGAGACTGGAATATTGTAGGGGCTTCTCTTGCGCCCCTTGCCCAACTCTCCTGAAGGTGGGGACAGAAAGTGTGAAGGCACGGAGTGGCAGAAGTGATGTGGTAGCTGACTGATTGTATCTACACTGCATGTGGGTAGAACTGGAAACCACAAACCTCAGGACACAGGGAGAGCTTGGCACCAGAGCAGCGGGTAGCAGAAGAAACAGGAGGGCAGGCTGAAGTCCCTAACAGCCGAGCAGCATGGGACAAATTCAGCAGACAGACCAAGTCCAGGAAGCAGGCCAAGGCCAGTAACAGCTGGGCAAATCAGTACAGAATTAGCAGAGATAAGTCCAGTAATAAGGTAGAGGTTGAAAGTACAGTAACCAGATGAGCAGAGTTGAGGCAGATAGCAGAGAACTGATCAGGTCTCAGGACACACAGGAACAAGCTATAGATCAGTCAGCAACTTTTCTCAGTGACACACCAGTTTAAATAGGCCATTAGGCAAGTGTGCATGCCATTTGCTACTTACAAATGTGCATACTCATGCATGTACGTTTTGTGATTTAAAGGGCCCGGGGGTCAGTGAAAAGGGCCCCAGGCCCAGAGGGAAGGACCTTGGGACTGATGTAAAGGGCCCAAGACCGATGAAAAAGGCCCCGGAAGTCAGGGTGGGCATCATGGTTTCTTGCACCAAGGAGCCCTGAAAGTTCTAGTTATGAGACTGTTTCAGGGGTGGACGCCAGGTCTCTTGGCATTGTGGCATTTGAATATCATTTGAATATCATCCAGAAGTCTCAATCAGGAAGTCTTTACGAAGCAGGTCAAGTTGTTTTAGAAAAGAGGGTAAATCATCCTTTTCTCGTAGGCATACTGTTTTCAATTTTTTTTGGGTGATTAGCTGAAATGTGAAGCCCCAGTAGTAGTACACTTCCTTACATCGCAGCACCCCCAGCACTGGACAAAGCATTCACTGCATCTTTAGGGTCTGCTACAACAAGTCGGAGAGCGGTGTGTGCCATCAAAGTCTACATACTGCTTTCCCCTCATAGCTGCCATGATAACCATTTGATGGCATATTTATGTGTCTTACAAAACACATCCATGGGTCGTAGAGCATCGTGGAAGAGAGGTACAAGAGCTCTATGAACTTGGTCAATTTCTATATGAGGAAGCACTGAATCTCTCAAAATCTCCTAGAGAATATCCTGTAGGGTTGGGGTGAGCTTCTGAGTGCACATGGTCTATGGGAGACCTCTAAGGCCGCGTACACACAATCAAACATATCTGCTGAAACTGGTCCGCAGACCAGTTCCAGCGGACATATCCGATCGTGTGTACGGGCTAGCAGACAGGTTTCCAGCAGACAGAAGTTTTAAAGCATGCTTTAAAACTTGTCTGCTGGAAAGCGGTCTGTCGGATATGTCTGCTGGTTGGTACGCCTAACCAGCGGACAGAAATCCCCTGCATGCGTCGAATGGATTTGACGCATGCGTGGAAGTATTTTACTTCCTGGTTTGGTGATGTGGCGGCGTCAATGTCACGGCCACGTCACCGCGCTGTCTGTCCGTGTCAAACCAAAACATCCCAGGAGACATGTCCGATGAAAACGGTCCGTCGGACCGTTTTCATCGGATATATCTCCTCGTGTGTACGCGGCCTAATGGGAATGTTTTGTCTCCTATTCCGATTCTTATAATAGTCTAGTTATAACAACAAAGTGTTAATAACAGTGTCCTGCTTCTGTAATTTTTCTCTCAAAAGCACAACTGTGTTCATTAATTCCTTACGCTCTGATTCTACTGATTCTAGTTTCTCTAATCTTTGCCCCAGGTAGGTGGTTTCTTCCCTTAGGCTATTATTGCCAAGGTCAGTATATTTTCTTCAAATGGTATATTGTTCAGCTTTAATTTTGTATTTTTATTTAAACAGTGGAAGTTGTCTCCTGTTTCTGCATCTCCCTGGTCTGTGTAGGACCAGGCAGTAACACTAACAGCCCAGTTCTACAGTTTAAGCATGGCTCTCCAGCAGAGCAGTGCCAAAGAAGCTGCTGATAAAGTCTGTGGGCTAGATTCACGTACGAGTTACGCTGGCGTATCTCCAGATTGAGCGGGGTCGTATCTATGCGCCTGATTCTTAGAATCAGTTACGCATTGATTTGTCTTAGATCCGACCAGCGTAAGTCTCTTACGCCGTCGTATCTTAGTTGCATATTTACGCTGGCCGCTAGGTGGCGTTTCTGTCGATTTATGCATCGAATATGCAAATGAGCTAGATACGCCCATTCACAAACGTACTTGCGGCCGAGCGTATTTTTTTACGTTGTTTGCGTAAGTGTAAGTCCGGCTAAAGTTAGCCCTGCTATATGAGGCGTACGTAATGTTAAGTATGGATGTTGGGCCGGCGTAGAATTTTCCGTTGTTTACATCGTTTGCGTAAAACATTCGCGAATAGGGCTTTGCGTAAGTTACGTTCACGGCGGCCGACGCATGCGCAGTTTGTTCGGCACATCATTTACAAGGGGTCACGGTTAATTTCAATACAACATGCCCCCTACATGCCTAATTTGATTTACGCTTACTTACATCGGCGCAACTTACGGTTGTGCTTTGTGAATACAGCACTTGCCTGTAAAAGTTGCAGAGGCGTAGCGTAAATAGAATACGCTACACCCGCACAAAAATATGCTCTTAAACCTGAATCTAGCCCTGTGTTTGTATTTCACACTGGGGAAAAAAAAATAGCAGGTACAATTCACTTTGCTTGTTCACATTGTTGCCCTGATAAAAAAAAACAGGGGTGCTTGGACCCCCAAAGCATGTTGGATTTTTTTGGGGATCATACCCCTGACTTTAATGGAGTCATTGTTTCTGGAACTCTTAGCAGTGGCATGGGGCTTCAATTTCAATTTCTGTTAAACTACATAGCTACTGGAGCTAAAGGACAACCCCTGGGGCAGTCAGCAAAATTCCCCAGAAAACCAGTCTATGGTCACACCTAGTCCAGTGGTGACCACCCTTGTTAATGGACTAGGGGTCCTTTGCCTAAATGACACTGGTCCATGTCATTAATGTCATAGAGTATGACTTCTACACCCAGCAGTTTGGGGAACAAGACCAATTGGACCCCTCATGGCTATTTCTCAATTCAGCCAATGGCTTGCCTATCTTAGTAAAAGGCGATACCTGTGTGAAGATCCAGATCGATGACCAAGTGGTGGATCAAGTAGGGATGGTGGTAACTTGTGGCCAAGTAAGTTTAGCATTGTCTATTGTCCTGGGCATGAATATATTCAAGGACTTGGACTTACTCCACTTACTGGCTAGATTTGAGCATTCTGGCCTGTGTACAAGGGGCTGTGGTCTGCGAGCTGTGTTGCTCAACATGATACAGCCTCATGAGGCTCAACAAAGAGCAGCAAGAAAAAAGCCAGAACAAGTGGGGTGTCCATACACCTCGAAGCAACAGTTACTCCAGGCACCCCTTAAAAAGGTAGTCTGGTTCCTTCCCATCAAGATGTACAGGAAACTTCAAGGGGTCACCATAATGGTAGAACCCCACCAAAACTCAGTGGCACCCCAGGGAGTGGCTGGTTGCTCGCACTCTATCTAAGGTCCACAGGGGGGAAGGTCCTATTTCACTCCCCAACCATGCCATCCTAGCAGACCTGTATGTAGCGCCCGTCACTGTATCTCAGAGGCTCAGTAGTAGCCATACTACAACTAGCCATGGCTTCGTCGGACGAGTCTCAATACCAACTACTAGAACAGCTGGACATGACCATTGTGTAGCAATGACTTCCCAAAGGAATCGCTGGAAATTGGCTCCAGTCCAGGGATCTTTTTACTATTTACTGTTTTTACATTTTTTTGCAGATCTTAAACAAAATGCAGAAGAGTGTTGGATACCCCAGGGACAAGAAAAACAGGACAGCTTCCTTAAAAATCCCAGCTTTTGCAGGCCTTTTAATAGCAGCCACAAAGTAATACTTACAAAGAGGGGACAGCCAAATAAATCTGATTAATATTCCAATCGCACACTTTCCTAGGAAAATGGTGGGAGCTGCAAGGATTACCAGTTGGGTCCTGGAGACATCAAACAATCGAACATATTCGCTAGCACACAATGGATATTACAATTACGTCCCAAAAATTTTTGTTTGCAAAAAAAGGTGCAACGTTTCAAAGTCACGCAGGACCCCTTCGTCAGGCATGTGACGTCACTGACCATCACATGCCTGATGAAGGGGTCCTGCGTGACTCCAAAACGTTGCATCTTTGTGATGTGATTTTTCTGCAATAAAAGTTTTTTGGGCGTAATTGTACGATCCATGGTTTGCTGGCGAATATGTTCGATAGCCAAATAAACCTGTGACTCTATGAGAGCAGCCACAGTCTTAACCACTTCCCGATGGCCGTACGACTTTGTACGGCCGCAGGGTGGCTCTAATTCTCTGGGAGGACGTCTTTAGGCGTCCTACGCTCCTCCAGGCCACTGGGGGGGGTGTGCGCGGGTGCCCGCCGCATCCCCGAGATGGCGATGCACATGCCTGGCGGCCGCAATGTTCGCCAGGCACTCGCGATCGGCGGTTACAGGGACAAGGGCGTGGATCTCTGTGTGTAAACACAGAGATCCACGTCCTGTCAGGGAGAGAGGAGACCGATCTGTGTCCCTTGTACATAGGGACACAGCATCGGTCACCTCCCCCAGTCACCCCCCTCCCCCCACAGTTAGAACACAATGCAGGGCAAGGTGGGATCCAGAGTCTAGTCTCGGGAGGGGCACTGCCAGAAAATAAGGTGTTGCTTACAGAACTCAATTAGGTGTCCGATGTGTCTGCTGCAATGTTGCAGTACCGCTAAAAAATCAATGATCGCCGCCATTACTAGTAAAAAATATATTAATATAAATGCCATAAATCTATCCCATAGTTTGTAGACGATTGTCAGGGACAATGGTCATAGAATGCAGACATGGTACAGGAGATGGTCAGAGACTGCAGACGTGGTACAAGGGATGGTCAGAGACTGCAGACGTGGTACATCATTGTATATCAATGCATCCCCACTTTTGTATATGAATGAATGAATGAATGAAAAACGTATATAGCGCGGCACATGCGAACTGAATCGCAGCCCCACTTTTGTATATCAACGCAGTCCCACTTGTGTATATAAACGCAGTCCCACTTGTAGATATAAACGCAGTCCCACTTGTGTATATGCATGCAGACCCACTTTTGTATATGAATGCAGTCCCACTTTTGTATATAAATGCAACCCCACTTTTGTATATAAATGCAGTCCCACTTTTGTATATAAATGCAGTCCAACTTTTGTATATGAATTCAGTCCCACTTTGGTATATGAATGCAGTCCCACTTTTGTATATAAATGCAGTCCCACTTTTGTCTATTAATGCAGCCCCACTTTTGTCTATTAATGCAGCCACACTGTTCATGACACTCACCATGGCATTGCCTCGATCACACACAGCAGGTATCTCCTCTCCCGACGTGTGTCATGGAACAAACAGGAGCTGTAGGTCTGTGTTCGGCAGGGCAGTGTGCTCTAGCAAGGCCCCCCCCTAGATGGGCTTGTGTGATAGACAAAACACTGATTCAATCAGTGTTCCATCTCCATCTACTATCACACGAGCAGGTCTAGCACAGGCAGCACAGCCGAACACAGATCCAGCTCTCACACACAGCCAGAGATGCCTGATGTCATACACACAGGAGAGAGGGGAGCGCTGAAGTCAGCTACAGCTCAAAGCAGCCTCAGGACAGGCAGCCTACCAGCCCTGGTGATGAGAGAGAGAGAGTGAGAGACTCAGCAGCAGCAGCTGCAAGCACCGCAAAGCAGTTAAAAAAAAAGAAGATATATATATATTTTTTAAAGCCAATGTGACATGATTGCCTCGGGGGGGGGGGGCAATTGTCATGTTGCCCCCCCCCCTTGATCCGCCGTTGTCGCAAAGCAGTTTAAAAAAATGATAAAAAAATAATTTTTTTTTTAAAGCCAATGTGACATGATTGCCTCGGGGGGGGCAATTGCCCTGTTGCCCCCCTGAATCCATCGTTGATGCAGGGTACACATTTAACCCCTTCCTCACCCCCTAGTGTTAACCCCTTCAATGGCAGTCACATTTATACAGTAATTAGTGCATATTTATTTCACTGATCGCAGTATAAATGTGAATGGCGCCAAAAATGTGTCAAAAGTGTCCGATGTGTCCGCCATAATGTCGCAGTCCCAATAAAAATCACAGATCACCACCATTACTAGTAAAAAAAAATAATAATAATTCTGTCCCCTATTTTGTAATGAATGAATGAAAAACTTATAGAGCGCGGCACATGCGAACTGAATCGCCTCTGGGCGCTTGTTGTTCCTGTCTCCTTTGATATCAAAAGAGATGAGTCTTGATCTTTCTCCTGAAGGCTAAGTGATTCGCCTCCAACCGAATGGTGGTTGGTAAAGCGTTCCATAGTCTGGGACCTTGGACAGCGAATCTTCTTTCTCCTTTGGACTTGTAGTTGGCTTTTGGGGTCTGTAGTAGGTTCTGATTGGTGGATCGCAGGATGCGATTGGGATTGTGAGCTTTTATTTTATCGCATAGATATTGGGGGGCATTCCCATGGACACATCTATGCGTTAGACAGAGTGCTTTAAAAGCAATCCTGTCTTTAACTGGTAGCCAGTGAAGGGCTCTCAGTGAGGGTGAGATGGATTCCCAGGGTTTTTTCCAGTCACAAGTCTGGCGGCCGTATTTTGAACGACTTGCAGATGAGCGATTTGGTACTTGGGGAGTCCGAGGTAAAGGGCATTTGCATAATCCAGTCTGGAGTTAACAATTGCTCCCACCACGACCGCTAGATCTTCTTTGGGGATGAAAGGGGTAAGTCTGCGTAGTAGGCGCAACAGATGGTGGGATCCGCTGACTACTGACCCTATTTGTGCGTCCATTGTCATGTAGGAGTCAAAGATGACCCCGAGACTTTTGACTTTGGCGCTAGGGGTGATGATTTTGCCCAGAATGGGCGGGGTGTCCAGGTTGTTGCAGGTTGATTCCTTTGCTTGGCGTGAAACAGGAGAAGTTCTGTTGAGTTTAAGATAATTTTTTGTCATCCAGTCCTCTATCAAAGAGAGGCATGTCTCTAGATTGAGGTGGTGATCCTTTTTATTGCAAATGCGGAAATACAGTTGCGTGTCGTCTGCATATGAGTGGTAGAGCAGTTTTTGGCTGCTGATAATCTCAAAAAGAGGACGAAGATACATGTTAAACAGCACTGGTGACAGAGGCGATCCTTGAGGGACTCCGCATGTAACTGTGCGTTTCTCAGATGTGAAGGGTCCTAACTTCACTGTTTGCGATCGGTTTTCCAAAAAAGAGGAGAACCAAGATAAATCGCCTTCTGCGACTTTGGCTAATTCAGCAAGCCGCATCAGTAACAGTTTGTTGTCTACAGTGTCGAAAGCTGCACTTAGGTCCAACAGAACTAGAAGACAAGATTCTCCTTCGTCTGTGGCCTTGAGAACATCGTCCCATACTTTGAGCAGCGCGGTTTCAGTCCCGTGTCCGGGACGGAACCCCGATTGCAATGGATCAAGTAGCTTGTAGGTATCTAGATGCTGTTGCAGCTGTTGTACCACTACTTTTTCCATTACCTTTGAGAGTACATTGAGGCTTGTTATGGGACGGCGGTGGAGTGGGTCCTTGGGGTCCAGGGAGGGTTTCTTGAGGATGGGTTGGATTATACCCTCTTTCAACTGTGAGGGCACTATGCCCTCCAAGAAAGACTGGTTGATAAGCTGCGTGATGGGAGGAGCCAGGATGTAGGCGCATTCCTTCAGCAGTTTTGTGGGGATAATGTCATTTGGTGCTGTGCCATTGCGCAAAGCCCCAATGATATTCTTAGTGGCCTCGATGGAGATGGGTTCCAGGGTGAACTTACCCGATATAGGAGAATTACTATGGGTGTGGTGTGAGAGGCTGCAGGGGGGGCTAAGGGGGAATTGTTTTGCTGAATGCTTTCACGGATTGCCTCAATTTTATTAATGAAGCAATCCGATTTTCATTGCAAAATTCTTGTGTGTCTGTATTGGGGGCTTCAATACATCCTGGCTTCATGGTCTGAGTGACCATCTTGAAGAGTTTGCGGGGGCGGCTTATGGCGCTGTTGATAGCCTCCGAAAAATAATTTTTCTTGGCTTGGAAAATTTCTTTGTGGTATTTTCTTGTCGCCGCATTGTAGATGGATAGGTTTAGCTCTGAAGAACTTCTTTTCCAGGCAGATTCGGCCCTTCTGCGCTCTTGCTTCAGTAACGACAGCTGGTTGTTAAACCAGCTGCGGTTGTTTTTCCGGATGCGGGTTTTGCGTTTCGGCGCTACCAAGTCGGCTGACTGTAGCATGGCCGAGTTTATGGCATCCAGTGTTTCAACGGCCGTTTGATGCAGTTGAGTTGTTTCTATTTTTTCCCTTAAAGTGGTTTTGAAGAGTTCCGAGTGGAGCTTCTTCTGACATCTAGTCCAGTGTGTTGTCACTGGATTTGATGTTTGTGTTGCAGGGGGAATTGTGGAAATAATGAATTTAATTGCATGGTGGTCTGTCCATGGCAACTTTTCATTTTCCAAAATTTTTATTTCCAGAGCTTGTCTGAAAATAAGATCAAGTGTGTGACCTGACGCATGTGTGGGTCCACATACTAGTTGCTGTGACCCTAACTCTACCAGGTGGTTAATACAGGCATCGGCAATGGGGTCTTGTGGGGAGTTGGCCCAGAGGTTGAAATCCCAGAGCAGCAAAAAAAGTTTGCTGTTGAGGGCGTAAGTGGAGAAGAAATCCGTCCATGATGATAGCAGTTGCGATTTTGGGCCGGGTGGCCTATAGCAGAGCAGAATATGGATGGTCTCCTTTGAATTTGTTTGCTGTTGTAGCGTAAGGCGGCGTACAGACGATCGGACATATCCGATGAAAACGGTCCGCGGACCATTTCCATCGGATATGTCCGATCGGGAGTTTGATCCGATGGCGTGTACACACCATCGGATCAAATTCCCCGCCGCCGGACGGCGCGGTGACGTGGCGGTGACGTTGACGCCGCCGCGGCACCGCCACGTCACCGCACCAGGAAGTAAAACACTTCCGCGCATGCGCCGAATCCATTCGGCAGCGGCGCGGCGGCGGTGGGGGACGACATGTCTGCTGGTAAGTGTACTAACCAGCAGACATGTCGGGCGGACAGATCCCCACCGGATAGATTTCAAAGCTTGCTTTGAAATCTGTCGGGTGGACAAATCTGTCCGCTAGCCCATACACACGAGCGGAGATGTCTGCTGAAACGGTCCATCGGACCGTTTTCAGCGGACATATCCCCTCGTGTGTACGCGGCCTAAGGGTTTCCATGAATGGAAGAGGATTTTGAAGGGCTGGTTTGGTGATTGCAAGCTGAGTCTTGCAAATCACTGCCAGGCCCCCTCCTCTTTGCCCTATTCTGTTTTCCGTTATAATACGGTAGTTTTCTGGCACCAGTTCTCCTAGAATGGTGTTACAGTCGGCTGTGAGCCAGCTCTCTGTAATAAAGAGGCAATCTAGATCGTGTTGTAGAATGAAATCATGGATTTCAAGTCAGTGTTTTACTGCCGATCTTGTGTTGATCAAAGCACATGAAATGTGCTTAGGCTGGGGTAAACGGCTAAAAATTTTGACCGTCGATCGTCGATCGATCCTCAAAAGTTGCTCAATTCTTAGGGTCTTTTTGGTGATGGCTGGCAGTATTGCGGCGAAACGCCTCAGATTCCAAATGGTTTCTGCGGAGTACCGCCGATTAGCCATGGTCGCCATTCACCGGGGGAAAAGTAGTTTTTTATGGTGGCGATGAAGAGAGGATTTAGTGAATTCTCCCGGCTTGGTCCAGAGGAAGGCAAAAAACCCCTAACCGTGCTATGCCAATTTGCTTTGGTAGGGGAAAAAATTCCTTCCTGATCCCTGAAAGGCGATCGGGCGAACCCCTGGATCAAGTGCTATTAAGTTGTGAAAAGGGGGGTGGGGGAGAGCTGACACTGCTGCTGGGGTGTACCAAGCTGGCCGCCGACCAGGAGCAGGACATGGGACCCAGGCTGGTGTGTAGCCAGCTGGGTGGATTGGTGAGCGGGGGGGGGGGGGACTGGTTGTTGAAGCCAGGGGTGGATGAGTCCTACAGGGGCTGGGGGTGAGCTCCTGGGGGGTTACTGATGGTGTTTTTGGCCGAGAGTGTGGCGCACTGCTAGGCCGTGGATGAAGCCGCGGCCTTTCCTAAGATGTGGCGGCCGCGAATCAGCAGTGGCTGGCGTGGTTCAGGGGAGGCGCCGGGGGAGGGTTGCTTGGCTGGTGGGTGGTAATGTGGGGTAAGGAGAGGGAAAGAGGCCCTAGCGTTCAGCTGATCCGGTGGCTTATCCTGATAAGGACGGCCGCCAATCGGTTCCAGGGGAGGTGAAGAGAAAAGTAAGGCCTACCTGGGGAGGATGTCTGGAAAAGAGGGGCTCAGGAGGAGAAAAAATGATTCGCTTGGGTGTCCCAGAGCAGAGCAGAGGCTTGGCCAGGAACTGGAGCTGGAGCACGGTTTGCAGGGCTGGGAGGGACACTGCCTGTCTAGCTGTCTGCCTCCTACGCCTGCCTGGAGCTATGACACACACGCTCCTACTCCTAGGAGACGTGCGCCGCTGTGAGCTCCTGTTGCTAATCCGTCTGCCTCGCTGCTGCCTCACTGTGGAGAGTCTCGGTACATCTCCAAAGTAAGCAGTATAACTGTTGCGCAAGCCAGACGCTTATTGCGATTTTTATTTTTTTTACCAAAAATACGTAGAAGAATACGTATCGGCCTAGACTGAGAAAAAAAATTGGGCTATTTATTATAGCAACTAGTAAAAAATATTGATTTTTTTTTTCAAAACTGTCGCTCTTTTTTTGTTTATAGCGCAAAAAATAAAAACAGCAGAGGTGATCAAATACCACCAAAAGAAAGCTCTATTTGTGGGGAAAAAAGGATGCCAATTTTGTTTGGGAGCCACGTCGCACGACCGCGCAATTGTCAGTTAAATCGACGCAGTGCCGGAAGCTGAAATTTCACCTGGTCAGGAAGGGGTATATGTGCCCAGTAAGCAAGTGGTTAATGTAACTCGAGATTGTTTAATTTTTTTTTGTCTTTTTTTTTCCCTCTTTTACCCTTATTTGTTCCCTTATTTTTACCTGGTGATCCTGCCAGTAACACACTCCCTTTCCTATGGTGGCCCTGTATTGTCTATTGGGGAACAATATTGTCACCCTAGGAAACAAAGCATGTTTTTTTTTTCTCTTATTTGCATGTATCAAATATATAACAAAACATTTTCAAATAAATACTAGTGTTGAGCGGAATACGCCATATTCGATTTCGCGATATTTTGCGAATATTTTGAAGAATATTCGCGAATATTCGTTAATATCGAATATTCGTGATATTTTATAAAAAAAATAAAAATTGCGAAATTTCGCCAATACGAAATTTCGCCAATGCGAAATTTCGCTAATGTGAAATTTCGCAATTTTTTTTTTGCATAAAATATCACGAATATTCGATATTTACGAATATTCGCTATATTTTATAAAAAAAAACTTGAAACTAAATGGTAGCAAATAATAGAAGTTCATTGCTAGGGTTTATTTTAGCTTTATTTTAGTTGCATGACAGTGATTTTCACATTTAGCGGGAACAAAAGTATAGATTCATCCTGGTGTACTGTATTTGCTTTGTAAATTGATCGTACAACATCTGAAAATGTCAAGATAAAGATGTTTTTTTTTCTTTTCAGAACAGACACTTTAAAAAAAAAAAACACTTATTTTTCTTCAGGGATTATCACTCCATAAGTACTGCCAACTATTGATCATAATTGTCAACTTCCAAAAATGATATGATCCAGCAATTTTAACTGCATTTTTTCACTATGTTTATCTTCTGTTATGTTTAAACTTTATAATCAGTATAATGAAATCTATGAAATTGAACAGTTCACGTTATTGGCACTTTAAATATTCCAGCTCTGAATGTGAGCAATTTGTGTTTGTCCTACTCTTTAACACTTTTGCTGCCAGAGATGTTTTTGCATTTTTTTTTCACCCGTTTAAAAAATAATTTTAGGCCTGAAGATTACACAAAACCCCAAACATTAAAACATTTCTGAAAACAGACACCTTAGAGAATAAAATAGCGGTAGTTCCAATTTTTTATGTCACACAATATTACTGCAAAGGTCTAGGAAACGCAATATTTCTGTGAAAATCACGCTAACATGAATTTTAGGGCGAACAAACGCAATACGTTACCCACATTTTTGGCACAATATAAAAGATGAGGTTATGCAGAGTAAATAGATACCCAACATGCCAAAACTTAATTTTTTTAGCGCCCGTAAAAAGGGCATCAGATTCAGTACCCTATATTTTCTATAGGCGACGCTTCAAAGGCCCCCCTATAGGTATGCGTTTAGTTAAAAGAAGGATAGGAGAGAACTCACTCCCTCATAGGATGATGGGATTTTAACGACTAGGTTTTTCTGTCACTAAGGTAAGCACAACCACAAGGGTAATATAAAATATAAACCTATTACAAGATATACAAAATGTACAGTTAATAAAATTAGTTCAGTAATAACATTTGGTCATATACAACATTGACCATGATTAATACCCAATCAAAAAAGCTTGAACAGATGCTTGTATATGCGGACAGTCGATGTGCTTCACAGACTATTTATCTGCTTCTTCTGGGCAGCTCAACATGCAGCTATATCATTGTCCAAGTTACAGAAATATATAACATTAGTATCAATAATAGATTCATTTTTTCACAATATTAACAATCTTGTTTTTATTATTAAAGGTGCTTACCAAACTTATTGGTATTGACAATAAAATGACTGCAGCATCAGAGAGAACAGAGGTGAACCATCCAGTGATTAAGCAGTGATCACTGGTAAGTGTCAGTTCATCTAAGTAATTCTTAAAGTAACTTTTTTGGATCCTTCAGAAAGTTTTCCCTTTACATATCTGATTTTCTGTACTTACAGTGAATGAATTTTTGCATCCATACTCCTGATGAGTGAATGTTATTTATGAAATGTGTAGAGTTCTGACCTCCTAGGGTGCCTATACAGTTCGGCTCTTCAATCTTTATCTAGCATCTACATATTTACTGTATGTGTATATATACAACATGTATGAATATTGCATTTTAATCGCAAGTCCTTGTGGTATTTTTCTATTAATATGTCAGCTTTATTTTGATGTGTTTTATGTATACTGAATGTTGCAAACTGTATCATGCATTTCTAGACCACAGAAATTGTGTTTGATAAATAAAAGTTTTGATTATATGTATATACACTCCACAATAATTGCTTGCAGCATAATCTCATTTAAAGTCCAACTGTTCGTTTATTTTCTTTTTATCCATATATATATATATATATATAGGGATGGACATTGATTTGCTCTGGCTTTTCCAGGTCACGGAGCGGGCCACGGGTGGATGGGTCCTTGAGTTCCACTGATGCTCTGGGCCCACTCCTTGCTATGTGTGCAGTCACTGCCTGTAAAAGTGTATGTTATCGGAGGAGCGGAGGCTTCGGTAGAAGGAGTTGGATCACGGAGAGGAGTGCTGTCAGAGTGCTGGACCATGGTCAACTAAAGGAAAAGTGTAGAGGGATTGATCGGAGCTGAGCTGGCCAGGAGGACAAGGTAGGTCTTTTTTCTCCACGCTGGCTCCCCATTTGTAGAGTGTTTAAAAACGCTCCTGCTCCTGCTCCTGCAGTCCAGCAGTGTCCAGGCTGTGAGTGTATTTCTTATTTCAGAGCACACAGCCAGGCATATTTTGTGCCTGGCTGGTTCACGTATGTGTTTTAGCGGCCCACATTTGGGCAGGCACAGCAGCCATTTTATTCATTCATGCATAATGCACCTTTTTTTCTGCAGGAAACGCAGGCTTGGCAACCCATTCGAATGAATGAGCTGCTGTGCCTGCGCAAATGTTGTCCGCCAAAACACATATATGTGAACCAGCCAGGCATAAAATAAGCCCATCAACATAGGCGTGCGCATTGGGGTGTGCCAGGTGTGCCTGGGCACACTCTAATCATCCCCCATGTGCATCGCTCTGCCTGATCATACCAGTTCCGTATGTGTTCCTGGCAGCAGAGGGGAGGCCAACTCACAAACCCTGGGCACCTCTGCTCTGCAGCTATTTAAAAAGAAAAAACGTCCCCAGATCCAGTGGCGGTGTGTCCATAAGGGGTGCACAGACGCCATCCCCTCTTTCCTGCAACCCCTCTATCACCAATAGATAGATTCATGCATTGCACTGAAAAATGCTAATGTGGAAAAAACACAAAAAAAAACTAATAAACGCTATTGGAAAAACTTTAAAAAATGTTGAAAGACTCACTGCAAAGCTACTGCCATTTTTATAATCTTATTTTAACCACTTGAGACCTGCGCTGTAAACGAAAGACGTCCACAGCATGGCTCTCAACTGCCAGGTGGACATCCCTGGACGTTCTTTTATGTGCATTTACCGCGCGCTGCTGGGTGGCGCACAGCGGGGAAAAGCTGCGCCCGGCGCATCGCTGAGATGCCGATGCGCATGCGTGGCTGGCAGTGACAGCATGGATGTGGAGCTCTGTGTGTAAACACAGAGCTCCACGTCCTGTCAAGGAGAGAGTAGACCGATGCTGTGTCCCTCGTACATAGGGACACAGCATCGGTCACCTCCCCCAGTCAGTCCCCTCCCCCCACAGTAAGAATCACACCCAGGGAATACATTTAACCCCCTCCTCACCCACTAGTGTTAACCCCTTCCCTGCCAGTCACATTTATACAGTAATCAGTGCATTTTTCTAGCACTTATCGTTGTATAAATGTGAATGGTCACAAAATAGTGTCAAAAGTGTCCGATATGTCTGCCGCAGTATCGCAGGCCCGACAAAAAAAATGCAGATCGCTGCCATTACTAGTAAAAAATAAATAAAAAAAAAACATTCTTACATCTATCCCCTATTTTGTAAACGCTTTAACTTTTGCGCAAACCAATCAATATACGCTTATTGTAATTTCTTTTAACAAAAATATGTAAAAGAATACATATCGGCCTAAACTGAGGAAAAAAAATGTTTTTTTACCAAAGATTGGGATATTATTATAACAAAAAGTAAAACATATTGGCCCAGATTCACAGAGCAATTACGCCTGTCTAACTGGTGTTAGACAGGAGTAATTTCAAATTTTGCGCGCCTTATCACTAGTTTGAATCCTTAAACCATGATACGGCGGCTTCGGGCTTCGATCCGAGAGGCTTACGTCTTCGTAAGCCTTCGGATCTACGCTGCGATATTTTTGCGGCCGCTGGGAGGAGTTTGCGTCGTTTTCATGTGTCGGGATATGCAAATGAGTTTTTACGGCGATCCACGAAGATACGAGCGGTCTTCGCAATCGCTTACGTCTATTTTTTTTTACGTACTGTTAGACCAGCTTTTTGCTGGTCTAACGGTGCGTAGCCCATGTTAAGTATGGCCGTCGTTCCCGCGTCGAATTTAATTTTTTTTTTTTTTTTTTACTTAAGTCGTTCGGGAATAGAAATGTCCGTAAACGACGCTACTCAAGCAACGAATGACGTAACGACGTGATTTCGCGCAATGCACGGCGGGAAATTTCTGAACGGAGCATGCGCAGTTCGATCGCCGCGGGAACGCGCCTATTTTAAATGCTTCACGCCCCCTACTCGCGTAGATGGCTTGCGCCGGGAGAAATACAGTACTCTACGCCGCCGTTGTTTACTGGACAAAATCTACCGGGATTCCACGTAGAGCCAGGTAAAAAAATGGCAGCGTAGAGTATTTCTGTTACTCTACGCTAATCTAATTCTCTCTGAATCTGGCCCATTGTGTTTTTTCAAATAAAATTGTATTTTTTTGTTTATAGCACAAAAAATAAAAACCGCAGAGACGATCAAACACCACCAAAAGAAAGCTCCATTTGTGGGAAAAAAATGATAAAAATATAATTTGGGTACAGTGTTGTATGACCGCGCAATTGTCATTCAAAATGTGTTAGCGCTGAAAGCTTAAAATTGGTCTGGGCAGGAAGGGGGTTTAAGTGCCCAGTAATGAAGTGGTTAACGTCCAGTGTGCATGGAGCCTAAACGTTGAGCTCAAAATATGCCTCGAAAACGTCCTAATGTACATGGACACATAGGATAACATTGAGCTGCTTCTTAGGCCACGTACAGACGATTAGACCGGTCCGATGAAACTGGTCCGATGGACCGTTTTCATCGGACCACGCTGAAGTGGTCTGATGGTCTGATGTGCGTACACACCATCGGACCAAAAATCTGCTCAGACCAGAACGCGGTGACGTAGAACACACTGACGTGCTGAAGAAATGAACTTCAATGCTTCCAAGCATGCGTCGACTTGATTCTGAGCATGCGCTGGTTTTTGGTCCGATGCTTTTGCGTACTAACCATCGAATCTGTCCGACGGACAGGTGTCCGTCGGACAGATTTTAAAGCAAGTTTTAAAACTTTTGTTCGACGGACAACGGTCTGATGAGCCGTACACACCATCGAATTGGTCTGATGAAACTGGTCTTAAGACCAGTTTCATCGGACCGGTCTGATCGTGTGTACGCGGCAGAACACAAAACTCCTGTAGAAGCAACGTTTTTTTTTTAAGCCAGTGTGCATGGAACCTATGTCCTAATCAAAGGGATTGAGAAAAAAAAATTAAAACTGAACTTTATATGGCAAGGATTTTAGATTTTTGTACATTCTTAACTTTCTCAGTTTTGAAGAAATTGATTTTTGTCTTACCATGTACTTTCTAAAAACTGATTTCAGAATGGGATGCTCTGTCTTCATTGTAATCACCTGGGCATTCTCAGTGTTGTAATAACACAAGCTGCAGTGTTTGCTACCCTTCAGGCAAAGGGTTGTTATAGAAAGTATCTCTCCAAAAAAAAAAAAAAAACTCATATTGTAGAAGTTACCTGTAATTTGACTTTTAGTTCAGTGAAGACGGGAAGGCAGTAGGCCAATCTCACAAGCAAGGCATCAACTTTTTGGTGGAGTTCTGACACATACAAAAGAATGCCCTCCAGGCCTCCATATTGCAAGAAAGGGAAATAGAAAGGTCATGTTAAAAAATGCCTTGTGTAGCAATTATACTGTTTGTGCTATATTATTATTATAAAAATGTGGCGTTTTCTTTTGACACCTTATGAACCACAACTAGCCCATAAATAGTCCCTTATAGTTTTTTTTTTTTTTTTTAATAAAGCTTAATGCTGCGTACACACAGTCGTTTTTTGCGATAAAAAAAAAACGTTGTTTTTTAAAACGTCATTTAAATTGATCGTGTGTGGGCAAAACGTTGTTTTTTGTCTTAAAAAAAAGACCAAAAAAAAATTCCAACATGCTTGAATTTTTTGTGTCGTTTTTCAAAACGTCGTTTTTTGTGTCATAAAAAGTGATGGTGTGTAGGCAAAACGATGTTGAAAATAACGTTTTTAAACCCACGCATGCTCAGAAGCAAGTTATGAGACGGAGCTTCAATGGAAAAGAGTGCCATCGAACGTGGTGTACGTCACCGCGCTTTGCTAGAGCTTTGTAGAAAAACGATGGGGTCTATGCAACGTCGTTTTGGAAAATGAAGTTTAAAAAACGTCGGTTTTTTTCATGATTGAAAACGTCGGTTTTTTTCATTGCAAAAAATGATCGTGTGTACGCAGCATTATTATTTTTCCAGTAAATAAAGGCAGAACGAGCAATATCAAACCAATTCCAGAAAACAATCCTATTGCAATAGATGAAGGTAGCAAATTTCCTCCATGTACTAACGAGCCGAACCACCTGAATATAAATGTGAATACAAAAGTACAGTATGCCATGTATAGCACTTCTGTTGAGGACCCAAGGAGGGTGAACATATTAAAGCTTAAAATTGTACAATAAGTGTGCTGCATAGGTCTCCTCCTGGGTCTTGGAGTTTGAGAAAAGACAAAGGTAAAAACATAGCAATGCATTTTAACCACTTAAGACCCAGACCAAAATGCAGGTAAATGACCAGGCCCCTTTTTGCGATTCGGCACTGTGTCGCTTTAACTGACAATTGCGCGGTCGTGCGACTTGGCTCCTGAACAAAATTTGCGTCCTTTTCTTCCCACAAATAGAGCTTTCTTTTGGTGGTATTTGATCGCCTCTGCGATTTTTATTTGTTGCGCTATATACAAAAATAGAGCGACATTTTTGAAAAAAAAACAATGGGCCAGATTCAGATACAATTACATTGGCGCAGAGTATCAGAGATACACTACGCCGCCGTATTTTACCTGGCTCTACGACGAATTCATGTAGATTTTGGCCCGTAAGATACGACAGCGTGGTGTATTTCTCGCGGCAGAATCGAAATACGCGATTAGGGGGCGTGAAGCATTTAAATTAGGCGCGTCCCCACGGCGATCGAACTGCGCATGCTCCGTTCAGAAATTTCCCGCCGTGCATTGCGCGAAATAACGTCGTTACGTCATTTTTTGTTTGAGTAGCATCGTTTACGTAGATTCCTATTCCCGGACGACTTACATAAAAAATAAAAACAAACGTTGAAATTCGACGCGGGAACGACGGCCATACTTAACCTGGGCTGTCTAATATTGGACCAGATAAAAGCTGGAATAACAAAAAGATGACTACAGATGCCGTAAGAGATTGCGAATGACGCTCGTAACTTTGTGGATCATCGGAAAAAGCTCATTTGCATAACCCGACACGGAAAACGACGGGAACTCCACCCATCGGCCGCAAATTTATTGCAGCGTAGATCCAAAGGCATACGAACACCTAAGCCAGTCGGATTGAAGCCCGAAGCCGTCATTTCATGGTTTGAGGATTCAGACTAATGAAACGACGCGCCTAATTTGAAAGTACTCCGGTCTAACGCGAGACAGACTGGAGTAAGGGCTCTGTGAATTTGGCCCAACATTTTTTACTTTTTGTTATAAGAAAAATCAAATAAACTAAATTTTAGTCAAACATTTAGCCCAAAATTTATTTAGCCACATGTCTTTAGTAAAAAAAATTGCAATAAAAAAAAAATAGCTACCTAGCGGGAACAGCGACACTAATACAGCGATCAGAAAAATGATCGCTTAGTGACGCTGGCAATAGGGAGTGAAAGGGTTAACTAGGGCGGTGATCAAGGGGTTAAAACTTTATTAGGGGGGGTACGGGGGCTACCCTGAACCTAACACTAACTGACTGTCACACTGAGACTAAATACAGTAATCATACATATATGATTACTTCATTCAGTGACACTGTGACAGGGGGAGAGGGGGGTGATCGCAAGGGGTTAAGTGTGCCTGCGTGTCCTGGTGTCAGTGTAGTGTTGTGCAGACTGAGGGCCAGATTCTCTAAGAATTCCGGCGGCGTAGCGTAAGCCATTTACACTACGCCGCCGCATCGTACTAGAGCAAGTGCTTTATTCTCAAAGCACTTGCTCCGTAGTTTTCGCCGGCGTCGCGTAAATCGCCCAGCGTAAACCGCGCAATTCAAATGGGGCGGCTTGTATTTAAATTAAGCGCGCCCCCGCATCGAACGAACTGCGCATGCGCCGGCCGGGGAAAAAGCCCAGTGCGCATGCTCCAGCTCACGTCGGAAAGCGTTGTTGAAACCGACGTCAAAACGACGTGAGCGTCATTTACTCAACTCCCTATTCGTAAAAGCGATCGGGAATCGGCGTACTAGCCTCATTTGCAAATGAGAAAACAACGTAAAGGCCACCTAGTGGCCGGAGTTGTCATTACACCTACGATCCGCAAGTGTAATGGTTTTACACTTGTCGGATGTTGCAGCGTATCTATGCAAAAGTGATGCTAAGCATCACGCGCATAGATACGAGGCAAAAAAAACGGCGATACGACGGGGTATCTGAGATACTCCGTCGTATCGCTGCTGAGAATCTGGCCCTTACTGTGCGATCTCTCCTCAGTGGCGGTTGAAAAAACCGCCGAGAGCAGAGATCACATCACTTCCCCCTTCCTGTGTTTACACAGAAGGAGGAAGTGCAGAGCAGGGGAGCGCGTGCATTGGCAAGGCAGCAACGTATATATACGTTGATGTGCCTGTCTGTGCCATTCTGCCGACGTAAATGTACATGCGGCGGTCCTTAAGGGGTTAACCCAAAAAGAAGACCGCTGTCCTATTTAGTTTTTTTTTTTTTTTTTTTACAGTTGTTTCTGTTTTTTTTATTAATTTTATCATAGAAACATTTTATTTGCTTTTGTTTTTAACATTTATTTTGTTTTGCCATTGTCCTGATTCAGATCTGTTAACATATGATAAAAGATGAAATCACTTTTCAAAACAACCTTGACACTATACAAAAGAGCATAGTAAATACTCCCCTATCCTGCTAAAGTCTATACTAAAACGAAAATTGGTGGCAGTGATGAATTTCATACACACTCCTGACATCTACAAAGCCACCTGATCACTTTCATGGACACAAAACACATGCTCCACTGTGCCATTTGCATGGCGGGTATCATTGAGTAGGGTATAGGGATCCTCCCTCCTGCGAAGGAGCCAAGAAGCAACATGTGTTTTATCACTTCATGGGTCAGAGCTGTCATGCCCTGTAGGGCCAGTGAAAAAGCTAATGTAGCACAATCTGCATTCTATTAACTCCTGTGGAGTGCAGGAGAGACAGCAGGGGTCTAGTAGATCCGTTATGTCTCTTTAAAGAGATATCCCCTGAAGAAGTCCCGCCCTTAGGGATGCAACATTTGAATTGGAAGGACGTGACTTCACCTGCAGCCTTCCACATTGCTATTACGCTTTTTACTTGGCACTGGATATAGGGCCTTTGTTTGTAAGTGTTACTCTTTTAAATTAAATGTTTGTATCATTATTGCAGAGGGCACTATGGTCTATTATTCTTTTTACATGATATGACACATCCCTCATTGGATACACCTGCCTGTCTGTCCTGTGATCCTACACTGGAATATAAGCCTAGATTTTACCCATATGGGAAAGTGCTTATGACCCTTTACTAACTGAGCGGCCATTTCTAATATTGGTGGAGGTCTCTCACTGTATTCTACGTTCACCACCTGCATGTATTAATTATAAGTCACGTTTGAAGATCACTTGGATGATTTCTTGATTTATGGACTTTGATTAGCGCTGCACTCTCTCTTTTATAGGAATTGTTTGAAATTGACTCCTAGTGTTCAGCTGCTTATTATTTTTTATTTTTTTATTGCGCTGATTTGTCTTCTGTTTTAGGCTCTTTAAAGAGAAGCTCTCACTGTTAAAATGCTATCTTATGGGAGTATTGGTGCCAAGTTGAATGAAAAAGGGTTAAAAAATATAATATATTTAAAAAAAACTTAAAGCCCCCCTCCCCCATATACTGTAATGCACATACATATCCAAATGTAAGTGTTGGGTTTGACTACATATTAAAACAATTGGGCCGCACAAGTTATATATCGCCGCAGCATTCTGGGGTGACAGCAAGAATTCTAAGGTCAATATTCACAGCTAATCTTAAAATGATAACCTGTAAAGGTTTTTAAAACATCATCTATGGATAATTTTGGGTCCTGAAGATTGTTGCCATGTCAGGGGCACATTTCAGATTCTAACGGCAGCTATCTTCAGTTGTTCTTTGTTTGTGGGTGTTTCTGCCTTTAGTTTTGAATTCAGCAAGAAAAATGCATGTTCAATGAGGTTGAGATCAGGTGACTTACTCGGCCAATGCAGGATATTCCACTTATTTTCCTTCAAAAGTTGCTGGGTTGCTTTTGCAGTATGTTTTGGATCATTCTCCATCTGTACTGTCAAGTGCCATCCAATCAACTTTGCTGCATTTGGCTTAATCTGGGCTGACAGTACATCTCTAAACACTTCAGAATTCATCCGGCGGCTTCTGTCTTCTGTCACATCATCAATCAACACCACCACTCAGCACCACTGGAAGCAATGCATGCCCATGCCATCACACTATCTCTACCATGTTTTAAACATGACGTTGTGTGCTTTGGATCATGAGCTTCTCCACACTTTTTTCTTCCTGTCATTTTGGTACAGATTAATCTTAGGTTCATCCAGTGGCGGTGTGTGTATAGAGGGCGCTGGGGCGCCGCCCCCTCTGGCTCCCGCACAACCCAATGATCACAATATACATAGATTCATGCATTGCATTTCATGAATCTATGTATTGCCGCTGAATATTCAGATGGCTGTGGAAGTGCCTACCAGAGCCAGCGGCAATTGATGGCACAGTGTTGACAATTTATGGGCACAGTGGCTGCATTTGGTGGCATGGCACAGTGGTGACAATTGATATGCACAGTGGCGATAAATGATGGCACAGTGGCTGCATTTGATGGGCACAGTGGTTGCAATTGATGAGCACAGTAGCTGCGTTTGATGGGCACAGTGAGGCTGCAATTGTTTGTTTTTTTCATTTGTTTGCACTCCCCCAAAAATTTGGAGCACCATTCGCCACTGGGTTCATCTGTCGAAAGAATGCTTTTCCAGAACTGGTCTGGCTTTTTGTTAGATGTTTTTGTTGGCAAAGTCTAATCTGGCTTTTCTATTCTATTCTATTTAATGTTTTGCTCCTTTTGGTGAAGCCTCTGTATTTGCTCTTGTAAAGCCTTCTCTTGATTGTAGACTTTCACAATGATAGGCCCACCTCCTGGAGAGTGTCCTTCACTTGTCTGGATGTTGTGAATTTTCTTTACCATAGAGAGGATACTGCAATCATCCATCACTGTTGTCTTCTGTGGATTTCCAGGCCTTTTTATGTTGCTGAGCTCATCAGTGCATTCTTCTTTCCTCAGAATGTACCAAACTGTTGATTTGGCCACTCCTAATGTTACTGCTATCTCTTTGATGGTATTGTTTTTCACTTGCATGGACAGCTCCTTTGAAAGCATGATGTGGTTTTAAAGCAATATATTCCAAATGCAAATACCACACTTAAAATCAACTTTAACTGCTTAATTGATGAAAAACAATTGAAGGAGTAGCCCACACCTGGCCACGAAACAGCTTTTGATTCAATTGTCCAATTACTTTTGGTCCCTTGAAAAAGGGGGAAGGCTATTCTTAAGAGCTGTAATTCCTAAACCCTTCCTCTAAATTTGAATATAAATATACCCTCAGATTTAACCTGAGAGTGTGCACTTTCAGCCCATATTCATTATGTAACTATAGCTTAAATATGTTTTGGTAAATACCTGAAAAAAATAAAATCGTGCCTATGTCCAAATATATATGGACCTAACTGTATCTGTCATATTTCACATTTTTTGACTCTCTTTGTTTGTCTGTATATTATCACATTCAGCACAACAGCTTATATATTATCACTTGCATAATATTATTTACTACTATCTGTCCCAATGTTTCTGGGGATTTTGTGGGCGTTACCAAAATGAACTTAGACTGCTTTCACATTGGGGATAGAGCCGCGTATTCGGCCACTAGCGGTGCGGTTTTAACCCCCGCTAGTGGCCAAAAAAGGGTTAATACCGCCCGCAATGCGCCTCTGTAGAGGCGCATTGCGGGCGGTATTACCGCGGTTTCCCATTGATTTCAATGGGGAGGCGCGGTATAGGAGCGGTAAACACACCGCTCTTATACCGCAGTAAAGATGCGGCAAAGCAGGACTTTTGGAGCGGTCCTGCTAGCGCACCGCTTCAGTGTGAAAGCCTTCGGGCTTTCACTTTGAACACTACAGGGCAGGTTTTTTTCATGCGGTATAGCAGCGCTATTTTTAGCGATGTACCGCATGAAAAACGCCTCAATGTGAAAGTGGCCTAAGAGCATTATTCACATGTAAAGCCAATACTTATAGGTGTGCTACAAAGTTTTTAGCTAACAGTAAACTTTAATGCCTGGTACACACAATAAGTTTATTCATTTCAAAATAAAAGATTACTAAAGTAATAAAATTCTCGTAGGGCAGAATAAAAATTTGGAAGAGATGTAATGTATTGTATTGTATTTGTATTGTATTTTGGGATGAAAATTGTATTGATTAAACAACAATCGTACAATCTTGTACCGTACGAGAAAAATTTACATGCTTGTCCCATCTGATAATTTTGCAGTCGAGATTGACTCTCAAAAGCTGTGTACAAACGATCATATTGTTGTACGATCACTTTGAAAGCGGTATTTTTAGTACAAATTTCTGATCGTGTGTATGGGCCTTAAAGGGGTTGTAAAGGAAAAAATGTTTCCCTCTAAAAAGCTTCCTTTGAGTGAGTGAGTGAAAAACTTATAGAGCGCAACACATGCGAACTGAATCGCCTCTGGACGCTGTTTACATTCCTTCGATAAAGGAGGGCTTTGCCTCAGAAGAGATGAGTTTTAATCATTCTCCTGAAGGCCAAGTGGTCTGACTCCAGTCGGATGGTGCTTGGTAGTGCATTCCACAGTCGCGGTCCTTGGACAGCAAATCTCCGATCTCCTTTGGATTTGTATCTTGCCTTTGGGATGTACAGTAGGTTTTGATTTGTGGATCGCAGAGTGCGATTGGGGTTGTGGGCTTTTATTTTTTCGCATAGATATTGGGGAGCGTTTCCTTGAATACACTTGTGTGTAAGGCAGAGTGCCTTGAAAGTTATTCTGTCTTTCACTGGTAGCCAGTGAAGAGATCTTAGCGAAAGGGAGATTAACTCCCATGGTTTTTTCCCAGTCACCAATCGAGCGGCCGTATTTTGAACGACTTGCAGACGAGTGATTTGGTATTTGGGGAGTCCTAAATAGAGGGCATTTGCATAGTCGAGTCTGGAGTTGACAATAGTTCCCACGACGACTGCAATGTTCTCTTTAGGAATAAAAGGGGCGAGTCGGCATAACAGGCGCAACAGATGGTGGGATCCGCTGACTACCGCCCCTATTTGTGCATCCATTGTCATGTGGGAGTCAAAAATGACTCAGAGACTTTTGACTTTGGTGCTAGGGATGATGATTTTTCCCAGGATGGGCGGTGGGATCCAAGATGAGGTGGGGGGACTTTTCCTGTTTGCGTGAAACAGGAGAAGCTCAGTTTTTGAACCATTGAGTTTTAGATAACTGGATGTCATCCAGTTATCTATAAGAGTGAGGGAACTCTCTAATCCCATCGAATGATCCTTTCCGTTGCTAACACGGAGATACAGCTGTGTGTCGTCTGCTTAGGAATGGTAAAGTAGCTTCTGGTTGCTGATGATCTCAAAGAGGGGACGGAGGTAAATGTTGAATAGTACCGGTCACAAGGGGGATCCCTGAGGGACTCCACATGATACCGTTCGCATTTCTGACGTGAAAGATCCCAATTTCACTGTTTGTGATCTGTTTTCCAAGAAGCAGGAGAACCAAGGTAGATCCGCTTCCGTGACTTTGGCCACTTCAGCTAGCCTAGCCAATAGTAGTCTGTGGTCTACCGTGTCAAAGGCTGCACTTAGGTCCAACAGGATCAGGAGAGAAGATTCTCCCTCATCTGCGGCCTCTAGGACGTCATCCCATATTTTTACCAGAGCCGTTTCAGTTCCGTGCCCGGGGCGGAAGCCTGATTGAAACGTATCGAGTAATTTTTGGGTTTCTAAATGATGTTGTAACTGTTGTACAACTTCTTTCTCCATTATTTTGGAGAAAACATTTAGACCCGTTATGGGTCTCCTATTGTTTGGGTCTTTCGGGTCCAGGGTGGGTTTTTTCAGGATAGGTTTTATGGTACCTTGTTTCAACAAGGCAGGCACCATGCCCTCCTTGAATGATTGATTTATAAGCTGCGTGATAGCTGGTGCCAGTATATCGGCACTTTCTTTCAGCAGTTTAGTGGGAATGATGTCATTGGGTGCTGTGCTGTTGCGCAGAGTCCCAATGATATTTTTAGTGGCAGCGATGGAGATGGGTTTTAAGGTGAATTTCTGTGCTTGAGGCGGGTGTAAACTAGTATCAGGGTTGGGATTCATGCAGATTCCATTTCGCTCAATGCTTAGTCGGATTCTTTCAATTTTATTTATGAAATAATCCGATAGTTCGTTGCAAAATTCTTGTGAATCAGCATTGGGGGGCTCTAGGCAGGCTGGATTCATCGATTGTGAAACCAGCTTGAAGAGTTCGCGAGGGCGGTTCATGGCCTTGGTGATGATGTTGGCAAAATAATTTTTTTTCGCCAAAAAGATTTCCTTATGATATTTCTTTGTTATTGTCTTATAAATAGTGAGGTTTCTATCTGAAGAGCTCCTTTTCCATGCAGCTTCTGCTCTTCTACGCTCTTGCTTTAACAATGTCAGCTGGTCATTAAACCAGCCAGCGTTGTTTTTCCAAATGCAAGTTTTGCGTTTTGGTGCCACCCAGTCAGCAGACTGAAGTAGCGCCTTGTTGATGGCGTCTAGTGTTTCTACTGCTGTTTGTTTATGTTGTATTGGTGATTTTTTTCCCTAGGGTGGTTTTGAAGAGTTCCGAGTGGGGCTTCTTCTGAGACCTGGTCCAGTGAGTTATCACCGGTTTTCTTGTTTTATTTGGCCTGAGGTGACTGGCGAGTTTAAATTTAATGGCATGATGATCGGTCCATGGTAGTGGCTCATTTTGCCCGATCTCAATTTCCAAATCCTGTTTGAAAATGAGATCGAGGGTATAGCCTGAGACATGAGTGGGGCCTCGTATTAATTGCTGCAGACCTAATCCTTCTAGATGGTCAATGCAGGCATCAGCGACGGGGTCCAACGAGGAGTTGGCCCAGAGGTTGAAATCCCCCAGCATCAAAAGATGTTTGATGCTTAGGGTGTAAGAGGAGATAAATTCTGTTAATGACGCGACAAAGTCAGTTTTTGGGCCAGGGGGTCTGTAGCACAGTAGCATATGGACCGTGTCTTGGGGGTTTGTTTGCAGCTGAAGAGTGAGGGTTTCCATGAATGGGAGCGAGTATTGGAGGACTGGTTTGATGATCGAGAGGTAAATCTTGTGGATCACCGCCAGACCTCCCCCTCTTTGCCCCACTCTGTTCTGCATTTCTATGCGATAATTTGCAGGCACCAATTCTTCCAGAATGGTGTTGCAGTCGCCTGTGAGCCTGTCGCCTGTGAGCCAGCTTTCTGTGATAAATAGGCAATCTATATCATGTAGAAGGATGAAATCATGGATTTCTTCCCGGTGTTTTACTGCTGATCTAGTGTTGACCAGAGCGCAGGAAATGGGTTTGGACTGGTGCGTTCTAATGAGATTTTTTTCTGTTAATCGTCTATTGATTCTTAACAGTTGTTCGCTTTTTAGCGCATTTTCGGTGACCGTTGGGAGTATTGAGGCAAATGGTTTTAATTCCCAGATGGTTTCTGCTGAGTATTTCAGATAACCCATAGTTGCAGAAAAGACGGGAACGTATTGATAATTAAAGGGGGGGGTTTAGGCGATGCTGGGGAGGAGGAAATAGTAACGCGAACTTGTCACTACTCTATGTCCTCCTCTTTTGCAGTTTGGTCCAGAGGAAGGCGAAAAACCCCAGGCGTGCTGTGCCAATCTGCCTTACCTGGGGAAAAAATTCCTTCCTGATCGCAATAGGCGATCGGTCTTAACCCTGGATCAATATTATGCAAAAGGGGGGGTGTAGCTTTCATATTGTGAAAGAAAAGGCCTATGCCAGGGAGGGTGAGGGGGGGGTGGGTGGTGGATTATGATACTATGGGTGTACCAAGATGGCCGCCGACCGGGACTAGGTGGGGGCTGAAGTACAGGAGGGGGCCGCGGGGGGAGATAAAGGGGCCTGTAGGGGTTACAGCGTGGGGGGGTCCTCGGGGGGGCCCAAAAATGTGAGGTAATTATAATTATGCTAGCCTGGCTAGCCTTCAGCATGCGAGGAAGGGCGTCCTGCTAGGCCGCGGATGAAGCCGCGGAATTTCCTGGGACGCCCTCCCGCAGTTGTGTCCGCAATCCCTCGAGCTATCTTCGAGCTCCGAGGGTTGCGGTGGTAAAGTGGAGAGGGGGGGTCTCGGAGGGGTGAGGAGAGCAGCGGGATGGAGTGTGGGATGCCGGAGGGGGGGGGCGATCGTCCGCTCCCTGGGACTTGGGGAACCACGGCTATCCTGAGAAGGATGGCCGTATCCAGTCCCTGGGGGTGTACCAGGCTAAGTCGCTGCGGACTTACCTGAGTGTCAGGGGGGGGAGAGGAGGGTTGCTGCTCCCGGGTGCACTGCTGCTGTGAGGCTGAACTGGGCTGAGCTGAGCCGGGACAGAGTGCTGAACCTGCCTGCCTGCCTGGAGCCAGCCACACGCCCTACTGCTAGGGAGTCGTGCGCCGTGAGTGCTCCTGCTGCTAATCATAAAAAGTGATGGTGTGTGGGCAAAACAATGTTGAAAACAACGTTTTTAAAGCCGCGCATGCTCAGAGGCAAGTTATGAGACGGAGCTTCAATGGAACAGAGTGCCGTCGAACGTGGTGTACGTCACCACGCTTTGCTAGAGCATTTTGGAAAAACGATGGTGTGTACGCAACGTCGTTTTGGAAAATGAAGTTTGAAAAACGTCGTTTTGTTTCATCACTTGAAACGTCGGTTTTTTTCATCACAAAAAATGATCGTGCGTACGCGGCATAACATTGAAATGATGGCAGGATGAAAAATAATTTTACAGTGTATGCTTGTATGCTTTTTTTTACTCAGGATCTTTTTGCCAGCAAGATCCTGCGTATGAATTCAATAAATGATGTCTGTGTTCATGCAAGAGGCCTAATGCCGCGTACACACGATCACTTTATGTGATGAAAAAAAATGACGTTTTTAAAAACGTCAATTTCATTGACTGTGTGTAGGGGAAAACGTCGTTTTATGTCTTGTAAAAAACGACAAAAAAAAATTGAAGCATGCTTCAATTTTATGTGTAGTTTTTCAAAACGTTGTTTTTTGTTTCACAAAAAGTCACCATGTGTAGCAAAAAACGTCATTTAAAACAACGTTTTTCAACCCGCGCATGCCCAGAAGCTAGTTATGAAGCGAGCTTCAATGGAAAAGATTGGTGAACGTAACCTCGCTTTTTGTGAAAAAACGATGGTGTGTAGGCAACATCGTCTTTGAAAAGTGAAGTTTCAAAAACTTTGTTTTTTACTTCACAGAAAACATCGGTTTTTTTCATCACATAAAGTGATCGTGTGTACGCGGCATAACACATGGAGAATCTAAAGTGGAACCAACGGCATTTTCAGATATAAATAATCGCGTTTTCCTTGAAACAAATAGATTGGTAGAAAGAAGATTGTATAATTACGCATTTTTTTTAACCTGCCTACCGGTATTCCGGAATCTGGCTCGGGGTGGAATTTCATTATCATTAACGGTATCCCCGAACCAGACTCGGGATTGCATTGCAGGATCCAGGCAAAGTTACTTACCTTGTCCCCTGGATCCTGCGATGTCTCCCTGCGACATTGCGATGCACGAGGCGGAGATCGGCGCCAAATTCAAAAAAGTAAAAACACACCATACATATAATATACTGTAATAATCTTACAGATTACAGTACTGTATAGAATAATTACACATCTCCTTTGTCCCTAGTGGTCTGTCCAGTGCCCTGCATGCTATTTTATTTAATAAAGATTTTTTATTTAATTTTTTTTTCTTCTTTCCAGTCTTGGCATATTGAGTAGACCTGATAGGTATGTTCCTATCCAATAATAGGCTCTGTTTAACCAGTTAACCCCCAGACCATATTGCTGGTCAAAGACCAGAGCACTTTTTGTGATTCGGCACTGCGTCGCTTTAATTGACAATTGCGCGGTCGTACGATGTGGCTCCCAAACTAAATTGGCGTCCTTTTTTCCCCACAAATAGAGCTTTCTTTTGGTGGTATTTGATCATCTCTGCGGTTTTTATTTTTTGCGCTATAACCAAAAATAGAGCGACTATTTTAAAAAGAATGCAATATTTTTTACATTTTGATATAATAAATATCCCCAAAAAAGATATAAAAAACATTTTTTTCCTCAGTTTAGGCCGATACGTATTCTTCTACATATTTTTCGTAAAAAAAATATCGCAATTAGCGTTTATTGATTGGTTTGCACAAAATTTATAGAGTTAACAAAAAAGGGGGTAGTTTTATGGCATTTTTATTAATATTTTTTTTTTACTAGTAATGGCGGCGATCAGCGTTTTTTTTCGGTACTGCGATATTATGGCGGACACATTTTTGGGACCATTGGCATTTTTATAGCGATCAATGCTATAAAAATGCATTGGATTACTATAAAAATGTCATTGGCAGTGAAGGGGTTAACACTAGGTGGCAGGGAAGGGGTTAAGTGTGTTCCTGGGTGTGTTATAACTGTATGGGGGGGTGGCCTCACTAGGGGAAATCACTGATCTTCTGTTCATACATTGTATGAACAGAAGATCAGCTTTTCCCCTGCTGACAGGAACGAGAGCTATGTGTTTACACACAGCACGCATGCGCCCCCTAGCGGCCGCTAAAGGTAGGACGTAGAGCTACGTGCTCTTGCCCAAGAGAGCTAACCGTCCCGCCGTATAACTGCGGTGGGCGGTTGGCAAGTAGTTAAGAGCCTTCTTAAACTAATTAGGTATATAGTTTTTGCACTAAAATTCCCCTTTTTATATATATATATATATATATATATCTATCTATAATATCGCTACAGTGCAAAAATTAATTTGAACAATACTAGATAATATAATATAATAAATCTGTGACAAATTTAAAAATGATAAATAATGTGAGGAGAATAGAAATGTGTAGCATTACACATATACTAAATAGTGTTGTGATAAGTGTTACCACACAACATCCACATAACAACTGCTAAACTTAATAGGACAAATTCATAAAAAAACTCCAAGTGAAAACAATTAAAGTGTCCAAAGAAAAAGTCTTCTTAAATGAGACCTTTCACCACACCAAAGTGCTCAGTGACTCCACACCCCCAGGAATTGCGCTTACCAATAGGATATGCCTTGCATTCGCATGCTTGGCAACAACAGCTGAATATATTTCCACACAAAATATTTAATTCCACCAGTGTTCTCATAAGTCAAAGCGTTATTCCACATGAAAAAGTAAAGGTGACTCCAATAGTGAAGTATATCAAACTAATTTATTAAAACCAATAAAAAAAGCTTCTTACATTGCACTCACATTTAGCACAGCAATTCAAGGCACTTCAACAGTGAACTTGGCAGTGGGCTTTACACCACAGATGAATGACTGGTTGTATTGTGGTCTCAGCGGACCTGCATAAACTGTGTCTCACCCCCCTGCTGCGTCCGTCTCACTCGTCACTCTTTCCTTCAAAGGAACTGAAACACACGTTGGTCGGTACTCGGTCATCGGACGTTCCCCCAATGTGTCGTGTAACTTCCCCTAGACTAGTTTCGCCGCTCAGGACTTTTTCAAATAGGGATGGCTACACAGACTATTCGCCTCCCCTATATCCATTGGTTGACCCCAGACGTGGCGCGCATTGCGTCATCACGTCCACTAGTCAACCCGGTAACGTATCATACAGCGCCAGCCCATATTCAAATCATTATACCTCCCTGCATGCACCAGGCCAGCGCGCACCATGCTACGTCAGCGCACAGTTCGTGTCCCCATGACCACAATACAGCAAGCCTTGACAAATAGTAAATGCTTATATAGAACTGATAGGTCAAATGCATCACAATAATACTTTGAATCGTTAAGTTTTCTCGCATATGTGTGCACAATGAATCCATACAATATGTGAATAATTCAGAACCTTAAGTTAAAAAACATTCAAATGATTGTAATACACTCTAAATAATTTAAAAGGCATATTCATCTTCCTCCATGGGTTGTGAGTATAGACTTAGTATACAAAGAATATATTAACATGAAGAATTATGTATATATATATAGATAAACATACATCTTTATCATCACACACTTAATGTAAAGCATATATGTCAAAAATATTATGTTAATAACATATACTCCTTCTAAAATATATATATCAGGTCAAGCGAAGTTCCTAATGTATTCGCACCACCCATCAAGATTAAGATCAAGTCTAGATCGACAAAATGGTGTCTACACAGCTGATGGTACTAACTAAAATCAAAAATCAAAATAAAATTCCAGATTGAAATTAGGAGTTACTAATAATACAATTAAGGTCGAGTTCGATATTTAATCCTCTAGGGTGGAGACTCCCGAGGAGAAATATCCACTTTGTTTCTCTCTTAGAGAGTTCCCTCACTCGATTTGACCCCCTCCAGGCAGGAAAGGTGCAGTCAATGCCACAGAATTGGAGAAGTGAAGTGTCTTGGTTATGTTTTTCCTTGAAATGTAACGAAACACTATGGTGTATAAATCCTTTTTTAATATTGGCCAGATGTTCAGCTATGCGTATTCTAAGGAGACGCTTAGTTCTCCCCAAGTAATACAGCCCACATGGGCACCACAAAAGATATACCACAAAGGATGAATTGCAGGTGATAATACATTGTTCAATTTCATAAACATGCCCATACTTGTCTGAGAACTTCTTCTTCCCCCTATTGTTAATTCTTACTGTTCTGCAGCAAATGCACCTGCGGCAGGAGTAAAAGCCTTTAAAGTCATCACTAAGGCTTACTTTTTTAGGTGGATCTAAAATTTTCCATACCACCCGATCCCCAAATTCACGGCTCTCCTGTAAATAAACTTGGGTCTTTCTGGTAGGATTTCACAAAGGTGTCTATCCCTGCCCAGAATTTCCCAATGTTTACGGAAAATACCTTCTATCTCTTTATATTGATAGTGAAACTCTGATATGAATCCTAACTGATGTAAGTTATTTCTGATCACATCCTCATTTTTTCTTAAACACTGTTCCCTAGGCATCAATGGTACCTCGGCGATAGTGTTATTAATGATATCCTCCTTATATCCCTTCTGTAAGAACTTTTTTCCCAATATGTTAGCCTGCGTCAAAAAGTCAGTAGATGTACAATTTTGACGAATCCTTAATATCTGGCCCTTAGGTATATTTTTTATCCATACTGGGTGATGTCCACTACCTATAGCCAAATAGCTATTTCTGTCAGTGGGCTTGAAATAAGCTTTTGTGCTGATCATATTCGCAGTTTTCATAATGGTCAGATCCAGGAAATGTACCTCCTGTTCACTAAAAACATGATCTAGTACGATATTGTTAGTGTTATGGTTTAGTTGTTTTAAGAAACTCTCTACTGATTCCCTTGACCCCTCCCATATGAATAGGAGATCGTCAATAAATCTTCTGTACAGTCTCAGCTCTGATCTAGGTTCATTAAACACATGTCGATCCTCCCATTCTGCCATAAACAGGTTGGCGAGGCTAGGGGCAAACTTTGCTTCCATAGCCACGCCAACCTGCTGGGAGAAAAACTGGTCCTGGTACCAGAAATAATTATGGGCCATTCAAAAGTCCAGCACTTTACCCAAAAAGCATTTTTGGACATGCGGTATATCCTCGCGTTTACTCAGTGCCCAATTAAGTGCCAATAGAGCATCATCATGCTGTATGATGGTGTAGAGTGAGCTTGCATCAGCGGTTACCATAAAGGTCTGGCAAGCTGGTTTTAGCTCAGTCCCCTCCAGCAACCGTAGGAGATCACTTGTATCCTTAAGATAAGCCTTAGTATCTTTGACACTAGGCTGGAGAAATCAATCAAGGTACTCCCCAAGTCTCGCTGTGACCGATCTAATGCCGTTCACGATAGGGCGTGCAGGGGGGTTATCGACACTTTAGCTATTCGGCTATAGGTAGTGGACATCACCCAGTATGGATAAAAAACATACCTAAGGGCCAGATATTAAGGATTCGTCAAAATTGTACAACATCTACTTACTTTTTGACGCAGGCTAACATATTGGGAAATAAGTTCTTACAGAAGGGATATAAGGAGGATTTCATTAATAACACTATTGCCGAGGTAGCATTGATTGGGACTGTGTTTTTTCCTTGTTGCATTCTTTCAACAGGTGTGCACGATTACCGGCATTAGCTAGGCCCCACCAGGAGACTAATTAATGAATCATCAGATGGTTTCTGGGACTTTTTTCTTTCTATAAATGAGATTTCTTTTATCATTATGTTTAGCTATGACTAAGCATCGGTTGTCGGTGTCAAACACGTCAGCTTTTGTTACCCCACTGTTTGCTGTTTTTGCTGTTTTAGTTACATTTTTTGACTGGAATAAACAGGCGCTATTTTTAAGTTTTTTCATCCATTGGAGTTCGGCTGTCTATTTCTTTTTCCCTACATTGAGGTAGCATTGATGCCTAGGGAACTGTGTTTAAGAAAATATGTGATTACAAATAACTTACATCAGTTGGATTCATATCAGACTTTCACTATCAATATAAAGAGATAGAAGATATTTTCCGTAAACATTGGGAAATTCTGGGCAGGGATAGACAACTTTGTGAAATCCTACCAGAAAGACCCTAGTTTATTTACAGGAGAGCCCCGAATTTGGGGATCGGGTGGTACAGAAAATTTTAGGTCCACCTAAAAAAGTAAGCCTTAGTGATGAGTTTAAAGGCTTTTACTCCTGCCGCAGGTGCATTTGCTGCAGAACAGTAAGAATTAAGAATAGGGGGAAGAAGAAGTTCTCAGACAAGGATGGGCATGTTTATGAAATTGAACAATGTATTATCACCTGCAATTCATCCTTTGTGGTATATCTTTTGTGGTGCCCATGTGGGCTGTATTACGTGGGGAGAACTAAGCATCTCCTTAGAATACACATAGCTGAACATCTGGCCAATATTAAAAAAGGATTTATACACCATAGTGTTTCGTTACACTTCAAGGAAAAACACAACCAAGACCCTTCACTTCTCCAATTCTGTGGCATTGACTGCACCTTTCCTGCCTGGAGGGGGTCAAATTGAGTGAGGGATCTCTCTAAGAGAGAAACAAAGTGGATATTTCTCCTCGGGAGTCTCCACCCTAGAGGATTAAATATCGAACTCGACCTTAATTGTATTATTAGTAACTCCTAATTTCAATCTGGAATTTTATTTTGATTTTTGATTTTAGTTAGTACCATCAGCTGTGTTGTAGACACCATTTTGTCGATCTAGACTTGATCTTAATCTTGATGGGTGGTGCGAATACATTAGGAACTTCGCTTGACCTGATATATATATTTTAGAAGGAGTATATGTTATTAACATAATATTTTTGACATATATGCTTTACATTAAGTGTGTGATGATAAAGATGTATGTTTATCTATATATATACATAATTCTTCATGTTCATATATTATTTGTATACTAAGTCTATACTCACGGCGAGAATATGTAATTCAGCGAGATACGCCAATTCCCGAATGTACGCCCACCCGACACAGTGACTTTACGCCGTTTCCGCAAGGGGTTTCCCGGCGTAAAGATAAAGCACTAAAAAGCAGGCGCATCCTATGTTAAGTATGGCCGTTGTGACCGCGTTGAATTTGAAAATTTTCATGCAAAATAATGGTACTGCTTTCAGCACCAAAAATCTGACACAATCCGCCAGGGAGGTTAATGTTCATACAGAGGGTTGAACTTTCATAAAAAAAAAATTAAATTCCTCCATTGTAGATGAGGGAATCACTCCCGCTGAGCTATTTTATTCTGATAGCAGAGATAGTTCCTGTAACAGGAGTCACTTTTGTACATAGGGTGACAAAGAATCATAATTTATATTACATGAGATGGGACATTAATAATACTTCATATTGCAGGACTGAGATATCACAAGGAGTCATGATGACATGACCAGGTCAGCCAGTGAGTCATACCTTTTGTATAATAGGCTATTGAAATATCCTAAGGTGTTGGCTATTCAATGTAAAGACACCCACTCTCACTGCCATTGTGTGACAAAGCTGTATAGAGAACGTATTCAACTAGATGTCTGTGTTACTATTCAAGGTTAATTGAACCCTATTGATAATACGGTGCCGTCATGTCTAGCTACCAATTAAAGAATTATCCTCAGTTAGTGACTAGGGGGGTGGAGATTACATTGTCCTGTGATTAACTGCATTATGTTGTACTGGATATAAGCAAGCTAAGAACCAATAAAGATATTCATACATTTTGGAAACTAGAGAACGGAGCGCAGTCTCGTTTATTCTGGGAAATGGAATGGATCATGTCTGCCTGGTTGTTGGTGTGTCGGATAAGCTTGTCGTGGATGGATGGAAGATTGTAAGCGGTGGTGACCGTCACATTGGTGGCACAGCAGTGGGGTGATTCCATCTTCAGAAGGACGGCTACAAGGACTCATGACAATGGAGGCGGTGTATGCACGGATGAAGCGCTCTTCCCTCAAGGACTTACTGGAGAGCCGGGGCAGACCGGCCAGCAACCGTAAGAAGATGGACATTATTGCAGAACTTGTCCAAATGGATGGAGCGGAGAGGGCCAGCATAACGGAAAGGCCCAGTGTAATGGAAAGGCCCAGCGTAACAGACAGGACACCTGAAGAGGCAAGTTTTAATCGGGCTGTTGAACTGAGACTGGCACATTATGGTCCTAACCCTCCACCGGAGATCATAGACCGGGTTATAGCTGCTGTGGATGCACATTTGCTACCACAAAGAGGTTCTGCAGCAGCAGAAGTCACAGCAGCACCAACGGAAAGGAGACAAATACATTTTGCTGCTTTTAAGAATTTCATTGAAGCTGAAGGGGAGATTGATGGGTACCTTGCTGATTTTGAACGACAATGTGCCCTACACCGGGTACCCACCGAGGAATGGGTTACCATTTTGTCTGGGAAATTGTCCGGCCGGGCCAGTGAAGCATTCAGGGCCATCCCATACAAGGATATTATGAACTATGGACTGGTAAAAGAAGCACTTTTGGTCAGGTATGCCGTCACACCAGAGGCATACCGGAGGCGTTTCCGAGAAACGAGCAAGCAAGCAGGAGACTCGTATACCGAGTGGGCATGCCGCCTACACCGCACTGCATCCCACTGGATCGATGGATGTCAAGCAGAATCCAGGGAAGAGGTGCTGCAGGTGTTCCTGCTGGAGCACTTCTTTGACAAACTGTCCCTGGAAGTCAGAGAGTGGGTCCGGGACCGAAAACCTTTCTCCTTGCCGGAAGCAGCTCGCCTGGCGGACGAATACACAGATGCCTGCCACCTGGATAACTCTGTGGTCAAGACAACAGCTCGGGTGGATTATCGATCCCCGGCACCCCCTCCGGCTATTGCCTACAAACCCCAGTCGTACCGTCCTACAGCACCACCTCCAGTGGCCACTTATCCTCAGCAGCCCAGGTTCAACTCCCAGGGCTACTCACAACCCATCAAGTGTTTTGGGTGTAAACAACCAGGGCACAAAAAGTCAGACTGTCCCTTGAATCCGGCCAGGCAGTCACAGTCATGGAGACAGCCAGAAAGGGGAAACCCCCACACACCCATGCCGGCGGCCCACTGCGTTGAGGAAGAAGAACATTGGGGCATCCTGCACGAGGCTGATCCAGTACAAGCAGCTAACCGGGACAACAGGCAGCAACACAGGCAGACTGTCTGGGTCAATGGAAAGGTAGCCAATGGGCTACGTGATTCTGGGGCCACCATGACCCTGCTACAGAAGAACCACATTCCAGAGAGCCAGCACACCGGAGACACAGTAGCTGTAAGAGTGGCGGGAGGCACTGTCTTCCGTCTGCCCGTTGCCCGTGTTCACTTGGATTGGGGGGTTGGTTCAGGACACGTTAATGTGGGGGTGATGAAAGATTTGCCAGCGGATGTACTACTGGGGAATGATTTGGCCCCTCTTGTTTCTGCTTACGCTCCCATGGGCCCTGATGAAGCCAACCCAGTGACTACCCACGCCCAGGCCCGTGATGCTGGAACTGACCCGCTTGCTGCTGAGACCCAGGTAAGACTATCTTCCCCGACATGTACTATAGATCAGGCGCCCCTAGGCTGGGATACCCCAAACGTATTCGGGAGGGAAACCCGGGAGGACCCGACCTTACAGAGGTATAGGGCTAAGGCAGATACTCGGGAAAGGGGAATAGATGGGGAGCTTTATGAATGGGTGGGGGACAGACTGTATAGGATCCCCAAGCCAGCCCAAAGAAGTAAGGCCCCTTCACAGAAAAGACAGCTGGTGGTACCTAAAAAATACCAGCTGGAGATTCTGCGAATCGGGCATGATGTACCACTAGCAGGACATCTAGGGTCCCGTCGCACAGCCCATAGGATCACACAGAATTTCTTTTGGCCCAATATTAACCAGGATGTGCGACAATACTGCCAAACGTGTGACACATGCCAACGGGTAGGCAAGAGGGGTGACCACCCTAAGGCTAGACTTATGTCTATGCCTATTATTGGGGAGCCCTTTTACCGCATAGCTGTTGACATTGTGGGTCCCTTGGCCAGACCTAGTCCATCCGGGAAGAAGTATATTCTCACCGTGTTGGACTATGCCACCCGTTACCCAGAGGCAGTCGCTATGTCCAACATTGAAGCAGAGACAGTAGCTGATGCCCTGGTTAAGATATTCACTAGAGTGGGGTTCCCTCAGGAGATCCTCTCTGACCAGGGAACCCAGTTTACCGCAGTGCTCACCCAGCAGTTGTGGAAGGTGTGCAATATTAAACCCCTACTTAGCTCACCTTACCACCCACAGACGAATGGTCTCTGTGAGCGCTTCAATGGGACCCTCAAGCAGATGCTGAGGACCTTTTCGGATGCTTGCAGAGACTGGGAGAGATTTCTGCCTCATCTGCTATTTGCGTACAGAGAGGTACCCCAGGAATCCACTGGTTTCTCCCCGTTCGAGTTACTCTATGGGAGAAGGGTGCGCGGACCCCTCGATCTCATAAGAGGACACTGGGAGGGAGAGACAGAATGGGAGGGGACCCCCATAGTGCCTTATGTCCTGGAACTCAGGGACCGCATGGAGCAACTGTCTCTGATGGTAAGGGAGAATCTCCAGGCGTCCCAGGGGAGACAGAAGAGATGGTATGATCGGGGGCCCGACAGCGTATCTTCCGGGTTGGGCAGAAGGTCTTAGTGCTCAAGCCGGTGAAGACCGACAAGATGCAGGCATCCTGGCAAGGCCCATATAAGGTATGTGATACCACCTATGTCATTGCCAGCTGTGCAGATGAAAGAATCCAGCAGGCCTTTCATGTGAACATGCTGAAGGAGTATCAGGAACGGCAGGAGGATGTTGCTGCCGTATGTGCCCCTGCTGCGGACGTCTCAGAAAATTTGCCCCTCCCGGATTTACTAGAGGGAGACCCCCAGACTGATCTCATTAGCCTTGTACAGCTAGGGGACCGGTTAAGTCCCACAAAGAAGGAACAGGCTAAGCGGCTTCTATGGGAGAAACAGGCAACTTTCTCCCAAAAACCGGGCTATACGACTCTGGCTGTGCATAAGGTCGAGACCCCTGGACAAGCACCCCTTCGACAGGCCCCCTACCGTATCCCTGAAGCCGTCCGAGAAGGGATGCGGAAGGAGATAAAGGAGATGCTTCAGTTAGGAGTCATTGAGCCCTCGGACAGCCCTTGGGCCTCGCCTGTAGTCCTAGTGCCTAAGAAAGACGGAACTACCCGGTTCTGTGTGGACTACAGGCGACTCAATGAGAAGACCACCACTGACGCTTACCCGATGCCCCGGGTAGACGAACTGCTAGATCGTATAGCCAGGGGACGTTATTTGACTACAATCGACCTGTGTAAAGGTTATTGGCAGATTCCCCAGGCCGAGGATGCTATCCCCAAGTCAGCATTTGTTACCCCATTCGGCCTGTACCAGTCTATGGTCATGACATTCGGGATGAAAAACGCCCCGGCGACCTTCCAACGTATGGTGGATAGGCTCCTCGATGGCTTCCAAGATTTTGCTTGTGCATACCTGGATGACATTGCGATCTACAGTGAGTCTTGGGAGGAGCACTTGTGTCAGGTAGGGGTGGTGCTGGACAAGATTCAGACCGCCGGCCTGACCTTAAAACCAGACAAGTGCCATCTAGGTATGGCAGAGGTGCAGTACCTGGGACACCGAGTAGGGTGTGGGAACCAGAGACCAGAACCAGCCAAGGTAGAGGCAGTAGCTAACTGGCCCACACCCCGCACTAAAACCCAGGTATTGGCCTTTTTGGGGACTGCAGGGTACTACCGACGTTTTGTCCCCGACTATAGTGCCATCGCCAAGCCCCTGACGGACCTGACGAAAAAGAATTTACCTTTCAGGTCCTGTGGTCTCCAGCTTGTGAAGCCGCGTTTCTAGCCCTCAAGCAAGCACTGGAAAATGCCCCTGTCTTGGCTGCTCCAGCCCCTAACAGACGTTTCCTTGTTCACACAGATGCTTCCATGTTTGAACTGGGGGCGGTGCTAAGCCAAATCGGAGAGGATGGAGAAGAACACCCTGTCGCATACCTGAGCAGAAAACTACTCCCACGGGAAGTCAGCTATGCGGCAGTGGAGAAGGAGTGTTTAGCCTTGGTTTGGGCCCTTAAGAATTTGAACCCTTACCTGTACGGACAGGAATTTTCATTAGTCACCGACCACAACCCATTGATGTGGCTCAATCGGGTCTCAGGAGACAATGGTAGGTTGCTGCGGTGGAGCTTAGCCCTGCAACCTTACAACTTCACCATCAGCTACCGGCCCGGTAAGCAAAATGGCAATGCTGATGGGTTATCCCGGCAAACAGACGTCATTCCGGCCTCCTAGTTCTGGACATCCCCAAGTTGACCCGAAAAGGATCAAGCCGGGTCTGCCGGAGTGTTCCACAAGGAGGGAGCCATGTAACAGGAGTCACTTTTGTACATAGGGTGACAAAGAATCATAATTCATATTACATGAGATGGGACATTAATAATACTTCATATTGCAGGACTGAGATATCACAAGGAGTCATGATGACATGACCAGGTCAGCCAGTGAGTCATACCTTTTGTATAATAGGCTATTGAAATATCCTAAGGTGTTGGCTATTCAATGTAAAGACACCCACTCTCACTGCCATTGTGTGACAAAGCTGTATAGAGAACTTATTCAACTAGATGTCTGTGTTACTATTCAAGGTTAATTGAACCCTATTGATAATACGGTGCCGTCATGTCTAGCTACCGATTAAAGAATTATCCTCAGTGAGTGAATAGGGGGGTGGAGATTACATTGTCCTGTGATTAACTGCATTATGTTGTACTGGATATAAGCAAGCTAAGAACCAATAAAGATATTCATACATTTTGGAAACTAGAGAACGGAGCGCAGTCTCGTTTATTCTGGGAAATGGAATGGATCATGTCTGCCTGGTTGTTGGTGTGTCGGTTAAGCTTGTCGTGGATGGATGGAAGGTTGTAAGCGGTGGTGACCGTCACAGTTCCCACTGTTAGAATACAGGGATCAGTGTTGCCAGATAAAGCCAGTGGCACAGATCAAGCAAAGAAAGAAAAAGGCTGGTTGTACAGAAGTCAGTCGAGAGATCAACTTCTGTACAATCAGCCTGCCCAACGAGGGAACAACATTTTATCAATCTATGGCTGGCTTAACATAGGAATGCTAATACTTTTCCCTAACTGATTTGTAGCATACTCTGTATAGGCAGATCTGGAATAGAATCTTCTTCAATGAATCACAGGTTACTTCACTTGTGTTTAAGGCTTCCATAACAGTAGAAGTAATTGATGCCCTTCCATTATATATATGCTTGAAGCAAAATAATACAATCAATAAGTATAACCATGGAAAAATAATGATGTGAATTCTTAATGGTTCTACCATCTATGGGTTATCAATAGAAAGCGCAATATAATTGTGTTGCTATTATTTACTGCATTTACAATAGCAGTAAAATGGACAGTAGTAATTTTATAAGCAAAAGACCAATTGTGCAACTCTTGTCTAATTACTGAAATACAGTAAGCTGGCCCACCAGGGCATAATTACAGCCGGAGAAATCCTTGTGACTGCTAGGAACAACACCGTCTGGCTGTGTTATGATTTATTAAGCCTGCAGCAGAATTGACTAAATAATTTTGGCTAAAATAAATGTATATATATTTTAGGAAGCTTTATCGGAATGATATAAAAGCAAACACCATACAGAAAACTTGGTTTCTCTTTAAAGCATATGTAGACCCAACCACTATTAATTAAAATGAGCTCTAACATGTTAATGTAATTTCAGAAGGCATTTTCAATATGGTTTAATCTGCAGCTTTAAATAAAATAATACCTGGTGATCCTGACATGATGGTATTTGCTTAAGCATTTCCTGTGAAAGCAGGGGTGTCAAACTCAATTTCACTGTGGGCCACATCAGAATTATGTACAAAAAAAGAAGCTGCGCTAATGTATGATGCACTGAAACCAGCGCAAATATTGCAAGAAATGTATAGTAAACAGTGATCACACCGTGAACTTGGTAAGAAAACAAATGAGCCCTAATGGGTTAATCACGGTCCACCAAAAAAGTAATTTTTCATTTAAATGTATGGCGCCTACATCCAGCCCACTTCCACCTACTTTGACTTACGCTGCCTTACGCCTACGACTATACGCTACGCCGGCGCAACGTTGGGAGCATTTGCTTTGTGAATTCCTTGCTTCCCTCTCTGCGTTGCGCCGGCTTAAGTTTTTAAACATACCAATAATTAGTGTAATTACATGATTATTATTTTTTTTGTACCAAACTTTTATAATCTACTGCATAGTGGCACTGGGAGAGGGGAAGAAGAGCACTAGGAACCAATTTGGTGTGCTACAGTGCACATGAGGGGCAGGAACTGACAGGAGGAGAGAGCAGAGTGAGAGGAATGACTCATCTCTGAATCATCTACTGCTTTTTCACTGTCCAAACAGTTTTCAGGGCATGGAGTCGACCTGTCTGTACTACAGCAGAGGTAAAGTTAGAGCCCTCTCACCTGGCTCTGCTATCTGCTAGCTTTGTACTGCATATCTCAGAGCTGGCTGGAAAGAATTAGTAATACTTTAGCAGGTAAAACAACTCCTTTATTTGTATTTCACCTTTGCATTTTACTATCTGCATTGTATACACCAGTCTAGGATTTTGCGATGGAGCTCTGTCAGTTGTAGTTATGCTTCTGCTGGGTAACAGTGTGCATGTAGTGATTTATCTCTGTTACAGGAATGAATCTATCCAAAGCATTATGCCCTGTACACATGAGCAGAGTTTCCGTTGGAAAAAAGATGAATGGTTTTTCCGACGGAATTCCGCTCAAGCTTGGCTTGCATACACACCGTCACACAAAAGTTCTCTGAACTTTCAAGCGCTAAGAACGCGGTGATGTACAACACTACGATGAGGCGAGAAAAAGAAGTTCAATGCTTCCGAGCATGCAACAAATTATTTACGACCATGCGTGTTTTTTTTCCCGTCGGAATTCCATAGAGACAAACGGATTTTCCATTAGGAATTTTTCCCTTTAGAAAAATTGAGAATCTGCTCTCAGTCTTTTGCTGGGGCAAATTGTGGCAGCAAAAGTCTGATGGAGCATACACACGATCGGAATTGAAAAGCTCACATCAGAATTTTGCTGGTGGAAATTCCGCTGGTGTGTATGAGGCATAATGGTTTCTTTATATCAGTGGGACAGCTAGGTTCAGGGCAAGACTGGGCGATTAGTAAAATAGTTGAGGTTCATTTCTGGGACACAAAAATATAAATACTGACTGGAAGTTAAGAAAACAAAAAATGTAATTCTGCTTCCTCTGATGAAGTCTTCAGAAATGAAATGTGGTGGGCGGAGCAAAGCATCATGATGTAGGTATGCACTAGAGCAGGGATGTCAAACTTAATTTCATTGTGGGCCGCATCAGCATTATGATTGTTCTCAAATAGGCCGGTTGTATCTGTAAGATTAGATGTCCAGCGCATCCCCTCCACTTACATTAGATGTCAAGAGCCAGCCACACCACCATCAGAAGTTGAGTCCCCCACTCTCCCTTACATCACAGTGTATCCCCCCCTTTTCTTTATGCTGCTGCTGGGAAGAAGCTGGGTGCATTGCTTTAAAGCAGAAAGTAAGGGTCTGGAGGAGGACCAGAGGAGAGCTGAGCTCTCCTGCAGCTGCAGGAGAGGTGCGTGGGTCACATGAGATGGCCTGGAGGGCCGGATTTGGCGCTCTGGCCTTGTGTTTGACACCTGTGCACTAGAGGATGGTTGCATGCACTGTGATGGATGTATGAGTAGTGTGACATGCTACAGGCAGCAATACGCTTTGATTCTGATTGCTGGGCTGAGCACTGTTTTCAGTGAGTGGAAGCTGGAAATCACTGAAATGGACACTGCTACTCCGATGAGCTCCACTTGCTTTTGGTGTCCTGCGCTGAGTGGTACTCTGCTGCATTGTGAACACCGGAGCTTGACCACTTGCCACGGGTGCCATTTAGAGAGTGACATTACATTCTTCACCTTGTCCATTCAGAGAATGCTTTGCATTTATTCAGAGAAGGCAAAGCATTCCCTGAATGGCACCCATGCTGAGTGGTCCACAATGCTGTGCTCACAATGCAGGAGAGCAGCTGATCGCTGACACAGAAGCAAGTGGACATCACTAAAGTAGACATGTCTGCTTCAGTGATTTCCAGCTTCCAGGGGCATTAGCCAGGTATGGTATATACATAAATAATCCATATATCCTGAGCTTGAAAAAGTGATTTAACCACATCATAAAATAATGTGAAATTATTGACTGCAGAACTCTCTGCTTTCTACACATAGATATCCAAAACATAAATTCAAAAAAATGATGTTGCACTGTCAAATAAATCAATAAGTGCAATAAATGATCTATAGTAAAAATATGTTGATCAATAATAAAGTCCAGTGTTAAATCAAGTCCACCATGAGTGCAAAAAAATCTTCATATATCCAATGTGCACCAACCACCATGTGATTATAAAGTTGCTTACCAGATATTGAGCCCCCACATCTTTAGGTTCCATGCACACAGGACGCTCAAAAAAGTCGTTCTGAATGTCGGATTGCTGGCAGGAAAATGCTTCTTTAAAAATTAAATTTTATCAGCGTTTTGCATTACCGTCAATGCACGTTTAGCTGCGCTAGCTTTTAGCCACGTTTCTCTGCCTCGATTCAAAATCAATGGTTCCCTATGGGAGCCCATTAATTTGAATAGAAGTTGCACCATCGGATCATCATGATCCGACTTGCGGTGCAATTTGTTTGTTGAGGATGAAGGAGAACCCTACCAAAATGAAAAAATAAAAATAAATTGGCGTGGGGTTCCCCCCGGATGATACCAGACCCTTAGGTTTGGTAGAGATTTTTAAAGGTCAACGCCCCAAAAAAATTGAGTGCTGTCCCCCCAAAATCCTTATCCTAGCACACAGCCCGGCAGGTCAGGATGGGGTGGATGAATGAGCATGCCCTAAAATTGGGGGGGGGGGGGTTTGCTTTGGGGCAGGGGTGCCCAAAGATTGGGAAAGAGCTAGCAAAAGAGTGGGCAAAAGAGCAGAAGAAAGTGGAGGAGACCCGGCACAAGACACCGGGCAACGGGAGAATAAGTGGAGAGAGCAGAGAAGAGGCCAGTGAGGGCAGAAGAAGTCAGAAGAGACCCCTAGAGCTGCTTGATAAATTACTCTAAAAACCTGTATAGGATGTTTTATTTTTCGACACTTTTTTTTAGTTTAATGATTAGGGGTACAATGTACCCCATACTCATTGACATAGGGTCTGAGGGCTCCCAGATTCTGATAAGCCCCCCATCCGCAGACCCCAACAACCAATGGCCAGGGTTGTTGGGATGAGGCCCTTGTCCTCATCAACATCAACATCAACGCGATTTTATGGCGTTCAGAAAACACCCCATAAACTCCACTGCTGATAAACATCCAAAAACTTCCATGTGTGCATAGGATAGACACACATAGGATAACATAGAGTGGAGTTTATCAGCTTTTAAAAATAACGCCCAAACTCCAAAAACAATGCTGTTTATGAGCTCCAATGTGCATGGAGCCTAAGAGGTCTAAATCAGAATTTAGATGGTAACAAACCCCAGTTGAATGGATGGTGGATGGTGCACAGGGTGGACTTAGCCGCCCGCGGCTTTAAAGGGACATCACGTCATATGACGTGATGTCAGGATAATGGAGTCCTCTGCCCGCCGTCATTTGACGGTGGGCAGATGACAAGTGGTTAAATTGATTTAACACTGGACTTTATTATTGATCTAAATATTGTTACTATAGATTATTTATTGCACTTATTGATTTTGTTTGACAGTGCAACACTATATTTCAATTGATGTTGTATACATACTGTAGTTACATTGCTCCAACATGAACCAATGTAACTATGTATAACATACCAATTCCTGGAATTATTCTTTAAAGGGGTTGTAAAGGTTTGTGTTTTATTTTCTAAATAGGTTCCTTTAAGCTAGTGCATTGTTGATTTACTTACCTTTTCCTTTGATTTACCTTCTAAATGTTTTTTTTTCTTTGTTTGGGTCCTTTCACATGTATGGATCCTGTGAGGATCCTTAAGTTTATCATCCACTTGCTCAGCGTGGATCAATCCGTTGATCCCCGCTGAGCCGGCAGATGACAGGGCGGTCCCTGCACACCGCTCTCCTGTATGGGGGGGAACGGATGAACACGGACCGTCTGTCCATGTTCACCCGATCCTATCCGCATACGGATGAAAAAATAGGATTTTGCTCCGTCTGCAGAAACGGAGCATAGTGGACACTGATGAGATCAGGTGTCAGCGGATGTACATCCACTGACACCCGCTATCCCATAGGGCAGTGATGGCAAACCATGGCACCCCAGATGTTTTGGAACTACATTTCCCATGATGTTCAGCTACACTGCAGTGTGCATGAGCATCATGGGAAATGTAGTTCCAAAACATCTGGGAAGCCAAGGTTCGCCCTCACTGCTATAGGGATACATGTCCATTTTTCATCCGAAAACAGATGGATGAAAAACATACGGTCTGCATGTGTGAAAGGGCTCTTAGGCCGCATACACACGCTTCCAAGGGTTGACTTAAATCTGAGCATGCACGGCTTTTTAACCGATGCTTTTGCATACTAACGATCGGTTTTGACCTATCGGTTAGGCGTCCATTGGTTAAATTTTAAAGCAAGTTCTCTTTTTTTTGACTGAAGGATAACTGACCGATGGGGCCCACACACGAAGGGTTTGGAGCGATCGTGTGTACGCGGCCTAACGATAGGTCAAAATCGATCGTTAATAGGCACGACCATCGGTTAAAAATCCACTCAAGCTCAGAATCAAGTCGACGCATGCTTGGAAGCATTGAACTTCATTTTTTTCAGCACGTCGTTGTGTTAAAAAATGTAAACGTCACTGCATTCTAACACAATCGTTTTTTTAACCGATGGTGTGTAGGCACATCAGAACATCAGTCAGCTTCATTGGTTAACCGATGACAACGGTCCTTCGGACCGTTGTCATCGGATGGACTGATCGTGTGTACATAGCCTTAGCGTTGATATGTTTGGGATTTATTCCTTAAGTCGTTATTTGGCTTTTCATCATCATTTTATTTATTGATTTATATGGACTATTTTCACCCATTTATTTTATTTATTTATGTACTATCATTTGTGCATGGTGGTTTAAGGATTTTTTTTTTGAACACTCTGTCATCATTATATAAAAACAAACTCATAGGCAGCGCTACAAACAATGGACATAGAACAATATAGAAGTGCAAACTTGATGATGAATTTCAAAAGAAAGGAAATAAATCCCATGATCAAAGCAAGTGAGAGAGTCCTATCTGGTTATTGTTCCCATTCAGTCCATTCTCCACGGTAATCTACCACCAACATCTCCACTCGTGAAAAATTCAAGGGGAAACACCTGTTGAAAATGCTCTTACCAGACTGCGCTGGGAAAACAGCTTCAAACAATCACAGGTGTCACTAAATCAATGTTTTAAATGGAATCACGCTATGGATGTCATTACTTTTACTTCCGCATGAGAGTGTCAGTGTGATATCCTATCCCTAAGCGGCAGTGTGTTGAGCGCTCTATTCATTCATTTAATGACACGTGTGATTGTTTGAATCTGTTAAGAGCATTTTCAACAGGGGAGGTGTTTCCCCCCCAAATTTTTCATGAGTGGAGGTGTTGGTGGTAGATTACTGTGGAGAATGGACTGAATAACCAGATGGGACTCTCTTACTTGCTTTGATCACAAAATTCATTTCCTGTCTTTCTTTTAAACTTTAACATCAAGTTCGCACTTATATATTGTTCTATGTCCATTGTTTGTAGCATTGCCTATGAAATTGTTTTTATATGTTTTATACCTGTCATCTGACCGGAGAACGGTAGCAGCTTCAGCTGTCACTGGCATTAGTGAACTCAGGTAGAGGGAGGTGTATTGTAACCCTGCCCTCTAAACTGTCCAGCTTTTCCATACTTTTTTTTTAAGTGTATTTTGTGCGTGTACTTGAGAGAGGAGCTAGACTGCAGGAGTTTGGGAGTAGGCAGACTTCCCCCCAGAGGCAATCTGCCATCTTTCCCCATGCCCCGGGTGGCAATGGCGGGTGTGAGGGGGTCCTCCCACACAGCCCGCCCTACCTGCTCCGCTTTGAAGCCCAACAGGGCAGAAGGACTCCCCTATGAGGGAGTGAGAGGATCTAGCCCGCTAAGCCAGCTTTATGTTCGGATCAAACATAAGTTTGACTCGAACATTGGCTGTTCGCCCGTTTGCCGAATAGCGAACAATTTGGAGTGTTTTTGCGGCAAATTCGAAACCTGCAGAACACCCTTTAAAAGTCTATGGCAGAAATCTAAAGTGCTAATTTTAACCACTTGGGCACATAAACCCCCTTCGTGCCCAGGCGAAATTTCAGCTTCCGGCACTGCGTCGCTTTAACTGACATTTGCGCGGTCGTGCGATGTGGCTCCCAAACAAAATTGACGTCCTTTTTTCCCCAAAAATATAGCTTTGTTTTGGTGGTATTTGATCACCTCTGCGGTTTTTATTTTTTGCGCTATAAACAAAAAAAAAGCGACAATTTAAAAAATATATATATATTTTTTACTTGTTGCTATAATAAATATTGCATTTTTTTTTTATAAAAACTATTTTTTTTTCTCAGTTAAGGCCGATGCGTATTTTTCTACGTATTTTTGTAAAAAAAAAAATCGCAATAAGCGACTGGTTTGCGCAAAAGTTATAGGCCCAGATTCACGTACATCTGCGCATTATTGGACCGGCGTAGCGCACCGCCTTTACGTTAGACTTGCGCAATGTAGCCGCGTAATCACCCTATTCTCGTAGCTTTTGCGCAGGAAATTGCGCAAGCGTAACGTTTTTTCTGAGGCGTAAGGAGGAGTAATACAAATTGGGAAGGACGTGGGCGTGTTACATTGAAATGAGCCGTGACCCCATGCAAATGAAGGGCCGGCCGGCTCGCGCATGCGCGCTTGAAGGAGACCATGGTCAGCTCCGCTGTGCGCATGCTCACAACTCGGGAGCGGCGCAATCATTGAAATTGGAAATGGACTAGGGCAACTTTGTGAACTACGCAGACAGCATAAATAGACAGACACAAATGCACTTCCTTTGCAAAAGTACATCCCTTTGTATCCCTCCCTCTACAGCAAGGTGCTTTTGTTTGTTTGTGACGTGTCTTTGAGATATTTGGGGACTGTTTTGCAGAGTGATTTTTGTCTTTTATGGGTTTTCTTTGTTGTTATTTTGTTTAAATTATATTTTTGCTGGGCATTTTTTTTTTTTGCTCGTCATTTATTTAATTTTTTTGGTTCTGTTTGTGTATGATTTTGGAATGTGGGGGTGATATTCCTGCGGGAAAAGGGGTGTCACCCTCATTTGTGGTGGAGAAGTGATCCCCAGGTCTGTGTGAATGGTGTATGAATGTACAGTGACATAATTGGAGCCGTGGCATGGCGTTGCAGCTCACAAGTCCTGCATGGTGGACTGGTGCCAATCCAATGTGATGAGGATGTGGGGTGTGTGTGCTAGGGACCACAGTGGTGTGCATGCATGCATTCTCATTGTGCCATGATTAATGTGTGTGTTTAACGTGCAAAGATGCATAATGTGAGCTGGCATGAGATGGGGTCATGAGATGGGGTCCCAGTGCATATGCAGAGTCACCTTGAAGGGAAAAGACAGGAGGATGTTAGTCATGCATGTGCCACTTGTGAGGTGTGCATCACGGGAGGGGATAGTCATGCCTGCCACCCATGTCACTCACCAACCAGCCAGCTGTCCCCATACAGGTTCTGTTCGAAATCTGTGGGGATGGGGCTCTGATTGTATATGTAGCTGTCATGGGTGTCATGGGTGGTGCCATATGTTGGGCTGCTGATGTCCTCCTGCAAGGTTGTGGTAATTCCAGGATGGCATGAGGGGTGAATCTGAAGATGCGAGACACCTCAGAATCACTCATGCCAAAGATGTCTATGCGTGTGTGATATATCAAGTGAAGAGTGAGGGGCTTGTATCAGATAAGAATATTGTATTAGATTAGATTAAATTGTAAATTTTATATAAGCAAATAAAAAAAATAAAAAAACATCTCCCGTGCCCTCCTTAGTGCCATCCTCCGTGCCCTCCTCCTTCTTTGTTCATCTAAAGTCAGTAGTATAGCTATGCGCGACGATGCCCCTGGCATGTTGGCATACAGATTGTTGAGCAACACGTGTGACTGCTGAACTCCTCACTAACAGTGTTGCTTTATCTGACAAGTAGACTTTTTTTCTTTTTTTAGACCAGCTTTTATCAGCTCTAATTTTAGACAGGACATTTTGCTGTTGCGCACACTGCGTAGCCTGCGCTGCCCCAACGTTGTTTTGTGGATCCCCGTAAGTCCCTCATTAGCATATTTGACTAGCAAATCAATGGTGTGTCTATCGCACTTTTGCGCGGACGGATGCGCCAGTCTAACGAAATTACGCGGGACAAAAAAAAGACAATTTTTTGCGTATCTCGTTCTGGGGATGCCGCGCAACGAAACGCACGTGCACATTTAGACTTACGCACGCGCATCTCCTGTTGCGCAGGCGTAATCGCTCTGTGAATCTGGGCCATAGTGCCTACAAAATGGGGAACAGAATTATGATTTTTTTTATTATTATTTGTTTTACTAGTAATGGCGGCGATCTGCGATTTTTACTGGGACTGCGATATTGCGGCGGACATATCGGACACTTTTGACACAAATTTGGGACCATTCACATTTATACAGCGATCAGTGCTATAAAAATGCACTAATTACTGTATAAATGTGACTGGCAGGGAAGGGGTTAACACTAGGGGGTGAGGAAGGGGTTAAATGTGTATCCTGGGTGTGTTCTAACTGTGTGGAGGGAGGGGGGTAACTGGGGGAGGTGACCGATGCTGTGTCCCTATGTACAAGAAACTAGACATGTGCACAGAAAAAAAATTTTTTTTTTTTTGTTCTGTTTCGTATCGTTCCGTTTTTTCGTTTTCGTTCGTTTTTCGTAAGACGCCCGTTTTCCTGTTTGTTCCCGTTCGTTTTTCGTATGACGCGATTTTTTCGTATTCCGATCGTTTCCTATTTTCGTTACTGTTTTATTTTCGTACATGCGGGATGGTTTGTTATTCTGTTTAATTCATGTTCGTTACTTGTTAGACAATAATTTTTCGTGAATTTTCGTCAATGATTTGCAGTATCTTGAAACCCTTTTCTTTTGCTATTTTCAGTCGTATGTTCATATGACATCTATAACAAAAGATTTGCATTCTGTATTTTAAATTCCTTTTTTCTGTTCATATTTTGGATTCAAAATACAGCATGCAAATCTTTTGTTATAGATGTCATATGAACAATGAACATAGGACTGAAAACAAACAGAAAAAGGATTGAAACAAAATACAGCATGCAAATCTTTTGCTATAGATGTCATATGAACAATGAACATAGGACTGAAAACAAACAGAAAAAGGATTGAAACAAAATACAGCATGCAAATCTTTTGTTATAGATGTCATATGAACAATGAACATAGGACTCAAAACAAACAGAAAAAGGATTGAAACAAAATACAGCATGCAAATCTTTTGTTATAGATGTCATATGAACAATCAACAAAGGACTGAAAACAAACAGAAAAAGGATTCAAACAAAATACAGAATGTAAATCTTTTGTTATAGATGTCATTTTTGTTCTTTTGCCGTTTTCGTTTTGTCGTTTTTGTTCGTCAGATCATTCGTTCGTATTTGCGGTTGTTCGTTATGCGGCTCATTCGTAATCTCGTAGTTTTCGTATTTTGGTGCTTTAATTTTTTCGTATGTACACATTATCCTGCGGGTACGAAAATGAACATTTTCGTACGAAAATAACATTCGTACGAATGGGAATGCACATATCTACAAGAAACACAGATCGGTTTCCACTCCTCTGACAGCACGTGGAGCTCTGTGTTTACACACAGAGCTCCACGTCCCTGCTATCATCTGCTCATGTTCCCACTGATCGCATGTACCCGCCGGACATCGCGGCCGCCAGGTACATGCATCGGATCCTCAGCAATGCGGCGGGACAGTGTTTACCTGCGGCGCGCCACCCAGTGGTGCGCGGGTAATGCACTTCAAATCACGTCCAAAGACGTCTAGTTGGCACCTCAGGTCCGCGCTGTTGGCGTATTTTGTCAATAGCGCGGGTCTGAAGTGGTTAAAGGTTAATATGTCAATGCAAAAAAAAGTTTTAAAAACGACCGCTTTTTTGGGAGCAGTGATTTTAATAATGCTTACAGTGAAACAATAAAAGTGAAATATTCCTTTAAATTTTGTACCTGGGGGGTGTGTATAGTATGCCTGTAAAGTAGCGCAGTTTTCCCGTATTTATTACAGTCCCTGCACAAAATGAAATTTCTAAAGGTAAAAAAGTCATTTAAAACTACTCGCGACTATAATGAATTGTCGGGTCCCGGCAATACAGATAAAAGTCATTGAAGTCAGCTCGGTTATTTATGAGCTGTCAGACGGGTAGCGCGTCATTCAGCCGGGCACCTCCTATGGAGGCTGTATCGTTCCGGGTCATAGACGGATTACATCGCTGGAAGGGGGCTTCCAGATTTCTATAAGCCCCCCACCTGCAGACCCCCACAACCACCGGGCAAGAGTTGTGGGGATGAGGCGTGGTACGGTTCAGGAGGGGGCGCTCTTGCGTCAACCCTTTTCCTGCGGCCTGCCAGGTTGCGTGCTCGGATAAGGGTCTGGTATGGATTTTGGGGGGAACCTCACGCCATTTCTTTTTACATTTTGTCGCGGGGTTCCCCTTAATATCCATACCAGACCTGAAGGGACTGGTAATGGAATTTGGGGTGACCCCTACGCATTTTTTTTGGTTCGGAGCTCCCCTTAATATTCATACCAGACCCAAAGGGTCTGGAAATGGACTGGGGGGGAACCCATATCGTTTTTTTCAATTACTTTTATCTGTATTAACGGGACCCGACAATTCATTATAACCGCAAGTAGTTTTAAATTACTTTTTATTATTTTAGAAATTTAATTTTGTGCAGGGATTTTTCTAAGCACGGGAAACATGTGCTACTTTACAAGCATACTATAGACACCCCTAGGTACAAAATTGAAAGGTATATTTCACTTTTATTGTTTTACTTAAACATGCTGCAGTGGTCTGGAAATGGACTGGGGGGAACCCATATAGTTTTTTTCAATTACTTTTATCTGTATTGACGGGACCCAACAATTCATTATAGCCGCAAGTAGTTTTAAATTACTTTTTTTTCCTTTAGAAATTTCATTTTGTGCAGGGATTTTTTAAAGCACGGGAAACATGCGCTACTTGCGCTACAGGCATACTTTAGACACCCCTAGGTACAAAATTGAAAGGAATATTTCACTTTTATTGTTTCACTTTAAGCATTATTAAAATCACTGCTCCCTAAAAAAGCTTTTAAAACTTTTTTTGCATTTATACATGTCCCCTGGGGCAGGACAGAGGTCCCCAACCACTTTTTATGACAATAACTTGCATATTAACCTTTAAAATTAGCACTTTTCATGTTTGTGTCCCATAGACTTTAACGGTGTTCACGTGTTTGAACACAATTTTTTGCCTGTTCACATGTTCTGCTGCGAACCGAAAGGGGGTGTGTTCGACTCATCCCTAGTTATAACATATAGCATATAACTATAATGCCGCGTACACACTGTCGTTTTTTGCAATGAAAAAAAACGTTGTTTTCAATCATGAAAAAAAACGACGTTTTTCAAACTTCATTTTCCAAAACGACGTTGCGTACACACCATCGTTTTTCTACAAAGCTCGAGAAAAGCGTGGTGACGTACACCACGTTCGACGGCACTCTTTTCCATTGAAGCTCCGTCTCATAACTTGCTTCTGAGCATGCGCGGGTTTAAAAACGTTGTTTTCAACATCGTTTTGCCCACACACCATCACTTTTTATGACACAAAAAACGACGTTTTTAAAAACGACACCAAAAATTCAAGCATGTTGGAATTTTTTTTTGTCGTTTTTTTTAAGACAAAAAACGACGTTTTGCCCACACACGATCAATTTAAATGACGTTTTAAAAAACGTTGTTTTTTTTCATTGCAAAAAATGATCGTGTGTACGCGGCATATGATTTAGGTTGAATAAAACAGTATCTTTTCAACAAAATCAGTTTCTCCCTCTTAACTGTGTGAGAAAAACATGGAATTGTGAGTAAATCTTATACTATAAACACATGCTTTTTCCTTGTAGTTAAAGGGGTGGTTCACTCAAAAACCTTTTTTAACATTAGATTGAGGCTCGTTATGTCAAGGGGAATCGGGTGTGTTTTTTACAATCGAAGCAGTACTTACCATTTTAGAGATGCATCTTCTCCATCGCTTCCGGGTATGATCTTCTGGTCTGGGCGTTCCTATTTGATTGACAGGCTTCCGACAGTCGCATACATCGCGTCACGAGTAGCCGAAAGAAGCCCAACGCTGGTGCGGCTCTATACGTTCGGCTTTTTTCGGAAAAGCCTGTTGGAAGCCTGTCAATCAAATAGGAACGCCCAGTCGAAGACCATACCCGGAAGCGACGGAAAAGATGCATCTCTAAAACGGTAAGTACTGCTTCGATTGTAAAAAAAAACACCCGATTCCCCTTGACAAAACGAGCCTCAATCTAATGTTAAAAAAACGTTTTTTGGGTGAACCACCCCTTTAAGAGGGCTGGAAGGGAGCATGTGTCTTTTATGTGTCTTGTCTTTCTGCTGCAAACAGAGTGTGTCAGCTTGTATTTAAAGTGGTGACTCTGTATTTAGCTTTTGACAGGCTGCACAAGAAGCACCATATCTCGGGAATCATAAGTCGTAGGAGCCCCAAATTGGTGGGGTAGGACTTAGGCTACATACCCCCCAAATTTGGGATTTCTGTGAGCTTTTTTTAATGTTCATGGCAGATGTGGCACTGCCTCACCTGCCTTCCCTGACTGCATGTCCCTGGATTGTAGCACCACATCTAAATGAAATCGGAAGAGAGGAGAGGTATATGTGGTAATGGACTTTTAATTGGTAGCCACTGATGAAAAGGACAAAGCATTCAATAGGATAAAATCTAAATTTATTTCAACAACATATTAAAAAATATATAAAAATCAAGAGATGGTATTAAAATATGTAAACACATATAGCAGGGATATGCAATTAGCAGACCTCCAGCTGTTGCAAAACTACAAGTCCCTTCATGCCTCTGACTCTGGGTGTCATGCTTGTGGCTGTCATTGTCTTGCTATGCCTCATGGGAATCGTAGTTCTGTAACAGCTGGAGGTCCGCTAATTGCATAACCCCGACATATAGTATACATGATATCATCCCACATTGGTTGAACCAATGTGTGTACAAAAAGAAACCTGTAGGTATGCACACAAATATAATGAGCTAGAGACTTGTGTCAAAGATAATCTTTCATATGAAATTCCCACGGGATATCAGAGCACCGGGGGATCACTACGCAATTTTCTTTTAGCTTCCTCAGGGGATCCTATTGGTACCAGGTTTCAATGGTTTATGTGAGGTGCCAAACCCAAGACATGGGGTGCAGGAGGAATAGACAGCTCATGAACAGCCCACAACGAGACCGTGTCCAAAATACCTCAGCTGAAAAAAAGGAGGACCTGCCAAAAGGTCATAAACATACCATATGCAGAAAATTGTGTTATCTAGAGAAGGGTGATGGGTAGAGTGCTATGTATGTATAGTGTTGGAACCAAATCGTCCTCAGTGGGTTAAAGCAGAGTACCAGCCTTTTAATGTTTATAAAAAGTCAGCAGCTACATTAAGTATAGCAAAAGACAGAAAAAGCGGCACCCTCTAAGCGTAGTAGTAGATTTATTAAAATAAAATGACAAATTAATTCTTATGAGATGGGTACTCACAAGACTACAGGAGGTACAGGCATGTAAAGATAGGATATCATCCGTGGCTTGCTTCCCCGGTCAGTGAGCTCTGCTGAACGGATGGGCAGGTGTTTACAACTCTCATGACAGAGAGACACACGATCGGTGGTTGGCCCGGCTGGTATGGTCTTCAACCTCTGTGGGTCCCTGGATGGTCTTCCAGCGCTGGTGAAGCAGGGATAAAACAGGGGAGCCGTATAGCAGCAGTGGAACGCGGCCGTGGAGCGCAAACAGCAGGGCGTCACTTCCGGGTTAGGTCACAGGGCGGTGCTTAGAGGGCGCCGCTTTTTCTGTCTTTTGTATTGTTTCCAGAACCGCTTCTTCTTGGCAAGCTGGCAGCCCCCTCAGCACTAGTATAATCTTTACCATCAGTCATATGAACGAGATCCATTGGACCGAACTATTTCATATAAACTGCTTCTACTAGTCGTGGAACTTTTTATGCCCCTCCAGTTTCCATATCCAGTTATCCAGCTCCCCTCCCTATATGTATTTGATATACATATAACTTCCCCACTTCATTTTCAATGTATTTCTGTAAACTTCATTTGGTGAGCGCTTGATTCAATTGTTTGTTTTGTGATACATTAAGTATAGCTGCTGAGTTTTAGTAAACAGACACTTACCTGTTCTACGGTCCAACAATGCGGCCACACAGAGCGTTGCTCCTCTCCCCACTCCTCTCCTCTGTGCCTCCCTCCACACTCTGGGCAACCGGCCATAACAGCTTTTGGCTTAATGGCCGGGCATGCTCTGCGCATGCACGAGACGCGCTGCATTCCTGGAGTGGACAGCCGATCTGGAAGTAGGAAGTGGGACAGGAAGTCTCACTCCTAACAAAGGCCCCACTCCCCCTCAAAAAAATGACATGACAAATGTGGCATGTAAGGGGATGAGGAGTGCTTAAAGCGGAAGTTCCACTTTTGGGTGGAACTCAGCTTTAAACAATTCCCATATGTCATGTATACACTTGTTTGTGTGTACTCTCCTACAGCCCATGCCAATCCTGGCCACAGTCAGATCCCTCCGTCAGGATGAGAGCTGAAACTTCCACTCAAAACTATACATGACATATGGAAATTATTTAACCCAGGGAAAACTATATTTAGATTTGCACTCCTGAAAAGCCAATTTGCCAGCCCTGAGAACTGTTACATGGAAAGCAAAAGGGCACTCTTAGCCCTATGTAATTTTTGGAATTTCAGAAAGTCATTACTTAAAGGGGAGTTCCAGCCAAAATGTATGTTTATTAAAAGTCAGCAGCTACAAAAAGTGTAGCTGCTGGCTTTTAATAAACATTCACTTACCTGCTCCACGTTCCAGTGACGCGCCGGACGGGGGTCTGCTCCTCTCCCCCCCTCCCAGGCCAGCGTCATCATTCTAGCTGTGGGCACCCAGCTGTGACAGCCTTCGGCTTCACGACCGGGCACCCACTGCGCATGCGCGAGCGGTACTGCGCATGCGCGCGGCCTGCCGCTAATTGGACAGGTGATCGTCTAGGACCTGTCAGTGTCCTTGGCGATCACCTAGGGGAGGGGCTTAATCGCCTTACCAGCCACTCCTCCTGAAGCCCCCCCCCCCCAAAAAAAATGACATGCCAAATGTGGCATGTAAGGGGGTGTGGAGTAGATTAAGCGGAAGTTCCATTTTTGGGTGGAACTCCGCTTTAAATATGACTTTTGGAGGGTGAGGCCAAGCAGTTTGGGTAAAGTTATAAAGGTAAAAGCAGATTTCTTGTGGGCCTGCTATACACTTTTACTCTGGGTTATCTTTAAAACCCTTAGCACAGGTTTGCACATGTTCCTCTGTTAATGGTAAACCACCAAACGTGTTTTCATTGTGCTAAAGGACATCAGCACTACAGGGCTCTTGGTTTCTTGAGCTGGTAATTGTCTTGTGATGATAACTAATGTAACGTAAATTGTCAATTTGTCTTTTGAATATTGTGTGTATAAGGCTGAGAGATTCTGCTTATTCTAACACTTTGCCCTGACTAGGGATGCTGAAATTTCCCCAATGAGTTGATGTATCTAAGAGTACTTGTGGACTGCAAACTTTAAAAATTAATTTTATCTTGCGTTAATAAAATAGAAAAAGGACAACAATACTATTCCAAAGTAGCAGTGATAACAAAAATTTTAAAATTATAGCTAATTATTGCTTAGCATGCCCTATTACATCCATACATATGGTCCCCACTGCTCAGCCTTAATTAAAAATACACCTGTGCTATACAGAATTGCAGAATTTTCATAAGGCTGCAGATTTTCTACTAAATAAACTGCATAATGGCTAGCTCTCCTTGGCTGCAGCTTATAGTTCTGCAGAGAGTTGTGCCAAGCAGACTGACATATTATTAGTCCTCTGATGTTTAAGCATTCATTCAGAGATTTCATGCTGAAAGTGCCATATGCCCTGGGGAAGGTTCAGCACAAAGGATTTTACTTAACAGCATATTGCCAACAGCAGTGTTTTTGCCATCATCCATAGCTGCCATTCAGTTTTCAGTTTTCAGCAATGTATTTGGGGTAGATTAATACATCAGGATTTCTCATTTACAGTTACATGTTATGTATAGCGGCAAATAGACACAGGGCAAAGTGACAGTGTCTCTGCCAAGGGGCCAACCCCCTTATACTCACTTTGTGTGTTCTTCCCAGTGTTGTCAACTGTCAGCATTTTTACTGGCAGACAGTAAAAAACAGGCATTTTCTCCTGCCAGTAAACACCAGTAAAAGGAAAAGGTTGCCAGTAAAAAATATGGCTGTGATGCTTCGCTAAGGTCCGGAGCTGGCAGAAACCATCCGAATGCCTGCTACAGTGTGTTTGGGCGGCTCTGGCGGAGGTGGTGACTGAGCATGTCCTGTGATGTCATGGTGCAAGGGAGCCAAGCAGAGCGGCCAGAGCCACGTGTGCCAGTCGGGAGCAAGACAGGCCTGGAGCGGGAGGGTCTACGTGCGTGGACAGTGACTGTCGCTGTAACTCAGGAAGGGACATGTCGTGTCAGTGATCTGTGCTGCTGCACACTGCGTGTGCCTGGCGTCTTTGTGAATACAGCACTTGCCTCAAAAACTGGCGCTGGCGGATCGTAAAGATGATCTAAAGATCCGCTTATCTATGTGAATCTAGCCCACTGTATATAGAGGAAAGGGTTCTACTTACTATCCCAACATTAGACATATAGGGCCAGATTCAGGTAGGACTTAAGCCGGTCTATCTCGAGATGTGCCGCCTAAGTCTAAATTTGCGCTGGAATATCAATGCGCCGTACCCACAGAACTAGATAAAATAGGCTACATGTGCCTACATGTGCCTACACCTGCACATCCTAGGTGCACATTTATTCCGTCCGCACCATTGATTTTCATATGCAAATATTCAAATGAGGGAGATACGGCGATCCACAAAAGTAAGTTTGTGCGGTGCAGGCTACGCCCTGTGCGCATCAGCTGCACTTCCGGTCTAAAGTTAGTTCTTATAAAAGCAGCTCTAACTTTGGACAATCCTTCTACATGTCAGCTAAAGCAACACCGTTAGGGACGAGCTGAGCAGCCATACTTGCAGGACAACAATCTGTATGCCAACATGCCAGGGGCATCCTTGCTCATAGCTATACTACTGACTTTAGATGAGAGCAGAAGGAGGAGGGCACGGAGGAGGGCACGGGAGAGGATCTGACGACCGCCACTGGGCAAGGTACTGGCAACACTCCATTTCCTTGCCAGTGGCTCTTTTCACCCTAATGGGTAAATATATATTTTATATACATTTTTTCTGTTTAGTATATATTTTAAATTAGTTAATATAATAAATATATCATTTTATTTTTTATATCTAATATATATTTAATATTTTAAATATTATTATAATTATATTATTTATTATTATAAACATTTTTTTTAAATATATATAGATATATATGTATGTGTGTATATAAATTGGGTGATGGCCCTCAAAATAATAGAACACACCGACACGACACAAACCTACAAACAGCTACAGACAACGGAACAAAGCACCTTGCTTCAGGGAGGGAAAAAAATGGATGTACTTTTGCAATGGAAGGGCGTATGTCTGGGCCTATTTATGCACTGGGCGTAGCTCACTAAGTTCGCCGGGCCTAGTTCCAATTTCACTGAATGCTCCGGGCCGAGTAGTGAGCAGAGGCTCTGACCATAGTCAGCGTCATGCACATGCCCAGTCTGGCCGGCCCTTCATTTGCATGGGGTCACGGCTCATTTCAATGGAACACATCCACGTCCTTCCCACTTTGAATTACACCGCCTTACGCCTCGGAATTTACGTTGCGCTGGCGCAAATTTGGGCGCAAATACTCTGTGGATACGGCACTTACGTCTCTAATTTGAGCCGGCGTAACGTAAAGGAGATGTGCTACGCCGGTCTATATATGCGCCGATGTATGTGGATCTGGCCCATAGTTATTAGAGCAATCTTTTTGGGAAGAGGAAGTGGCGCTGTCCATTGCCTCTTTAAAAATGGGCACAAGCCAAAGCCCTGGTCCAGATGTCTTTACCTCTCACTTTAATAAAATTTCATGACTCCATTCCATAACCCCTCTGCTAAAATTTTTAATCAAATAATTTTATCAGACTCTATAAGGATTCATAACGGTCCATGATAAGGATGTCCCTTTCCCCACCGTTCTATATTCTTGTTATGGAGCATTTGGCAATTGCACTGTGCAACAACTAGGACATCTCTGGGTTTCAAACTGTGGACCATTACTATAAATTGCCTTTATATGCTGACAACCTTCTTTATTATTAAGGAGTTTGACACATTTGGCTCGATCAGCAACTTTAAAGTTAACTTTGACAAAACGAAGGCTCTAAATATATCCATACCCTCACACAATCTTTCTGTATTCCTGTCTAATTTCTCATTTCACCGGCAGAAGTTTGCTGTGAAATATCTGGTCATCAATATTTCCAAGACTCCACAGTATTTAGCAGTGGAGAATTATACTGCTTTGATGTGTCTTATACATGCTTATTTTAAATGATATGACAAATCATGTTTTTCATATATAGGAGTAGGGATGAGCTTCGCGTTCGATGCGAACACATGTTCGCATCGAACATCGGCCGTTCGATTGTTCGTCGAAAACGAACAAATCGGGTTATTCGCGCCAAATTCGAATGACGCGCACCGGCCCATAATTCACTGCGGCGTTGCGCGCTGATGATTGGCCAAGCATGCACCATGACCCCGCATGCTTGGCCAATCACAGCGCCCAAAAAACGAAGAGACCTAATTGGCCAAAGCCTGGGTGCTTTGGCCAATTAGGGCTCAGGGCTTTAGCACACGCCCCACACTATAAAAGGCCGCCTCCCGGGCGGCCTTGTGTAGTGTGTTCCGGCTTGCTTTCAGAGGGAGAAGTCAGACAGACAGAGAGAGAGAGACAGATAGATAGATAGAGACACAGGCCCAGATTCACAGAGCGATTACGCCTGCGCAACAGGAGATGCGCGTGCGTGAGTCGAAATGTGCGCGTGCGTTTCGTTGCGCGGCATCCCCAGAACGAGATACGCAAAAAATCGAAGATGCGCTAGACACACCATTGATTTGCTAGTCAAATATGCTAATGAGGGACTTACGGGGATCCACAAAACAACGTTGTGGCAGCGCAGGCTACGCGGTGTGCGCAACAGCAAAATGTCCTGTCTAAAATTAGAGCTTATAAAAGCTGGTCTAAAAAAAGAAAAAAGTCTACTTGTTAGATAAAGCAAGACTGTTAGTGAGGAGCTCAGCAGTCACACGTGTTGCTCAACAATCTGTATGCCAACATGCCAGGGGCATCGTCGCACATAGCTATACTACTGACTTTAGATGAACAAAGAAGGATGAGGGCACGGAGGATGGCACGGAGGATGGCACGGGAGAGGATATACCGTACCCGCATAGACCTGTTTGGCATGAGTGATTCTGAGGTGTTTCGCATCTTCAGATTCACCCCTCATGTCATCCTGGAATTAACCACAACCTTGCAGGAGGACATCACCAGCCCAACACACCGCTCACATGCAGTGCAGCCACTGGTCAAGGTCATGGCAACACTCAATTTCCTTGCCAGTGGCTCTTTTCAGCGTACAAGTGGAGTGGTGGCTGGGATTTCACAGTCCTCCATGAGCAGATGTGTGCACCAGGTTGTCCCTGCAATCCTCAGACGCATGGCCAACCAAATCATCAAACCCACCACTGAGGAGCTGCGGCTGAAGGCAATGACAGATTTCTACAGAATTGCCAGATTCCCACGCACTGTGGGGGCCATTGATCGCACACATGTGGCACTCCAGCCCCCCCAGGAGACAGAGCACATGTACCGCAATCGGAAGCATTAGCATTCCATCAATGTACAGGTGATAGTCGATGCCCAAGGCCTCATATGGCACGTCCGTGCCAAACACCCAGGGTCCAGCCATGACAGCTACATATACAATCAATGCCACATCCGATTTGAATTCGATCAGAACGTGTATGGGGACACCTGGCTGGTTGGTGAGTGACATGGGTGGCAGGCATGACTATCCCCTCCCATGATGCACATCACAAGGGGCACATGCATGACTAACATCCTCCTGTCTTTTCCCTTACAGGTGACTCTGCATATCCACTGGGACCCCATCTCATGACTCCTATCCGGAACCCCCAAACCCCAGGAGAGGAAAGATACAATCAAGCACATGCCCAAACACGAGCAGTGGTGGAGCGCACCTTTGGCCTCCTAAAGTCACATTTCCGATGCCTGGATAAGTCTGGGGGTACCCTCTTGTATTCCCCAAACTTTGTGTGCCAGATCATCGGTGCATGTTGCATGCTGCACAACTTTGCAGAAAGAAAGGGCCTGCAGATTGACCTACGTGATGACCTGACCTCTGAACCAGACAATCCCCCCCTAACCGAGGCTACCCCGTCTTCTGAGGGAAGAGCAGCCAGGAGACAGCTCACATTGGGCATCTTTGCACGTTAAACATACACATTAATCATGGCACAATGAGAATGCATGCATGCACACCACTGTGGTCCCTAGCACACACACCCCACATCCACATCAAATTGGATTGGCACCAGTCCACCATGCTGGACTTGTGAGCAGCAACGCCAAGCAAAGGCTCCAATTATGTCACTGAACATTCATACACCAATCACACGGACCTGGGGATCACTTCTCCCTGGTCCTGGGGAACCCTTCTCCACCAAAATAGAGGGTGACACCCCTTTTCCGGCAGAAATGTCACCCCCACATTCACACAGCATTCACAACACAAAAAAAATAAAAAATACCAGCAAAAGCAAAAAATGTCCAGCAAAAAAAAAAAAAAAAAATGACAAAAAAAAAAAAAAAAAAATTGAAAAAAAAAAAATATGGGGGAAAAACAAATTACTGCCCTCTGCGTGAGCCACGCCTGGGCCGCCCCCGGCCACGGCCACGGCTTCTCAGGTGAGACTCATGGGGGAGGGGTAAAACCGGGGAAGGAGGATCAGCCCCTGATCTCTGCCCACCTGGTGGCCTGCCCTCCAAGGCCACGGCAATTCTGTCCAGGGCAGCACCAAGTGTTGCCGTGTTGGCCTGGATAGCCAGGGTAAGGGCCCTCACATCCTGCCCAATGCCTGCTGATGTCGTCTGCAGTTTGTTTAGGCAGGTTGTGAAAGCCTGGGAGTGGGAGTCCAGGTTCCCCAGTGTATCCTTGATGGAGGACAGGCTCTCCTCCATCCGCACCAATGTCTGGCTGACCTGTCCCAGATGGCGGGTCTGGAGGAACTGGTCCCTTCTCAGGGTGGCGGGCAGGAGATCGGCCAACCCCCTGGTGGTCTGGGATGACATCCTGCCTCCAGCTGATGCTTGTGGCTGGGGAGAAGGGGAGGCCCTTGTGAGGGGAGCCATGTTGGGGGAGGAGCTCCCCCTTAGGGAGGCCTGCCTGCTGCTAGCCAGAGGGGAGGAGTCCTCAAAACCCAAACGTCCAGTGCCTGACATGGACTCCTCCTCCTCATGATTCTCCTCCTCCTCATGATTCTCCTCCTCCTCATGATTGTCCTGCTCCTGTTGAACCTCCTCCGCGGACTCCGGCCTTGTTGGGGGGGCCTCATTAGGCTGCTGTCCTGGGGTTGGTGCGGTCAGGCCAGATGGCCCTGCACCTTCCTGCACATCTGTGGATGACACAAAATATTCACAGGTTGGAGGATCCACACACTTGCCACATATTCCCTTTCACCCCTCCCCCACACATGCTACACACCTGATATTAAAAAATAAAACAACTTACCTGGCACCACGGGCTCGGGACTTGAGTCAAAGCCGGGCAGGCCCTCAACTTCATGCCGATGAAAGGTCAGGGCCACCGCACGCTCCTCCGCTGTCAGGCTAATACGGCATGGTGGGCCCCCTCCTGTGCCCCTGGCATGGGCATGCATTCTGGCCAACTTCTTTTTGACCAGACGCCGGAGGTCATTGATTTTTTTGTCAATCCCAGACCTGGTCCGTGTCTCCCCCTGCCCCGCTGAATTCACCTGGTCAGTGATCCTATCCAAAATCTCCCTCCTCCTGGCCGGGGTGGTGTTGGCACTGTCTGGGCCGTGGAGGAAACGCCCATACTCGCTAATGGCCCGGGCAAGAATCTGTTTTTCCACAACTGTAAAATTCAGCTTTCGTTTTCTCTCAGTCATCCTTCCAAAAAAAAACAGTCCCAGTCAACAAAATTCACGCACACAAACAAGCACAACCAATCACAAAAAAAACACACACACAGAGAGAAAACTACTCACCAAGAAACAGTCTCTCAAACACTTATCAAAAACCACTTTCAAAAATCTACTAACAAACACCTGATCACACAGAACACTAATCTGACAACTACAAAACACACCGCAACGAACAACAAGAACAAAAGCACTTGGTTGAATGGGAAGGGACAAAGGGATGTACTTTTGCAAAGGAAGTGCGTTTGTGTGTGTCTATTTATACTGTTTGCGTAGTTCACAACGTTGCCCTAGTCCATTTCCAATTTCACTGATTGCGCCGCTCCCGAGTTGTGAGCATGCGCACATCGGAGCTGACATGGTCTCGTTCAAGCGCGCATGCGCGAGCCGGCCGGCCCTTCATTTGCATGGGGTCACGGCTCATTTCAATGTAACACGCCCACGTCCTTCCCAATTTGTATTACTCCTCCTTACGCCTCTGGAAAAATGTTACGTATGCGCAATTTCCTGCGCAAAAGCTATGAGAATAGGGTGATTACGCGGCAAAATTGCGCAAGTCTAACGTAAAGGCGGTGCGCTACGCCGGTCTAATAATGCGCAGATGTACCTGAATCTGGGCCACAGTGTCTTTTCAGATAGATAGATAGATAGATAGATAGATAGATAGATAGATCAGGGAGGCTACTAGTTAGTATAGTTAAATGTACAGTTTGTAGAGAATATATTGACATCCCTAGGAGTTGTCAATATATTTATAAACTGTATAGCTTAGCTAGTTCTGCTATTAGTACCTGTCAGGCAGGAGATTGTGCTTGATGCTCTAACGTGTTAGTGTACACGTGTTAGTTCATTGCACATAGACGCATTAACTGTTACTGCACGTGTGCTATTTATTTGCACAGAAAGGCAGTTGCTGTTAATGCAAGTGGACTATTGAATTGCACAGAAACGCAGTCGCTCTGACTGTGCGTGTGCTGTTTAATACCACCTGAGCGCATTTGGGGTCACCGTACGTGTGCTGTGACATACCACCTGAGCGCATTTGGGGTCACCGTACGTGTGCTGTGACATACCACCTGAGCGCATTTGGGGTCACCGTACGTGTGCTGGTATATACCACCTGAGCGCATTTGGGGTCACCGTACGTGTGCTGTGACATACCACCTGAGCGCATTTGGGGTCACCGTACGTGTGCTGTGACATACCACCTGAGCGCATTTGGGGTCACCATACGTGTGCTGTGACATACCACCTGAGCGCATTTGGGGTCACCTATACGTGTGCTGTAACATACCACCTGAGCGCATTTGGGGTCACCGTACGTGTGCTGGTATATACCACCTGAGCGCATTTGGGGTCACCGTACGTGTGCTGTGACATATCACCTGAGTGCATTTGGGGTCACCTTACGTGTGCTGTGACATACCACCTGAGCGCATTTGGGGTCACCGTACGTGTGCTGGTATATACCACCTGAGCACAGATAGTGCCAATGTACGTGTGCTCCTATATACCACCTGAGCACAGATAGTGCCACTGTACGTGTGCTCCTATATACCACCTGAGCGCAGTTAGTGCCACTGTACGTGTGCTGCTATATACCACCTGAGCACAGATAGTGCCACTGTACGTGTGCTCCTATATACCACCTGAGTACAGATAGTGCCACTGTACGTGTGCTGCTATATACCACCTGAGCACAGATAGTGCCACTGTACGTGTGCTGCTATATACCACCTGAGCACAGATAGTGCCACTGTACGTGTGCTCCTATATACCACCTGAGCACAGTTAGTGCCACTGTACGTGTGCTGGTATATACCACCTGAGCACAGATAGTGCAACTGTACGTTTGCTCCTATATACCACCTGAGCGCAGTTAGTGCCACTGTACGTGTGCTGCTATATACCACCTGAGCACAGATAGTGCCACTGTACGTGTGCTACTATATACCACCTGAGCACAGATAGTGCCACTGTACGTGTGGTCCTATATACCACCTGAGCACAGATAGTGCCACTGTACGTGTGCTCCTATATACCACCTGAGCACAGATAGTGCCACTGTACCTGTGCTGCTATATACCACCTGAGCACAGATAGTGCCACTGTACGTGTGGTCCTATATACTACCTGAGCACAGATAGTGCCACTGTATGTGTGCTGCTATATACCACCTGAGCACAGATAGTGCCACTGTACGTGTGCTGGTATATACCACCTGAGCACAGATAGTGCCACTGTACGTGTGCTCCTATATACCACCTGAGCACAGATAGTGCCACTGTACGTGTGCTGCTATATACCACCTGAGCACAGATAGTGCCACTGTACGTGTGCTCCTATATACCACCCGAGCACAGTTAGTGCCACTGTACGTGTGCTGGTATATACCACCTGAGCACAGATAGTGCCACTGTACGTGTGCTCCTATATACCACCTGAGTACAGATAGTGCCACTGTACGTGTGCTGCTATATACCACCTGAGCACAGATAGTGCCACTGTACGTGTGCTCCTATATACCACCTGAGCACAGATAGTGCCACTGTACGTGTGCTGCTATATACCACCTGAGCACAGATAGTGCCACTGTACGTGTGCTGCTATATACCACCTGAGCACAGATAGTGCCACTGTACGTGTGCTCCTATATACCACCTGAGCACAGTTAGTGCCACTGTACGTGTGCTGGTATATACCACCTGAGCACAGATAGTGCAACTGTACGTTTGCTCCTATATACCACCTGAGCGCAGTTAGTGCCACTGTACGTGTGCTGCTATATACCACCTGAGCACAGATAGTGCCACTGTACGTGTGCTACTATATACCACCTGAGCACAGATAGTGCCACTGTACGTGTGGTCCTATATACCACCTGAGCACAGATAGTGCCACTGTACGTGTGCTCCTATATACCACCTGAGCACAGATAGTGCCACTGTACGTGTGCTGCTATATACCACCTGAGCACAGATAGTGCTACTGTACGTGTGGTCCTATATACCACCTGAGCACAGATAGTGCCACTGTATGTGTGCTGCTATATACCACCTGAGCACAGATAGTGCCACTGTACGTGTGCTGGTATATACCACCTGAGCACAGATAGTGCCACTGTACGTGTGCTCCTATATACCACCTGAGCACAGATAGTGCCACTGTACGTGTGCTGCTATATACCACCTGAGCACAGATAGTGCCACTGTACGTGTGCTCCTATATACCACCCGAGCACAGTTAGTGCCACTGTACGTGTGCTGGTATATACCACCTGAGCACAGATAGTGCCACTGTACGTGTGCTCCATTATACCACCTGAGCACAGTTAGTGCCACTGTACGTGTGCTGGTATATACCACCTGAGCACAGATAGTGCCACTGTACGTGTGCTCCTATATACCACCTGAGCGCAGTTAGTGCCACTGTACGTGTGCTGCTATATACCACCTGAGCACAGATAGTGCCACTGTACGTGTGCTGCTATATACCACCTGAGCACAGATAGTGCCACTGTACGTGTGCTCCTATATACTACCTGAGAGCATTTAGTGCCACTGTACGTGTGCTGCTATATACCACCTGAGCACAGATAGTGCCACTGTAAGTGTGCTCCTATATACCACCTGAGCGCAGTTAGTGCCACTGTACGTGTGCTGCTATATACCACCTGAGCACAGATAGTGCCACTGTACGTGTGCTCCTATATACCACCTGAGCGCAGTTAGTGCCACTGTACATGTGCTGCTATATACCACCTGAGCACAGATAGTGCCACTGTACGTGTGCTCCTATATACCACCTGAGCACAGATAGTGCCACTGTACGTGTGCTGCTACATACCACCTGAGCACAGATAGTGCCACTGTACATGTGCTCCTATATACCACCTGAGCGCAGTTAGTGCCACTGTACGTGTGCTGCTATATACCACCTGAGCACAGATAGTGCCACTGTACGTGTGCTGCTATATACCACCTGAGCGCAGGTAGTGCCACTGTACGTGTGCTGTTATATTTCACCTGAGCGCATTTGGTGTCACTCCACTTGTGCTGTTACATACCACCTGAGCACTTCAATATGTCTGGAAGGAGAACAAAGAGAGACAGAGAGTCAGGAGGGCAAGCAGGCTCTGCATGTAGAGGTAACAATGGTAGTGGATGTGGTGCATCCTCTTCAGCCCGTGGCCGTGGCCGTGGCCGCTCGTCATTCTTTTCGGGAGCTGGCTGTGTTGAACCTCAACATGCAGAGGAATTAGTAGAGTGGATGACCAAGCCGTCCTCATCCTTCTCATCCTCTCTCACACAGACAGATCAAAGTTTATCTGGCAAAGCAGCTGCCAAGACGTCCTCTTCCCTCTGCACAATGGCTTCACACAATACTTCCCTAGTACCACCATGTCCTCCTGAGGAGTCCCCCGAACTGTTTCAACTCAGTGTGGGGTACATGCTGCAGGAAGATGCGCAGCGTTTTGAAGACTCCGATGACGGAACACTGATAGAGGAAGGCATTGATGTGAGCCCAGGGAGAGGGGGTGGCCGAGAGGGACAGCAATTTGTCAGTGATGATGTTCCCCCAGCTGGAGCATACTGCCAGGTTGTTGACAGTGATGAGGAGGGAGGGGATGATGAGGTCACTGACTCTACCTGGGTGCCTGATAGGAGAGAGGAGGAGGAGGAGGAGGAGGACGACGAGGCACAGGCACATCTCCAAAGAGGCAGGATGCCCTCCAGGGGTCAGCTTAAGGTCACACCCACTGCATTACAGCACACATCTACGGCGCTTGTGCATGGCGCTGCTGTGTCTGACCGGTACAGCAAAAGTTCTTTGGTGTGGGCCTTTTTTGAAACATGTCCACAAGATCGTACCTTTGCTATTTGCAACTTATGTCTCAAGCGTAACTCGCGTGGCCAAAACATCAACCGCCTGGGTACCACATGCTTGTCCAGACATATGTCGACCTGCCATGCAGCTCGTTGGCAAGCACACCAGAAAGACCCACACCAAAGACAGAAGCGTACCCCCCCTTGCCCTTCTGGGACCTCCAACCCCAGTAGACCCCCAATCCTTTCTGAAGCCTGCAGTGAAGGTGTAGAAATAGGTGTGTCACAAGCTAGTAGTAGCAGTCAATCTACTAATTTCCCTGCCCCAGCTGCTGCAGCGCCGAAAGAAGTACAATCCCAGCCATCCACATGCCCAGCAGTTGAATGCTAGCTTAGCGAAATTGCTAGCACTTCAACTGCTACCTTTTCAGTTGGTAGATTCTGCCCCCTTCCGTGAGTTTGTGCAATGTGCAGTACCTCAGTGGCAAGTACCAAAACGCCACTTTTACTCACGGAAGGCTATTCCGGCTCTCTACCAGCATGTGGAAGGCAATGTCCATGCCTCGCTGGACAGGGCGGTCAGTGGTAAGGTGCATATTACCGCTGACTCATGGTCCAGCAGGCATGGACAGGGACGTTACCTGTCTTTTACGGCGCATTGGGTGACTCTGCTGGCAGCTGGGAAGGACGCAGGGCAAGGTCCAGTAGTTTTGGAGGTTGTTCCGCCACCACGCCTCCAAAAAAATACTACTGCTTGTGACACACCTCTTTCCTCCACCCCCTCCTTTTCTTCTTCCTCTGTGGCCTCATACCTGTGGGGATGTTTTCTCCGAACCAGCCGTGCTCCGTAGGCGTACGAGGGGATACGCAGGAATGCAGGCCAAGAGATGCCATGCGGTGCTAGAGCTGGTGTGCTTGGGAGACAGGAGCCACACTGGGGAAGAGATTTTCTCAGCTCTGCAGGGTCAGGCTGAGAGGTGGTTAACGCCACGCCAGCTGAAGCCTGGAATGGTGGTCAGCGATAATGGCACCAACCTCCTCTCTGCCCTGTGACAGGGAAAACTCACCCACGTGCCCTATTTTGCGCATGTCCTCAATTTGGTGGTGCAGCGGTTCTTGGGCAGGTACCCGGGCTTGCAGGATGTCCTGAAGCAGGCCAGGAAAGTCTGTGTGCATTTTCGGAGGTCATATAATGCCACTGCTCGGCTGACTGACCTCCAAAGGGAATACAACCTGCCCAAGAACCGCCTAATTTGTGACATGCCCACCAGATGGAACTCAACGTTGGCCATGCTGCAGCGGCTGCACACGCAGCAGCGGGCCATCAATGAGTACCTGTGCCAATATGGCAGCAGAACTGGGTCAGGGCAGCTAGATTTTTTTTTCACCACGCCAGTGGGCTTTGATCAGGGATGCATGCACTGTCCTGTCACCATTTGAGGAGGCCACGAGGATGGTGAGCAGTGACAGTGCATGCATCAGTGAGACTGTCCCTCTTATTCACATGTTGGAGCACACGCTACGTGGAATAATGGACAGGGCCCTTGAGGCAGAACAGAGGGAGGAAGATGAGGACTTCCTTACCTCTCAAGGCCCCCTTTACCCAGACAGTGGTCCTGCTTGCCCACCTAGCACACAGGAAGAGGATGAGGATGAAGAGGAGGAGGAGGATTGTATCAGCAGCATGTAGGTGGAGCCTAGCACTCAGCAGCAGCAGTCTTCAAGGGATCATTTACAGTCCCAAGGAGCACGTGGAGTTTTACGTGGCTGGGATGAGGTGCCTGTGGATCCTGTCGTCCTCAGTGACCCAGAGGACTGTGGCCCGAATGCCACAGCAAACCTACGCTGCATGGCCTCCCTGATTCTGCAAAGCCTGCGTAAGGATCCTCGTGTACGTGCTATTAAGGAGAGGGATCATTACTGGCTGGCGACTCTCCTTGATCCACGTTACAAGAGTAAGGTTGAGGACCTTATGTTGCCATCGCAGAGGGAGCAGAAGATGAAACTTCTGCGGGAGGCCTTGCAGAAGGGTCTGTGCAATGCATTCCCAGAACCGGGGGGATTACCAAAACCTGGCTCTGGACAGCGTCTTGCTGAGGCTTCGGTGAGTCACAGGAGGGGCGGTGGAGAAGGTGGTCGTCTGACCGATGCGTTGAGGCAGTTTTTTAGTCTGCAGCCCCAAGGTCTGACCGGTTCTAGCAACCATCGCCAGCGTCTGCTTTACATGGTCCGGGAATACCTAGGGGCAAGATCCGACTTTGACACCTTCCCCACCGAAATTCCTCTGGCTTACTGGGTCTTGAGGATGGATCACTGGCCAGAGCTTGCCCAGTACGCAATTGAGCTACTGGCTTGCCCTGCATCCAGTGTTCTTTCAGAACGGACATTCAGTGCTGCTGGAGGCTTTGTCACTGATCACAGGGTGCGCCTCTCCACCAGCTCTGTTGATCGACTGACCTTCATCAAAATGAATCAGGCTTGGATCAATACCAGCTACCAAGCACCTGATGCTGATATTAATGAATAATATATTTTTTGTTGAAATGTCGGATCCCTTTTAGTCTGCTGATGCTGAGTGACTGTCCTCTTATGCTGCTGATGGAATATCCTTCTCCTCCCCACTTTTCTTGCTGATAGCTAGTGTTTCTGGGCTCCGCCATCAGTGTCTAAGGCACAATTTTTCAGCCCCTGTTTAACAGGGGCGCCTAATCACAATTTTTGTTGCAATACTTTGCACGTGGCTCCTTGTTGCGCTCCAATTGCAGCTATTGAGAGGGGTTGCAAGTGTTGTGTTGTGCCCAAGGCACAATTTTCCAGCCCCTGTTTAACAGGGGCGCTTAATAACAATTTTTGATGCAATAATTTGCACGTGGCTCCTTGTTGCGCTCCAATTGGAGTTATTGGGAGGGGTTGCAAGTGTTGTGTTGTGCCCAAGGCACAATTTTCCAGCCCCTGTTTAACAGGGGCGCCTAATAACAATTTTTAATGCAATAATTTGCACGTGGCTCCTTGTTGCACTCCAATTGGAGTTATTGGGAGGGGTAGCAAGTGTTGTGTTGTGCCCAATGCACAATTTTTCTGCCCCTGTTTAACAGGGGAGCCTAATAACAATTTTTGATGCAATCATTTGTACGTGGCTCCTTGTTGCGCTCCAATTGGAGTTATTGGGAGGGGTTGCAAGTGTTGTGTTGTGCCCAAGGCACAATTTTTCAGCCCCTGTTTAACATGGGCGCCTAATAACAATTTTTGATGCAATACTTTGCACGTGGCTCCTTGTTGCGCTCCAATTACAGTATGTTTGAGGGGTGCCCTTTTTTCTAAAAATGTTCTTTCACTCAACAATAATTGCCCCCCACCACCGCTAAAATATTCGACATAATGTTGCCACACAGAACTTGCGCAAGTAGCATTAATTACTTTATTTTTTTTGGTCCTTTCATGTTGTGCAGGGACATTTATAAACACGTGCCACTACTATAGACACCCAGCAGGTGTGATATTTAAAGGAATTTTTATTTTATTTTTTCACTTTAAGCATCATTAAAATGGCTGCTCCGCAAAAAACTTCCGTTTAAAAAAAAAAATTTCCATTGATACATGTTCCCTGGGGCAAAACCCGGGTTCTGAACGACGTTTTCCAACATTTAATTGAATTTTGGTCTTTAAAATTACCGTTTTTGAATTCGAAGGTTCGGGTCCCATAGACTTCAATGGGGTTCGAAATGTTCGCGCGAACCCGCGGTCTGTTCGAATGTTCTGGTGCGAACCGAACCCGGGGGTGTTCGGCTCATCCCTATATAGGAGGTATTAAAATATTTAAGATGGACATCCTGTCCAAACATCTAAATATCTTTTAAATGGCCCCATTTTGCCACCATCAGACTTTCTCTCCCAAGTAGGGATGAGCCGAACACCCCCCGGTTCGCAGCAGAACATACGAACAGGCAAAAAGTTTGTTAGAACATGTGAACATCGTTAAAGTCTATGGCACACGAACATGAAAAATCTGGCCCGGATTCACAAAGCATTTACGCCAACGTAACTGGAAATTTGTGCCGGAAAGTGCAAATGTGCGCCGAGGTATCTGTGCGCCGTACCCACAAACCAACATACGTCTAAAACCTGGCCAGCCTACGCCGACGTATCTTGCTTACGCAGTGTATCATGGGCGCAAATATGAATAAGCACTGTTTGATAGTGTGAAACGCGTCAGCTTTCTCATCTGATTTTTTGCTGTGACATGTTTGTTTTGTGACCAGTTTTATTAAAAAAGAACATTGTTTTCTACAAATCTTGCATGATTTGGACGCATGTTGCTTCTCCCATTGATTAGGCATTCAAATATGCAAATGAGGGAAATACGGCGATTCACGAACGTACGTGCGCCTGACGCAGGCTATGCGATGTTTGCGGAAGTTGTATGTCCAGCGTAAATTTATTCCCCATAGATGAGGCGCAACCCAGCAATAAACATGCAAAGGTCTGCCACAGAGAACACAGGCCAGCGTATTAGGTGTACGTTACGTTCACGGCGTACTTAGTGATCCTGCGTAGCTTTGGCAGTTGTGCCAGCGTAGTTGTGAGCATGCGCATAACGGTGCTGTTTCATGCGTTCATGTCACAGCAATGTGACGACTACGTTACGGCGCATGTGCAGTTCCTGATACGCCGGGCGTTAAACACTGCACCATGCTCAGACCATCATGTGCATAGGGTCACTCCCACTTCCACCTACTTCCACTTACGCCAGCCTACGCCATCGAATTCTACACTATGCTGGCGCAGAGTTGAGAGCAAAAGCTTACTGAATTCAGTGCTTGCCTCTCCACGCTGCGTCGGCGTAGCGTATGTCGTTTGAGTTATGGTAGCGTAATGTGCGCCCACTCTTTGTGAATCCGGGCCATACATTTTAAAGGTTAATATGCAAGTTATTGTCATAAAAAGTGTTTGGGGTCCTGGGTCCTGCACCAATGCATGTATCAATGCAAAAAAAAAAAGTTTTAAAAACTTCAGGTCTGGTATGGATTTTAAGGGAAACTCCGGGCCAAAATAATAAAAAAATGGTATGGGGTTTTCCCCAAAAATCCATACCAGACCCTTTTCCGAGCACACAACCTGGCAGGCCCCACAACCACCAGGATAAGGGGGGCCCCACTCCTGAATCATACCAGGCCACATGCCGTCAACATGGGGGGGATGTCTCCATGTTGATGGGGACAAGGGCCTCATCCCCTGGTGGTTGTGGGGGTCTTTGGGCGGGGGGGCTTATCGGAAACTGGAAACCCCTTTAACTAAGGGGAACTTCAGATCCCGCCCCCTATGTGAATTGGTAAGGCGGTACATTGTACCCCTACCATTTCACAAAAAAAGGTGTGAAAATTTTAAAAAATGACAGGAGATGGCTTGGGACAAGTCCTTTATTAAAAAGAAAAAAAGAAAAAAAAAAAAAAACGATTCCAGCGATGTAATCCAGTCTCGATGTCCAGCGTTGTAGTCCATTCTCGATCTCCAGTGATGATCCATTCTCCTGCGATGCTCTGCAGCAAGGAACGGCAAACGATCCTGCCTCCACGGGAGGCACCTGCCTGAATGACGTGCAAGCTGTATGACATCTCTTTTAGAACCGAGGGCGGGGCCACCTGTGACATGGATGGGTGACCCGCCAACTCTGACACAATAGGGGTTTCCTGTGACGTATCAGAGGGGGCGGGTCACAAGTCACGGATGGCCCACCCTCAGTTATAATAGAGCTGTGAAACAGCTTGCGTGTCATTTGGCCGGGTTCCTCCAATGGAGGCAGGATAGTATGTCGTTCCTCACTGAAAAGCATCACTGGAAAATGGATCATCGCTGGAGATCGAGAATAGATAACAATGCTGGACATCGAGACTGGCTTACATCGCTGCAATAGTACTTTTATGTATTTTTATTAAAGGACCTGTCCCAAGCTGTCTCCTGTAATTTTTTAACATTTTTACACCTTTTTTTGTGAAATGGTAGGGGTACAATGTACCTGTAGCACCTACCCCCGGAGGAGCCGCTGGTTAGATTTGGGATCGGCGTATTTAAGTTACCTCTGTAATAGTGTCTAGGGGTGATGATGGTGATGAGAGCAGTAATAGAATGTAATAGAATGCCCTATTGGTAAGTCACTGGGGTCCCATTGTAGTTTCAGTTGCTCTGAGCCATAAGGGCCCAGAGTTTGAAACTCCGCATAGCACGGGCCCCAGCCAGGTAGGCCATAGTGGTGGGGCCCATGATGTGCGCACACCCCGAAGGTGGGTGCCGCACCTGGAACCAGGAACCCGCGAAGACCCCGGAAAATGGCGTCTTCCACAGATATACCCTTCCCCAGCATGCCCGCGAGGGAAACACTCCTCCAATTGGCTGCTAGGGAAAAGCATCTCTGCCTGAACCCCTCTGGCGCCACCTGCTGCCCAGAGATGAGACCGCATCTCTGGAGCACAGAATGACCCACAGGACAATTCAGGGCTGACAACAACCCAAATTTACCACAAATCAACCTGGGTGAGAGCAGGTAAGTCTCTTACCCCACTAAATTTACAATAGCATCCCTTCTGAAAGTAAGGAGGTGCTACATACCTCTTACTAATTCACATGGGGGGGGCGGGATCTGGAGTAACCCTTTGTTAAAGGGGACTTCCAGATTCCAATAAGCCCCCCGCCCTTAGACCTCCACAACCACCCGGCAAGGGTTTTGGGGATGAGGCCCTTGTTCCCTTCAACATGTTTACATCTTCCCCATGTTGAGGGCATGTTGCCTGAAGGGTTTGGCATGAATTCCTGGGGGGCCATTTTTTTATTTGGCATAGGGTTCCCCTTAATATCCATACAAGACCCGAAGGGCCTGGTAATGGAATTTAGGGGACCCCCCACGCATTTTCTTTTTTTTTACTTTTCAATGACTTTTAATGACTTTGATCTGTATTGCCAGGACACAACAATTCATTATAGCCACGAGTAGTTTCACACTTCACTCTGCGCATTGCCGAAAAAACGTGTGCATTTTCTAGGCATTGCGGTGCAGCTCAGGTGCGAATTCAGGCCCATTATCTTCTATGGGCACGCATCTGATTCGCAGATAATTTAATTTCTCTTCAGGATTTCTCTCATTCTACTCAATACACTTCCCCCTCCCCCTCCCCTCTCCCAGGTCTCCAAATTAGCAGCTATAATGGAGATGATCTGCTGAACAGCTCTCTTATCTTTTTGCAGAGATAACAGTGCTGGAATTTGCACCGCACAAGTGTGAATCCGGCCTTAGAAATTACATTTTGTGCAGAGACTGTTATAAACACGAGAAACCTGTGCTACTTTACAGGCATACCATAGACACCCCCCCAGGTAAGAAATGTAAAGGAATATTTCACTTTTATTGTTTCACTTTAAGCATTATTAAAATCACTGCTCCCGAAAAAAAAATGCAGTTTTTAAAACTTGTTTTTGCATTGATATATGTTCCCAGGTCCACAAACACTTTTTATGGCAATAACTTGCATATTAACCCTTAAAATTAGCACTTTGGATTTCTCCCATAGACTTTTAAAGGGTTTTCCAATTTGCCGCGAACACCCCAAATTGTTTGCTGTTCGGGGAACAACTAATGTTCGAGTCGAACTCATGCTCGACCTGAACATAAAGCTCATCCCTACTCCCAAGTGACCTGTCTCATAAGAATTTTTTTATGGAGTAATAAAAAATCCAGGATACATAGACACACCCTTTGTAATGGTGGTACGCATTGAGCACATGCAAATTGGAAGGCAGCATCCATTTTGTTCAGGTCTTAGCAATGTTTGTCATAATAGCAGTGATCTTACCCCCTCCCTTCTCCTTCAATTTATGGAATCTATAGGCTTTACGTTAACACACGTCAAAAGAGCCTGTTATCTCAACTTTGGGACAGCAGAAACTAGCAAACATGCCTTTGTAGAGCTGTAAACAGCTAATTGAGTAATGGCAGGATGTCTGTTTCTGCTGATCAGACCTATCGTAAAACTATGACCAAATCCTCAGTTCTATCACCTATGGTTTATAGGGCAATTAAAGCTCTAGGAATACATAGCATGCCATACGATGTCTACCCAGAACTAATGGGGATCGTAAAAAGCAGTCAAGCTTTATGCAACCTCTCGGAGACCTCTGCCCAATTCACAACTCAACAAAATCCACACACAGTTCATAACATCAAACAGAACCAAAACAATAATATTAAGTATATATTTGAATGGGGGATATCCTACCAAACAAATCAATGTCATACATGACTAAGCTAGAGCATACATAAGGGGAGATAGCAGTCAGCTACCTCCTGGGTGACAGGCTTACCTAAGATACCCTGTGTATCCATGGACATGGAATGTGTATCCATAGAAGTATCCATGGACATTAAATTCAATGCTGAACCATAATCTATCATTTTTCAAGAATGCAGCTGGTACATATTGGAAGATATTAATAGTAGTATACAACTGTGTGTAAGGGAGGGCCATGATACTGTCATAAACCCAGTGACATCCCATGGCCACAACTCAGACACTTATCTAGTCAGATGACCTCTGCAAACACCCCTTTGATCTCAGAGAAAAAGGAGATGCCAAGACAGTTTGACAGTTCGCATTTACCATCAACCAAGAAATATCTGTCAAGTTATGAGAGCCAATGACACCTTGCTCATCGACTGAACTCTGATAAAACTAAGGGCACTTCAAGTATTCTTACTTTTCAACTTCTTTAAATTTCTCTGCTGTTTATTTTATTTGGACATGGAAAAAAGGAATTTTTGATGGTAAGGTTACCAGATTTAAAAAAAAAAATACGAGGACACCCTAGTGACTATACTCACTTTAAAAACACAGGGTATCTCAGGTAAGCCTGTCACCCAGGAGGTTTGGCAACACCCACAATTTGCAGTATCATTTCCCTGTTCTTGGTGCTCAAGGTATTTTGGGCACCAAGGTGGCGTGCCTTGTCTCCTGCGCCAAAAGTCTGTGACGAATTGTTTCAGGGCATGTTAAAAAAGGTAGCTTTATTTTGTGGACGTAGCTACAAATGGGGAGGAAAGACGTTTTGTGGGCATGGTTTCAAAAGTCAGCATAGTCACTAGGGTGTTCTCATATTTTTTTTTTTTTAATCTGGTAACCTTACCATCAAATATTTATTTTGGTATGTCCAAATAAAATAAAATAAACCCAGTGACATTGCATGGCCAATTATCTAGTCAGATGGCCTCTGCAAACACCTCTTTGATCCCAGAGAAAAGGGAGATGCCAAGACAGTTTGACAGTTCGCATGTACCATCAACCAAGAAATATCTGCCAAGTTATAAGAGCCAATGACACCTTGCTCATCAACTGAACTCTGATAAAACTAAGGGCACTTCAAATATTCTTACTTTTCAACTCCTTTAAATTTCTCTGCTGTTTATTCTAAAATCGTAATTGGTCTTGCTAAGATTAGGGGTTTTCTCCTTCTCAGTCAAAAGGTAGCCTTATGAAGATAAAAGACTGGTTTCATGATAAAAGTTCTAAACATTGGGTCAAATTGCAGGATGATCTTATCAGTCAAACCTTAGTGTATCTTCTAGGGATACCTCTAGACTACAAATAAATGCATTATCCATATAAGATATATATATAGCAAGGTGCCTCCTTTCCTCATACCCTGACCTTCTGAATGCCCTGTCTCCAGCCATGCACACCCCACTTTTAAAATAGCAATAATTAGACATTATGGTTACTCAAATTTTACAAGCTAGAAAGCTCCCTTTATTACCACAGGTATTACCATCATGCTATAACAACCCTGCAGCCTATCTGAAAATTTCTCAGGTGTCCCACTATCTTAAAATACATGTAAACACTCACCATATAAATCATCTCATTTAAGTTTTAAGTTTACTTTAGTTTTAAGTTTAGTTTTAGTTTAAAATAGAAATGAAAGATAAAACAATTATACAGTGGAACCTTGAATTACAAGTATAATCCGTTCCAGGAGAATGCATGTAATCCAAAGCACTCGCATATCAAAGCGAGTTTCCCCATAGAAGTCAATGGAAACGAAAATATTTCATTCCACATTGGCTTCTATGCCATGCAATACCGCATGTGGCCAGAGGTCGGGGGGGGTGTGAAAAAGACTAGAAAATATTCGGAGACCGCTTGGCTGCACTCATAAACCCTCAGAAAGGTTCGGAAACCCTCAGGAACGCAGTGTTTCCGAGTGTTTCTAATTATTTCCGAACGGCTCTGAATGGTTCAGAATGGCAATCAAATAAAAGTCCATCCATATGATTTGTTGAACAACATACGACGGCGTAGGAGACTTACGTCGGTCATATCTTGGCAATATTTTAAGAATCAGCACATAGATACGACGGCGCACATTTGGACTTACGCCGGCGTATCTTTAGATACGTCGGCGTAAGTCCTTTGTGAATCCGGCCCAACATATTGCTTTGATAAACCATATCCAATAGTGTTAACGCAGGAAGATATCAGGAATATGAAATGGTGAGTTTGTATATTCCTAAAGTCACTAACTTAACTTAACTCAACTGAACTCAATTAATAGACCTCTTTTCAACAAACAAATCTGACCACTTCATCTCTACAATCTATAACCTCTTTATTACTAAAAATCAACCCGGTGCTCCAAGCTTTGCATCTGGTGACCACAACAAAAGACCTTGACTGCGAGAAAGCATTGGTTTTTATCCAGAAGTTGTTGATCTGCTCAAAGGCTCAGAAGTGAAATTAGAAGATCTTGTCTAGATGTTACTGTTGCCCTTCTATCCTTTTTTAAATTAATTACTCTCTCGCAGATATTTGCTGGCATTTTTCCTCTTCTGAGGGTACAATGACACATATATGGGGACATGCCATCTTATCACTCCTTTCTGGAACATATTTTTCAGTTATATAGCAATCTTACTGGAGATGTTATTTATAACACCCTTCAAATTACCCTATTGAATGATTCCAGGATCCTATAAATAAATTAAACACAGATTACTATGTAATTTCCTGACAGCGGCTGCATTTGCAAAATTGTAATACCCCTTAAATTTACAGGATGATATGTGAGATAGGCACCATTTATCAAATAGCATGGATGCTATTCCAAGCTAGGGGTTCTAGTGATACATACTGTACCTGAATATTTGAGCTATTGACATATTTTGACTATAAATTATTAAATTGTTTGTAGATCACCAACCACGGGAGTGCCACATCCTAGATATATTGGAACAACAAATGTTAAAGGTACAAAGGAATGGACTTTGTAGGCACCAATTATAAAAATACAAATAGGTCTATTAACATATAGCCCGTGAGGGTTGTTAAAAAAGAAAAATACAATACATAAAATTACATTTTAAAAGAAAACTACAGTAACAATTGCAGTGGCAACAGATTAATCCAATAAAAGTCCAAAAAGGGTCATCACATCTCACAAGGGACGTGTAAGACTGTAATACATAATAGGACGAATGTTAGCGTGACATGTTTCGCGGGGACCGCTTCTTCAGGAGCTAGTAGTATCTCATATAAAGCACGATATGCTTAAAAGTAGATTTTTTAGAGGAATTTATAGTTGGTATTAAACGTAACCTAGGCACTGCCCTATTCACGTAGTACTACGTAAACGGCGTACGAGACTTAAAATTCTACGGCGTTGTTCCCTAGCCCATACCCTTGCATTAGCTGCGCCTGCTATATGAGGGGTAACTTTAAGCCAGACGTAAGCCTTACGCAAATCGCGTATATGAAGCGGCCGGGCGCATCTACGTTTGTGAATCGGCGTATCTTACTCATTTGCATATTTATAATGGGAACGCCGAATGCGCCCAGCGTAACTATGCGCCCACGATACGCCGGCATAGGCAAGTTACGTCGGACGGAGGAAGCCTATTTTTCAACGTATCTCGCTTTGTGATTTGGCGTAAAGATACGACGGCGCACATTTGGACTTACGTCGGCGTATCTGGAGATATGTTGACGTAAATTGCTTCTGAATCCGGGCCATCGTATGTATTGTTTCCATTTTTATTGCATTATCTGGAGGCGCTCTGATACAAATATAGTGGCCCAGATTCACGTACATCTGCGCATTATTGGACCGGCGTAGCGCACCGCCTTTACGTTAGACTTGCGGAATTTTGCCGCGTAATCACCCTATTCTCGTAGCTTTTGCGCAGGAAATTGCGCATACGTAACGTTTTTCCAGAGGCGTAAGGAGGAGTAATACAAATTGGGAAGGACGTGGGCGTGTTACATTGAAATGAGCCGTGACCCCATGCAAATGAAGGGCCGGCCGGCTCGCGCATGCGCGCTTGAAGGAGACCATGGTCAGCTCCGCTGTGCGCATGCTCACAACTCGGGAGCGGCGCAATCAGTGAAATTGGAAATGGACTAGGGCAACTTTGTGAACTACGCAGACAGCATAAATAGACAGACACAAATGCACTTCCTTTGCAAAAGTACATCCCTTTGTATCCCTCCCTCTACAGCAAGGTGCTTTTGTTTGTTTGTGACGTGTCTTTGAGATATTTGGGGACTGTTTTGCAGAGTGATTTTTGTCTTTTATGTGTTTTCTTTGTTGTTATTTTGTTTAAATTATATTTTTGCTGGGCATTTTTTTTTTTTTGCTCGTCATTTATTTAATTTTTTTGGTTCTGTTTGTGTATGATTTTGGAATGTGGGGGTGATATTCCTGCGGGAAAAGGGGTGTCACCCTCATTTGTGGTGGAGAAGTGATCCCCAGGTCTGTGTGAATGGTGTATGAATGTACAGTGACATAATTGGAGCCGTGGCATGGCGTTGCAGCTCACAAGTCCTGCATGGTGGACTGGTGCCAATCCAATGTGATGACGATGTGATGTGTCTGTGCTAGGGACCACAGTGGTGTGCATGCATGCATTCTCATTGTGCCATGATTAATGTGTGTGTTTAACGTGCAAAGATGCATAATGTGAGCTGGCATGAGATGGGGTCATGAGATGGGGTACCAGTGCATATGCAGAGTCACCTTGAAGGGAAAAGACAGGAGGATGTTAGTCATGCATGTGCCACTTGTGAGGTGTGCATCACGGGAGGGGATAGTCATGCCTGCCACCCATGTCACTCACCAACCAGCCAGCTGTCCCCATACATGTTCTGTTCGAAATCTGTGGGGATGGGGCTCTGATTGTATATGTAGCTGTCATGGGTGTCATGGGTGGTGCCATGTGTTGGGCTGCTGATGTCCTCCTGCAAGGTTGTGGTAATTCCAGGATGGCATGAGGGGTGAATCTGAAGATGCGAGACACCTCAGAATCACTCATGCCAAAGATGTCTATGCGTGTGTGATATATCAAGTGAAGAGTGAGGGGCTTGTATCAGATAAGAATATTGTATTAGATTAGATTAAATTGTAAATTTTATATAAGCAAATACAAAAAAAAAAAAAAAACATCTCCCGTGCCCTCCTTAGTGCCATCCTCCGTGCCCTCCTCCTTCTTTGTTCATCTAAAGTCAGTAGTATAGCTATGTGCGACGATGAGCAACACGTGTGACTGCTGAACTCCTCACTAACAGTGTTGCTTTATCTGACAAGTAGACTTTTTTTCTTTTTTTAGACCAGCTTTAATCAGCTCTAATTTTAGACAGGACATTTTGCTGTTGCGCACACTGCGTCGCCTGCGCTGCCCCAACGTTGTTTTGTGGATCCCCGTAAGTCCCTCATTAGCATATTTGACTAGCAAATCAATGGTGTGTCTATCGCACTTTTGCGAGGACGGATGCGCCAGTCTAACGAAATTACGCGGGACAAAAAAAAGACGATTTTTTGCGTATCTCGTTCTGGGGATGCCGCGCAACGAAACGCACGCGCACATTTAGACTTACGCACGCGCATCTCCTGTTGCGCAGGCGTAATCGCTCTGTGAATCTGGGCCAGTATGTTTATCTCTGTACCCTTTAAAAGGGAATTTACTTTAACATGTCTTCATTGTATGTGAACCCTGTACATTTTTCTGCAAAAATTAAAAAAGAGATGAAACTGAAATATATTGTGCTTCTTTCCTTTGGCTTGGTGGCTCATTAATTTCTTAATGTGAAATCCCAGCATCCCTAACTTTCCCCAGGAAACCGGACTAATGCTAACCTTATTTTAGACCTCCTCATATTTAAAAATAAAAATACAGTACATATATAAATATATACTGTATAAATATATAAACACACACACAAGTACATTTTCTTTGTTGTTTTCCTTTCATACAGTACAATAATACACCTGCTTATTTAATTTCAAGGCTTTGCATTGAAATATTTACTCTGTATCCCATCTAAAATTGCTTTGTGAATAAATCTCAATTATAAGCGTTATGATTCGGCTAGGGAACTGGGCTAAATAGCATGGCTTAATTTTAAAATGTTATTTTTATTTCTACCCTTCAGGCTCATATATTAGGTTGTTCTGTGTACCCGATATTTGTTCCAGATTTCCCAGGAGAACACTTTTTTTTGCCCTTCGATCACATGCTCATATTTTATACTAGACGCTGGCTCATACAGTTTCTCTCTCTCTCTGTGTTCCAAATCAACATTTTCCTGGCTTGCTCTCCCTCCCTCACTTTCCCTCTCTCAGTCTTCCTCTTTACGATCTCCATAAAACTGTACCTGCAATGCAGTATCAAAGAGAGGAACAGATGAGATTTGCTTGTAAGAAGCCAGGTGTGCGAAGATAAAATAATGAAATATAGATGTTGGGAATCAACTAGTGTGATCATTAATATAACTGATTAGGTAGTGGCAAGAGTATAAAAAATTTCATTACAATCAAGCCAGAAAATGTAACATGGAAATATATGCTGGGGAACCAAACTAGCTGCCCGAGGCTACTGCTTTTTACCCTGGCCCAGCTTGAATACAGCAGACCATGCTGCTAAAAAAAAAAGAACATCTGATGTTCTGTGAACACCTCAGCCCCATTCTGCTGAATTAATGTTCCCAAATATGCCCACCTAATTCTGTTTGCAGGCACTGTAATTTTCTAGTGTTTGGACCTCCCTTTTCCCTTTTAGAATTATTAACTCTTTGATTATTTGGAAGGGAGGGGGCAGGGGTTATGTGTAATAGATTATGGAGGACATATGAATTAGCAGCATAGCTGCATTCCCACCCAGAGACATTCTCAGAGCCCTTTTTGGTCTGTTTGCAACATTTGTTGACAATGTTATTCTATAAAGGGTCTCTAAAACCTTTATTATTTGGCTAATAAAACATATGCTTTTTCATTACTCAATACTTTGGGCTAGATTCAGGTACAACGGCATATCTTTGTGCGGGCGTAGCATATCTTCTTTACGCTACGCCGCCGCAACTTACAGAGACAAGTGCTGTATTCACTAAGCACTTGCTCCTTAAAGGAACACTAAAGGTTCGTTTTTTATTAGATCAATTGATTGCTGTAAGCTAGAGCATTTAAATATCACTTACCTCATTTTTCCTTTTGACCTCCAAAATACAGTAATCCAGGTTTGAAAATGCCATTTCCTGTCTCTCCTCTTCTTGCTTTCCACCAGCACCTGCATGGTGGAAAGCAGAATGTGCTCACCCTCTCCCTATGACTACAGCCCTGCGTGAAGATGCTCTCTTAACCCTCATAGGCATGGAGGCTAAGCCTAATGGGAACTGTAGTTCCCATTAGGCCGTGATGTAGCAAGAATGAATGCGCACCGCAAACCAGGAAGTCAGTGAGAATAACGGTTCAGGAGTGACGGAGGTGAATAAAACAGCTCGATTTCAATAGGTATCAAACTAGTTATAATGCAAAACATTACTTTTTACTTTATCAGCTACTGTCAGACTTTAATTTAAGAGGAAAATATTTTTGTCTTTACAACCCCTTTAAGTTACGGCAGCATAGCATAAATGTAATTCAAAGTAGCAAGGCAGTGGGCATGGGGGGAGGGGACGAGCAGGAGTGTCAGGACACTCTCTACGTTTGTTAGTTTTAATATTCTATATTTAAGATTTAATATCTCGCATATATGATATATGGTTTAATAAGGGTTCTGTGATCAGAGTGAAAGCTTTAATACAACACACATTTATTAGAGAAAATATATTAGCTATCTAATACACTGCATACATTTACAGTATTTAAACTAAGGGAGTAAAAGTTAGTTTGCTAATACAAATTAAGTACATCACACAAAAATATCACACATTACAAATTATGACAAAGATATGGTAAGTGCGTGGGAGAGGATTCCTTGATATTACCTTGAGAGTACTTCCTGGGCCCAGGGTCTGTTCTAATAATTCTCCCTCCTTCACTTGACTGAGACTACTTAATCTATATCTCTGGGGCCCAACTCTGATTGGCTCTGGAAAAGGGTTTTACGCTGGCTCCGCAAAGTCTAACGTCCCGCGATGCTTCCTTTTCCTGGGTCGTTTGATATTCAAAAGGGTGTAGTAGACTGGTCGTCTCTTGCCACCTTATCCCCTCACCTTCATGCATATCAAACGGAGGGTGTTCAATAGATATTTTCAGACAAGACTGTGAAAACAATTAACCCTTTCCTGGAATCCTCTCCTTCACACTATCCATCTTATCATATTGTATATTATATATATGTACAATTATTCCCAGTTGCTAATGGCGATTAGACATAACATTTTTTATAAGGCAACACTTTGCAGATAGAGAAAGGAGCTGTGTGTTAGTGGGTGTCCTGACACTCCTGCTCGCCCCCTCCCCCTCAAGAGGCTTTCTCCACACCAGGGAGAACGCCTCACATTATCGTGTGTAGTTACAGACAGAAGAACAGGAAGTTAGGTTTTTCCAGAAGAAATAAGGACATTTAAAAGCAAAATTGAAGGATGAGGTAAGTGAAGGAGGACTGCACTAAGGTAAAGGAAGCTATTTAGTTTTTTTTTTTTTTTTTACCTTTACAACCCCTTTAAAGAATTTCTTGGGATTTTCTTTCTCTCCTTCGCTATGTGTCTCTCGTGCTCTATCTTAGCCACCCTGATTGTGTTCTTACACTTCTTGTTGCATTCCTTGTAGTGTTGGTATGCTGACAGCGAACCATTCGCTTTATATTTTTTAAAGGCAATTTTTTGTCTTTAAGTAGACTTTTTACATTATGGTATGTAACCCCTGGTTAACCTTTGTTCTTCTATTTTTATTGTCCATTGAAATGCACTCGACAATACCTTTAATTAATATGTTCCCACTCCCATATTTCTTCTGTGTTTATTGTATCTAAAATTTGGTCCCAATTAATATCTTTCATTATTGTGCACAGTTTTTTGATTGCCAGAACCCAAGTTGTCCTGTATTTCTATATCTGTGATCAGATCTGAGTGACTTGAAATTAATAGATTTGGTAATGCATTATTTCTAGTCAGGGAATCCATCCATTGGGAGCCCAGTCAATATTGGGATGCAGCCAGTAAGTATTTTGTTTTTCAAAAGAACAAGCTCTCTTGCAGATGCATCAGTTTACAGGGATGAGACAAATCATTTACCATGGACAGGGATGTTTACAATTGTAGCACCCTCTAGTGTGTGCTACTAGTGTTGAACGCAGATAAAAGTATATTCTGGCCAGGAATAACCTGAGTCAGGGTTACTTAAGGCCAGGGCTGGATGACTCATTCTGGCAGCTCTTTGGTGCCTCCCCCTGGTGTCTGGAAAGTTGGAGAATATTCTAGAACTATAGGTTGGGGGTTAGGAGTAGCTGCCATGAATATGTATGGGGCCACAGCCAATGCCCACATGTGGGCTGGCAGGGGGCTGAAAAAACCCCATAAATAGACATTTGCCATTCCAGCAGAGGAGGTCGTGGAAGATGGAGAAGCAGTGCTGAGGAGAGGCTGTTATTGGCCTTTGAGGGACACCTTACTGGGGGGTTCTACCTCGGGCCGAGTGCTCAGGAAAGCTGACCTGGAAGGATCCTAACACAGGAGGCAGTGGAAGGATTCATACCCATGAGGCAGCGGGAAGGGGCAAGGAGAGACAGTGAGTAGATCAGCACATGCAGGGATAGCCATCAGTAGCAGTTCTTGCTTGATTACTGCATAGTATCAAGTCTTCATCTAACCTTGGGAGGTCCCCATGTACGTGTGCCAGTCAGGCAAGACAGGATTAGGGCAGAAAGTTAGGAAGACTGAGAGGAAGAACAGCCATGCATGGCTGGTGGCAGCAGGGTAGGCTAGCATTTTCTGCAAGCAAGTGGAGCTGGGATCAGTGGCCACAGGGAAGCAGAAGGAGAAATGTCATGCTGTTCACTCACTTCACACTACTTTGTCAAGCAACTGAGAGTTTGTGCCTATAATAGGCTTTTGTTGAACTAGTAACATCCTGTTAGTTCCCACAGGAGTGAGCAAGAGGTGCTGTGTTGTGAAAACCAAGTTTGTGCAGAAGGGAGGAAGATAAGGACTTTTTGTAAATAGAGAGGAAATGTCCCTTCATTCATAGTTCTGGAAATGTTTCAAGTTGGGCATCCCATAATTCTCTACCCCATCCAAGTTATCAACCCCAAATAAAACATCAAAACAAGCCAAGGACTCTTTTCTGAGTTGGAAAGTATGAAGGAAATGCAGTGTGACTGTCTGTGCAGCAGTGGGGACCCAGGACATTGGTGACTCCTATGAGCGTAGTGCTACACAGCGATCAGCTTTTATTTATTCATGCAAGACCTTTATCCTGAAATTTAAAAAAAAATTGATGTAACTGCTAGTGTAACTGCCGCATCAGCTGAAGTTTGGCTTGAATTTGTTAATGTATCTAAATCTGCTAGTACATCTAACACCCCCCCCCCCCCCAGATTATCAATGCAGCTTTCTGCTGGGCCCCCGTGCTCCTTCATCCAGAGTTGGGACACACTAATATAGGAGGTGTGTTATTGGCCAGATCACCAGGTGATAGCAGAGGGCAAAAAAACTAAATGAAAAAGTAATGCAACATATAAGGATTGGTAAGCTGCAATTTAATGTAGTATTTGGTTTTGGGTTTATTACTGAATTAATCTTATGAGACTCGGAGCAGGCATGTGAATATTAGGTGTCCCAACACTGGCTGCGTGCTAATTTTAGATCAGTAGTGTACCTAGAGGTGATGCCAGGATCAGCATACATACAGTACAATCCAATGAGCGCACCAAAATTTTTTCCAAGAGGCAAAGTTAATTTAATGATAACATTAATTCATAGCAGAATAAAGCCAATGAGTTTCGGGGAGCAAATGCACTCCACCTTCATCAGGGCTATAAAACAAGTAAAAATACAAAGGTCATACATTTAAAGCTAAAAAGTCCTGAACATAAAAACAAATATACAAGTAAAAATTTTGAGGCTTAAAGTCAAAGGCCCAGATTCACAGAGCGATTACGCCTGCGCAACTGCTGTTGCACGTGCGTAAGTCTAAATGTGCGCGTGCGTATAGTTGGACGCGATTCACAAAACAATATACGCCAGAAATCTACGTTTTTTGGTCCGGCGTAATTGAATTAGACATTCGCTTCCCTTCGTGCAAAACTGCGCTAGACACACCATTGATTTGCTAGTCAAATATGCTAATGAGGGAGTTACGGGGATCCACAAAAAAACGCAGTTGCTGCGCAGGCTACGCGATGTGCGCAACAGCAAAATGTTCTGTCTAAAGTTAGAGGACCTAAAAGCTGGTCTAAATTTTGAAAAAAAGTCTAATTGTCAGATAAAGCAACACTGTTAGTGAGGAGTTCAGCAGTCACACGTGTTGCCCAACAATCTGTATGCCAACATGCCAGGGGCATCGTCGCGCATAGCTATACTACTGACTTTAGATGAACAAAGAAGGAGGAGGGCACGGAGGATGGCACTAAGGAGGGCACGGGAGATGTTTTTTTTAATTTTTTTATTTGCTTATATAAAATTTACAATTTAAATTAATCTAATACAATATTCTTATCTGATACAAGCCCCTCACTCTTCACTTGATATATCACACACGCATAGACATCTATGGCATGAGTGATTCTGAGGTGTCTCGCATCTTCAGATTCACCCCTCATGCCATCATGGAATTACCACAACCCTGCAGGAGGACATCACCAGCCCAACACATGGCACCACCCATGACACCCATGACAGCTACATATACAATCAGAGCCCCATCCCCACAGATTTCCAACAGAACATGTATGGGGACAGCTGGCTGGTTGGTGAGTGACATGGGTGGCAGGCATGACTATCCCCTCCCGTGATGCACACCTCACAAGTGGCACATGCATGACTAACATCCTCCTGTCTTTTCCCTTCAAGGTGACTCTGCATATGCACTGGTACCCCATCTCATGACCCCATCTCATGCCAGCTCACATTATGCATCTTTGCACGTTAAACACACACATTAATCATGGCACAATGAGAATGCATGCATGCACACCACTGTGGTCCCTAGCACACACACCCCACATCCTCATCACATTGGATTGGCACCAGTCCACCATGCAGGACTTGTGAGCTGCAACGCCATGCCACGGCTCCAATTATGTCACTGTACATTCATACACCATTCACACAGACCTGGCGATCACTTCTCCACCACAAATGAGGGTGACACCCCTTTTCCCGCAGGAATATCACCCCCACATTCCAAAATCATACACAAACAGAACCAAAAAAATTAAATAAATGACGAGCAAAAATAAAAAATGCCCAGCAAAAATATAATTTAAACAAAATAACAACAAAGATATAAAAGACAAAAATCACTCTGCAAAACAGTCCCCAAATATCTCAAAGACACGTCACAAACAAACAAAAGCACCTTGCTGTATAGGGAGGGATACAAAGGGATGTACTTTTGCAAAGGAAGTGCATTTGTGTCTGTCTATTTATGCTGTCTGCGTAGTTCATAAAGTTGCCCTAGTCCATTTCCAATTTCACTGATTGCGCCGCTCCCGAGTTGTGAGCATGCGCACAACGGAGCTGACATGGTTTCCTTCACGCGCGCATGCGCGAGTCGGCCGGCCCTTCATTTGCATGGGGTCACGGCTCATTTCAATGTAACACGCCCACGTCCTTCCCAATTTGTATTACTCCTCCTTACGCCTCAGGAAAAAACCTTACGTTTGCGCAAGCTCTTGCGTAAAAGCTACGTGAATCGCCGGATTACGCGGCTAGATTGCGCAAGTCTAACGGAAAAGTGGTGCGCTACGCCAGAATGATAATGCGCCGATCTACGTGAATCTGCCCCATTGTGTATATATTAATTTGCATATAATATCTGATTCCAGTAAATAGCTGACTCAGAGATAATTATAGCTTACACACAGACACCAGAGGTCATAATACTTCATTAGCAAACAGTAGAATGAATAGAATAATAGGCAACATCTCAAAAAAATAAATGAAAAAATACAAGAACAATATTACAGTTGACATATTTTACTATCGATTTGTCAATGTCATTTGTCAGTGTACTTAATAGACAAATCAGATTTAATATATATTAAAAATAATATTGTCTTTCTTTTGAAATGTCTCCCATACAATGGGTCTTTACTTAAAGTGATTTTAAACCTTTACATTTTTTAATAACATGTTATAATTGGACTTGAAAAAAGTAATAGACTTTAAAGGCACATCTAAAATGTAATAAATGTATTAGTCTACATAAAAATACAGTAGTACATTAGAAAGCATAGAAATATTAAAATACAAATTGGACTTAGATATATATCCCCAAGAGGATAGGATATTGTATAGAAAAACTGAGCACACCAAGATTCTATATTGTTACATATCCTGAATTATTGGGGTATCACTTGTCCTCAGGAGATCCACTCTACATGTTTCGCAACTTTTGTCGCTTCTTCAAGAGCATTAAAGTATTCGTATTTTATATGTTGCAAGTTCAGCACTCACCCCCAAACCTGGAGAGAACCCCCAAGGGAGGCTATTTGGGTCTCAAAATGTGGGGAAACATGAGGAGCTTGATTATGGCTTGAACAGTTATACAGATTTATTGTTATAAAAAGAGAGCAATAGATCCAAAAATAGGGTCCACTGAATTTTCAAGTTGAGCTATAGTCCATATAGTAGATACCTGAGGCGCTGCAAGGGTGATGAATGTCCCCTCACATACTCTCTCCATCCCCAATATAACCGAAGGCTGTCAGTGCTGGCTGAGGAGGCACTACAGGTAAGGCAAGTGATACCCCAATAATTGAGAATATGTACCAATATAGCATCTTGGTGTGCTTAGTTTTTTATACAATACCCTATTCTCTTGGGGATATATATCTAAGTACAATTTGTATTTTAATATTTCTATGTAGTACTGTACTACTGTATTTTTATGTTGACTAATATTTTTTTTTTATATGTGCCTTTAAAGTCCATTATTTTCTTTCAAATTCTATTATGTATGACCTATATGACAAGGCATAAGCAATAAAATATATATGGTGTTCATGGGCCACTGAGACTGAACACCAGACCCATTGGTTTCAACATGTTATACTTACTTGCTCTGTGCAATGGTTTTGCACAGAGCAGCCTTAATCCTCTTCCTCCGGGGGTTCCCTGCTGGCGCTCCTGGTTCCACCCCCTGCCAAATACCGCCCAACATCAAGCTGCTTGCTAAGGGGGACACTCGCTGTCATAGGATTTGATTGACAGCACCAGGAGCCAATGGCTTTCTTTGATATATGTCTGCCCTGTAAAGAGAGAGAAAGAGTGGTGAGAGCCCTCTGTGCACACCATTGGATGAAGATCAGGCTCAGGTAGGTATGAGGGGGGGGGGCTGGGGGGATCCTGGACACAAAAATAATCTTTAGGCTTTAGAACCACTTTACAGCAGTGCAGTAAACAGAGAAACATCAGGCAGGGGATTGGTGGAGACCCAGTGCAATTGTGGCATTGTGTCTTTTCCTATAAGGAAGAGAGAGTTAGGAAATAGCTGTAAAGGTGTGAGTTTGTAAAATGGCTGTTTCTGTGTGAAAATTTTGTTTTGAAAGTAGCCATTTGGGCTATATACAGTATTATATCAGGAAATGTCGCAACTTGAGCAAAACTGATTAAGGCGGAAACAACAATTTGCTTGTTATTGTGCTTATCGGGTTATTGCGTATCCCTCTTGAAATACTCTGGATAAGACACATTTGAACTAAAAACAGATGCACATTAAAGAAACTGTTGCGGGCAGGTTTTATTTTGTTGCAATTCTACTTTTAAACAGCAGAGGGAGACATTTCTGAATAAGTCGGTGCAGCAGAATTGATAAATGGCTCCCTCAGCCAGCCAGCCAACCAACCAAACATCTGCCCTCGGTGCTGGATCAAACCCCTTATCGCTCGATCACCTGTCACCAGCCAGGCCTCCCCCCGCCATTCCCACACTTACCCATCCAGGTTGCGGTTTCGGCAGCTTCTCCCCTGTATCTCCTCCTGGCCAATCAGGACTTAGGACTCCCAGCCAATCGGGTCTCAGGACCCGTGGCCAGGTGCATGGATTAGGGTGGCTATGCCCTGCATTAGTGGCCTCCACTGGCTCTGGACCGACTTCCTGGTTGTGACAGCAGTGGACCTTTCAGAGTGACAACACAGCAGTACATTTGGGAGACTGTTCTCCCCCTATAACAGGAAGTGCCTGAACAAGGTCCTTCATGCAGGCTTACCCACTATTGTTTTGGATCGGAACAAACTGTCCGGTTTTTGGTATCTTCTTCCTGGCCAAATCTGATAAGAAGTGAATAATTGCGTGCATGCAGCATACAAAGTAAACTCACTGACCAAGGTTCATAGTATTGCTTGTAAGCAATACAGCTGTAGATATTTAAAGCCAATGTACATCACCCCATTACCCCTTTTTCATCGATTTCATGTCTGACTCCATGCAAAAGGCATTTAACCTCTAGAACATTTTCTAACTGCCTTAAAACTATACTAGTTCTAAAGTCAAATCCAGATGTTCAGCATAATTAGGCATTGTGTTCATTGTCAAGGGGGTTAAAATGCTCAGCTTTCCAACATAAATGTCTCCGTAGCAGTAGAGGAAAATATATGTACCAAAAACCATTGGGTTAACTTTTCCCTAGCCGATTAACAGAAAAACAATTCTTTCTCATTGGCATCGCTTGCGCTTTATGAAATAATGATACCATGCCGGGTCTTCATTAAAACACTGAAACAAATGATCCTTAGCAGATTGGAGGGAACGCAGACAGAATGGGGTGTAGGGGACTTGTTGTGTCTTACATAACACGCTAGGGAGAATTTTGCACATCAGAAAATATTTGGCTGGCTCTTTCCTCCCACGCATTAGAAGATAAATGACCATTCAATTGCCAACCGCATTAATCCAAAACTTTATTAATACTAAGGTTGTGCAGGACAGAGAGCAGCAACTGTCTGCCTGCAATGTATTAATTGCCATCTCTATAGAAGATTTGTGTTAACTTGACATAAAACTGCCCACACAACATAACAGAAAACCCTGAATTGTGGGGTTTGCCTTGACTTTTAAAGAATTGCTCAAGTGGGTGAAGAGATATTTATTTTCCTCAGCTGTAGCTCAGCTGATCTAAAGCAGGAAAAAAATATCAAGTTTTGTTCCAATGAACAAAAAGGCTGGCTTTGCACCTACTTTATATGCCGTGGTAATTGGTTGATTGTAAAAAAAAAAAAAAATGTCCCTTGTTCTGATTAAAAAAAATGTTTTGTCTAAATTCAGACTTTACATACACATATACAGTATGGGATCTGACAAAGAAATTATATTTCTGTCTATCCAGTCCTGACCTTTGCACAGCTCTGCCAAACAGCACAGCCAGGTAGATGACCCCACTTACAGATAAGGAATACAGGGGTGTCCGCTCTCCATTCCCCGCCTTCTAACTGGACAGTGAAAGAGCGGCAGCCGACTGATGAGGTTTTGTCTCCTATCAGCATGTCCTGTGTTAGCATATTTGCATGCAGGACAAGTAGTTGGCTCCTATTGCTGCCGGTCTAAGTGCTGCTGTAGAGGTTATTGCAAGAGTCTGATACTATCTAAAATATACAGTGTTGTGAAAAAGTATTTACCCCTTTTTGTTTTTGTATTTTTTTATCACACTTAAAGTGTAGTTCCACCCAAAAGTGGAACTTACGCTCATTTGTCTCCTCTCCCACTCCAGTGCCACAATTGGCACCTTTAAGGGGGAAGGGGGGGACAGGATACCTTTCTTTGACAGGTATCCTGTTCCCACTTCTGGGAGCCCGCGCCGCGGCCCATGACATCACCACGGGCCTCCCTCCTCCTCTGTACTCCTTCCCCTGGCCAGTAGAAGAGAGGATCGGGGCCTTGCACATGCACAGTAAGTAAGTTTCCTGGCGGGGAAACTGTAAGGCTACACTGCCGGGTTCCCTTACTTGCAATGGCAGCAGCAGCACCCGACAGCTGATGGAAACATCACCTGCGGTGTCGACTCCAGGACAGGTAATTATTAAAAGCCAGCAGTTGCAATATGTGTAGCTGATGGCTTTTATTTATTTATTTTTGGGCGGACCTCTGTTTTAAAGAGGACATCCACCCTAAAAAATATTTTTTAAATATATGAAAAAAAAAGAAAAAACATTTTTTTTTTACTTACCAGAAAACCACGTTGCTAGGCTGTCTTCTGCCTCTTCCTATTGCTTAGAGCTGCTAATTTACTTCCTCGTTCACCTGTGGTCCTGGGAAAGGATGACACATTGTTTCCCTTGATTCTGTGGGCATTTCTGTGCTCTAAAATCGCGTTATTTCCTGACAGAGCTACAGCCAACATTTAATAGCGCATGCGCGAGATCTTAGGAAAAACAGGAAAAGATAGTGACTGGGCTTCACATGCCCTTAATTAAAATGAAAATGGCCACAAGATCATAGGAGAAGATATTAAGTACGGTTTTTATTTTATTACCAAATAGATAGGGAGCGGCTTATAGATTTAATTTTATATATATATGCCATAATAATGTGTGCTTCGTCAAAAAAAAAAGTTATGGCTGGACCTCCGGTTTAAGTGATACAGGGCCAGGCAGGTTTGGACAGCTTTTTTGCATTTAAAAATTAAATCATCATTGAAAAACTAAATTTTGGGCGCATGCGCAGAGTCTAGTGGTGCGTTAATGCAGTGCTAGAGCTCCGTACCGTTCGGGAGGAGAGCCGGTATTTAACTGAAACCTGCAAGTATTTTGACATATCCTCGGGGGTGGAACTAGTACCTGGGATCTAGCTGACCAATTTGTGGGCAAAATTATGACACAGGGAGGCAGCCGTGCCAAGATAAAGAATTCCCTCATGAAGGCTTCAAAGGGGAAAGCCATGACAAAAATGGCACTGCCCCCCTCTTCATTCACAGCCTCTATGCCCTCCCACAGGCAAAGCCTGACACAACCTGTGTCCCCATCTGATTCTGATAGTGATTTATTCACCTCACAAGACTCTCGTCAGACTCCTCAAGTAGCCCCAGCCATTTTAAAACAATTTAAAGATATGCTCCATAAAGCACTAAAACAAACATCTGATCAAATCACTTCTAACCTCACAAGAGAGATAAGAGAACTTGGAAAAAGCACAGCAGCTTTAGAGGTTATTGCAGATGATTTAGAAAATATTTCTCTGGAACACACTATGGAAATAGAAAACCTCAAAGAGGAAAACCTATTGCTCCATACTAAAATTGAGGACCATGAGAACAGAGACAAGAGGTCCAACTTACGGTACGTATCAGGGGTATTCCTGAAACAGTCAATGACCTGCAATCCACCATAACTGCTCTTTTTCAGGAATTGCAAAAAGTAATTTCCATCGAAAGAATGTAATTTGAGAGAATCCATCAAGCTCTTGCTGCAAAAAAAAAACTGATGGTCCTCCACGCGATATTATAGTGAAATTACACTACTATCGTACAAAAGAGCAGCTTCTGTCATCAGCCAGGGACAAAAAGCAGCTGAATTTCCAAGGAAACGACTACCAATTGTTTTCTGATTTGTCCCAAATAACAAAAAATAAAAAGGAGAGCATTAAAACCCCTTCTTCTGGAATTACAACGCCATGACATCACCCACCAATGGGGGTTCCCATTTTCCCTATGTTTTGCTTACAAAGGGAAAAGATATACTTGCAGAGCTTTTGATGAACTTCAACAAACACTCTCAGGCTGCGTACACACGATCGAATCTATCTGCTGAAAACGGTCCGACGGACCGTTTCAGCAGACAAATTCGATCGTGTGTACGAGCGGACAGACAGATTTTTCCAGCAGACAGATTTTAAAGCATGCTTTAAAATCTGTCTGCTGGGAACCCGTCCATCCGACATGTCTGCTGGTTAATACACAAACCAGCGGACATATCTGCCCGCACATGTGTCGAATGGATTCGATGCATGCACGGAAGTGTTTTACTTCCTGGTGACGTTGACGTGGCAGCGTCAACGTCACCGCCACGTCACCACGCTGTCTGCCGGCGGGGATTTTGGTTTGATCGTGTGTACACGATCAAACCAATCTATCCCAGCAGACAAATCCGATCAAAACGGTCTGTCAGACCGATTTGATCGGATTTATTTCATGGTGTGTACACGGCCATAGACCTAAATTTAAAGGAACCAGATCCACGAAATACTCCATTGCTCAATAGATCAACGCCTCTCTCATCCAGAGTAAATCATTCTCAATCCAACCTGAGAAATGGAAACCATCCATCCCACAAGAGAGGTCGCTGCGCATCACCTCCTCAGGAAAGAGAGGATTCAATGGATTGAAAGAAATTCTAAAACTGAACACTTGGCTCATTCCTTACCCTGCTATTAGTCTTTTTAAAGACTTGTTGGGCAGAGCATTGCAACTTCTAGTTCTCTGATACATACTATTAAGTTCTGTTATATAAACAGTTTATTTTTTGTTCTCCAGAATTGCATGCTCAATGTTTGCTTAATTTGTCTTTATTTGAGCTAAAATTCCAGGACTGTTTACTATTTCTACGGTTAGAATTCTAGGTCCTTTGCATGCAAAAAGTGCTAATTAATCTAACCTTCTTTGACCTACATAAAGGGCATATGTAAAAGGCCTCTTGGCATTCATTAGAATTGTAAGGACATAGGTCCTACTTGTTCTATTTGTTCTAATTGTTAAAACTTGGCTGACCCTAGAACGCCAATAAGAAGTTTTATATAGCAATAGTATACTTTCTAGGAGATTTGTTTACCATTACCTCCCGCTGTTAGAACTTTAGTTATACCCTCAATATTAACATTGGGGGTTTTCCCGACCCTGCTCTACCCTCATGCCTTCTCACCACTCCTTTACAGGGGTGGACTGACAACTCATGGGGCCCCCGGGCAATAGAAGATTATGGGGCCCTTGGGCTTACAGATGTCCACCATGCCAGAAGGCAGTGCAAAGGCAGGGCAGTTAAAATCTCAGGATTTTCACATCAAAAGCATGTCGGTTTCGCACATATCAGGGACAGATGTAAAAAAAACACAGATTTTTACATACTGTCCCTGGTTTTACTGAGCCTGGCAACCCTGATGGGGCCCCCTAGTAGCATGGGGCCCTTGGCAGTGCCCGAGTGTCTCAATGGTCAGTCCGTCCCTGCTCCTTTAGTTTATGTTAGCTCCCCACCAGGGTATCTTGGGGCAATCAGATGCTAGCTCTTTATCTCATTTTTACCCGTACCGTCCCTTCCCTAATATAGTTAACCCTAACACTAATAGTTCTTGTTATATATTGTGAGGTTTACAGTATTACACATCAATGTGATGTTTTTTTCAGATGGCTCTCCCCCCTTGAACGGGAGATCCATGCGCCCTGCTCTGCCTCCCTCATTCAGCCACATTTAATATGTGGAAGTCTGGCGAAAGCACTTTTTCCCCAGTGGGTGATCTTTGCTCTCACTTGCAGGAAACACTTAATTGTGTCTTTATGTTGAGCTATACATTATTTTCTCTGACCATTAGTATTCTATTCCTTTTTCTTACTCTAGTACTCATCTCCACTCCTCTCTCTTCTTCTCTCTCTGAGTCCACTTGGATCGTATCGATTGACCTGAATAACTTGGTATTGGGTAAGTCCCCTTTGTCTATTCAGCTACCATGGCACTATTAAACATTCTGTCCCTGAATGTTCAGGGACTAAACATCCCCCAGAAACGTACCAAAGCCTTCCGTGCATTTCATGCTAGAAATGCACACATAGTTTGCCTCCAAGAGACCCACTTCACGAGTACTTCCACACCCAAATTTATGTCCCATTTTTATCTGCAAACCTACACAGCTTTGGGGCACTTTCATCGTTCTACCCCATTTACTCTCCAATCCATAATAAAAGATCCTGAAGGACGCTACTTCATTCTCACAGGCCATATTATGGACATTGCAATAACTGTAGTTTCATACTATGCACCAATTAAGCAACCAAATCCATTTATGTCACATTTACTACAAGTCGTGAATGACCATAAAACAGGTATAGTTATACTTTGTGGAGATTCTAACCAGGTCCTCCTCCAATTTCTGGATAAATCCCCGTACACACATCTCATGATAAATTTAAAATGTCTTTTTCACAACTTTTATCCAAATATAATTTGGTAGATTCATGAAGAGAAGGTAATCCCACTAAACGTAGACATACATACTATTCCCACCCTCATAAAACATATTCAAGGATTGATCACATATTCCTAACTATAGGTATGCTCCCTTAATACAGCAGATATAATCCCTATCCTATGGTCCGACCATAATGCAGTAAACACGTCTATTAAATCAGCATTACCCAAAGGCCACGACCCTACTTGAAACCTCCCAGACATCCTACTCCATGGGTCTTCAAACTACGGCCCTCCAGTTGTTCAGGAACTACAATTCCCATCATGCCTAGTCATGTCTGTGAATGTCAGTGTGTTACAATGCCTCATGGGATGTGTAGTTCTACAACATCTGGAGGGCCGTAGTTTGAGGATCCCTGTCCTACTCAAACACCCATCTTATCGCCAAACCATTGAACAAGCCATTAAAGATTATATCTCACTCAATACTAGTCCAGAAATTAATACATTAACTATTTGGGAAGCCCATAAACCAGTTATATGCAATACAATTTAGAAACAATCAGCCATATTCATAGGCGAATGGAAAACCCTTGAGCGTAAACTGGACATGGAGTTTAATACTGCCTTTATATTCCATCAGGACAATCCATCACCATTAACAAAATCCAGTTTAGACAAAACTTGTGTTGCATATGAAAAATCCTACAAACAATCAAGACATAACTATTTCATGAAATCCAATACATCGGGTACCTACCTTGCACGTACGCTTAATTCCTTGAACAACCCTTTAAACCAATCTGCTTAAAACTGGCAAAAGATGTTAACACAAGCAACCCTACCAAAATGGTTCAGAAATGTCATTCCCATCTGACCTTATTATATACATTATATACATCATCTAATCATTTCAACCAGAAAACAGCAGATACATTTTTCTATGATATAAACTTACCAGAACTTTCCCTTGACCAAAATAATTTATAAGAAGGCAACATTACACCTGATGATGTCTCCGAGGCTATCAAAGACCTAATATTAAACAAGAGACCAGGCCCACAAGTTTCCGGACCTAACCTCCTGTCCATTCTAGACAAATTTGTGACGATTTCGGGATTTACAATAAATCCCAAAAAATCCAGAGCCCTAGATATATCCCTCTCCAATGTAGAATCGGACTCGGCCAAAAATTAACTCCCTTTTTTATGGACTGAGAGGTCAATCCTCTATTTAGGGGTTCACCTAACAGCCTCATATTCAGATTTCTTTGTAGCAAAGTATCCCCCATGCCTCAAACAAATTACAAAACTTTTACAACAATGGAGATAGTATTAGATTACACACTGAGATGACAGGTCCCCTTTAACCAAACCTGTGTCACTTATTTTATTTGAATCTGCACCAAACCCATCCGGCTGCAATGCCTGTGGCTCTGCTTATTTTAAAGATAATGTTTCCTTTCTCCTACAGTATCACATGCAATGCACTCCCCTAGTATTTTATCTTAATTTATGCAAATGTTCTTTCTCTTCCATACAGTATTATTATTTCTGAGCTGCATGATACATTGATGATATCCTCTGTACCTTTACTGGGAACTTGCTATTATATATTATCTAATTATCTCTCACAGACGGTTGTGCTGCTCTGGCAAATGTATATTAGTTATAAATAAGTGATGATACAAAATAATAATCTCTTCAACGGCATTCGGGAACAACATTTTAAACCCGCTCACCAACTTATTACTGCATTCTGTAATTCTGCAACTTTGCAAAAACTGAAAAGTCATCATCTATATTAGAGGGAAATTTTCACTTGGTTGACAATTTTTTTTGATAATTGTAAAAAAATTCACATTTTCACCCCAGAAAATAAAAAGATCAGAAATGTCTCTCAATCACTCTGCAATAGAAAATAAAGAGACCCTGTCCATAACTTTAAACCTGAAGTTTAGTTAAATAACTTTTTTCTCTACAATTTTAGTTCTTACTTTTAATGAAGAATGTTCCTCAATTTGCAGACTGCAGGACTGAACTATTCCTCTTCCAGCTGCTCAACTTCCCTTGCAATGGATATTAACAGCTTTGGATCTCTGGGTCTCCACTAGCAATCTGTGAATGGGGGGGGGGGAGTCTAAACAATCACATGATTCACCCCTCCATTCACAGATCTTGTTACAGGCTGTGTAATTAGTGTAAGAACTTTTCTCAACGGAGGAGGGTGCAGAGGGGAACTTGTTCCCATTTCATCATTTTTACTGCAGTTAACATGAGAGACCCAAAGCTGTTAACCTCCATAGCACCAAAGGTTCAGCAGCAGGAAGAGGTTGGGCCAGCCCTTTAGTAAAGATTTATGCAAAATCCAGCAATCTGCATATCATGGGACATACTTCATTACAAGTATGTTAAAGTGTATGTTACCCCTGATATGTATCTATTGCACAATGTTGTTGTGTTAAAAAGTGTCCTATTCTCTATGCATTGCTTTCTTTGCAGGAAATTCCTGGTAATCTGCCAGTCCCCCTGATTTCCAAATTTCAAATTGACCACGCTAGGCATGGTAACACATCTATCCTAGTGATGTCAGTTTTCTGGATGTGCTGGAAGCACAAATGTTTGTCCTCCAATGGCCAATACTTGTGCTGACATGCTCCCTTGCACAGATCTTCACTGGGAAGACCAGCATACTGCTGTTTCTCTGCCTCCTATTGACACGCCCCCCCTGTAGTCTCCAACCCCACCTATCCATGCCCCTTATGTAAATGAGAACAGAGGTTATGAGATTACTTATAGAAAAATATATTTATAATGTTTTGTTTTATACACATACACAAATGTTTGCCTTGCATTTCTATTTTACACAGAATGGGTTGTTTTTACAAGGTAAGGATACACATATACTTTTAGTAATGCACAGTACTTTGCAAAGGGTTTCCGCAGGTGTGCAAACATTCTGTAATTTAAGAATGTTTTCAGAAATAGAAATGTTAATAGTTTATTTTTTTTATTAACTAGCAAAATGGAAAGTAAATGAACAGAAGAGAAATCCAAATCAAATCACTATTTGGTGTGATCACCCTTTGCCTTAAAAACAGCATCAATTCTTTGAGGTACACTTGCACACAGTTTTTGAAGGAATTCAGCAGGCCAGGTAGGTTGTTCCAAACATATTGGAGGCCTAACCACAGATCTTCTGTAGCTGTAGGCTGCCTCATATCTTTCTGTTTCTTTATGTAATCCCAAGCATACTTGATGTTAAGATCAGGGCTCTGTGGGGGACCAAACCATCACTTCCAGGTCTCCCTGTTCTTCTTTACACTTAAGTTAGTTATTAATGAAATTGGCTGTATGTTTGGGGTCGTTATCCTGCTCCAGAATAAATTTGGGGCCAGTGACACTCCTTCCTGATTGTATGGCATGATAGGTAAGTATCTTCCTGTATTTCTCAACATTGAGGACATCATTGATCCTGAGAAAATCTCCAACTTTGTTTGCAGAAATACAGCCCCAAACTTGCAAGGAACCTCCACCATGCTTCACTGTTGTCTGCAGACATAGTTGCCTGCAGACACTCTCCAGTCCTTAAGCGAACAAACTGCCTCCTATTACAGCTGAATATTTCAAGTTTTGACTCATTAGTCCAAGCATCTGCTGCCATTTTTCTACACCTCAATTCCTATGTTTTCATGTATAGTTGAGTCGCTTAGCATTGATTTCACATCAGAGGTATTGGCCACAATTCTTCCATGAAGACCACATTTGACCAGACTTCTCTGGACAGTAGATGGGTGTAATTGACTCATATTAGTTTCCACCAGTTCTGCGCCTATAGTACTACTGGACCTCGCCCGACATTGAAGGGAAGTAAGTATGATGTGTCTTTCATCTGCTTCATTGAGTTTCCTTGGTGACCATTGCAAGTCTGATCCTCAACAATGCCTGATCAATGGTGCCCATAATGCAGAGAAATACAGGCAGATAAATACCCATCATGCCATACCACCAGGGAGGCATGTGATTGGCCCAAAAGGTATGCTGCAGCATAACAACGACCCCCAAAATGCAGCCAATGTCTTTAAGAACTATCTTCAGAGTAAAGAAGGAGGAGTCTTGGAAGTTATGGCTTGGCCCCCACAGAGCCCTGATTTCTCAAAATCATTGAATCTGGTATTACAGGAAGAGACAGAAGGATTTGACTACATTCACAGAAGGTCTGTGGTAAGGTCTTCAAGATGTTTGGAACAACCTACCTGCCAAGCTCCTTCAAAAACTGTGTGAAAGTGTACCTAGAAGAACTAATGCTGATTTAAAACTAAGAGCTAGCCACCCCTTTCCCTAATTTTGATTTCATTTTCAAAATATATTTCTGAAAGCATTCTTACTTTACAGAATTTATTCACACCTGCCTAAAATCATTTGCTGGATTATGGTGTGTGGTTGTTTTTCAGGGGTTGGGCTTGGCCAAGTGAAGGGACCTCATAAGGCTTCAGCATACCAAAATATTTTGGACAATTTCATGCTGCCAACTTTGTGGGAACAGTATGGGGATGGTCCCTTCCTGTTCCAACATGACTTTGCACCACTGCACAAAGCAAGGTCCATATAGACATGGATAAGCGAGTTTGGGGTTGAAGAACTTGACTGGCCTGACCTGAAATTGATAGAACACCTTTGAGATCAATTAGAGCAGAGACTGTGAGCAAGGCCTTCTCATCCAACATCAGTGCCTGACCTCACAATTGGGCATCTGGATAATGGTCAAAAATTCCCAAAGACACACTCCTAAACCTTGTGGACAGCCTTCTTAAGAAGAGTTTAAGGTGTTATAGCTGCAAAAGGGTGGACAAACTCAATATTGAACCCTACAGACTAAGACTGGAATGCCATTAAAGTTCATGTGCATGTTTTCCTTGCATGTGATTGGGCATCCTTTACAAAGTGAAGCTTCACCTACTTTACAGCGGAGATCGGTCTGACGTCACTGCCATCAGTCGGGGCAGAATGTAATCACAACTTCCAAGTCGGGACCCGCCTGCTGCCCTGTTTGATGGCAGTCTCAGCGAGCCGCTGAGACTGCTGCTGCCCGCCCCTCCACTGCTCAGCGCTCTAATGAATACTAAGAAGTAGAGCAGAAGCGATACTGACTGACAGTCAGCATCGCTTTGCTCGGGGAGGAGTGAGAAGCGAGCCATCGGTGTTGTTCGGTGGCTCGATTCTCAGTGCAGAGACACCGGGGGACTGATGCAGTATCAGTCTGATGCTGCATCCACTGAGGTAAGTATAAATAGAGAAAAAAAACAGACCTCTTTTAAGCATTGACAATAAAACCTAGAAGCTAATTACAATGCACAACTGAACCAGATTCTACGTGCACCAATTTTAGTAAATCTCCCCCACTATTTGTCTTCCCTATGTCTATTGTATGTATACTGTTGCAGAAATGGTCTTGGATGTGCAGGCAGACTTCTTTAAAGTACTGGACTGTAAGTAACCAAAGAAAAATATTCTTTACAATGAATAATATTTACAGAAATAGAAAAGAGCGCCTGGTAGAATTTGAGCTGTTTAAACTTTTAAATCCTCTGATATTCTTTAATACTTTCTAGAAATGTCTGTGAAATCTGGAGGACATAGAGATGAATACTTAAGCTATGCTAGACTGCAGCTGATGCTTATGTAGGTAAAGGATCAGAAAATAGCAATTTCTAAATGAGTATGGATTTAGAAATACCTGGGAATAAAACTGCTAGAGGTCAGACTTGAGACATGCTTTGCAGCATTATTGAAGTAAAAATTGACATTACTACATGGAGTCTTTGATGTAAAAAATATATTTTATGTGTATTCTATGTACAGTTAACGTGAACAAAATTAATGAGCATTAATCCCTTTAAACAAAAACTATAATACATTATACATTACAAAATAAAACATTGCATTTATGTCTTGGTAAAATTTCCACTGAAATAAATTCTACGTTACCCCTAAAATGTATCCAAAGTCAAAGCTTTTTTTCATTTTGGATAGAGCAGAGAAAAGGTAAAACTCGTGGCATTTTTGCCATCTGTAACCCATGGGTACTTTTCCATTTACTTCTTGTCCTGTAGACACAACAGGAAGTATGAGAAAATCTTTTTCAAAGTGAGGGAAATCCCCTCTTGGACACTTATCACCAAAACAAGTGTCCCCACTGGAAGATTTTAGGCTCAATTCCTGTGCTGGTGACAATTTAAAGCTGAACTACAGGCTCAAACCTTTAGTTACATATATTCCTCAATAGCCATAAAGGAAGTAAATTCACTTTCTGCACCAAATGTCTCTGCAAGCCCAGTTATCACCTTGCCAAGTAGCAATGATATCATAAAAATATAACATAAAAATAAAGCAAACATGAGTATATAAATCAAATACATAAAGTATAGCAATCAAATGTGAAAAGAGGCAGCTGCACACAGGTACAAAACAGGTTGCTGCACAAGGATACAAGAATACACACAGTATATTACGCACATGATTTATTAATATAGCGCTGTCTCTTTAAATCAACAAAATCAGTGTCATATAAAAGAGGTATTGTGAACACAAAACCACATCAACTGAGTAAAAATAGCACTCAAGTATAAATGACTTGAGTTCATAATAAAACTGCAATTGCTGTGATATTGGAAGAAAATTTGTGTCTTCCTCCACCATATCAATACACAGATCTGCTTACCACATGTCTAGACCCCTCGGTATAAGAGGTTTACATTTGCTTGTTTAAATGGTTTAATCCTCCAGATTGGAAAAGAGAAGGTAAAAACAACTCTGAAGGGGCGTGGCTTGGCGCGCAGCAAGTATGGTCGCACACTGAAGGAGCTCCTCTGCACGCACAGCCTTCTGGCAGCTTTCTACCCGACCAACAGCTTCCAGATGCCGGGCAAAAAACTACAAGTCACCCCGCACTCTCGCCCGCGTCGCGGTTCGGTGAGTTATTCGGCCAAGAACATTGAGGAGCTCTTTAGACCGAGGAAGACGGGCCGCGGCGCCATGCCTGGGCCCAAGATGGCGTCGAGCCACCATGAGGATGAGTACAGTGACGACTCCCAGTCGGAGGGCTCGGCTAGGAACAGGTCTGGCGCCGACCACCCCCTTACAGTGGCAGATATGTCCGTGATTGCGGCAGACATCAAAGCTGCATTTTCAGCTGCCATCACAGACCTCAAGACCAGCATGCTTGTCCTGAATGAAAAAATGGTCGCCACGGAGGCGGCGGGGAAGCGCATAGACAAGGCCATACAGAAAATGGAGAAAACGGCGACGGTCCATGCACATCATTTCATCTAAATGAACCGCCATCTAGAAGACCTCGATAACAGGGTAAGGAGGTGCAATGTGCGCGTACGGTGGACTCGGCACAAATCGCCACCACCCTGCGCAGTGTCTTCAACACACTTCTGGAACGCCAGGAGGACGCTGAGATTAATTTTGTGCGGGCTCATAGGGCTCTTAGGCCCAGAGGGCCTGATACGGCGCCTCCAAGGGACATCATCTGTTGCCTTGAGAGCTTTGGGATCAAAGAAGATATAATGCGCAAGGCCCGGAGGAGTGACCGCCTCGTCTTTAACGGAGCTACCATCCTACTCTTCCAGGATCTCTCCCCGATCACGTTATGGAACAGGAGGGCTCTCCGACCCCTCCTAGACAGGCTGAGGGACAAGGACATTAGATACACCTGGCGTTTCCCCTTCGCCCTAAACGTGACACTGGACGGTCATCAACACACGCTCAGAGTTCCTGCAGACCTACCTGATTTCTGTGAGGCGCTGGACTTAGGTCCGGTCGAGTTACCTGACTGGTACGCGGAGTTTCTGCGTCCCCTGCCTGACAGGAGCCCCCCTGACTCCCCGCTCTCCACACCGGATAAAAGGCTCGCAAAGAAAGCCAGACATGGCCGCGGTGGTGGATCGAAAGTCGGCACGCCGAATCGCCAGGCGGAGGCCTTGAGGGACCACGGGGGTGAGTGACTTTCCCTTAGACCCCGTGAGCACCAGCTACTCCTGCTCCCCCGTCCCCTTCCCCGATCTTCAGACCCCTACTAACCCGCAGACTGTCCTTCCAGCGACCTGATGCTCCCCTGAAGATACGGACCTGAGGATGCGCTCTGCCTCACAAACTGCCTGTCACCAACGACCCTCTTACAGACTGTTTGCTGCCTCATGCTGCTGTTAGACCTGATGGCGCACCCCGCTTGCAACCAAAGGGTGATCCCCCGCCCGTCATCAGTCTGCAACATGCCCTGGACGTGGCTCATTGCCTTTGCTTTGTTTTTTCTCTTTTTGTTTTATTCATTTATTTTTATTTTTATTTCTTTTCTTTTTATTTTATTTTTCGGTTCAATGCAATCTGGATATTGGCACACAGCCCGCCGAGGACTGAAAAGTTTGTATCTGCTTGGTGACTATATGCATGTTTGTTTGTGAATCACGCCCACCTTCATGCCGGGCCGTCATGTGAGTTCTGCTCAGCTCCATGACATATTGGCGGTTCTCCTCTCATACCTCACTGTTATCTTGCTTAGGGGGGGGGGGGGTTTATGGGGGACAAACGTATGGTTCCTAGATGGGTTCATGCTTACTGGTGCTCACCTCGGATAGGTTCCTTACCTATCTCCATTATTCGCTGCCCCAATGTTATTTCATCCTGGTCGGGTGTAGAATTTCAATCTAGCTCATCTTTAGACATACAGCCAGTAGGGCTGTGCGTGTAATTTGCCCTGTTGGTAATATTGTATTTTGTTTGAGTACTCTCTGTGTTAACTATAGATACCGAGGCACTGTGGTTTAGCTGCCGTTGCCTCCCTTTAGCCCCACAAGGCACCCGGTGTCCCCTGAGCCATTGGGTGCGCAATAACGGGTAGGTGAGGCTCCCCACTGTGGGTGTCTGAGTCTGCCCTCGAGGGGGGTCCACCTCCTATAATCCTATTGCTCCACTTCTCTTTTTCAAATTCCTTTCTCCTTCTCTGCCATCCCCTCAACCCCTTCCCCCACACCCACCCTCCCTGCTCTGTCCTAACCCTCCCTACCCCCTCTGAATGGTTACCGGCGCCTCTCTGGCACCGGTCACACTGATAGCTGTATAGGTCACATTGCTGGATAACTAACGTGCTTAACTTTATTGTGTTCCAGGTCGCTTCCTAAGGTCCCGCCACCTCCTCCATCCGGTCTCTCCGCTATGGCTTACTCCATGACGGGTAGGGCCCCCACGGTGATTTCCCACAACGTGAGGGGTCTGAATATACCCGAACGTCGAACCTCTTTACTGAAAGAGCTTAAAAAAGGTAGGCCTCATTTTGTCTTCCTACAGGAGACCCACTTTAAAACTCACCACATTCCCAAACTCACCAGCACATACTTCCCCAAGGCGTATCACGCGACAAACAATGACTCCAGGTCAAGGGGGGTGACGATCCTAGTGAGTAGGGAGGCCCCATTTGTGATCTCAGAACAACTAAGCGACCCGGAGGGCAGATTCCTCTTTGTAAAGGGAACGTATGGGAATACCCCACTAACCTTGGCAAATGTGTACTTCCCCAACAAGGCACATAAGTCGTTCTGTCAGGCTGTAGTTAGCGAGCTCCACGGGTTCGCCAGGGGGTGCATAATCTTAGGGGGCGATTTTAATGTCCCTCTGAATCCCCTTGTGGACACTTCTAATGGGAAGACATGCATCTCCTATAGAATTCTCAAAGCTATCAAATTGATGCTCCAATCCCTACAACTCATTGACACTTGGCGCTTCCTCAACCCGGATGGTAGGGACTTTACGCATTTCTCTGTCCCGCACTCCAGATATGCGAGACTAGACTATATCTTTGTGTCCCAACGAGATCTAGGGAGGGTAACAGGGGCTCACATAGGTATCCAGTCCTTCTCGGACCACGCGCCTACTGCCCTATCTCTGGAACTGACGAATACTACACAGCGCCAGCCCTCCTGGAGGCTCAATGCTTCCCTCCTGACGGACCCAGCGTTACTCCCGACCCTGACTGACAGCCTGACGGAATTCTTCAGACTTAACACGACCCCGGACTCAGACCCGCTCTCTGTTTGGGAGGCTCATAAGTGCTCCATGCGGGGAATTCTGATTAAATTAGGCTCGCACCGGAAACGGGAACGGGAGGCTGCGATTCACAAACTGACTAACCAAATTAACACCCTGGAAACGCTAGATAAACAATCCCTCTCCACTGCTTCAGCTTCCGAGCTCCTCGAAACCCGACGGGAATTGCAGCAACTGCTGGATTCTACGGCCAAACGCATGCTGTTCTTTAGGAAAAAATTATACTACGAGGCAGGAAACAAGGCGGGTAGGTTCTTGGCAAGGGCCCTGCGCGACATCTCGTCGGCAAATCACATTGCGGGGATTAAGAGAGCAGATGGAGGCCTAGATGTAACGACGGAAGCGATCGCGGAACATTTCCACAGCTTCTATACTAAGCTGTATGCCCTTCCTCCGCAACATAGACAACCACACATGACAGGGGACAGGATGCAGATCATTCATGATTACATTACCAACAGTGGCCTCCCTGCCCTCTCGAGCGCTGATATCGCTCTTCTTGAGGGACCGATCACGGCTGTGGAGATCACCCAGGCCATCAAACAACTGAAATCTGGGAAAAGTCCGGGCCCGGATGGCTACTCAGCCATATACTTTAAGACTTTCTCTGACCAACTCAACGAACCACTCAAAAATGCCTTGAACTCGTTGTCCCTACCCAGGCAGGTTACGCCAGACTTTTTGTCTGCACACATTACGGTCATCCCTAGGTCGGGTAAAGACCCTTCAGACTGTGCGAGCTATCGCCCCATCTCCCTGCTGAATCTGGACGTGAAATTGTTTTCGAAGATCTTGGCTACCAGGATAGGACCACTCCTATCAGGCCTGAGCATGGAGCAAGTAGGCTTCATGCCCGGTCGGGAAGCCAAAGACAATGTCACCAAGGCGCTTTTGCTCATCCAGGCGGCGGGGGATCGGCGGATCGAGGGCCTTCTCCTGTCCACTGACGCGGAGAAGGCCTTCGACCGGGTGGCTTGGGACTTCATGATGGCGGTGTGTGCGAGGGTGGGTCTGGGACCGCACATGCTGTCATGGATAGCGGTGCTTTATCAGAACCCGTCAGCGCAACTGCGGATTAACGGCACCCTCTCGGAGAAAGTGAAAATAGAGAACGGTACGAGACAGGGATGCCCACTGTCGCCCTTATTGTTCATCCTGACACTCGAGCCTTTTATTAGGACAGTAAAACTTAACGACGCAGTGACGGGGTTCAAGGTTGGGGGCAACGAGTTCAAAGTAGGGGCGTACGCCGATGACCTTCTCTTTTTCTTGACAGGCCCACACATTGCACTCCCCAACTTACTGAAAGAATTCGCACATTATGGCTATGTTTCAAACCTGAAAATTAATTACTCGAAGTCAGAGGCCCTAAACATCTCATTGCCGGCTAGGCAACTGGAGATGATCAAAGCCCACTCTTCCTTTCGCTGGGAACCAGGTGCCCTCAAATATTTGGGCACCTGGCTCACGCCCCGACTCTCGGACACTTTTGCTAAGAATTTCCCGCCCTTACTTAAAAACTGTGAAAAGGACCTTACCCAGTGGGACAGGGGAAATTTCTCCTGGTTTGGCCGGGCGTCCATCATTAAGATGGTGATACTCCCAAGGTTCCTCTATCTGATGCGCACCCTGCCGATCCAGGTTCCCCGCAGATTCTTCTTGGCTCTAAACGCGCTTCTACTGAGGTTTCTGTGGAACGGTAAGAAGCCCAGAATTAGATTGGCCACCCTAATGAAACCTAAGGATCTGGGTGGGTTGGGTCTCCCCGATTTCCAATGCTACCACGCCGTGGCACATCTTGCCAGGATCATTGACTGGCACTGCCATGGCTCTACGAAAGATTGGGTGGCTCTGGAAATGGAGCTTTGTCCGACCCCCCTTAGATTCTCCCCTTGGATCCCCAGGCATGCCTGTCCCCGAGCCCTTCGCAATCACCCAGTGACAGGCACTACACTAGGGGTATTTCACGCCTTGGCGAAAAAGAGGGGGATTTCCACTTCACCCGGCCCTCTCACGCCCCTAGCGGACAACCCAGACTTTGCCCCAGGCGTCGGTAACTTGACTCTCAGACAGACGCTCACACGTGCCCCCTTGCTGGCTAACAACGGCTTTATAGGAGACAAGATTAGAGACTGGACAGATCTTAAGGCTGAACACAACTTCCCCAACATGAGACTATGGACATATTTTCAGCTTCGTAGTTACCTGGGCAGACTTGGGAGACTGCAGGACCTCACCAGACCACTGACCGATTTAGAGACCGTTTGTAGTTCCCAATCCCCTCTGGATAAAGCCACTTCGGTAGTGTACTCTTGGCTACAATACGCTGGCGACCCAGAGAAGACCGGACATAAGGAGAGGTGGTCGGAGGACCTTGGGATGGAGATCTCTGAGGAACGATGGAGGTATGCCTGCTCTCTTGCACATAAATGCTCAATTAGCACCAAACTGCAGGAAACGAGTTACAAGCTCCTAACACGCTGGTACCACACTCCTGTTAGGCTCCACAAATGGAACCCCCAGAGTCCGGACACATGCTGGAGATGCCAGACGGGAAGGGGCACCTTGCTCCACATTTGGTGGAGCTGCCCCTTCATCTCTGTCTACTGGGAGAAGATACTTTGTCTGATTAAGCAAATAACGGAGACCAAACTAGTGTTAAATGCTGCCTGTTGCCTATTGCACCTGTCCTCCTTTCCATTAGCACGCTACAAGAAGTCCTTGACTATGCATCTCTTAAACGCTGCCAAGTCTCTCATACCCTTGAACTGGAACTCCACTAGAGTCCCGTCCATCTCCGACTGGCTCCATAGAGTCACTGAGGTGTGCGAGATGGAGGACACCTTGGCTCAAGATAGAGGATCAGTTGACATCTTTCATGACACCTGGCAACCCTGGTTTTCTTTTAGATACTCGCAGGACTATGAAGTGGCGAAGTCCGGATAAACTGCCGAAAGGTCTTTTTCAGCAATGTGGCCGTACACCATGTATTACATGTCATGCTACCTAGGAGCTCCCTCACCCCCCCCCCTTTTCCCCCCTCCCCCTCTGTCCTCCTCAGTTCTATCTATAACTTCTAACCTTTCTCTTGACTGCCTGAATGTGGCGCCTACAGCCAGCTACAACCTTGCACATCCGATTTACAACAGTTTTGGTTGATGCAATCGTAGCTGCAATAGTTTACCGAAATTTGTTGCTATTCCTAATACACAATACTATGAACTCTGATGTCTAACTCGAGAACCAACGGCAACTTGGGGGCCCATTGGCTACCCTTGTGCTAACTCTGTCAGAAAATGTATTGTTAGCAAGTTATTGTTTACTCTGTTTTCTTTGTTTTTTTGGCAACCTTCTGATTATTCCTATCCGGCTACGCCTGTGATGGAATTTCCACCATTTGCTTGACTCTTTTCATGTATGTTTACTTTTTCAATAAAAGATTTTGAATGAAAAAAAAAACAACTCTGAAGCCTTGTACACACGGCTGGGTTCCCGACGGGAAAACTGCGAGGAGAGTTTTGGCCGGGAATCCCGGCCATGTGTATGCTCCTCGCAGTTTTTCCGATGGGAAAACTGCTCAAAAAACGCCGGCCAAAAAAAGAGAACCTGCTCTCTTTTTTCCCGCCGGGATTCCCGGCAGACTTTTTCCCAGCAGTTTTCCTATCCTTGACGACATTAGTTAGTGATGAAATGCGTAGGGGGACGCTTCAATGGTGACATAATCATCCCAATCACTCGCCAGCTAGAGTGAATAATTTTTGCTGGATATGCTTTCAATTTCACTTCTTTGTGAGTACCTATACCTATACTTTATAGTAAATAGTTATTACTACACTATGGAGTTTCTTCTCTTTCCTCTAGTGCTTTATTGCCTTGTTGGTGGTTTACACCATTTCAAACAAGCGCATATAGACCTCTTATACTGTGGGGTCTAGGCATCTGATAAGCAGATCTGTGTATTGATGAGGTGAAGTAAGAAGCATTTTTTTGCCCAAGATCACAGTGACTGTAGTTTTATTATGGTCATTTATACTATATATTTTCCATGTATTATTCTGATGTGGTGTTTTATGATGTGGTTTTGTGTTCACAATAACTTTTGTATATGACACTTTAATGTTAGGCTTTTTTTATTGCATTCTATCTTTAATGTCTTCTTTATTTATTTTGTTCAGGACTAAAAAAAAACATTTTTTTTATTCATTTTTATTTTAGTAAGGTTAGTATAAAAGTATAGTTAATAAATATTTTATATATTTTTTTATAGCCAGTAGATAGAATTCAAGACATAATTTATTAGGCTAATCCTAACAAAAAAAAACATGTTTTTACAGAGCTTAAAGGAGTTGTAAGGTCCGAAGCTTAAAGGAGTTGTAAAGTTATGCATTAAGATAAAAAGCCTTTTGAGTGCAGCAGCCCCCCTCAGTCCCCCTAATACTTACCTGAGCCCCATCTCTGTCCACAAGTGTCTCAGCTATCCTAGACTCTCCCTCCTGATTGGCTGAGACACAGCAGCAGTGATATTGGCTCTCGCTGCTGTCAATCAAAGTCAGTCAGCCAATAAGGAGAGAGAAGGGTCGGGTCGGGTCACAGCTCCGTGTTTGAATGGACACATGGAGCTTTCCTATATCAAGCTGCTTGCTTTTGGAGCACTCAGCAGGAGGGAGGGGCCAGGAGAGCCGAAGAGAGACCCGAGAAGAAAAGGATCTGGGCTGTTCTGTGCAAATTCACTGCAGGAGGTAAGTATAACATGTACAGTATGTTATTGAGTATGTTATTGAAAATAAATAATATTTTACAATCACTTTAACCACTTAAGCCCCAATCCATTTTGCTGGCCAAAGACCAGGCCACTTTTTGCAATTCGGCACAGCGTCGATTTTACAGACAATTGCGCGGTTGTGCGATGTGGCTCCCAAACAAAATTGACATCCTTTTTTTTCCACAAATAGAGCTTTCTTTTGGTGGTACTTGATCACCTCTGCGGTTTAAATTTTTTGTGCTATAGACAAAAATAGAGCAACAATTTTGAAAAAAAAAATATATTTTTACTTTTTGCTATAATAAATATCCCCAAAAAATGTATTAAAAAAAGGTTTTTCCTCAGTTCAGGCCAATACGTATTCTTCTACATATTTTTGATAAAAAATAGCAATAAGCGTATATTGATTGGTTTGCGCAAAAGTTATAGCGTCTACAAAATAGGGGATAGAATTATGGTATTTTTATTGTTTTTTTTTTACTAGTAATCTGTGTTTTTTATCATGACTGCAATATTATGGCAGACACACCGGACACATTTGAGGGACCATTGTCATTTTTACAGCGTCAGTGCTATAAAAATGCACTGATTATGGTGAAAATGCCACTGGCAGTGAAGGGGTTAACCACTAGGTGGCGCTGAAGGAGTTAAGTGTGAAGGGAGTGCTTCTAACTGTAGGGGGTACGGGCTGTTTGTGACATGACAGTGATCACATCTTCCGATTACAGGAAGCTGTGATCACTGTCCTGTCACTAGGAAGACTGGGGAAATGCTTGTTTACGGACATGCCCACGGAAATCGAGTCTGCAGGACCCACGGTTGGAGTCACGGAGCTAGCGGCGGGCACTCCGCGTCGGGCACAATGCCGCTTCTTAAAGGGGACGTATATATATGTCCTTTGCCTGTCCGTGCCATGCTGCAGACGTATATCTGTGTGTGCCAGTCGGCAAGCAGTTAACGTGTCTATATATGAAACTTAAAAATAAAAATAAATTGGATAGCGAGGGGAAGAATAAGAAAGTGTAGGAAACAGCAACACAGACAGAAGTAATACATTTTTTTTTTAACCCATTACCCTATAAATACTAGTGACCACACTTAAGTGGGTATTCTTTCATGTGGTTGCATTAATGCACACTGTACCTGTGTTTGTGATGGGAGTGTGCTGCAGTGTTCCAAGCACAGAAAACAAGCCGTCACGGCAGCTTCGGATCCTGTACTAGCAATTTGTAATCTGAAGAACAGTCTCTCCATCACATGACAACTGTAATAATCTTTGATTGGCTATCACAATGATCAGTAACTGCACAGCCCACCCTGGTAATCTTTCTTATCTTGAATGGAGGAAAAGTACAAACATCTAAGTAACAAATTAATAAACAAAATAAATTAAAGATATAATGGCTAAATCAGAGTTTGATCTAGGTCAGTATCAGGGCCAGGATCAAGGTCAGGGTCAAAGATCAGGATCAGTGTGTCTTAAGCCTGCCATTGATTGTGCAATTTTCTTACCTGTGATTGTTGCTATAGCAATAATCATATGAAAAATCTGATCGATTGATCAACTTGCGTACAGTCAGCCTGCCAATACATGGTTTGAATCTCAGCCAGTCCCTGCAGAACCAGCCGAGGCTCGAACCATGGCTTGCTTTAGCAAAGGTGTTTTTTCTTTATTCAGTATCAGTGTATTTTAGGTAGGATAAAAAAAGCAAAATGTGTACTATTGATTCTACTACAGATACCTACTACAGGTACAAACAACAAATAACATACACATATGTGGTATCACTGCAAATGCCATGAGTAGGAATATTTATTTTTGAGGGTTTTTACCAGTGATTAGTGATCATTTAAAAAAATGGTTATAGTTATTTCCATCTACCTCCAAAATGCAGGCCCAATTTGCCTTAAAAAACAAGGTATCATTTACCAGGATAAATTACACTACAGTTGCAAACATATGTACAGTTTTACCAACTCATACCAAACTTACAAAACTAGGTTTGGTGTGTTAAGCTTTGTTTGGACCTTGTTATTAAGGGGATATCGTAAAATGGTTGTAAACATTACGTTTTTTTTACCCTAATGCATTCTCTACTTCAGGGTAAAAAAAAAAAATGCACTGCCTGTTACTCCCCCTCCTTAAAGGGGTTATAAAGGCTATTAATAGGTTCCTAAATAGGTTCCATTAAGAGTGCATTGTTGGTTCACTTACCTTTTCCTTTGATTTCCCTTCTAAATGTTTTTTCCTTTATCTGAATTTCTCACTTCCTGTTCCTCCTCAGTAAGCTTGCCCCATCATCTGAGCCGTTCTGGCTGGGGGTTAGTCAACGTGCTTGCCACCTCCCTTGGGACTATATCCCTGTGGGGAGACACTATGAACGTTCTTACCTAAACCCTTAGTGATCCAGCGTTGTGCCCAGCTGCAAGTCTTCTCTCCAATCTTCCTGGTCTCACAGGCTGAGAACAGCAGGAGGCAGTGGCTCCTGCTCGTGTCAATTAAATCCTGTAGAAAGAGAGCAGGGCCGAGCCACACTCCCCAGCTAGGGAGTGAGCCTAAACGTCTGCCCCCATAGCAAGCTGAAGAGGAGGAACAGACAGTACCGGCGAAGGTACCCCAGAAGAGGAGATTTGGGACCACTCTGTGCAATACTATTAGTACCCTTAGGCAAGTAAAAACCTGATTATTATATTAAGAATAATAATAAAAATAAGTCTTCACAACTACTTTAAGCAGGGAAATGCTATAACCTCTGTCAGCTTTATGTGTTTTCTCTTTCCATGTTGCAGATTTTCCCTCACTTTCTGTTCTACTCCCCAGAACAGAAAGTGAGTGTAATTCTCTCCAACAAAGCCCCAGATAACTGAAAACCCTGAAAGGGATTATAACCTTTCCTTACTTTAAACAAAACTAATAAAAAAGTTTGGGCCATAGATACACTTAAGTCACTGAAGCCTAAAAGGCTCTATACAGTTATGTTCAGTTAGAGAGAGATAGTCTAAAACTAAACAGCTTGTGCTGTGCTCTTTCTTTGGAAAACCCATCATTGTCTATTATACTAAAGTCATGGGTCTGCTAGTGTACCTTGTTATCAATGTCTATTTAAAAAATAAAGATTTGACATAATAACAAAAAAATTATACAATATATAAATATACAATGTGACAGATTTGTGTCCACATTTTGAAGGCAGATTTGTATTGGCTCACTGGGCTTCAGGATGTAAATGATCTTCTGCTTGTTTTTTTTTTTAGCTACCTCCAATTCATCACATTTATGTCTGATAAAATGGACTCAGTCCCTATAAACTTGTTTAAACCAGACCTGAATGGACTAGGAGGTGGCGGATATAAAATGACACAAGTCTATTTATAGATCTGCCTGCTCATAGACCTGCATGGAGCTTTTGATTAGGTCAGCAAAGAAAGGGGGACCTAATTTGGAAGCCTAGGAGAATGGGGCCTTAAAGGCTCTCTCTTATACCCTACCTTACTTATTATAAGCAGCAGCCTATGACCTGATTGAAAGCAGGATTAGTGTCATAAAGAGTAAAAGCTGATTGGCTGGCAGGCGTACACTGCACAGTGGTATCTATTGAATGTCTGGGCAATTCATTTTACCACTGGGTTCATCTACAGAATCTCGTTTTCATGCTACAGGATTTAGCTAAGCAATTATTCAGGCATGGTAAGTTTCTTGCCAGCTTATCGCCGAATAATGAATCTTTTTCAAATTATTGCTGAATAAAACAGATTCCTACCGTAACATAGGCTGTAAAACTGCCAGTGATTTCTTATCTTGTACATGTAATACTAGGATCACATCACACATCCTGTTCCACTTTAGTAAAGCAAAGTGACAGCAAATTAATGTGACATATATCAGCTGTTAGGTCACCCTCTGGGCTGAGTTTCTAAAAACTGGAAGGAAGGAAAGCATCTGTATTGTCAAAAGCAGCCAATCGAATGTTACTGTTTTTATCTTTTAACTGGTTTACTCTGCAGCTTAATGGTTAGGGCATTTTCTTTGTAGTGCTGGAGTACTTGTTTTACTCCACTTTATAGATCTAGCTAGTAACTATATGAAGTCTGTGTTTTCGCCTGTGTGGGTTTGCTCTAAGTGCTTTAACCCTTGTCTGTCTTCAATTTCCGAGGGTACATTGATCCAAACTTCTTTTACAGCTGGAAGTTTGCAGCTCCGACCATGTGATTGCCATTATGGCTTTGTTTATATAAAAGGCATGTCAGTGACAGCTGCATTTGCATTTCTCCTCACACCTACATAGAAATATTTTACCTAAAGAGGAAACTACGCAGTTGGAAAAAAAAATGTTAATGAAATAAAGATTAAAAATGAAACATTTTAGTGTTAGTGTTTGGTCTATTTTTTTTTGTACATTTGGTAATTTTATAAAAGATTTACAAACATTTGGTACAAGTGTATATCCGTTGGGCTCTTTTTGTAGGTCAGTGTGGGCTTTTAATGGCTTGTTCACACTAGCTGTAAAAACACAGGTGTGTGGTGGGAAGGCAGCATTGATGATGTGCTGTTAACAGTGCATTGCACTATTTACCTTTTTTGTGAAAACTTTATTGAATTGTCACAAAATTACATTTATTAAAGAGGTTATAAACCTCTGAAAAAAATAATGAGCTAGTATGCATCGCATACTAGCTCATTAGGAAATACTTACCTTAGAACGATGCCCTACTCTCCACTCCCATGGCTGACATTTTTCACCGGAGTTGCTTCCAGGTTCGCAGGCTCCGGCGCGATTACGTCACACCGTGATTACGTCACATGCGCGCGAGTGCGGACCATTTCTTCCATGTGCATGCACTGATGATGTTGGCAGCAGCACATATAGTGAATATCTCCTAAATTGTGGAAGTTTAGTAGATATTTACAGTACAAGTGGTGTAACAGAGTTTACAATCACTTTAAGTCACAACACATTGTGGTAAAAAAGGTACCGCATGCCATCCTTTTTTTAGTACACACAACAGCAGTGTCGGGTGGAGAGAGGAATCCCCCTACTGGAACATTGCATTCAGACAGGGGGACTCTCCAATGTCAGATTGCACTGATCAGCGGATGCAGCCAGCCACACACTGATGACATAAATTTGGTCTCTGCTGCACTGGTCAAAATATGATCTGTCTATTGCCAGCTTTAGAAAAGTGTTAGTTTATATTTTTCATTTGGGGATTTACTTTCTCATCCTGTCATGGGGATGGAACACAAAGTGAATTGACATCACTCTAAATGAGTTGAATTCTCCTCTTAGACAGTAGGCACTGGAGCAGGGGTCCCCAATGGAAGATTCCTCCTCACTTTCTGTTCTGGTGACAACATTTTTTTTTTTTTTTAACAGAAAAGAGTTTTATTAGACAAATCAGCATTACAATACAGATACGTTACAGAAGGTACAGCAGCGTAGAAATCAGAGTGTAAGAAGTGTACATCACATCCAGGGGCACAACCCAAGCAAGGAAGATTGGGTAGATGTCAAACATACAGAAGAAGTATATCTTATCAATTATACTTTGGGCACCTCAAATAACAGCGTCATGGGAGGGGGGACAAAGACAACAACCGTCGGGGGAGGGCCAACTGTCCTGGTCATTCAGTCTGGAGGGGGGTCAGGGGTGTTGACAACATTTTTAATTTCCTATTACTTTCTGCAGCGCTGAGGGTGGTCACCAGGCAAAATTAAAAGGGTTGATCCCACAGACAGCAACAAAACCTGATATGGGTCCTAACCCTTATCTACTCTATACAAAACTATAAAGAAAGTCTTGGATGTGAAAAAATGTTGTAAAGTAAGAATGCTTTAAAAAATATATATTGTAATTGTTTATTTTTAGCACATTAACAAAATGCAGAGTTTGCGAACAGTAGAGAAAATAAATCAAATAAATAAATATATGGTATGACTACCCCTTGGCTTCAAACCAGCATCGATTGTTCTTACACTTGCACCCTTTGTACATTTACACAAAAAAGCCATACCACTGATGTGGAAACAAGGCTAAATAACTCAAATATTCAGGAAAACATATGAACTGGGGTGCAGAAAAATCTAGAAGAATCAATGCTGTTTTGAGGTCAAAGGGTGGTCACATCAAATATTAATTTGATTTAGATTCCTCTCCTGTTCATTTACTTTCCATTTTGCTAGTTGATAAAACAATTATTTATTTAAAAAAATAAAAAAAATATTAACAATTCTGTTTCTGAAACCATTGTTAATTAACAGCATTTATGACACCTGCCTAAAACTTGCATAGTAGTACACATTTAAAATATACTTTATTAAATCTAAAAAAAAAATCGATACTTTCTTCCCATCACTCTGTCACTGGCACCAACATCATTGCCCAGTCTTTTTTTTTAGGTTTCAAATTTTCGGCCTTGCTGATTAGCCTATGCCGGAATGACAAAACGCTCCTACACATGGCCATTGTGGCTCTGAGGAATGCCAAGTATGTACACAATGCTGAGCATACATCATGAAGTAGATTGAGGAAGGTAAGTTTGGCTTATTGCAGGAGAGATATAGCATATCTCTTCTTCAATAAAAAGCCTGCATGACTTCAGTTTAGTCCAATTTAATTTACAATGCCAACCCTAACAACCAAAAAAAAAAAAAAAATATTAAAACATTTGTAATTTCCCTTTACTCCTTTATTACCTTTTACATGAGACCTTTCTTGAACTGCGGAAATAAATAAAGAATAAAAAAAGTGAGAAATATTTTGAAAAAGGTTATACGGAACAGATTTTCTGTGGATAACAATGTTTTTTTCACACAGGTTAATAGTAAGAACAAAAGGTTTTGTACAGTCTGGTATTGTAACACTGAAAGCTACATAATTTGCTAAAAATATTTCTCTACCAAGGAAATGTGAATTTAAATTACAAAAGGCTGAGGTTGCCAGACACATCCTGTGTGTGTTTATGACTTTTCTTCCAGTTATGTTTGAATGTTGCATTTTTACAAATGTTGCCTCTGTGTTTTTAGACTTTTTTTTCTTAAAGAATTTAAGAAACATAGCACGGGGTTCCATAGAACATGGAATGTTATTTCCTGTTCTTTTTTTTTTAGGCTATGGAAATACATTTAGAAAGTAGCTATAACGGCAGAAAAATAAATTTTCAATCAGTATTCTTTAAATATCTTGCTTCATTTTGCTTGTACATATTAAAAAGCAGACCAGGTATTTACATATTTTTAACATGTTTGGCTTCCCCCTCCTGTATTAAAAAAAAGAATGCAACTCTGTATTTAATCAATGAGTGCCATGCTACCTATTTTCTGTGAGTCCAAAGCCATCATTACACCTGAAGGTGCATTATCACAGTACTCCAGGGCCAGTCACGTGTCATTATATATGAGTGCCAGGCAGTCCATGAGGAAGCACTGCAGGGAATAAGTGGTGGCGATGCTGGAGGTAGCAACTTACTTTATTTACTATGCAGAGCTGGAGCAGGACACTCCTATTTCATATTAGACATGTGCACACTAAAATATTTGGTTTCGTAATTTTGTTTTCGTCCGAAAAATACATTTATTGAATTACTCCCAAAATTTGTTTCTATTTATTTCGTTTTTCGTAAAAAAAAATGCATTGGTCCGAAAATCGAAATTAAGGTTCAATCTGTCTCTCTGTGTCGAATCTTCATGTCTCTCTATGTCAAATCTGTCATTGAAGGCTTATGGTGTCTGTCAAATGTTCCATAAAAAAAAAGATTTGACAGAATCTTAAAAAAAAAAAAAAAAAAAGCTGTCTCTTCATATCTCTCTATGTCGAATCTTCATGTCCCTCTATGTCAAATCTTTTCTCTCTATGTCAAATCTTTTCTCTCTATGTAGAATAATATTGAAATAATAGAGTTAAGGTTAGGCACATTCAACCACAACAAAAATGAAAATAAAGCATTTGTTTATGTCATTTTCTGTGCTTTCGTTATCGTTTCTTAAAACGATAACGAAAATACCTGAAATTCAGACGAAAATGCATTCGGACGAAAACCAATGCACATATCTATTTCATATGTAGCATAGGCTACAACAGTAAAGTACAGCTTCACCATCGGCAACACTGAGGTGGCATCTGGATAATTTGATTTGTTTTAGCAAGCTGAGCCAAAGGGTTTAAAGTGATTGTAAATGTCAATTATTTTTTTAAATAATAAACATGTTATACTTACCCTTCTCTTCTGGGGCCCCCAAATGGCGCTGTCACCTCCTCCTCTTCTCTGTTTTCCCCATAGCAAAGCGTTTGACATGCAGTCTTGATTCCGAGAGCGGCCTGCCAATTGCTCCCACTGCTGCCTCCATGTCCTCCATGGAGAGAGAAAGAGAGCAGCGCCACTGCTCTTGGGCACAGTGCTGGATCAAGATTGTGCTCAGGGCTGGGGGGAGCTGACCATTGAATGTTTTTACCTTAACGCAGAGAATGCATTAAGGTGAAAAAAAAAACCCTCAAGCCTCGTACACACGACCGGTTCTCCTGCAAGGAAAACTGTGGGGAGAGCTTTTGGCCTGGAAAACCGGCTGTGTGTATGCTTCCTCATAGTTTTGCCAACAGAAAAACTGTCAGGAATCCCAGTGGGAAAATAGAGAACCTGCTCTATATTTTCCCGCAGGTATTCCCGGCGGTTTTAAACCCGGCAGTTTTCCTATAGGGTAAGACTGCTAGGGAGCATACACAATGCCTGGATTCCTGGTCAAAGCTCTCCTCGCAGTTTTCCCGACTGGAAACCCAGGTGTGTGTACACAGGGGAACTTACCGAGCAGGTTCTCGGTTTTCCCGTCGGGATTCCCGGCGCACTTTATACCGCCGGGGATCCCGGTATTGTGTACAGGGCTTAAGCCTTTACCACTTTAACCACTTAAGGACCGGACCAATATGCTGCTAAATGACCCAAGGGGTTTTTACAATTTGGCACTGCGTCGCTTTAACAGACAATTGCACGGTCGTGCGACGTGGCTCCCAAACAAAATTTGCGTCCTTTTCTTCTCACAAATAGAGATTGGTGGTAATTGATCGCCTCTGCGATTTTTATTTTTTGCGATATATACAAAAATAGAGCGACATACATTCTTTTTGTTATAAGAAAAATCAAATATACTAAATTTTAGTCAAACATTTAGGCCAAATTTATTTAGCCACATGTCTTTAGTAGAAAAAAAAATCGCAGTAAAAAAAAAATAGCTACCTAGCGGGAACTGTGCCACTAATACAGCGATCAGAAAAATGATCGCTTAGTGACACTGGCAATAGGGAGTGAAAGGGTTAACTAGGGTGGTGATCAAGGGGTTAAAACTTTATTAGGGGGGGTACGGGGGCTACCCTGGACCTAACACTAACTGCCTGTCACACTGACACTAAATGCAGTGATCAGTACATATATGATCACTGCATTCAGTGACACTGTGACAGGGGGTGGGGGGTGATCGCAAGGGGTTAATGTGCCTGCGTGTACTGGTGTCAGTGTAGTGTTGTGCAGACTCACTGTGTGATGTGATCTCTCCTCAGCGGCGGTTGAAAATACTGCCGAGAGCAGAGATCACATCACTTCCCTCTTCCTGTGTTTACACAGGAGGAGGAAGTGCACTGCAGGGGGAGCGCGCAGGGGGCGGACAAAAACGAACTGCCGCCCCCTTGTCCCGGATCGCTCGAACAGCAAACCGAACCGCCGCATGTCCCGGGGGGGGGGGTCCCGATCGGACCCCGACCCACGTCAAGGCAGCCACATACAGGTACGTTGATGTGCCTGTCCGTGCCATTCTGCCGACGTAAATGTACATGCGGCGGTCTTTAAGTGGTTAAAAATAATCCTGTTCCTGGAGTTCTTTCTTAAGGACCTATAATTATTCTGCATTTCAGCTGTGGACTTGCAGACATGTTAAAATGAAATTCATCTTAAAGGGGTTGTAAAGGAATTTTTTTTTTTTTCATAATAAGCATCCTTTACCTGCAGACATTCCTCTTTTCACTTCCTCATTGTTCGTTTTTGCTAAGAAGTTGGTCTATTTCTTCTGTGTTCTGTTCACTTCCTGCTTGTCTGATAATGAGTAACATGCTCGCCCTCTCCTGGGAACTACATCTGTGCAGCAGGACGCTCTGTACATGTTAGAGACTTCAAGGAGGTGTAAATTACTGGGCGTGCCGCAATGCATACTGGGAAATGTAGTTCTGACATGAACAAGTGATGAAAATCAGGAAGTGAATGAGAGAATAGAAACTAGAACGCCGGAGGTGATATAGATGAAGGACTTTAATAGGTATTTATTTGTTTGTTAACAGAATCATAAAACCTATTCGGTCTGTCAACCTTGCAGACATTAATTTTAGGCAAAACATTTTTTTTCCTTTACAACTCCTTAAATATTTGGGAAACCCAATAGTTTTGACCTAGAGATTTTAGAAATTTTAGGCTGCTTAGAGTAGTAGCATCAGTCACTACTGATAGTCATGCAGAGGGTCAGAGCAGGGAACAATTGCTGATGAGACGGAGTGATTTAGTAGGAGGTATCCTTGTGTCTTTTCACTGCCTCCAGTATCTCCCTATGGCTACAGAAATGAGCATCTTTAGCTAGAGATAGAGAGAGGAGATGGTAAGGTTGATAGTTGGAATGGGCTATAAGATTTGCCTGTTTTGTTGTTCAGGTCGTGCCACCTCTGCATGTTTGTAGAACATATATTGTGATGATTTCCAATCTGTTGCCCACTTATAGCTACAATTGCCAATTTACTGCCTCTGTATTAATATGGTTGCTGGTGTGCTGCCCAAATTGGTTACCCATATACATTGGTTAGCTATGTATTGCCATGAATTGTAGCATGTTGTATGTGTATTGGCACATCAGCCCATGTGCAAATGTGGTACTACACAGACAATGGTGCTATCTAAATGAGTGTAAATCCCAGTCAGTGCTGTTTGTTCTAGGGTAAATTTTACCATAATTTTAAGCCATTTTTCAGTACCAAACCACAACCCTAAAAACCCTGATATTCTGGACATACATCTAATTTGGTGCAGTGCCTATCGCAAGCTACAGTGGCTCTCCCCTGTACCATCTCAAGCTTCTGTCTATTCAAAAGACCCCAATTCAATTAATGTTAAACTTTTCCTTGAAGGTAGAAGTCGGCTGAAAGTTATAAAATATTGCATTTTCTTTAGAACTAAGTCTGGTTTGCTATTCCATTACATGCTACATTTTAAAATGACAGAAACAATCTCTCCATTTTCATTTGCATTTCACTGCACCAGTGAACAAGCCAAATATCACAAATATATACGATACAGCAAGTGATTCTGTTTATCGGAGAAATTCAAGTAGATTTTCCACTACACCTACTCAGCAGTCTGTAGGGTGAACTTAAAGTAAAGCGAATAAGCCAGAAAAGTAATTTTATAACACTCACAAACATTTATGTTAAAGTTCCAAGAACGTTTTAGTTTAAAAAACAGAAAGGTGTTATAATGCAGCTTTCTGCAGAAATGTCACGTCAAGCAGCTTTCAGGGAAAAAAAAGTCATTTTCTATCAAGAGATGGCAGAACAATGAGAATACTGAGGCAATTCAAAGGCAAAGTATAGTTTTCTTGAGCATATATTTTAGGTTATTATATAAAATTTTATCCCAAACCTGTTTCCCTTCCCCATCATTAACCCTTCTTTCCCCAGCTGGAGCGCTTCCCCAGCATGTGTCTTAGGTTTTATATTTTTATACTTGCATTTTCCTGATGTCTTAGGCTGGTCATGTAACAAGTGAGGTCCCCTTCAAATCTTCTCTGGCAGTGGGCAGTTCTAAATGGTGCATCATTCATTGCAGTGCAAGGTGTTGTGGTATGCCTCCTCAATGATGCCCTGCACTCACAGAATGTCCTCAGTCTTCTGGGTAGAATGACAGTAGGCATCTTTTAATCTGGAAATTAAGTATCGTATATACTCGAGTATAAGCCGCGTTTTTCAGCACATTTTTTTTGTGCTGAAAATGCCCCAATCAGCTTATACTCGAGTCACCTTTTTGCGCCTGATCTCCCGGACTTTGGGGACCCAATACCGGCTGGGCACACATGTAGCCCCACTCTTCCTTTACAAGTTTGTTGGCTGGGGAGCACCGATTTTTCAAAGCCGGGCACCCCTTCCATAGACTCCAATGTTAAACGGTAATTTCTATGGTGACTTTGGGACTTTGGCTGGCCGTATGGTCCCATGGACACGGAACTTGGCACACATGTAGCCCCGTTTATCCTCTACAAGTGCAAAGTGCAAAGTGAGTGGACACAGTGAGGCATGGGCACAGTGAGGCATGAGCACAGTGAGGCATGGACACAGTGAGGCATGAGCACAGAGAGATATGGGCACAGTGAGGCATGGGTACAGTGAGGCATGGACACAGTGAGGGATGCACATGGACACAGTGAGGCAAAGTGAGGCACAGTGAGGCATGCAGATGGACACCCTAGATTTATACTCCAGTCAATAGGTTTTTCCATTTTTTTGTGGTAAAATTAGGTGCCTCGGCTTTTATTCAGGTCGGCTTATACTCTAGTATATACGGTACATCTAGTGGTAAAAATGTATTACTGTGGGGACAGTGTGATAGAAGGTGAGTATTGCAGCAAAAGCAATTTTTAACATTTTTAAACCTCCTGGTAATAGCCCAGATTAGGAGAACCAGGCATATACTGTATGTGCTGTTATTTGTGTGTATTCTCTTCCTGTCAGAGGAAAAATGTCTGCTTAGTCTTACTCTGCAAGGTTATTTCGTAGAGACTGACCTGTCTACTGCCTGAGCTCAGGGCTCATAACCAAGACTCATCTTGAGCTGCTGGACTTATTTGCTTTGATACAATCCCTTCCCTAGCATTAAACTCAGGCAGGAGGTGGAACAGATTTACAAACTGATACTAAGCCTGACCATGGGAATACAAGTAAATGATTAAAAAAAAAAATCAATGAAATCATGAAACGTAATACTGTATATTGAAAAAAAAAATACTGTATATTGGTCTAATAAGTAAGTAAGCATGAATATAATTTATAAGTCATTTTTATTAAAATTTTCGAAATTGCTGTACTATATTTTAAATATTGTACTCTATATACAGAATTGTAGATTATTCTTTAAAAGCTATTTGTATTTAATTTTGGTTATTAAACCTTTTTCATTATTAAAGCATAATTAAACTCCAGTTTTTATATACATGTGCCTCTAAGGCCTCATACACACGATCGGTTCAAAAAGATGAAAACTGACTGAGGTTCGGTTTCCATCGGTCCAAACCGATCGTGTGTAGGCCCCATCGGTCCATTATCCTTCGGTCAAAAAACAGAGGGCTTGCTTTCAAATTTGACCGATGGACGCCTGACCGATGGGTCAAAACTGATTGTTAGTATGCAAAAGCATCGGTTAAAAGGCCGCGCATGCTCAGAATCAAGTCGACCGCATGCTTGGAAGCAGTTTTTTAATGGTGTGTAGGAACATCAGACCATCAGTCAGCTTCATCAGTTAACCAATGAAAATGGTCCTTCGGACTGTTCTCATCGGATGGACTGATCGTGTGTACACGGCCTAAAAGTTTTATGCCATAATGTGCTAGCATGTACCACATATCAGCACGTTTTGGCAGAATCTCTCGTAAAACCAGCACTGCAGTGTTAGTTCTCCCACTGATCATGAGTGCTTCTCCCAGTCTTCCTTCCAGGCTCACTGGGCCAGATTCACAGAGCCATTACGCCTGTCTAACTGGTGTTATACTGGAGTAATTTCAAATTACGCGTGTTTTTTAGCTAGTCGAAAACCTCAAACCATGAATAGACGGCTGCGGGCTTAAATTCGACTGGATTATGTGTTCGTACGCCTTCGGATCTACGCTGCAATAAAATTGCGGTCACTGGGTGGACTTCCCGTCGTTTTCCGCGTGGGGGTATGCTAATGAGCTTTTGCCGGCGATCCCAGAAATTACGATCTTCAATCGCAATCTCTTACGGCACCTTTAGTCATCTTTTTTTTACGTAACACTATACCAGCTTTTTGCTGGTCTAATATTAGACAGCCCATGTTAAGTATGGCCGTCGTTCCCGCGTCGAATTTCTACGTTTTCCGACGTCTTTTATTATTTTTTACGTAAGAATGTTCGTAAATGACGCTACTCAAACAACGAATGACGTAACGACGTGATTTCACGCAATGCACGGCGGGAAATTTATGAACGGAGCATGCGCAGTTCGATCGCCACGGGGACGCGCTTAATTTAAATGCTTCACGCCCCCCAATCGCGTATTTTGATTACGCGGCGAGAAATAGACTACGCCGCCGTAGCGTACGGGCAAAAATCTAACAGGATTCGGTGTAGAGCCTGGTAAAATACGGCAGCGTAGAGTATTTTGATTACGCAGCGCAATATTAAGTGTATGTGAATCTGGCCCACTGTGTTTAGCCGCAGGGTGGATTTGATTTAAATCACTAGTAAATAGGCTTGATTTAAATCAACTTTATTTAAATCATAATTTTTAAAGGGCACCTGCCATCTCTGTCCCACAACAGCTCCTCCTCTGACCCGCTGTTGACTCACCGACAGTCCCATTCACGTTAATGCGACGGCTGGTAATGTGCCAGTGACACAAGGTGAGAGACGTGGTGGCATCAGGTGAGTGGATGCCCGCTAACAGGCGCTGCCATGATGAATCTGATATGACAGGTGCTCTTTAAATGTAAGGACTTATTCTTACTAGTAGTTAGAATCTTTAATATTTTCAAACAAAATGAAGGTTTCCTATTTAGAATAATAAGCTGTCAGATTAGTAAAACAGCTATATCAGAACCAATACAATCATACAGTTTTTAGTGTACATAGATTTGCAAAACAATAGGATAAAGGAATATTCCTGAATTTCAGTTTATCTCATGCTTACTGTGAAATTGTGTGAATGCATCAATGCATGTTATCTCAGCTTGCAGAGCTTGGATTCATTGAATGTGTTTACCAAAAATGTAAATATTGCAGAATATACAGCCTAATGCTACATAACTAAGCTCCATTTCATGCTGAATAAACTAAATTATTATTGTATTTTAAATAGAAAACTATCTTTAGATAGATTTTTAATCCAAAAGCATTTTATTAAAATAAATTTGACAAAAATCTGATTTAAATAGAAAAAAAAACTGTTTTCTTTATTTATATAAAAAAAAACATTGATTTATATATCCACCCTGTTTAGCCATTTAAATAGGTGGCTGCAATTACATCACTCCTGTCCATACACATGGGATTCTCTTCTTCAGGGCCCAGAGCCACTCTGTAAATTTATGCTGAGCTGTGTACGCATGACTCTGTGTTTATTACCGCTGACAGGCAGGGAGAAGGATTTAAGACAGAAGAGACCAATAGGGTTTGTTCTTTTATAAAAACCCTACGTGTATTAGCGTTTTAAAACATTGTTGTACAGTTTTAAATATAAAAGGGCTTATAAACGCGCAAGGTTTTTCACCTTAATGCATCTTATGCATTAAGGTGAAATACCTTCTGTAGTGCGTCAGCCCTCCAGAGCCCTCCTTTTACTTACCTGAATCCAGTCGTTCCAATGACGGGGACGAGCACAGCAGCTCTAGCCGCTGTCTCATGTCCTCATTGGATAGATTGATAGCCAATGGCTCCCGATGCTGTCAATCAAATCCAGTGACCCAGGAGCAGGGGAGTGGGGCTGAGTCCTGCTGTCTGTGACAATGGACGCACCAGCAGGATTTGGGAGCGCACCCACATAAATGCCCCAATGGAAAGTGGCTCCTGTGGGGGCACTCAAAAAGAGGAGGGGCCAGGAGCGCCGCTGAGGGATCCCAGAAGAGGAGGATCGGGGCCGCTCACCCTTGCACAGAGAAGGTAAGTATGACATGTTTGTTATTAAAAAAACAACAACCTTACAATCACTTTAAAATTGCACTAAGACAGGAACATTTACTTACTTGTTTAAAGTGACAAACAGTTATATAAAATATAATATAAATATAAATCTGAAATAAGTATTTGTGAACGCTCTTTGATGGTTTTATAATTAAGAGTTGTAATTTTGTTCAGACAGTTATCCAGTCACAATTGTCAGATAGAACATCTTGGTGCTGTCCTCCCTGTTACCTCTCTGAAGACAATGAGGCTGATTTAATAAAGGAGCTCAGAATGTTCACACAATAAATGATAAAAATATGTAATTATATAAAGAAAAATGATATTCAATACAATTATCCATTCACGTGGAAAGCAAATCACTGTTTATTTATTTCATCTGCATAACAGGATAATTGATAATAATAGTAGTAGATAATAATAATAGTAGATAATAATAGTTGATATTCAACTATTTATGATGTGAATATTTTTAACTCTTTTAGTAAATCAGCCTTGTAAAACCATATAAACACTGCATGAGGTACAGGATGAAAACTCATAAGAATATCCTGAGGAAAAATGCTTCTGTGAGTGCCATGTCTGTTTAGTTTTTATCTAGCAAGTTTGGGGCATTCATAAAGAAATGTTTTGGGTGACTGTAAAAGCTGTCCTGGGCTGATCTGTGCCCACCAGAAACCAAGGATGCCCTCCAGTGGCATTAGGAGGGTGACAAATAAGGGTGGAGAGATGAGCAATATCCTTTTCTTTATCTCCTCCAGAAAAAATGGACCTGGAAGGGCTCAGCTCTTACCTCTTCAAGGTTCAAAGCTGGGGGAGTACAAAGGAGGCATTAGGGGTCCAAGACAATTTTGGGTGTTTTCGTTTTTCACAATTTTGCAGCCACAACTATTTACTTGACCCAGTCTCATGTTTGATAGTTTACAGAAAATTTCGAAAAATACTGTCAATTTAACTAGGTGTTTGGACCAAGTTGACCTGCACAAACTATTTTCTACACTAGCAGGTGTGCCCACTGGGCATGCTGTATAAACTACATGTAGCCTCAGCTACATACAGTACACAGCCTTGTGTTCCAGCAGTGGGATGGAAACTTTCCTTTCCACACCCAGAACAAAATTGAGTTGGGCTGAGTGCTGCTCAGCCTTTCACAGAAAGCCTTGTATTTCATCAGTAAATACAAGGGCCCAGATTCACGTACATCGGCGCATTATTGGACCGGCGTAGCGCACCGCCTTTACGTTAGACTTGCGCCATCTAGCCGCGTAATCCCCCGATTCACGTAGCTTTTGCGCAGGAAATTGCGCAAGCGTAAGGTTTTTTCCAGAGGCGTAAGGAGGAGTAATACAAATTGGGAGGGACGTGGGCGTGTTACATTGAAATGAGCCGTGACCCCATGCAAATGAAGGGCCGGCCGGCTCGCGCAATGCGCGCGTGAAGGAGACCATGTCAGCTCCGCTGTGCGCATGCTCACAACTCGGGAGCGGCGCAATCAGTGAAATTGGAAATGAACTAGGGCAACGTTGTGAACTACGCAGACAGCATAAATAGACACACACAAATGCACTTGCATTGCAAAAGTACATCCCTTTGTGTCCCTTCCCATTGAACCTAGTGCTTTTGTTCCTGTTGTTCGTTGCAGTGTGTCTTGTAGTTGTCAGATTAGTGTTCTGTGTGATCAAGTGCTTGTTGGTATATTTGTGAAAGTGTTTTTGATAAGTGTTTGAGAGACTGTTTGTTTGATTGATATATTTTTGTTCGTTTGTTTTCTTGCTTTATTTTTTTTTTTTTGTGACTGTTTCTTGCTGAGTGCTAGTGTGATTTTTGGGTGTTCGTTTTCTCTTTGTGTGTGTTCTTGCCTGATTGGTTGTGCTTGTATTTGTGACTGATTTTTGGAGACTGGTAGTGAGTTTGTTTGGAAGTATGACTGAGAGAAAAAGAAAGCTTAATTTTACTGTAGGGGAAAAAAGAATTCTTGCCCGGGCCATTAGCGAGTATGGGCGTTTTCTCCACGGCCCGCAGAGTGCCACCACCACCCCGGCCAGGAGGAGGGAGATATTGGATAGGATCACGGAGCAGGTGAATTCATCGGGGGAGGGGGAGACACGGACCCGGTCTGGGATCGAAAAAAAATAAATGATCTCCGGCGTCTGGTGAAAAAAAAACTGGCCGCAATGCATGCCCATGCCAGGGGCACAGGAGGGGGCCCACCATGCCGTATTAGGCTTACAGTGACGGAGCATGTGGTGGCCCTGACCTTTCACCGGCATGAAGTGGAGGGCCTGCCAGGCTTTGACACAAGTCCGGTCCCCGCGGTGCCAGGTAAGGTTTTTTGTTCTATCAGGTGTGTAGCATGTGTGGGGGAGGGGATGAAAGGGAATATGTGGCAAGTGTGTGGATCCTCCAACCTGTGAATGGTTTGTGTCATCCACAGATGTGCAGGAGGGTGCAGGGCCATCTGGCCTGACCGGTCTAACACCAGGACAGCAGCCTAATGAGGCCCCCCCAACAAGGCCACAGTCCGCGGAGGAGGTTCAAGAGGAGGAGGACGATCATGAGGAGGAGGACGATCATGAGGAGGAGGACGATCATGAGGAGGAGGAGTCAGGCACTGGACGAGTGGTTTGTGCGGACTCTTCCCCTCTGGCTGGCAGAAGCCTGCCCTCCCTAAGGGGGAGTCCCCCCCCTCCTCCCCCAACATGGCTCCCCTCACAAGGGCCTCCCCTTCTCCCTGCCCACAACCATCAGCTGGAGGCAGGATGTCACCCCAGAGCACCAGGGGGGCGCCCAATCTCCTGCCCGCCAGTCTGCGAAGGGACCAGGCCCTCCAGACCCGCCATCTGGGACAGCTCTGCCAGACTTTTAGGCGGGTGGAGGAGAGCCTGTCCTCCATGAAGGATACGCTGGGTAACCTGGACTCCCACTCCCGGGCTTTCACAACCTGCCTAAATGAACTGCAGACTACAGCAGCAGGCGTTGGGCAGGATGTGAGGGCCCTTACCCAGGCTATCCAGGCCAACACGGCAACACTTGGTGCTTCCCTGGACAGAATTGCCGTGGCCTTGGAGGGCAGGCCGCCAGGTGGGCAGATATCAGGGGCTGCTCCTCCTTCCCCGGCTTTGCCCCTCCCCCATGAGTCTCCCCTGAGGGGCCGGGGCCGTGGCCGGGGGCGCCCCAGGCGTGGCTCACGCAGAGGGCAATAATTTTTTTTTCCCCCTTTTTTTTTTTTGCTGACATTTTTTGAATTTTTTTTTTTTTTGCTGACATTTTTTTTAAATTTTGGGTTGTGCATGCTGTTTGAATGTGGGGGTGACATTCCTGCTGGAAAAGGGGTGTCATCCTCAATTTTGGTGGTTCCCCAGGACCAGGGAGAAGTGATCCTCAGGTCCGTGTGATTGGTGTATGAATGTTCAGTGACATAATTGGAGCCTTGACGTGGCGTTACTGCTCACCAGTCCTGCATGGTGGACTGGTGCCAATCCAATTTGATGAGGATGTGGGGTGTGTGTGCTAGGGACCACAGTGGTGTGCATGCATGCATTCTCATTGTGCCATGATTAATGTGTGTGTTTAACGTGCAAAGATGCCCAATATGAGCTGCCTCCTGACTGCTCTTCCCTCAGAAGACGGGGTATACTCGGTTAGGGGTTGATTGTCTGGTTGGGGGGTCAGGTCATCACGTAGCTCAACCTGCAGGCCCTTCCTCACTGCGAGATTGTGCAGCATGCAACATGCAACGATGATATGGCACACAAAGTTTGGGGAATACAACAGTGTACCCCCAGACTTACCCAGGCATCGGAAACGTGACTTCAGGAGGCCAAAGGTGCGCTCCACCACTGCACGGGTTTTGATGTGTGCTTGATTGTATCTTTCCTCCCCTGGGGTTTGGGGGTTCCGGATAGGAGTCATGAGATGGGGTCCCAGTGCATATGCAGAGTCACCTGGAAGGGAAAAGACAGGAGAATGTTAGTCATGCATGTGCCACTTGTGAGGTGTGCATCACGGGAGGGGATAGTCATGCCTGACTCCCATGTCACTCACCAACCAGCCAGGTGTTCCCATACACGTTCTGATAGAATTCCATTCGGATGTGGCATTGATTGTAGATGTAGCTGTCATGGGTGGATCCGGGGTGTTTGGCACGGACGTGCCATATGAGGCCTTGGGCATCAACTATCACCTGTACGTTGATGGAGTGCCAATTCTTCCGATTGCGGTACATGTGCTCTGTCTCATGGGGGGGCTGGAGTGCCACATGTGTGCAATCAATGGCCCCGATGGTGCGTGGGAATCTGGCAATTCTGTAGAAATCTGTCATTGCCTTCAGCCGCAGGTCCTCAGTGGTGGGTTTGATGATTTGGTTGGCCAAGCGTGTGAGGATTGCAGGGACAACCTGGTGCACACATCTGCTCACGGAGGATTGTGACATCCCAGCCACCACTCCACTTGTACGCTGAAAAGAGCCACTGGAAAGGACATGGAGTGTTGCCAGGATCTTCACCAGTGGCTGCACTGGATGTGAGCGTTGTGTTGGGCTGGTGATGTCCTCCTGCAGGGTTGTGGTTAATTCCAGGATGGCATGAGGGGGGAATCTGAAGATGCGATACACCTCAGAATCACTCATGCCAAAGAGGTCTATGTGTGTGCGGTATACCCTCTCCCGTGCCATCCTCCGTGCCATCCTCTGTGCCCTCCTCCTTCTTTGGTCATCTAAATTCACTAGTGCAGCTATGAGCGACGATGCCCCTGGCATGTTGGCAGTCAAATTGTAGTGCAACACGTGTGTGTGGTCTGCTCCTCAGTAACGGTGTTGCTTTCTGTGAGATGTAGACGTTTTTTCAAAATTTAGACCAGCTTTTAGGTGCTCTAACTTTAGACAGGACATTTTGCTGTTGCGCACATCGCGTAGCCTGCGCAGCAACTGCGTTTTTTGTGGATCCCCGCAACTCCCTCATTAGCATATTTGACTAGCAAATCAATGGTGTGTCTAGCGCATTTTTGCGCGGACGGATGCGTCTGTCTAACGAAATTACGCCGGACCAAAAAAAGTAGATTTCTGGCGTAATTCGTTTTCTGAATCGCGCGCATCTAAACGCACGCGCACATTTAGACTTACGCACGCGCAACACCAGTTGCGCAGGCGTAATTGATCTGTGAATCTGGGCCATGGTTTCCTATTATTGACTGAGGTGGGAATCGTGATGCCATCTGCCTGCCTCTTTGCGTCAGACAATAAAAAAAGAAAGCTTTGTATTTATTCAGAAAATACAAAGCTGTTTACGAAGTTCCCACCCAACTGCCGGAATACAGTTCTGTATATTGTATGTACCTGAGGCTAAATACAGTTTATATATATATATATATATACATGTGCAGCCAGCATGTAGAAAATAGTGTGGAAAATTGTTTGTTTGGGACAGTATAGCACAAAGGAACTAGTTAAAGTGATAGTATACAGTAGGTAGAGACCATCTGCTTACTGACTGGGCCATAGTCGAATGGCGGCTACAGTGCAATCGGATGACTCGGACGGGCATACTATGACTTACTCCCGGAATCGTGCTCCTGCTCACCCCCTGGGGCACGCACACAGGGCTGTCTGTGCTCACTGAGTTCACAGGACCCGACACGTCAAGGGTCACGGTAAAGGGCCAACGACAACGGCCCTTTACCATATGATCGCTCCGTCCAATGACAAAGCGATCAATGTAAACAAACCAGCATCACGTCCAGTTCTCTCTGCTGCTCGCACTGATCGGGAGAAGCTGCAGTGTGAGGCTGCTTGAGGTTTTTTTCTTGTGCAAGTACCCAGCAGTGCCCTATTATGCCATATCAGTTCCCAGCAGTGCCCCATCCATGCCATATCAGTGCCCAGTAGTGCCCCATCCGTGCCATATAAGTGCCCCATTGTGCCATTTCAGTGCCCAGCAGTACCCCATGCGTGCCATATCAGTGCCCTATCTGTGCAATATCAGTGCCCAGCAGTGCCCCATCTCTGCCACATCAGTGCCCCAGAAGTGCCCCATCCATTCCACATCAGTGCCCAGCAGTGCCCTAATTGTCAGTTAAAGCAATGCAGTGCTGTATCGCAAAAAATGGCCTGGTCATGAAGGCAGTAAAACCTTCCAGGGCTGAACTGGTTAATAGAATTCCTCCAAAATGCATATTTTCATCTGCTGCTTATTGTAAGTCAAAGTTGTACTTAACTTGTCTTCTCATCAGTAAAAAAATGTATGAGCATCGCATCTAAGCACATTACAGAATAAAAGGGATCAATTATTCAGTTAAATAATTATTAATTAAACTTAAAGCATCTTTGCTTTGATGATGTTACAGTACAGAACACCGTTTACTAATGGCTGTAGAAAAAAAATTGTACTGGTGTGACACTGTAAATAATAATGGTTTGATGTGACATTTATCGATGACCTTATATGATGTACTATCATCCCAGTACTGAAGGCCAAGCACATAAATTGCTAAGAAAGGCTTAGATTGCCCCTAATCATCTGATCTCAACCTTTGTTGATTAATGTAACTCATGGATGGTTCATGTAATTGCTGATATAGTATGAGATTTAGTACTAGTTTACTGAAATAGCCAAAAGGAGAAAACAAGTCCATCATTTTATTAACATAGCGTTACCCCCAAAGGGGCCACTGGTAGTATCTGGTTCTTCTCTAATAGTACAGAGGCTTCTTCTTATCACCACAAGAACCAGTTCATACAGTACCTGTCACCGAGAATGTGTTTCCAGCACGATAGCATCGCGCTGATTCTCAGCGACAAGGTGCCGACATCTCACACTCGCTGGAATAGAAAAAGCACATTCCAGCGAGCGCGTCATAGAAGCGATGGGGATCCGACTTGGATTCCCGTCAATTCTAGCCGCAGCGTTTGGTATGAACCATGAGGGGGAACTGCACGCCAAATTTTAAATAAAAAACCGACATGGGTTCACCCCCCCCCAGGGGCATACCAGGCCCTTAGGTCTGGTATGGGTTGTAAGGAGAACCCATAGAAAAAAGCAGTGCAGCGCTAAAAAACAAACCAAAAAAAAAAAGAGAAAAAACCTAAAATACAGTAATAATAATAATAATAATATATCAAGTCCAAAAAAATAAATAAAAAATAAAATGATCAATCGGAGTAGTCAAGCTGACTCTTGTGCCTCACTGAGGTATTCAGATGTAGCAACTCATCAAACACAGCAAACAGGTGTCCTAAAATAGAAGTACAAGCCGCTCACCTGAACAAATGGACCTGTGTGTGAGCAGCAGGTCAAATGCGCTGTCCCTCAAAACAGGGGATTAAAGATTCAGCGGTGTCTCCTTGGACGCTCCCTTTCTCCAAAAGGCTCCAGGTGATAGATGGTCATCCAAAGCACTCTCTCACGTGAAATGGTGTCATGGAAAGGTATAAAAACGACACATAGTGCTCTCCGTATGATCACAACGACAGTAATATTTATTATAAAAGAAAAATACTCACAAACAAAGCACTATATCCTAGTGCATAGAAATGAGCATACAACAATAAAAGACCAGGTAGGTGGCTGTCCTGACATCAAATGAAACAGCCACCTACCTGGTCTTTTATTGTTGTATGCTCATTTCTATGCACTAGGATATAGTGCTTTGTTTGTGAGTATTTTTCTTTTATAATAAATATTACTGTCGTTGTGATCATACGGAGAGCACTATGTGTCGTTTTTTATACCTTTCCATGACACCATTTCACGTGAGAGAGTGCTTCGGATGACCATCTATCACCTGGAGCCTTTTGGAGAAAGGGAGCGTCCAAGGAGACACCGCTGAATCTTTAATCCCCTGTTTTGAGGGACAGCGCATTTGACCTGCTGCTCACACACAGGTCCATTTGTTCAGGTGAGCGTCTTGTACTTCTATTTTAGGACACCTGTTTGCTGTGTTTGATGAGTTGCTACATCTGAATACCTCAGTGAGGCACAAGAGTCAGCTTGACTACTCCGATTGATCATTTTATTTTTTTTTTATTTTTTTGGACTTGATATATTATTATTATTATTATTACTGTATTTTAGTTTTTTTCTCATTTTTTTTTTGGTTTGTTTTTTAGCGCTGCACTGCTTTTTTCTATGTACTTCATTTAAGGATTTCTATTGACCTTTCAGTGTTCAGCTGCTTTGCTAATTGCTTGTACCTTTGCGCAGTCTGCTCTTTCTCTTTTATTATTGTAAGGAGAACCCCCCTACGCCGAGAAACCGGTGTGGGGGTCCCCCCACAATCCATACCAGACCCGTATGCAAAGCACGCCGCCCGGCCGGTCAGGAAAGGAGTGTGGACGAGTGAGCGCCCCCCCTCCTGAGCCATATCAGGCCGCAGCCCCCCCACCCCAGAGCATCCTGTCCCCATGTTGATAAGGACAGGGCCTCTTCCCGACAACCCTGGCCAATGGTTGTCGGGGTCTGCGGGCGGGGGGCTTATTGGAATCTGTGAGCCCCCTTCAATAAGGGGGCCCCCAGATACCGGCCCCCCACCCTAGGTGAATGAATGTGGGGTACATCTTAGCCCTACCCATTCACCTGGAGGCAAAGTGTAAAAGAAAATAAACACATGACACAGGGTTTTAAAATAATTTATTAGTCTGCTCGGGGGGTCTTCTCCGCTCTCCTGGAGTCTTCTCCGCTCTCCAGGGGGTCTTCTTCCATCTTCTCCACTTCACCGCTATTGTCTCGGCGCTCCCCGTTCTTCTCCCGCTCGCTCTCCGGTGCCTTCTTCTTCAGGGCTGGCTGCCGCTATCTTCGTGTTAGCTCAATTACCCGCTCTTCTATGCCGTCTTCTTCTCTTCTTCAGATGTTGACGCAACGCTTCTTCCCGCTGTAATGCCGCGTGCGTGGCTCGCACCGATTTATATAGGCCTCTAATGATGTCACAGTCCTATCATGCTCCGGTACCTACCCACGTGGCCATCTGTAGCCATCTTTTGACTCAAGTGTGGTCAAGAAGTGGTTAAAGCCGAACTTCACTCCCTCAATCAACATTGCATATTTTTATATATCATTATATATAATTTTAACTTTTTTTTTTTTTTTACATTTCTTCAGTTTACCGGTTTCAGGTTTAGGCAAATGTCATACATGTCATACATCCCAGGAGTCTTCAGGAGGAGAGGAGGTGTTTTCTCAGCTAAGCCTACCCTCCTGCCTGCATGCCTGAACTAAGGGCAAATAGATGGATTCCAAGAAGTGCTATATAAATAAATAATTTACCCTTACTCAAGATGGCTAGAGGGTGCTTTTCAAAGTGATTTATTAGCAAAAACAAGTAAATAGACATGGATGGATGGTTGAGATTGCTTTGAATATTAAAAATGAATTAAATAGTATTTTTGGTTTGTGGTGCTCAGATGCAGTGTAGTTCTACTTTAAAAGTCAGGTACAAACACTATTGGAATATGTATGCAGTAAATATATGTGAACAATCCTACTTGCCAAAATATTTGCAGTCTTCATTTGCTAGTCCTGTGATGCAGACAATGCTGCCAGTCAGCATTGCCAGGTTCCTGTCCTTTGATGCAGTTAAGCAGTCAGCTTGATCAAGGACCCCCTCCACGGAAGCAGCTCACTGATGAGGTCATTAATCCATTCTCTCCTCCTGTCAGAAAGTTTCCAGTATTACTGGAAGCACTTCAGAATGCAATATTGTCCAGCATATGGGAGGAAGGGGCAGCCGATCACATGCTTGAAGTACAGTATAGAGTATTTTTCTTCCTTAACCAGGGGAGTTAAGAAAAGGTGAGTATGTGTTGCTAGACGAGCCATCATTAAAGTAAACCCTACATGGGCAAAGTACAGGCATTTCTTTCAAAAAGCAATTTTGGACACCTCATCTTTGGTTGACTGCTAAAAGAGAAATATTTGTAAAGCAATAATCGTCATGAAATCACTCAGCTGAAAGCAAGACCTGCAGTATTGAAAATATATCCATTTTTCTTTTTACAGATTATTGAAAATAAGGATATGTGAGAGTATTATTAGCAGACTATTTGTTTTGTGCCAACTTTCTATTAAACTAATAAAGATCAGAATCAGAAAATATAAAATAAATACATTAAAGTGGAACTAAACTCTTTAACTTTACCATGTCACTGAGTGGGTGCCATAAATGTACTATGAGCTGTGCATGCATGCTAAGAGGCAGGGGGAAGTGATTATTTATAAACTGCTTGAATTTTACTTGGTATAAGTCTCTTGTAATCCCATCAAGCGGCACTTAAAGACTTAAAGCAGTTCTTCGGTCATCTTTTGAAACATTAAAGGTCAGCAGCTACAAAAACTGCAGCTGTTGACTTTTAATAAATTGTCACTCACCTGCCTGAGGATCCAGAGATGTCCTCCCCGGCCAAATTCTTCAACGAGCTTCGGTCCCCAGTGCCAGAATACTAACTGTGGGCAGTCGGCTGTGAATGTTTTTGGCTATCTGAATGGTCCTGCAGCTTTGAAGGTGGGGCTGAACTTCTAGCGGAAGTAGGGGAGGTGGTACCTGTCAAAACCAGAGACATTTACCCACAAAAAAAATGTTGTGGGAAATGTGAAGGAGGGGGGGATCGGAGACTCTCAAGTCTTACCTAGCTACTACTGGGTGGAGAGTGGAGGGAGATCACTCCACCAGGGAAGGCAAGGAGATAAGCAGGCGGCTGGCCAGGACTTGAGCAAAAACAGAAGAACATGCGAGTTGAGCTGAATGGGCATACACCCGAAACTGAAGAAATATTTCCTCCGGTCCGACCAGCACATGATCATCAGAAAGGGGCACAGATAATGGAAAATATACCACCCTAAGCTAGTAGAAGTGGCAGAGCGGGGGTGTGTAATTCAGAATTTCTTTTTTTTTATTCTGCACTGACTCTTTGAAATTGTCCCAGCCCAAATCCAATCCGGGGACAAAACCGGGGACAGACTTGGTCCGGGGACAGTGTCCTCAATCTGGAGACAATCTGAAGAGAATCTGTCCAATGAAACCGGGGATGTCGGGTCACCCTACTCTCGTTTCTGGTTGGCTGTGCTGCATGAAAATGTGCTGAAAGGGACAAGCTGATAGGAGAGCTGATGGATTTGTACTTCCCAATTCAACCAAAGTAAGTGGTATCATAACCCTGGCTATACTTTTTTTTAGCAGTGTGTAAATCTCAGAACAGGATGGAAAGAAATATAAATCATTTGGTAAGCTCCATTATGTTGATTGCCTGTAGATCAGAATTAGGTTTCCATACTAATTTAATTAAACCAGATCTCTAATTTGGTATTTTATAACATGGCCAAAAATCAGCATATACAATTTTTTGTTTGGTCTTCATTACCAGACTTGCACACAGGCCTCAAATTATCCTGAAAGTACAAATAACTCTAGTATCTGCCTGTACGAAATGTTCTGCCATTTGCATAAAATGACTCAGCCAGTGACTCAGCCTTGATGAGGCAGTCACTGTCATTAAAAGACTCAACAAGTCTCTCTGGAGGGCAATATATTGCAGTTTCAGCCTAAGAGAAAATGGCTACAAGTCCCTAAAAAAGGCTTGCATTATAGCCCCTTGTCAAAATCAGAATTCTAAAATCTATAGATGTTAACCTTTTGAAGAACTGCCTTGATTTTTCAATCTGACATTCCTGACAGGTGATTTTGGTGACAGGACACTAACCAGTTTGGTTTCTTTTTCTGGATCACACAGAAACATAGCTAAAGCCCGATACACACTATAGCCCGGATTCACGAACGTTTTACGCCGGCTTCAGACGCCCAGCGTAACTTGCCTACAACGGCGTATCGTGGGCGCATAGTTACGCTGGACGCATTCGGCATTCCCATTTTAAATATACAAATGAGTAAGATACGCCGATTCACAAACATAGATACACCTGTCCGCTTTATATACGCGATTTGCGCAAGGCTTACGTCCGGCGTAAAGTTACTCCTCATATAGCAGGCGCAGGTAATGCAAGGGTATGGGCCAGGGAATGACGCCGTCAAATTTGACGTCACGTACGCTGTTTATGTAGTACTACGTGAATAGGGTTGTGCGTAGGTTACGTTCACGTCGTAGGCAGTGTTCGACGTATCTTAGGCAGCTATTTCGACGTAACTGTGAGCATGCGCACTGGGATGCGTCCAAGAGACGACGGATGCGCAGTTTGTTTTTTGAAGCTGTGGCCATTACTTGCATGGGGTCATGCTTCAATATAATATATCACGCCCACTTCCACCTAGTTTGACTTACGTCGGCTTACGTCGACAACTATACGGTACGCCGGCGCAATGTTGAGCGCATATTCTTTGTGAATAGCATGCTTGCCTCTCAACGTTGCGCCGGCGTAGCGTAAAGTAGATACGCTATGCCCGCACAAAGATGCGCAGCTCTACCTGAATCCGGGACTATCAGTTTTCCTGCAGGTTTTCTCTTCAGATTTACCAAAACTTTGCAGTGCAAGGGCCTGCCTTATCGCATACAAATTGAAACTCTTGAGGTTTGACCTCATATTAGATGGTTTTTGGTAAACCTGAAGAGAAAAACCTGCAGGGAAACTGATAGTGTGTATGGGGCTTAAGTGTAGCACTGCTCCTCCTTTGTCAAAAAAATAAATACAAATTTAATATACTCCAAACCGAAATTAGTAATATTGTTTTGCTCTGAGTGCTTGTGTGATGACACAAATCCATAATCAAGCCTCAATATATCAAAAATAAAAAAACTCCAGTGCCATCACATCTATATATAAAGACAAACACACTTTTCACAATGATGTGAGTCGATAAATAATATGTATTGTGCTTGACACTGCAAACTTTATCAATGTGAACCCATAAACAAAATGTTCAATGTTCACTTCAACCACAGTGGCTCCTTCACCATGCCAGTCAGTGTCCCAGGAGATAATCAGTGAATATACCACCAACGTGCACTCTATGGGGTTGATTTACTAAAGGCAAAAAGACTGTGCACTTTCGAAAGTGCAATTACTCCAGAGCTTAGTAAATGAGCAGAAGCTCTGCTGACTTCCATCATTCCATGATGTGCAAGCAAAAATGCTGTTTTTTTTTTTGTTTAGTTTTTCTTGCACGTGTTTGGGTACTCAAAGTGGTTTGGAAAGTGAAGCTTTACCTAGTTTACTAAGCTCTGGAGCAACTGCACTTGCAGAGGGCAACTGCAAAGTGCACAGTCTATTTGCGTTAAGTAATCCAACTTCTATATACAGTACTCACCCCTATGTGTGTGGACCCATAATATACAGTATGGGGGAGATTTACTAAAACTGGAGCGTTCAAAATCTGGTGCAGCTGTGCATGGGAGCCAATCAGCTTCTAACATCTGCTTGTTCAATTAAATGTTGACAATAAAACCCAGAAGCTGAGTGCTCCAGTTTTAGTAAATCTCCCCGTTTAAATCACATAGGTCTAAACTGCTTGTTAATCAGGATCATCTGTGGGACTTGCCTTTCTCTGGATGGAATTTAGGCGTACAATAGGGATGTTATGGGTCCCTTAAAACGCTATGCTTATCATTCCACCTCAGCAATGTCACTCCCACCGAAAAAAGCCAATTGATCAATAACCTTATTAACTGGTTAACCTTTTAAGCCAATTGCACAGGGTTGTAGTAATTTACTGGTGTTTACTCAGGAACTTGTTTGACAGAAAGTCTGTGAGTTAAAAAAACAGTGTAAATACCTGAGTAATGTTGAGTATAGGCGAGTAAGGATGTGTAAGCGTATAGACAAGTAGAATTCTTCTTCATTGCCAGTGTTGTAATATACTCGTCTATACTTGCATACGTATGCTTATAGATGAGTAGACACACATATGTGAGTAAATCACTGCACTAAAATATAAAATGTTCTATTTTTGTTTGACTGCTCTGTACTCAACACAGTATTATTGATCTTTACTCAGATGTGTGCATGGGCCAATAGACAATAATGGATCTCATTTTAAATTAATTAAAAATAAGGCATTTTTTACTCCAGTGTGCAAGAGGCCTCATTAAAAAATGTATGCACTCACATATTAAATAACATAAGGCAGTCTGTATGTGTAGTAGTTCGCAGAAAACACAGTAGCCCACCCATTTCCAGTTTGAAATGATGTCACTTGGCTCAGGTTGGCGAGCTAGGGAACTAGGGCTGAGGAAGAAAGAATTAGATGATGCTGAATGTTTCCCAGGTAAAAAATGAGCACACTCTGTGTGACATACTACAGATTCTAATGCACGTTATGAGAAGCTCATAGTGTGCAGTGAAAGCAACATAAGCCAAAGAGAGGAGCCTGTGGAGTGAGCGGAAGGTTGGAGCTTAGCTTTAAAGGGGTTGTAAAGATTTGTTTTTTTATTTTCTAAGTAGGTTCATTTAAGCTAGTGCATTGTTGGTCCACTTACTTTCTCCTTTGATTTCCCTTCTAAATGTTTTTTTTTCTTTGTCTAAATGTCTCACTAATTTTTCTCCTCAGTAAGCTTGCCCCCATCATTCGAGCCGTTATGGCTGGGGGTTAGTCAGCGTGCTCGCCCCCTCCCTTGAGACTACATCCTTGCGGGGAGACGCTGATGGGGGCAAGCTTACTGAGGAGAAACAGGAAGTGAGAAATTCAGACAAAGAAAAAAAACACACAAAAAAAAGGCAAACACTGCGCTAGATAAAAAGTAATTTAAACCAAAAAAAACACAGAAATGACAATGAAAAGTAAAGCTGCCAGTACCATCAATTAGATACAACAATTCAGAAACAAGGATAATAAAAGGTACAGCATTAAATAAAAAATATAATCATGTGATAATGAACCTTACGGTAAAAAATTATCAAATTAGTGCTAAAGTGATATAACAGTAGTGGAAAATATATATATATATATATATATATCAATATCTAAAACTCATGAATGAACCAGAAAAAGATTTCAGAACTGTGAACATATGAAACATAAGTGAATAAAGTCCCACAACTGTGAGTTGATAGGTAAATCACAGACGAATAGGAAGTGATTCAAACACAGTCCTTAAAGGGTTAATCTATAATAAAGGAAACTTGTGATAGCGAAAGATTCATCCACCGAGGAGGCAACCAGAAATGGTGATGTAGTCTCCTTACCCTAAATCTATGACCACCGTAACAGCGGTCTCTTCAAACGTGGGGATTTTAGGTCTCCCTATAGACCATCTGTAGGATGTCAGGAATAGTGTCTGTTGTCTCAAAAGAATAGGAACAGAAAAAAGACCATAGCATAATTGCACTTACAGGATAGTGGTTAAATGGCGAAATAAAAAACATCCGATGTTAGCGCGGCATCTCATCGAGGCTTCTCCGGCTTGTTTGTGCTCAGTGCTGTGTTTCTCCACATGGAGAGGCGTGATTACGTCAAACCTGCAAGCCACACCTACGCGTTTTGTCACCAACAGACGTTTAGAAGAGAAATCGAAGGAAAAGGTAAGTGAACCAACAATGCACTAGCTTAAAGGAACCTATTTAGAAAATAAAAAACAAACCTTTACAACCCCTTTAAAACTACTGATGCCCATCTGGCTATGTAACATGGAAGAACATCTATGGACAAGGATCTACTACATTCATAAAAATTATCTTTCAAATATAAAATTAAATAGGAAAACTCAAAAGTCAGTACATAGGGGGTTATTTACTAAATGCAAATCCACTTTGCACTACAAGTGCAAATTGCACTTTAAATTGCACTGAAAGCGCACTTGGAAGTGCAGTCGCTGTAGAGCCCAGGGGGACATGCAAGAAAAATAAATAACAGCATTTTAGCTTGCACGTGATTGTATAACAAAATAACCAGAGCTTACCCTCATTTCAGATCTACTCCCACAGATTTACAGTGATTGCACTTCCAAGTGCACTTTGCACTTGTATTGCATAGTGGATTTGCCTTTCATAAATAACCCCCATAGTGTACAATAAAATAGGCTGTTCTAAAAAATATCTTGCTATGTCATTTTGTCTTAATTTAGGATATAAATAGTAAATGAATAATGAAATTTGTTTTCTCATGTAGCTCTAACCAAAACATCCCTGTTTACGTTTTAGGTGAAATGGGGAAGGAGTAGAACCTTTGGGCCAGATTCACAGAGCGATTACGCCGGCGTAACAGGAGATGCGCGGCGTAAGTCTAAATGTGCGCATGCGTTTCGATGCGCCGCATCCCCAAAACGAGATACTCAAGAAATCTACTTTTTTTTGTCCGGCGTAATTTTCGATAGACAGTCGCATCCGACTGCGCTAGACACACCATTGATTTGCTATTCAAATATGATAATGAGGGAGTTCCGGGGATCCACAAAAGAACGTTGGTGCAGCGCAGGCTATGCGCTGTGCGCAACAGCTGCACGGCCTGTCTAAAATTAGACCATATAAAAGGTGGTATAAAATTAGACAATTCATCTACATGTCAGAGAAAGCAACACTGTTAGTGAGGAGCTGAGCAGTCACACGTGTTGCACAACAATCTGTATGCCAACATGCCAGTGGCATCCATGCTCATAGCTATACTACTGACTTTAGATGAGCAAAGAAGGAGGAGATCACGGAGGAGGGCACGGAGGAGGGCACGGAGAGGATTTTTTTTTTTTTACAAAATATTTTTCTTTGCTTTTATAAACATTTTTACAAGAAATACACATACATATATACATCAATACATAACATACATACACATTACAAACACGGTCTCACTATCTTTCAATAGCCCTTTAAAACCTTGATGGATATAATAATAAGAATCTGATACAAGCCCCTCACTCTTCACTTGATATATCACACACGCATAGACATCTTTGGCATGAGTGATTCTGAGGTGTCTCGCATCTTCAGATTCACCCCTCATGCCATCATGGAATTAACCACAACCCTGCAGGAGCCCAACACATGACACCACCCATGACACCCATGACAGCTACATATACAATCATAGCCCCATCCCCACAGATTTCGAACAGAACATGTATGGGGACAGCTGGCTGGTTGGTGAGTGACATGGGTGGCAGGCATGACTGTCCCCCCCATGATGCTGAAATCACAAGGGGCACATGCACTACTAACATCCTCCTGTCTTATCCCTTCAGGATGACTCTGCATATGCACTGGGACCCCATCCCATCTCCTATACGGAACCCCCCTAACCAAGGCTACCCCGTCTTCTGAGGGAAGAGCAGCCAGGAGCCAGCTCACATTAGGCATCTTTGCACGTTAAACACACACATTAATCATGGCACAATGAGAATGCATGCATGCACACCACTGTGGTCCCTAGCACAGACACATCACATCCTCATCAAATTGGATTGGCACAAGCCCACCATGCAGGACTTGTGAGCAGCAACACCATGCCACGGCTCCAATTATGTCACTGTACATTCATACACCATTCACACGGACCTGGGGATCACTTCTCCACCACAAATGAGGGTGACACCCCTTTTCCGGCAGGAATGTCACCCCCACATTCCAAAATCATACACAAACAGAACCAAAAAAAAAAAATTGACCAGCAAAAATATAAAATGCCCAGCAAAAATATAATTTAAACAAAATAACAACAAAGAAAACACATAAAAGATAAAAATCACTCTGCAAAACAGTCCCCAAATATCTCAAAGACACGTCACAAACAAACAAACAAACGCTAATAAACAACAGAACAAAAGCACCTTGCTGTATAGGAATGGATACAAAGGGATCTACTTTTGCAAAGGAAGTGCGTTTGTGTCTGTCTATTTATGCTGTCTGCGTAGTTCACTAAGTTGCCTGGGTCCACTTCCAATTTCACTGATTGCGCCATTCCCGAGTTGTGAGCATGCGCACAGAGGTGCTGACCATGGTCTGCTTCATGCGCGCATGCGCGAGCCGCCCGGCCCTTAATTTGCATGGGGTCACGGCTCATTTCAATGTAACATGCCCACGTCCTTCCCAATTTCAATTACTCGCCTTACGCCTCTGAAATTACGTTGCACAGGCGCTATTTTCTGCGCAAATTAATCGAGAATACAGTGATTGCGCCGCTACATTGCGGCAGTCTAACGTAAAGGAGGTGCGCTACGCCAGTAAAAAAATGTGCCGTTGTACGTGAATCTGGCCCTTTGTTTTTAATTACTTGCTTTCTAGGTTCTGTTGGGAAGATTTGGGAAGAATAAGTATGTTTTTCCTGTGCCCTGTTAAAGCGGAGTTCCAACCACAATTACCATTTTTTGAATGTTTCATCCTGCGTTTTTATAATATAAATCCGGTCACTTACTATTTTACAATCCGCCGCCGCTCCGCATAGTTATTCAAAAAAGATAGTTTATAAAACTATGTCCACACTGTTGTCATTTTGCTTGTGGGCATTGTGAAGCCCACACGCACTTACTTCCTAGAAGTCTTGGATAGGGAGTGATAATTGGACAGCGCACTGCATCCTGGGAAATGATGACACACATTTCCCAGGAGCATTAGAGGGAGATGATGTCAGAATCCTAGGTGAATTTAAAGGCAGATTTTGTGGGACCGCATAGCAACAGGCATTTCTAAATGAGTAAAACATTTTATTTTTTTTCCTTTTTAGGTCTAATGAGCACAATAATGAAAAAAAAATTGTGATGGAAACTCCACTTTAACCACTTCCCTACTGGGCACATATATCCCTTCCTGACCAGGTGAAATTTCAGCTTGTGGCACTGCATCACTTTAACTGACAATTGCTCCCAAACAAAATAACCACAAATAGAGCTTTCTTTTGGTGGTATTTGATCGCCTCTGCGGTTTTTATTTTTTGCGCTATAAACAAAAATAGAGCGACAATTTTGAAAAAAAAAACTATATTGTTTACTGTTGCTGTAATAAATAGCCCAATTTTTTTTTTAAAAAAAACATTTTTTTTTCCTCAGTCTAGGCAATACGTATTCTTCTACATATTTTTGGTAAAGAAAAAAAAAATAAGCGTCTGGTTTGCGCAAAAGTTATTGCGCTTACAAAATAGGGGACAGAATTATTATTATTTTTTATTATTTTATTTTTTTTACTACTAATGGCGGCAATCAGCATTTTTTTCGTGACTGCCACATTATGGCAGAGACATCGGACACTTTTGACACATTTTTGGCGCCATTCACATTTATACAGCGATCAGTGCTATAAATATGCACTAATTACTGTATAAATGTGACTGGCATTGAAGGGGTTAACACTAGGGGGTGAGGAAGGGGTTAATGTGTACCCTAAATTGTTTTCTAACTGTGGGGGGAGGGGGGGGTTGACTGGGGGAGGTGACCGATGCTGGGTCCCTATGTACAAGGGACACAGATCGGTCTCCTCTCTCCCCTGACAGGACATGGATCTCTGTGTTTACACACAGAGATCCACGTCTAGTCCCTGCAGCCATCGATCCCGAGTGCCTGGTGGACATCACGGCCGCCAGGCACGCGCATCGGCATGTCGCGCGCCCCCCAGTGGGCTTGAGAAGCGCAGGCGATAAAACCACGGCCTGTAAGGCCTCGTACACACGATTAAATGAGTCTGTTCAAATTGGTCGGACCGACCGATTTGAACAGATCTGTCTGCTGGGATTTTGGTTTGCTCTCGTGTACACACGAGCAAACCAAAATCCCCGCCAGCAGACAGCGCGCTGACGTGTCGGTGACGTGGCGGTGACGTTGACGCCGCCACGTCACCGCACCAGGAAGTAAAACACTTCCGCGCATGCATCGAAATCATTCGGCGCGTGTGCGAGAAGACATGTCTGCTGGTTAGCATACTAACCAGCAGACATGTCGGGCGGACGGGTTCCCAGCCGACAGATTTCAAAGCATGCTTTGAAATCTGTCGGGTGGCCAAATCCGTCTGTTTGCCCGTACACACGATCGAATCTGTCTGCTGAAACGGTCTAGCAGACCGTTTCCAGCAGACAGATTTGATCGTGTGTAGGAGGCCTTAGGCGGCGTACAGACGATCGGACATATCCGATGAAAACGGTCCGCGGACCATTTCCATCGGATATGTCCGATCGGGAGTTTGATCCGATGGCGTGTACACACCATCGGATCAAATTCCCCGCCGCCGGACGGCGCGGTGACGCGGCGGTGACGTTGACGCCGCCGCGTCACCGCCACGTCACCGCACCAGGAAGTAAAACACTTCCGCGCATGCGCCGAATCCATTCGGCAGCGGCGCGGCGGCGGTGGGGGCCGACATGTCTGCTGGTAAGTGTACTAACCAGCAGACATGTCGGGCGGACAGATTCCACCGGATAGATTTCAAAGCTTGCTTTGAAATCTGTCGGGTGGAGAAATCTGTCCGCTAGCCCATACACACGAGCGGAGATGTCTGCTGAAACGGTCCATCGGACCGTTTTCAGCGGACATATCCCCTCGTGTGTACGCCGCCTTAGAGATTCAGGACATCCCTTCGGCCGTACAAAGTCGTACGGCCGTTGGGAAGTGGATAAGGACGGCCCCATTGAATGCCCAAAACACCAAACACCAACCATATTGCATCAAGGGAGCAAGCAGCCAGCAGAATATCAAAGTACAACAAAACGGGGTGGATCCCCCATAACAATCATATACAGTACAGACCAAAAGTTTGGACACACCTTCTCATTCAAAGAGTTTTCTTTATTTTCATGACTATGAACATTGTAGAGTCACACTGAAGGCATCAAAACTATGAATTAACACATGTGGAATTATATACATAACAAAAAAGTGTGAAACAACTGAAAATATATACTGTTCCTGAAGCTAGCATCAAATTTTGGAATGTTGTAATATAATCACATATGAACGCACATTTTATATAATATATTTTGGTCACAAGTGGTAAATGTGGAGCAATCATCAAGGGGGACCCTGATGACCAGAGACCACCTTCCATAGAAAGAATACACTACGGTAAGGGGGTTGGGTTACCCATCTGCAGCCTCACTGTGCCACACAATGCAGCCTCACTGTGCCCATCTGCAGCCTCACTGTGCCAACACAATGCAGCCTAACTTTGCCAACAATGCAGCCTCACTGTGCCAACAATGCAGCCACACTGTGCCCATCTGCAGCCTCGCTGTGCCCATCTGCAGCCTCAATGTGCCAACAATACAGCCTCACTGTGCCAACATTGCAGCCTCACTGTGCCAACAATGCAGCCTGACTGTGCAAGCACAATTCAGCCTCACTGTGCCAATCTGCAGCCTCACTATGCCAACACAATGCAGCCTCACCGTGACCATCTGCAGCCTTACTGTGCCAACACAATGCAGCCTCACTGTGCCAACACAATGCAGCCTCACTGTGACCATCTTCAGCCTCACTGTGCCAACAATGCACACTTACTGTGCCAACACTACAGCCTCACTGTGCCAACAAAGCAACCACACTGTGCCATCTGCAGCCTCACTGTGCCCATCTTCAGAATCACTGTGCCAACACAATGCAGCCTTACTGTGACCATCTGCAGCCTCACTGTGCCAATCTGTAGCCTCACTGTGCCCATCTGCAGCCTTGCCAGTGTCTCTATTACAGTGTCATGGAGCTGGGGTATGAACTGTTCAGTGGCCAGCCACTGTAACATAGACATCTAGGAGGCGGAGCTTTGTTACAGTGGGATTGAAAATGGCAGGCCAGCTTCATGACACAGCGGGAGGAGATACCCGCTCTCTGTGTGATTACACAAGCGGAGGGAGGGAGAGGAGGCCTTCACACTTAGATTGGCCCGGGGCGCTGCTGAAGTCGCAGCTCAAAACGGCCCCAGGGCAGTCGGTTTACCGGGAAATGTCCCAGTGTCCCAGTAGGCCAGTCTTGCCCTGGGCATTGAGCAGAGAGACACTGTTTCTGGGCACAGTGCTAGATCGACAGTGGGCTTAGTTAAATTATGGGATTTAGGGAGGATCCTGTGCACAGAAGGTACACATGCATATAATGCATTAAGGTAAAAAAACTTCTACACTTAGAACCACTTTGAACATTTAAATTTAAACTGAATAATTCTTAGCAGGTCTTCTTATATAATTAATATTGATATAGCTACTGAAGGTTAAGTTAGAAAACCTTTGTACCAGATTCCTCATCCCTGGCACAGTGTGGCTTTGTATTCTCGTCTTGCACACGACTGCTGTTGCAGTATGCAGGCCGATGATTTATGATTGACAGCTAATGATCTATCCACACACAATCTCTCTTCTCCTTCAATGGAGGGCAAAAACATTGTTTTCTACAGCACATGGAGCACAGAGGATTAGGGAATCCTCGGGATGTTGGAGAAACTGTATATTTCACAGCTTCACCTACTCAGCAGGGCATGACGTTCCCCAGCCAAAAATCTGCAGACCGAAGCTCGATGTGACAGTGCCCAGATGGCACCTGAATTAGAGACATGCAGAACTGCTAGACAAAGCAGAAAGAGGGAGAGAGGGAATAGCACAGGTACATAATACACTGTTCCTTCCTTCTGTAAAACACAACTTTGCTTTAACCGTTTCATTATCAAATTAAGGCTGTAATACAGAATTATATTTGAAGGTAAAAATGCTTAGGATCCATATCATATTTGTATGTATTACAAATTGTAATTTAATTATTTTTAATAATATGTTGGTTTTTGGCTTGTAAATCATTGTCAGCTGAAAATACAGGTATATTTATTTATTAACTAACTTTTATTTTGACTTGAAGCAGGACAGGTTTTCAGCTTCCAGATCATTTGCTTCTTAGTGTCGTTCTCCTTTTGCAAGACTCTGCAGGGAATTAGGGGCAGGACGTGTGGAGACGGCTGCTACCTGATGAATGCGCCTATACATGCTACTCTAAACCGCATAATTCTCTATCTAGAATTGATTTGGCTTTGTGTTCTGCAGAGCTTATCCAAAGTCTTGTTGAAGTCAATATAGAACCCCGAGGAAGTTCACATCATTCCCCTCTGTTAGTTAACATAATGTTAGGGTATTCGGGAGTCCAACACCTCTTGGAATCTCTTTTGGTTGGATCTATTTCCCAAAGAAGATCTTGTCCCTATTGGGGACTTTCTATCACTCAATGTTGGTTCCACCTCCCTACGGATTGTATGGGATGCCGTAAGGCCTTTCTTTAGGGCCTGGTAATTAAAAAAATGTGTGCTATTATCTGTGGCAGAAGCCAATTACATCAGGGATCCTACATCATATAGCCAACTTGAGTGGTTATCAACTCAAAGAATGCCGAATAAGCTTCTGGAGGTTTGGGCCAGGAATAAACTGTTTTTCCAAAGGATTCTTTTTTTTTTCCAAATAGTTTTTATTGAAAAGATTTCACAAGAGAATAACACATGGTCAAGGCAGGTAGGCGAACGCCACAGTACAAGTGACAAATTTCGTAGAGAAAAGTAATCAGTACTTTTAAAAAAAATAAAAAAAATAGAGCACAATCATATATTGAGCAGTAAGCAAACTACAACACAGCTACTGTTAGCACCAGTATCAAGGTATACTACAATTATTGAGTTTTTATATTATTTGTGTGTCATTAAGGGAGTAGTGAGATAGAGATAAGATCTTCATCAAGTAGAGATGTAAATTTAGCCAAATGCTAGACATGTAGCATGGAGGAAGAGGCGTTGTTTCCTTACAATTAGTTACTTTACTCATTGGAACATACTATGCCCTCCAGCCAGCAGGGGAAACAACTACACAGGAGAGCCTATGGACTTCTTTACAGAGTGTTGGAAATCATGGGACTTGAATTTCAGGACATGCTGAAAGAGAAAGGAAAGGAGGGCGATAGCTTTTAAAGAGATTAAGAGGAGGGCTTCACTCTCTTGGCTCCAGGTCAAGGGAACTGGTGGTGAGCATATCTGCTTGTGTGCCCACAGAACACCAGTAGGCTGAGCTAGTGAGGACTAGAGCTGAAGACTGAAAAGTGGCAGCAGCAGAGAGCGAGAGACCGTATGGGACTGTGGCGATCACATCAACACCACATTTGTCAATCGGAGAGTGGAACATCCTCTCCTCCCTCACACCTTACCATCACTGAAACCATCTGCGTGCAGACATAAAAAGGGACCCCCTTCTACTGCAGGAACATTGCATCTCTGTCGCAAAGATTGGTGTAAGGGCAGATTATCCACTTCTATCATACTGTTAAGCTGAGACCAAATTGTTTACAGCAGGACATTAAGCCCTCTAGCACCCATACTTCAGCAATACTTCACATGTAATATGTCAATGTCACAGCAACCCCATCCCCACCCCTACATTGCAAATGGACTACATCTATACCGTATGCTGGACCATCAAGACTTGTTAAGTGCACCAACATTATTAAAGGGCCCAAACTACAGCCGGCAAAATAACATCATACAGATCTGCCCCTCCCATCTCGAGTCTCTTAATAGTCCATCTCTTTATCCATCTAACTGGTATTTTCCTACAATAAGCCTAGACCTAGTATTGTCACCTTTAACGCATCCACTTTGCTGTCCACGGTAGCACTCAGAGTGATCTGCTAAATGCTACCATGGACAGCTGATCCTGGTGCATAGTATTGTCATATAATTATCTTTAAATACTGGTTCTACCATACATTGATCTATACAACTATTGTTATCTGTCTAGTTTTATGCTTTTACCATCATCATTCGCATAGTGTTACAATATATTGAGATTTACCTCTACCAATCTGCTTGATATCTGTTTCCTGATGCAGTCGTATTATTGTGCTCCTGGCATAGCTTGCAGTGAGTACAGCATTATTACAGATTGTTTTTAATTAACCTAGTGTGTCAGAGGGGTTGAAGTACTTGTGAGGTTGTGGCAAAGATCAGGGAACCCATCCTGCGGCTCTTGCGAGGGTAGCGCTACATAAGGTTGCAGTGCTACGAAAGCAAGGGGGTATTTAAATTTGAGAAATTGATGTACTGATTGATATAAGAAGCGGGATGGTAAAAGGGAGATCAGGGAAGTGAAGAGAGAAAGAGGAGAAGACAAAAGGGAAGAAACAAAGAAGAGAAAAAAAAGGAGAAAAGAGATGACAGAGTTGGGGTTAAAGAGGTAATCCCACACCCTGGGCACATTGAATATACTTTACCAAATGTATATAAACCTATCTTCAGCAGTATGTGTTGTAATGCTTTTGGGTAGAGGCAGTGGAAGAGTTAGGTCCGGTAGTAGTGCCTGCGGATTTATTTCTTGTGTTAGTAAGCATCCACTTTGAGTTAAGAAGTTATATCACTGTAATGCCGCGAACACACGATCGGAAATTCCGACAAGAAAAGTCCGATGTGAGCTTTTGGTTGGAAATTCCCACCGTGTGTATGCTCCATCAGACTTTTCCTGTCAGAATTTCCACCAACAAACGATTGAGAGCAGGTTCTCTATTTTTTCAACGGAAAAAGTGATCGTCTGTATGCAATTCTAAAGCGCAAAAAAACACGCATGCTCGGAATAAATTTGACGCATGCTCAAAATCATTGAACTTAATTTTTCTCGGCTCGTAGTGTTGTACATCACCGTGTTCTTGGCGGTCGTAATTTTTTGTGTGACTGTGTATATGCAACCAGGGTTTTCTTGTCGGAATTTCCGACATTCCATCAAAGAAATAGATAACCTGCTCTCAATCATTTGTTGGCGGAAATTCAGACAGCAAAAGTCCGATGGAGCATACACACGGTCGGAATTTCCGACCTAAAGCTCACATTATTCCAGATCATGTGTATGCGGCAAAAGACAAGAAAGCAGGGTAGTGTACAAAGCCAAGACTGCTCCTATTCTCCACTATTTCTATCTCATGCCCTATAAAGGGGTCCTACATGGCTCTGAAGTGTTGCTATATAATGTGATCACTCAATAAAAGTCTGGACTGTGCAATAGCATCCAAGGGATGCTGACAACATATTTCACATCATATGCCGAAACCAGTCGGGAGCTGTCACAGCACCATGCTGGCAAGATCGATATAGTGTACAAGGCGAATATATTGATCACTTCATTGTGCTGAGACCTATTGTCAATCAAAGTTGTAAAGGAGTGGAGCTGGGTGATAGTTTGAAGAGTGACAACTATAGAACATTTGGATGCAGCAGGCATTAAGATAAGGCTTCGCAGTGCAATTTCTAATCTGCTGCTGGACAGATGACAACATTGGAAGAATTCAGCAGATATGTTTAATTGATATCACACAGCTAAAGGAAGTTTGGCTCTTACAGACAACCGGTCAGGATCACCAAGTTAGTTTGATGTGACAGGATTGGGCATATGGAGTACAAGTAAGTTAATTTGTTCATACTCTCTATACCAGTGGTTCTCAACCCTGTCCTCAAGTACCCCAACAGGCCGTGTTTTGGGAATTTCTCTTAGATAAAATAGCTGTCCAAAATACCAAGCCATTGACTCGGATTTAAAGCAAATATGCAAGATAAGGGAAAACTTGCAAACGTGGCCTGTTGGGGGTACTTGAGGACAGGATTAAGAGCAGGGAACGTGTGGGAACGGCATCCCTGCACTTTTTTCACAGCAGGAACGCAGTTCCCTTTGCAGGACTAGAGCAGCCAAGCCGCCCAAGACAATCCTTCACTAAGCAACGATGCCCAGCTTGAGTCACTGTCAGGGCAGGCGAACCTTAGTAATCCTTAATGTTACTGGCATCTTCCTGTATATGGAATATGGATTCATATTCGTATATGGATTCATCAGGCAGTGTGCGGGTATTCCGGCACTTCCTCCATGCCGCAATATCTCCTGGGAGCTTTTGTCATTGTTCCCAGAAGACTATGTGGATCTTGGGTGGGAGTTCCCTCACTTTTTTCCCCAGGACTTGAACCCTGGTTAAGAACCACTGCTCTATACAACATATTACATTTAGTTACACTTGGATAGTCTGCAAAACTTGTGAAAGTGAGCCTGAGGCTCCAACTGCTGGCTGAAAATAAAAACATTAAATAATTATATGAAATATTTCATTTTTATCTGACTTAAACTATAGTTTTTTTTTTTTTTTTTAAGTTATTTTTAAAGTGTTGACTATCATAATTAATACAATGGGAACCATATACATTCCCTTTGAAAAAAAACATTTTGGAGCTTACACTTTAACTTTTCGGCGGAGTCACATATTTGGAGCGTTGGGCAAGTGATGCCCTGTACATACGATCAAAATTTCCGGGGGGATAAAATCGGATGGAATTTTCCAACGGAATTCCGTTCAAGCTGTCTTGCATACACACTGTCAGACCAAATTCCGTCCAAAACGCGGTGACGTAAAACACTATGATGAGTCGAGAAAAATGAAGTTCAATGCTTCCGAGAATGCGTCGACTTGATTCTGAGCATGCAAGTTTTGTTCCACACAGCTGATCGAAATTTATGATATTTCTATTTTGAAACTCTGATGGAAAAAATTCAGATGGGGCCCACACACGGTCAGATTATCCGATGAAAAAATTCCGTCTGACTTTTTTCATCGAAAATTCCAATCATGTGTACAAGGCATTAGAAGTAAGCTATAAAAGAACTTCAATCCAAACAAAAATTACTAGTAAACCCCAAAAGCTTTACCAGGGGTTCTACTTAAAAATAATGCATTTTTATTATCACATGTCAGCATATGTTCTTTACAGCTGGTGTGCATGGGCTTATTTACACATGCTTTGCCCTTTAAATCAAGATTTGTGGTGCATTGCTTTTTGGGGAAATTTTAATCCCCAAAAATCCCCACCACAGCACTGCAATTTCATTCAGCGGGCAGTACTGCCTACTGGATGCAGCAGGGGGGGAAACTTTTTTTGTTCCGCATTGCTTTGCACAATTGTATCTGCCACCTTTGCAGCTTGTTTACCATCCGCCCAACTGCAAGATTACAAATCAATTAATTAAATGCTAATGCTCCTAAAAGCTTCTAAAACGCTACTACAAGTCAACACAAAAAAATGATATTATCAGCATTTTTAATCCAGTGTTTTTTTCTATCATTTTTTGAGCCTATTGGGCTCCATGCACACCATTATTTTTTTACGCTCCTAGAAGCTATTATAAAAAAAAAAAATTCTGCCCCCAGAAACGAATAGATATATCCTATGGCCCGGATTCAGAAAGGACTTACGCCGACGTATCTCCTGATACGCCGCGTAAGTCCACAGATGCGCCATCGTATCTATGTGCCTTATTCTTGAAATTAGATATGCCTGAATTTTGGCTTAATCCAACCAACGTAAGTCTCCTATGCCGTCGAAGCTTGGGCGCATATTTACGCTGGGCGCAAGGGGCGCTTCCATAGATTTACGCGTTCAATATGTAAATGAGCAAGATATGCCGATTCACAAACGTACTTGTGCCCGTCGCTGTAATCTACGCCGTTTACGTAAGGCATATGTCCAGCGTAAAGTTACCCTTGCTATATGAGGCGCAAGTAATGCAAAGGTATGGGCCAGGGAACAACGCCGTCAAATTTTACGTCGCGTACGCCGTTTACGTAGTACTATGTGAATAGGGCTGTGCGTAGGTTACATTCACGTCGTAGGGTTATCTTAGGCAGCTATTTCGACGTAACTGTGAGCATGCACACTGGGATGCGTCCAAAAGCCGACGCATGCGCAGTTCGTTTTTTGAAGCTTAGCCCATCATTGGTATGGGGTCACGCTTCATTTAAATATATCACGCCCACTTCCACCTACTTTGACTTACGTCGGCTTCGCCGACAACTATACACTACGCCGGCGCAACGTGGAGCGCATATTCTTCGTGAATAGCAGGCTTGCTTCTCTACATTGTGCCGGCATAGTGTAAAGACGATACGCTACGCAGGAATAAATATACGCCGCTCTACATGAATTTACTCCTATGTGTCTATGCACACTATTTTATGCTAGAAGCATTTTTCAAACTTCAGTGTTCAGTGTTTAGAAGAAGAGAATTTTTGGGAGCATTTTTCCTGCAGAAAAAAATGCTAAACGCTTCTAAACACTACTAAAATGCTCCTACAAAACTAGTGATTAAAACATGGCACACAGCAAAAAAACTATTGGGATACGCTGGCCCGACAGAATTCTCACCTCTTTGGAACAACAATAACCTACAAGAGACACTAAGCATTGAGGTATCGCCCGAATGGACGAGTAAAGGCATATGTCGCCTTAAACATCTGTTCGAAGGGAACACTATGAAACTATTCCAAGATCTAGTAAAAGAATTTAGAATCTCTAATAAAACCTTTTTTAAATTCCTACAGGTTCGCCATGCTATACAGACACAATTCGGCTCCCAGACGGTTGAGTGGGCTAAGATTCCTGCTTTGCTTGCTGTAACTGGGGCAACAGCAGCTAAGGGTTTAATATCAGGGATGTATAGTTGTCTGGGCGCCAGGGCATTAAGTAAAGCGGGACCGTGCAAGAGTAGAGAGGCATGGGAGCAAGACCTGGGATCAATATCTCCACAACAGTGGGCTAGGATTCTCCAACAGGGCACTTTGGTGTCCATTGCCCCGGCCCAAAGACTGTCCCACCTATTTCTTCTTTACAGGGTCTACCATACCCCCCATAAAATGTTTAAGCTAGGTTGGAGACAGGACAGCCACTGTCCCCGATGTAACAATAAAGGAGACTTAATACATATGGTCTGGAAGTGCCCAAAATTATTTAGCTACTGGGTGGGAGTTATAAAACGGATTAATGAGATATATGGATCTCTACTTGATCCAACAGCCAGGGTATGCCTCTTGGGATGTATAGACAACAGCTGGGTATTGCAGGGTACACTTGAGGCTATATTAAGGAGCCTATTCCAGGCTCGCAAGGTAATCGCCCAAAAATGGCAGGCGCAGGCTCCCCCGACCATAGAACAGTGGACAGCAGCTATGAAACAGACAATTTCAAATGAAAGAGTTTATTTCATTAAACAGGGGAAACTGCCTAAATTTGTCAAATTATGGGGCCCCTGGCAGTAGAGTGCTGAGTAGTTTACTTACCGTTACACAAAGTTATACTCGTCAAGCCCTCGAGATTCCGGTCACCAAGGACAACTTCAGTTGTGACCTTGGCGGTAGTTTCCTCGCTGACTGACGCCCCTTGGCCGGTCTCGACCGCTCCCCTGACAACAAACGGTACGACTTGCGACTTATTTGCGCTAGTTAACACAAAAAAAAAAAAAAATGCTCCTACCAGCTTTTTGCAAGCATTTTTGTCTTCATGAACTGTAAAAAACACTAATCAAAAGCTCCTAAATGCTAATAAAAAGCTCCTAAAAGCTTCCAAAAGCTACTAAAACATTACTACAAGCCAGCACAAAAAAAAATGCTATCATCAGCATTTTGCATTTAGGGGATTTTTTATTCTAGCGTTTCTTAGAGCTTCTTATGTCGTGTACACACTGACACGAAATTTCCGACAACAAATGTTTGAAGTGAGCTTCTGGTCGGATATTCCGACCGTGTGCAGGCCCCATCGGACATTTGCTGTCGGAATTTCTGACAAAAAATGTTTGAGAGCTGGTTCTCAGTTTTTCCGACAGCAAAAGTTCTTGTCAGAAATTCCGATCGTCTGTATGCAATTCCGGCGCACAAAAATCCTACGCATGCTCGGAATCAATTTGACGCATGCTCACAATCATTGAACTTAATTTTTCTCGGCTCGGTGTAGTGTTGTACGTGACCGCGTTCTTGAAGTTCGGAATTTCAGACAACATTTGTGTGACCGTGTGTATGCAACACGGGTTTGAGCCAACATTCCATCTGAAAAAAAATCCACAGTTTTGTTGTCGGAAATTCCGATTGTTTTTTTAAGCTCCTACAAGCTATTATAAAAAAAAAAATCTGCTCCTAGAAGATAATAGTGTTATCCTATGTGTCCATGCACACTATTTTATGCTAGAATTGAAGTGTTTTTTCAAGCTTCAGTATTTAGAAGAAGAAAACAAATGTTTTTGTAGAGTTTCTGGAAGTGTTTTCCTGGCAGAAAAAATGCTAAACGCCTATAAACAGCTCTTTGTGAGTGTTTTTCATTCTTCATGTACTGAAAAACACAAATAAAACCCTAAAGCCGTGTACACACGACCATTTTTCATGTCATGGAAAAAAAGACTTTCTTGTCACTTGACTGTGGTCAGTAATTGCGGGGATGACCAGAGACAGCCGCCGAGGGACCCCACGCTAAATGCTTCTAAACACTGCTAAAACGGTATTAACAGCTTTTTGCGAGCGTTTTTTTCTTCATGTACTGTAAAAATGCTAATAAAATGCTAACGATCCTAAATGCTTCTAAAAGCTACTAAAATGCTACTATAAGCTAACACAAAAAAATGCTATTATCAGCATTTTTCATCCAGCATTTTTTGTGTGCATAGAGCCTAAAAAAACGCTAGTGTACATGGAGCCTTAAAAACTCTAGTGTGTGTAGCGCCCCCTTACTTTCAGTATGGGCACTACGCTAAAGTTAGTGGGGGAGTGGGAGAGTTATGTTGCTTCCACTCCTAATTTAGCTAAATTTGGGCTGCTGTCATTTCAGAACTGTCCTGTGGGTCAGTCTGTGCTCCGGGGGTGTCGATCCCACTCCCGGGCGATAGATGGCGTCAGAGGGGTTCTGGCAGAGCCACTTTCCCCAGCAGCCAATTGGAGGAGTTTTCTCCTCGCGGGGCATGCTGCGGAGGGGTATATCTGTGGCAGGCGCCATTTTTTCAGGGTTCTTCGTGGGTTCCTGGTTCCAGGTGCGGCACCCACCTTTAGAGTGTGCGCATCCAACAGACCACGGCGATATGGCCTACCAGGTCGGGGTCGCAAGTTACACGGAGTTCCTTGCGGATGCTGCCGAGGGGACCCAGTGACTTACTGGATCCCCCACTTCTATAAAAAAGATCTTAAGCTGCGAGCTGTACGGTGGGGGATTGGTTTAAGGAGAAACCGGAGGCAGGTTATCTGAGAGACATGAACGAACCATCGGGGATCTGGTGGCCGATACACTGACAGGTACATTTCTACTGTCAACCGGTGACCCAAATGTAATTGACTGGAGGGATACGCTCTGCTGTTCGCATTGTCAGCATTGAGCCTGTGGCAGAGGCATTATCTGGCATCTTAAACCAAATCAGAGCGAGGTCCATGGCGGGGACCTGTTCCTTCCAGTCCAGCAACCCTAAAGTGGCACTCCGGCACTTCACCCACTCGGACTAGAGTGGCGACGCAATATACAGTTACTGAAAGCAGGCTTGCTTTCCTGTTCATCCAAGCCTGATACTGCAAGGGTTTCTTTATTTCATCAACCTGTCCTATCTACCTCCTGTTGATGTTGGTCGTGTTGGACCCAAGAAATAAAGCATTTGAAAAATCTTAAGTACTGATTGGACATTCGCTTACTGCTCTACTCACTAACTTCACCCCTGGACGATTGGTCCAACCCGTTGAGAATGGTCTGACGGACCGTTTTCATCGGGTCACCGCTGAAGTGGCCTGATGGTCTGATGTGCGTACACACCATCAGTTCAAAAACCGATCTTGTCAGAACACGGTGACGTAAAACACAACGACGTGCTGAAAAAACGAAGTTCAATGCTTCCAAGCATGCATCGACTTGATTCTGAGCATGCGCAGGTTTTTGAACTGATGCTTTTGCGTACTAACCATCGGTTTTGACCGATGGTCAGGGGTCCATCAGTCCGATTTTAAAGCAAGTTTTAAAACTTTGCTCCGAAGGACGACAGACTGATGGGCCGTACACACGGTCGGTTTGGAACAATGAAACTGGACTTCAGTCCATTTTCATCGGGTTGGACCGATCGTGTGTACGCGGCCTGAGAGGTAACTTAATACGCCAATCCCAAATCAATTAGCGGCCCCTGAGGGGGTATCGCTACATGTGCATAAAGCCTTACTGGGTAATATCTGAGTTTGCAAAGGGATATGCTGCACACAAAATAGATTGATATCCTTTGTGGCTATTGAGGAATATATTTAAACACATTTTTTGTGCCTGTAGTGTTAAAGAGACAAAACATGGGGGGAATGCCCCTGTATTCCAGAGATGTACTAAATATGCTATTATGTTTTCGTGACACACATTTTATTTGTAAATGCACACAATTGCAAGTATCATGCATATTTGTTTTTGATGCATCCACACGATAAGCCTTTCGATTTCTGTGTTGCAACATGTGAGTGTCTGCAGCTGAAGCAGTAGAGTACAGGGATGACAGGGGATGAAAGACGGTTTATCAGCATAGAAGTGTTTGGAGTGCTTTCATTCTGGCACAATGTCCCTGGATCCACTATACGATGTCCCTCGGCCGCCTCTCTCTGTGCTGCAATGCTACTCAGTATTCTAGTCGCCTTGGCATGGGGCGAGCAGAGCTTGCTGCAGCAGTGTCAGCCTGACAAACAGGTCCCATATGAAGCACCTTCCTGGGGGCACAAACAGCCCTATCACCCAACAAGACTCTCCTAATGCCGATTCTGGAACCCGAAATGGCAAACAGATGCTTGTCCTTTCTGCTCATCCTGGTGCTGATCCTCTTGCAAAATTAACCTGAGCGCAGTAGACTTATAAATTACCTTGACAAGGACACACTTAATGCAACCGGTCATTCTCAGGAAGGGTTGGCTTCCTTCTTGTTGCTCGTATGTCTTAACAGTTCATATGCCTGTCACCTATATAGCATGTCACTTGTGATACATTATTATGTTCCCCCTGTTGGTATTGGCTACCTTGACCCTCCTCCCTTCCCTAGCTCATCTGTGTCTGAGTCATACTGCAGGATTCTGCTTTGTTTCTACCATCTGCCCTTTGCCATATAACCAGTCACCCGCTGTATTGCTCTGTTCATTATTCCTCGTAGCTCTTTTCGTAATCACCGCTCACTCGTAATGTCCCTCTTTATTTATTACACTGGCAGCAATTACCTATTTAACATTCTGTAAGAGTCTTAAAGGACAAGTCTCCCTAAAGCTGCTATTTCAATTTTGGGTGAATTTTATAAGATTGGATCACCCATTAGCTTCTTATGCCTCTTGAGGCTCAATTCACATCTATGCATGTTGATTTTTAGCGTTTCTGCAGTGCATTTTGTGGTGCTTGCCGCGTTTTTGGACACACGTTTTTACCACAATTTGCATTTTTCTTTTACACTGTATTTAGCTGGTTGCTAAGGAGAGAACCGTGAAACTAGCAGCCGTGTCCTTAACAACCGATGATCAGCTGTAAGCCAACTAAAAAAAACTGTGTGGATTCAGATTCTATTATGGATTCAGATTTTTTTTTAAATGCCGTGGGGTCCCACCCCAAAATCCATACCAGACCCTTATCCGAGCATGCAGCCAATAAAGATAGGGGACGAGCGAGCCCCCCCCCTTCCTGAACCAAAGCAGACAGCATGACCACTCCAAAGCACCTTGCCCCCATGTTGATGGGGACAAGGGCCTCTTCCAATTAACCCTTGCCCAGTGGTTGTCAGCCCCCTGATCCTGGCCTCCCCCGTATGTTAATGGGTATCAAGTACATTGTACCCCTACCTATTCACCAAAACAAATTGTGTAGTGTGACAAAAGACAATAGACAGTTTTTGACAAGTCCTTTATTAAACATGTCTTCGTATTCCCTGCTTCTTCCTCCTCCGGGCTTCTTCCGCTTATTCCTCCAGTCTTCTCCTTTTTCCTCTGGTCTTCTCCTTCTCCGTCTTCTTCGTCCAGTCTTCTTCTTAGTCCACCGCCACTCCCGCCGACGACCCTCCTCTGATGCTGCATTCCACTGATCTGTCGGCGCCGATGCCAAGCATTTCTTAGATAACTATGGGGCATGGCCATCGGAAGCCCGCTGACAGCTGATAACTCAGTGTAGTAGGGATGATATCATTGGGCGCTGTGCTGTTTTGGGGGGTCCCGATGATATTTTTAGTGGCGTTGATGGAAATGGGTTTTAGGGTGAAATTAGTTGATTGTGGCGGTTTTATGTGGGTATTAGCTTTGTGATTTTGGGGGGGGGGGGGTCGTTGAAGGTTGTATTTTGCTGAATGCTTTCACAGATTTTTTCAATTTTGTTGATGAAATAATCTGATAATTCATTGCAAAATTCTTGTGAATCAGAATTCGGGGCCTCTAGACAGACTGGGTTCATGGTCTGGGTGACTAGATTGAAGAGTTTGCGGGGGCGATTTGGGGCATTTGCAATGATATTGGAGACATTTTTTTTTTTTGCTTTAAAGATTTCTTTATGGTATTTATTAGTTATTACCTTGTAAATGGTGTGGTTTTCCTCTTAAGCGCTTCTTCTCTTCTACGCTCTTGCTTCAACAACAACCGCTGGTTGTTAAACCAGCTGGAGTTGGTTTTACTGATGCGCGTTTTGCGTTTTGGCGCTACTATGTCTGCTGACTGTATTAGATCCTTGTTGATAGCGTATAGAGTTTCTGTGGCTGTTTGCTGTTGTTGGGTTGTTTTTATTTTGTTCCCTAATGTAGTTTTGAAGAGTTCCGAGTGGAGCTTCTTCTTAGATCTAGTCCAGCGTGTTGTCCCTGGTTTTATCGTTTTTTTGGGGGGGGGGCATTTTTAGTAATTAAAAATTTGATTGCATGGTGATCTGTCCATGGTAGGGGCTCATTTTCCTGAATGTTAATTTCCAGATCTTGTCTGAAAATGAGATCGAGAGTGTGACCTGAAGCATGTGTGGGCCAACATACTAGTCCTGTGAGGGGTCCTGTGAGGAGTTGGCCCAGAGGTTGAAATCCCGGAGCAGCAGGAGGTGATTGATGTTTAGGGCATAGGTGGAAATGAACTCCGTCAATGACGTGAGAAGATGCGTTTTTGGACCGGGTGGTCTATAGCACAGGAGTATGTGAATGGTGTCCTGGGGATTTGTTTGCAGTTGCAGAGTGAGGGTTTACATGAATTGGAGTGAGTATTGAAGGCCTGGTTTAGTGATCGAGAGGTGAGTCTTCTTGTGGATCACCAGCAGGCCTCCTCCTCTTTGCCCCAATCTGTTTTCTGTTAGAATGTGGTAATTCTCTGGCACCAATTCTCCTAGAATGGTGTTAGGCCTCACACACACGAGGCAATCCATTTGTTCAAATCGGTCGGACCGACCAATTTGAACAAATCTGTCTGCTTGGATTTTGGTTTGCTCGCGTGTACACACGAGCAAACCAAAATCCCCGCCAGCAGACAGCGCGCTGACGTGTCGGTGACGTGGCGGTGACGTTGACACCGCCACGTCACCGCACCAGGAAGTAAAACACTTCCGCGCATGCGTCAAAATCATTCGGCGCGTGTGCGAGAAGACATGTCTGCTGGTTAGCATACTAACCAGCAGACATGTCAGGCAGACGGGTTCCCAGCCAACAGATTTCAAAGCATGCTTTGAAATCTGTCGGGTGGCCAAATCCGTCGGCCCGCCCGTACACACGATCGAATCTGTCTGCTGAGACGGTCTAGCAGACCGTTTCCAGCAGACAGATTTGATCGTGTGTACGAGGCCTTACAGTCCACTGTTAACCAGCTTTCTGTAATGAAGAGGCATTCAAGATCGTGTTGGAGGATGAAATCATGACCAGAGCGCATGATATGGGCTTTGGCTGGGAAGTACACGTGTAATTTTTAACTGTTGATCGATTCTTAACAGTTGCTAATTTCTTAGAGCTTTTATGGTGGCGACTGGTAAAATTGAGGCGGGTGGCTTCAAACTCCAAATAGTTTTTGCAGAGTATCTGCGATTAGTCATAATCGCAGACGCGCCAGGACAGTGATGATGGGAAAAATATTGATCAGGGGGGTATTTAGTGAGGATGGGAAAGAAAACACAAGGTAGGACCCCAATCTGCTAACCCATCCTCGCCCCGTTTGATCGAGAGGAAGGTGAAAAACCCCTAGTCAAGCCAATGCCAATCTGCTGCGATAGGGGAAAAAATTCCTTCCTGATCCCTTGAGGGCGATAGGGCGAACCCTGGATCAAGTTCTAAATGATGGAGGTCTCGGGATTTATTCCCTGTTAGTACTGATGGAGGGGGGTATGGCCCTAAGTATTAGTGGCTTTCGCAGGTGGGCCCTGGCGATTTTATGGCTGTAGAGGGGGAGTGGGGATAAGTGTACAGAGAGGCACTTTGGGTGTGGCAAGATGGCCGCCGCTCGGGACTAGGCCCGAGCCGGGGCCAATGCCACTGGGTAGGTAGGTTTAAAGATGAAGGAGGCTCTGGGGCATGAGGGGGAGCCGTTGGAGGACCTTTTGGGTGAAAATGGGGTTTCCAGAGGTTTTAGGGGGGTAATCCGGCGAGACGTATGGCGCGCTGTTAGGCCACGGACGAGGTGGTGTGTGGATGGGGGGAGCTGATGGGGCTTGCCTTGCGGCGGGGGGGATGCTTCGATCGTTCCGATCGCGGGGTTGTGGAGAGATAGTAGGGGATAATGAAAAAACTGGGCTACAAGCCGTGGCTTGTCCTGAAAAGGATGGCCACACACTGACCGGGGGGGGGGGGGGGTCGGATTGTGCAGCCCTTTCCTTACCTGATGGTGCTGTAGGAGGAAGAGGGAGGCCTGATAGACTGAGGAATAGTCCTGAGTGCTGGAGCGGGGGCTGGGGGAACCCTGCCTGTCTGGAGCCAGGAGCCACACGTCCTACTCGTAGGATTGTGCGCCGATTACTACTGGCACCAGTTCTAGCCCTAGGGGTGAGAGCAGATTCGTCCAGCAGTCCAGCAGTCAGTGAGGAGTCAGGAGTGAGTGAGAACTGTGGTTGAGGTATAAATGTAGCGCTAGTAATTGAGGGGAGACAGTGATATCTCACTAAATTCATATGTGATCACATTTAGGAAAGTATCCAGGTCTTTCTTAAAGCAATCTACTGAGGTAGTCAGAACCACCTCTGGAGGGAGTCTGTTCCACATTTTAATAGCTCTTACTGTGAAGAAACCTTTTCGTATTTGGAGATGAAATCGCTTGTCCTCTAGATGTAAAGGGTGCCCCCGTGTCCTCACTAAATTTGAACAGGCATGGAAGGATTGGAATCAGGTTGTTCTTGCTAAACCATGACTGAGATTACTCAATGACTGTTGCCAACCCATTGTTGTATAGTTGGATTTTTTGGTTGCCTTTAGTATTACTGAACTGTGTATACTACACTGTGTATACCCTGTCCACCCTTTGGTATCCTTATATTCCCTTTTAGGACAATCTCTGCTTCCATGATGTTGACCTTTCCTTGTGTTGTATGCTAACACTACAGTATGTTATTTTCTGTAACGATCATGGAACTTGAAAAAATGATTTCGACTCATTTGCAATTTGTATCTGATTGTCTTATATTAAACCTAATAAAATATATTGTTGAAAACAATTAATAAAGGACTCCATAATGCCAAAGTGATGAAATCTGATGAAGGAGTTCCTTATATGGAGGCATTGCTTATATTTGATAAGCAATCCCGTGTTTTTGACTAGGCGTTAATGGCTCGAAAAAATGCTTCTTAATAATTATAAAAGTCAGGGGGTCAATCCAACACATTTCTGGGGTTCATGGACAGGCAGTCAGGTGTGCTGATGATGTATTATTCACAATATCCCCACTGGAGAGGCAGACCATAGATAAAAACCTATAAAAAAGTTTTGTCTGGACTTGTGCTTTAACCAGTTGTGGACAATGGACAAACTGTAGTTATCCACAAAAATGTAGTTCACAGGATTTGTATAGTATGTCCTGACTGTCCTTCTGCCCCTTTGTTGCTCCTCCCCTAGCACTTGCCAGAAATTCCTGGCTGAGTGTCAAAATGTCAGCCAGGAGTTGTGTAAAAATTTGACAGAGTGATACAAAATATCATTATTACCTGGTATCTACTGTATTTTAATTATCTGCAGATCAAAGGGGGTGAACTTTGATCTGGATATGATGTCACATACAGCAATCTGAAATAATAATAAAACAATTATAATAAAAGCCATATTAAAGGCTTTCTTTAAAAAAAAAAAATAATAATAAAAAAATGTCATACTCGCATCATACTGTGGTTTTGCACAAAGCAGCTCTGCTTCTTCTCTTCTTGGGTCCCTTGCTGGTGCACTTCCCCCCTAGCTCCTGCCGAGTGCCTTCAGAGCAAGCAGCTTGCAATGGGAACACCTGAGCAGGCTCGTTCCCGATGATCCGTTGCACCCCTAGCCACTACATACCTTTTTTGGATGATCTGTATACCACGATTACATAATAAACTGCACAGTTTCTCTAGCGCTGAGAGTTCAGGTAGGAGGAGATTTCCACTGCAGCCTGTATACAGTACACACCCACATGTGTGATGTCAATATCAGGTGACCTGGCTAGCTCTGAGATGTTCTCTCCAGCATAAAAGACACAACTGTGCATGTGCAGGTTGGCTACCCTGCCTGTGTTAGCTGGCCTTCCCCAGATAGATAGAGCAGGGAGGGAAGGATCTGTGCATACAAAATAAAACAGCCTCTTTACACAATGCAGAGGATTAACCCCTTAGGTTTCACAGTGAGTATAAGGCCTCGTACACACGATCGGACATATACGATGAAAACGGTCCGCAGACCATTTCCATCGGATATGTCCGATCGGGAGTTTGATCCGATGGCGTGTACACACCATCGGATCAAATTTCCCCGCCGCCGGACAGCGCGGTGACGTGGCGGTGACGCGGCGGTGACGTTGACGCCGCCACGTCACCGCCACGTCACCGCACCAGGAAGTTAAACACTTCCGCGCATGCGCCGAATCCATTCGGCGGCGGCGGTGGGGGACGACATGTCTGCTGGTAAGTGTACTAACCAGCAGACATGTCGGGCGGACAGATTCCCACCGGATAGATTTCAAAGCATGCTTTGAAATCTGTCGGGTGGAGAAATCTGTCCGCTAGCCCATACACACGAGCGGAGATGTCTGCTGAAACGGTCCATCGGACCGTTTTCAGCGGACATATCCCCTCGTGTGTACGAGGCCTAACAATCATGCTATGCTGCATATATGCTGCATATACAGACAGATTGTACTGTCTAGTAATACTTTAAAGTATAACTAAAGGCAAAACTTGTCTTTATTTTTGGATAGCGTGGAGAAGCTTTTATTGCTCTCTGTGCCCCCATTAGGGAGATTAACACTCTCCATTTGTCCTGATTACCATTATCATTGAAAGTGATAGTAAAAGAAAAAACATACATTTGTACGTTGTAACCAGAAAAGTAATAGAAATCTTCCAATGGACCCCCCTTATGTGAGGTGTTCTCACCAGAGCCCTACCCAGAAACAAATTGCAAAATTGTGACGTGAACCAGTGTGCAGGTGATGTCCTGCCTTCTGATTGGACATATACAAAGGTTGTTGGGGGCTCGCTGAACATAATTTATGATGAGGGCTAAGTAGAATACTGCAGAGTTGGGAAGTGGCTTACAACTTTGGACCCACAAGAGTATTTTCTGTTTGATGGATTATAAGCAAAGGTAGCAATATATATCAAGCGGAGTTCCACCCAAAAATGGAACTTGTGCTTTTTGGAATCCTCTCCCCCTCCGGTCTCACATTTGGCACCTTTCAGGGGGGAGGAGGGAGCAGATACCTGTGTAATACAGAAATCTGCTAGAACACACAAAACTTCTAGGTGAACAAGAATAGTGTCGAAAGAGTTAAATTGATACTAAATCTTTGAATATATATTTTTTTAAATAACAAACATGTCATACTTACCTCCACTGTGCAGCTCGTTTTGCACAGAGTGGCCGCAATCCTCATCTTATGGGGTCCCTCGGTAGCTGTCTCGGCTCCTTCCCACTTCTAATAACCCCCACTGGGAAGCGCTCTCCCAGGGGGGTTACCTTGCGGGCGCACTCCCGAGTCCTGTATTCAGCATCCATAGCCGCCGACTACAGGATTTGGCCCCGCCCCCCACCCTTGCGTCATTGGAGTTGATTGACAGTAGCACAAGCCAATGGCTGCACTGCCATCAATCTTCCAACGAAGAGCCGAGAAGACTGAGCAAAAGAAGAGCGTGTTCGCTACGCTGGACTTTGGGGCTGGGGGGCCAGCAAACATCAGATGTTTTTTCACCTTGATGCATAAGATGCATTAAGGAGAAAAAACATGAACCTTTACAACCCCTTTAAGGATATATGACTGTTTAAATGCCCAAGACATATGAAAAAACTGATGAATAAAACCAACAGGCTCTACCTATAACTAAATCAATAATAAATAAGCAATGTGACAGATTTCAGTAAATAGAATTTACCTTTCAATAAGCGTGCATCTGTTTGTCATCTGAACTAACATGAAATAGTCTTAGCGGAAACATTGTTCAACTGTCATTTTTGGTGACAAATTGGTCTAACCTTTATGTTATTTCTTGCGTATACTCCTTTTTGTTTATTATGTTTGTTTCATTTTTCCTGTGTATCGCTAACATCTCTTCCTTTGTCTGAGTCGAGTAATCTACTCTCACTCCCCCCCTTTTTTCTCTCTGATGTCACAGTCATTGCATGGAATGGCTTCAGTGCCTGCAATCCCCCGATCCCTCCTCATCATCAATATCCACAGCACATTATGCATTCAGACAGAGTCTCTTTTGTCTGATTTAGTCTATTAGAGGCTGCAGCCAAGTAAAACGGGAGCTTTGCTCTTTCACACACACACACAGCTCTGGTACTTTGCCTCATTCCAGCCCTGCAGCATTGTCTGCTGTTCCAACACTGACCCCTCCACATATGGCTGTCGGTGTTCTTCAATCAACCTGACAGCAAGGCTACCTGACAGCCTGCCTTCTGAAAGCTAATTGTGTAACTGGTCTACGGGACAGGAAATTTAAGTTGCATTTTGGAAATGAAATCTGCATACAGTTCTGGGGACCATTAGGTGAAACATGTAGTTACCTACATGTAGTAACCTACAGAAGCCAAACTGTACTTACCTTTCATTGTTGGGGCTGCTTTAAAATAATAAAACAGTAATTAGTCTCTAAAAAAATACAGAACTCGGACTGGACTTCATTGTCCTTTGCATTGGCTTATGAAATTGAAAGTCTATCTATCTATCTATCTATCTATCTATCTATCTATCTATCTATCTATCTATCTATCTATCTATCTATCTATCTATCTATCTATCTATCTATCTATCTATCTATCTATCAGCAGGGGGAGTGTGCATGTTCTCCCTGTGTTCACTTTCCTCTAAGTTTTTTAAATTCATGCTGATCCATCAATTGCCTTCTGTCTAAATTGGCCCAGTATGGGCCAGATTCATGTAGCCCACCGTATCTTTAGGCGGGCGTAGCATATCTTGTTTACACTACGCCGCCGTAAATTAGCGAGGCAAATGCTGTATTCACCAAGCTAAGTTACGGCGGCGTAGCGTAAATGGGCTGGCGTAAGCCCGGGTAATTCAAATGTGAATGAGGTGGGCGTGTTTTACGGTAATGTTTTGTGACCCCACGTTTTTCTTTTTTTTTTAACTGCGCATGCGCCGACCATGGACGTATCCCAGTGCGCATGCTCCAAATTATGACGCTATGACGCATTGTTTTTGACGTGAACATAATTGACGTAAATCCCCATTCACGGACGAGTTACGCAAACAACGTTAAATCTGAAAAATTTGACGCGGTCCCGACGTCCATACTTAACATAGGATGCGCCATCTTTTTGGTGGTTTATCTTTACGCCGAAAAACACCTTACGTAAAACGGCGTAAATTCACTGCGTCGGCCGGGCGTACACTCATGAATAGGCGTATCTCGCTGATCTACATATTCTAGGCGTAAATCAGCGGGAAAGCCCCAAGCGGCCATCTTAAAAACGCAGTTAAGATACGACGGCGTAATACAATTACGCCGCTTGTATCTTAGCTCAAACCCGGTGTATCTTGTTTTCTGAATACAGAAAAAAGATACGCCAGCGCTGTTTAGAAGTTACGTGGCGTATCTCGAGATACGCCATCGTAACTGATGCTGAATCTGGCCCTATGTGTGTACAAATTGGATATGCACATGTGGTACTACACCACTGCTAAAAGGTCCAAATACAAGTGTATTCCAATAAAGGTCAGGGGGTTACTCCAATGCATTTCTGGGTTCAGAAAAATGCTATGTTCTTCATGGCTTGATTGAAAACATCATGAACAATCTAAAATTAAACTGGACCTTTAATGTTTTGCCTTCCAGTGTGTTTACATGCACAGGCCATATCAGCAGCTGGTTTAGCAGGTTTTATGGGCCCCCAAAAACATATTGGCCAGATGGAGTTAATCTTATGGGCCCAGCGTTATTTTTGCTTTTTCCTCAACTTCATATTTTGCAATACGGTCCAAAGATGTGCAATTGGGGAGGTTTGAGGAAAGACCTAGTGACCTACCACCTAAAATAACATTTGCCCAAAAAAGTTATATGGAAACAAGCTTGCATGAGTATTAAATTTGGTGCCCAGAGAGCTGGCCTGGTGACCAATGTATACAGAAAAGTTATGTGACATCCACAATTTTAGAGTCACTGGAACAGGAAGTGAGGGTGACTTTTCCAGTGGAGGACATATGCTCTGATGACAAACTGTGAAGGGCATTCCCTTTTAGAGATTTCCTATCACTTCCTGTGATGTCTTTGGGGCAGTAAAGAGAAATGTATCTATAAGGCCTCATTCCCATGGACGTTTTTACAGACACTTTTATGAGCGTTTGTAACAGGATGGCCCGTGATACTCAGAGACTTTTGAAGGATGCGGGGTACGCCTGTGCCAGCTTCACCAATGACTCTTGGGTCTAGGGTCATCCTATGTCCCATAGGGGCATAGGATGACTGAGAAATGATATCATGAATCACATGAGATGGGACATTAATGATACTTGTATTACAGGATATCTTAGAATATTACAAGTTGTGACTCATTCAATGTGGGGACACATACTGTGTGGTGTTAATTAAGTCTGGCTTCTGAAAGACCTTTCATTGTGTATGCTAATGACACTGTTTTGTGTAAAAATACTATTGATAATAGATGTGTTGTGAGTTATCAGTCTAAACGTCAGACGTCTCTTTTCAGGTGTAGTGGATTAGCATGTCAATTATGTTTACTAAAAGAATGTGCATTATGTAGCAGGTGAATAACTGTTGTCAGAGTCGGGACGTCTGGGGAATGACTAATAATTAACTTATCTGAATGTCATTGTCTAAGAGAGTGTGTATTGAAATTCTTTGTGTAAGGTGGTGGGTGGAGTTGATTCATTGTTCACTTGGTTTCTAAAACTGTATATAACTAGCTGAGTGTACCATTAAAGTAATCATTCATTTTGGAACCAGAGAACAGAGCTTATGTCTCATTTATTCTGGGAAATGCAATGGGTCGTGCCTGCTGGATTGTCGGAGTGTCGGATAAGCTGTCTTGGGTCGGTGGAATGGGAAATCATAACGGTGGTAATCGTCACAGCATTTTTTCAGCTTAAAAATGCCTCTCAATGTTAGCCTTTGGCCTTATGCCCACCATGGCATTTTTGAGCTGTAAATGGCATAGCCGTTTTTAAGCTGCAAATAAGACAGTACCAGTGCCTTCTGGCCCACCTCTAGACACCAGAAAAAGTTGTTAAATGCGATTTAACAAGGCTTAACGCTCTGTTAAGACAAGTCCGGCGTTTCTATCTCTATTCAAAATCAGTGGTTCCCTGTGGGAGTCCATTAATTTGAATAGAAGTCACACCAGAAGTTGGATTAAGAGGATCAGACTTGCAGTATGACTTGTGTGCTGAGAATGTTGGAGGAACCCACGAAAATGTAAAAAAACATTTGCGTGAGGTTCCCCCTAAAGACGATACCAGACCCTTCGGTCTGGTATGGATCTTAAGGGGAACCCCCACACCAAAACAAATGGCGTAGGGTTTCCCCAAGAACCATACCAGACCCTTATCTGAGCATGCAGCCGGCAGGCCAGGAAAGGGGGACAAGCGAGCGCCCCCACTCCTGGACCATACTAAGCCACATGCCTTCAACATGGGGGGGTTGGTGCACTACGCCCCCCACCCCAAAGCACCTTGACCCATGTTGATGAGGACAAGGGCCTCTCCCGGACAACCCTGACCATTGGTTTTCGGGTCTGTGGATGGGGGCTTATTGGAATCTGGGAGCCCCCTTTAGTACATCGTACCCCTACCCATTCACCTGGGGAAAAAAGTGTCAATAAAAAACACACTACAAAGGTTCTTAAAGTAATTTATTAGGCAGCTCTGGGAGTCTCTTCCAACTCCGGCCGTCTCTTCCGACTTCTCAGCTGTCCTGTGTTTTCTGCCGGGCTCCTCTGCTATCTTCTGCTCTTTTGCCCACTCTTTTGCTAGTGGTTGCATTGTCTTCTCTGTTGTCTTTTTCCCTCTTCTCTTCTTCTTGACTCAACGCTCTCTAAGCCTGCTTCTGATTGTTTACATCCCCCATGCCAGCAGCATTTAACAGAGGTGATAGTGGACTGGGGCTCGGGTGGGTGCAATTAACATATAAATGTTGTTTTATCTGCATATGAATCATGTGTTCACTGCACGCAGTAATAGGTCAATGCTGGGTACTATTAGTGACGTAAAATAATAATTATAAAGGGTGCAATGAGACAAATTAATTAATACAATTACTTAATAAGTATTAATATACAGTGTCATACAAATGAAGTGCACAATAAATCTAAAAAGTCTATAATAAGCACTGTGGTCGATTCCTGTGTATATGCTCCAACACTGTGCTTCTAAAGTGCAATGTGCTTCAAGATCTCAAACAAGGCCGACTTCCGGTTCCGGCGCCGCATGGAGTAGCTGCTCCTCTCATCAGCTCCCGCAGCCCGACTCCAAAAAACGGCCTGTAAAGCCTGCATACCTGCCCTAAGCATCCAGCTCTACCAGCGGGCACCCCCCCGGGCAAGGATGGACAAATTCGTGGAGAAAACCGGCACGCGATCGTACGCGGCGGTTACCGCGCGGACGGGGCAGCCGCAAATTGAGCCCCCGGCTTCGGCCTACCCCGCTCCGTCAGATTACACGGATTCATCCGCTGACACAGCCCCTGCGATGGAGGTAAGCGGAGCTTCGGCACCCCCCTCCTCCCATCAGCCAGCTCAAGCCCCCCCACACTCTGGGGACCCGAACATTGACCTCATTGCCCAGGCCATGGCGGCTCTTTTATCCCCCATGATCGCCTCCACAGTAGAAAAGGCAATCAGCCAAGGCATGCTTAAGCTTCAGGCCCAAATAGGGGAGCACGCCTCCAGGCTGAATGAGGTTGAGCACCGCATCACCAATATAGAGGAAGAACTGTACCAGGCCCAGTCCACGGAACAGACCCAGGACAAGACTAACAGATACATCCTTGATAAGCTGGACGACCTGGAGAACAGATCCAGAAGGAGTAATCTGCGTTTTGTGGGCATCCCTGAATCGCTGCAACCCTTGGCACTGACCGCCCTATGCTCAAATCGCATCCCTGCTGCTCTGGGCCTCCCAGCCCCTTGCACGGTTGAACGTGCCCACCGCATGGGTCTCTTTAATTCTGAGCGCAAATCGCCTCGCCCTGTCATAGCAAAGTACCTTAATTATTCAGATAAAGCCCTTATTCTGCAAAAATTCCGGCAGTCCGGATCTCTCCAGATTGACGGCATGAAGATTCTGGTCTTTGCAGACTATTCCGTCGAGGTGTCCAAAAAGAGGAAAGCCTTCCAGCAAATCTGCTCAGAGCTTCACCGCCTACAAGTCAAATTTACCCTGGCGTTCCCGGCTGTTCTCAGGCTTAGGGCCCCCAACGGTGAACAGCTCGCTTTTCACGACCCATCCGCTGCAGAGGCCTTCCTGCGCTCACTACATGCTGGCTCCAACCAATGTTCATCTCCTGGCGCAGGCCTGGCGAACCGTGCCCTGGATCACAGGAGTCCACGCAAAGACTCTCCAAAAAGGTTCAAAGTCTCTGTTTTGGACCGGCAACCACATTTGCCCTCTTGAAGCCCTTTCGATAAAGACTCACCTTCGGCTGGCCCACGGCCCCCTTGTTTAATTGAATTCTTTTTGCCCCGGGACCCTCTCGAAGCCATGATTCTGCGGTCCCCCTCACACCCGCTCGATAGGGCTCCTGGTAGGCCTGAGTGCTTTTGCATGTCTACCCTTTTTGATTTTGTATTGTGGATGCGACATGTACCTGTTACATTTTTCCTCTGCCGCCCCTGCCTGGCCTCACTCCTTGCACATGATTCCAGCGGCCTTTTTTTATTTTATTGTCTTTATCACATTTTTCCTCGTTCGTTTATGCCCGCTACCCACTTCATATTTCCTCACGGGTCAAACGCGGCAAAAAAAGAGTCATGTGCTGGGAGTTGGCCTACTCAGTGGCTCCATGCGGAAAAAAGAGAAGTTCCTTGAATACTGTTTTTGTTTAGTTTGGTTAAGTTGTCACCCCTCTCTTCTCCTCCCTCCCTCCCCACTCTTTTTTTTGCGTCCTACACCCCAGAATACTGTTAATGCCTGTCCCACCTATGTGATTAACCCTAGCTCCACCACCTTTTCACACATGCAGTCTAACCATCCTCTCCTGCGGTCCATCGTAACTGTTGCTATCTCAAAACACACCTCCCCAGCTATCGCTCCTACATGAAAATAGTCTCCTGGAATGTTAAGGGGCTCCGTTCCCCAAATAAGAAAATGAGAATCCTGCGCCACCTTAAGCGTCTTAAAACTGACATTGCCCTCTTACAAGAAACCCACCTCTCCACTCCTGACTTCCACCGCATGCAGAAAATGTGGGTGGGTTCAGTTCTTGGCTCCGACTCTAATGGTCGCAGAGCGGGAGTAATGATACTCATAAATAAAAATCTCCCCTGTAAGACTGTCTCTACTGAGACTGACTCTGAGGGCCGGTTCATCTCGGCCAAACTTCAACTGGGTACCAGGGTTATGATACTTACAAATGTATATGCTCCCAACAATCCCACCAGTCAGTTCTTTGGGGACCTCACGACTTGGATCCTACGTGACCCGACGTCACCTCACCTGATAGGAGGGGTCTTTAACACTACCATGCACCTGTCTGATGACAGGTCCTCCCCTAGGCACCCACGATCTCCCTCGTCTGCCACCTCCCAGTCCCCCCTCGCTTCAACGATGGAATCCCTTCACTTCCATGACATTTGACGCCTGCGCCACCCAACAGACAGGGAATTTACCTTTTACTCTAACCCCCATAATTTGTTTACAAGACTTGACTATCTTTTCTGCTCTGACGCTTTCCTTCCCTTTATTTCTGATGCTGCCATTCACGACATTCTGATATCTGACCACGCCCCTGTGACCACCACTATCGATGATCCAGACCTACACACGACTCCCAGAATATGGCGTTTCCCTTCCTACCTCCACAATAACTCGGATTTCCAGCGACATATGGATAAGGCATGGTCTGACTATGCCTCCACAAATTCAGTCCACTCCACTAACCCGAATCTTTTCTGGGAAGCGGGCAAAGCCTTCCTCAGGGGCTGTATAATATCATACGCGGCCTCCTTCAAGAGAAACACCCTTAGAAACTATAAATTGGCCAGCTCACGCCTTCATGCCGCTCAGCAATCCCTTTACACTGATAACTCACCAGCAAACAGGGACACTTGGTTCACGGCCAAGCAGTCTTTTGATACTTGGGCCGCGACACTCGAACAGACCAAAAAGGCCCACTTAGATGCTTCTCTACATAAATTTGGCAACAAAGCCGGCAAGCTGCTCTCTCGGCTCTGCAGGGGACCCAATCGCCCAACCCACATCACGACCCTCAGAGATTCCTCAGGATCTGTACATACTACCCAAAAGGGCATTAACGATGCCATGCTACACTTCTACTCCTCTCTATACGCCCCCGACCCCATTAAGGTCCAGACTGCCCATGACTTCCTTCAGAAAACAACCCTCGACCACATATCCACATCTCAACTAGAAGCCCTCAATGCTCCCATCTCCCTTACCGAGATACACGCTGTCATTAAGGATCTTGCCCCTTCCAAGGCTCCTGGCCCGGATGGCTTTACAGGGGAATTTTATAAATCCCTATGTTCACTGCTGTCCCCCACTCTTCACAAAGTTTACCAGCACATTTGGGCTGGTGGACCTTACCTGCCCACTGGTAATCAGGCCATAATCAAACTGTTAAAAAAAAAAGGGAAAGACCCTTTAGAACCAGGCTCTTACAGGCCCATTTCGCTTCTAAACATTGACGTCAAAATCCTCTCCAAGATTGTGGCCACCAGACTGGCTTCCATCATTCCCTCTCTGATACATCCCGCCCAATCCGGGTTTGTGAAAGGCCGTACGGCCACCATGAATATCAGGAAGGTGATGATGGCCCTGGAACATGCCAGATGCAATCCGAAGGGGGATCATGCCATCATCACTTTGGACGCCGAAAAAGCTTTCGACAACGTCAGCTTTGAGTGGCTCTCCATGGTCATGACTAAAATGGGTTTTTCAGGTCCCTTTGCCCATCTTGTAGGGGCCATGTACCATGCCCCAGCTGCAAGATTGGTAGCTGGGGGGCTTCTATCAGAGGAATTCCGCCTCCACAAAGGAACGAGGCAGGGCTGCCCCCTTTCCCCTCTCCTCTTTAACATCGCTCTGGAACCGTTATATAGATACCTCACCCAAATAGCCCCTCTCCATGGTATTAACATAGGAACCCACGAACTGCGCACCTCCCTCTTTGCTGACGATGTCCTAATCTTCACCTCCAACCCCTCACACGATATGACCACGATAAAGACAATTTTCGATACATTCAGGCACTGCTCGGGACTCCGCATAAATTACAGCAAAAGCGAGATCCTCCCCATAGGCTCCCTATCCCCCCCCTCCTGGTCTCAATCTTCCATCTTTACTGTCGCAAAATCACATATCACTTACTTAGGCATAAAAATCGGGAAACTACTTTCATCTCTCTACCACCTCAACTACCCCCCTTTGTTCACAAAAGTTTCTCAGGAATTAGATAATTGGATGGATTTGCCCCTCTCGCTCCTGGGGAGATGCCATCTGGTTAAGATGATTAGTGTTGCCCAATGCAGACTATTCCCCTGCTTATCCGCCATAAAGACGTTAAGAATCTCAATTCAGCTATATCTAAATTTTTATGGCGTGGCAGTCGTCCACACATTGCATTCACTAAACTGCATCTCCCCAGGTGCAGGCTTACGTATAGGCTTACCCAACATCAGAATGTATAATCTGGCCTGTTTGCTAAGGATCAGCCTGGACTGGGTGGCCCAGTCCTCTAGATGCTCCAACTTTCCCTTGGAAACGGCAATGGTCCACCCCTTTTCCCTGGTGGCCCTCCTCCACTGTCAGTGGAAATCCGTTCCCCCACCCCTTCAACACAACCTCCTGCTCCGAGATACAGTCATAGCATGGAGGGAGGTTAGGAAAAGTCTGAAATTACCTCCCTATATCTCTCGTCACCTTCCTCTGCTGGGGAATCCTAACTTTCTCCCCGGTCTGGACAACAAGGCGTACCTCATCTGGCAACAAAGAGGACTTAACCACTTTTTTTCACTATGTGACCCGCGAAATGGCCGCCCCCTCAGCTTCCGCGCTCTGGCCGACAAGTTCTTGCTCCCACCCTCTCATATCTTCCAGTACGGCCAATGCATAAGTTTCCTGAGGAATGCCTGCAAAGATGACGCCAAAAGGTTTCAAACGTCTCATCGACACCCTCCTCTCCCAGAGTTCTTACACAATCTCTGACATCTATAAACCTCTGTTGATGAAAACGACCCCTCCCCTTACATCCTCATCGGCCGCCAACTGGTCCAAAGACTTCCCAGACTCAGAGCTAGTGGACAAACTTCTTAGTGGCCTTAACTCTGTGTACAATCTGGTCCCCAATGAGATCTGGAGGGAATCCCAGCTAAAGATCGTCCACAGAGCGCACATCCCATTCTCATACGCTAACCAGACCCCCCCCACATCGGGGTGCCCCCTGTGCCTGCACCCCAAGCCCTCACTCGCTCACCGTTTCTGGTCTTGCTCACACATCTCAGCTTTCTGGGACCACGTCCTAGCCTATGTTTTTGAAGTGACTCTATTGAAACTGCCTAAGGACCCTCTGCTTCTTGTTTTTGGTCACTGGGACCCACAACTCCTACCTTGGTCACCGAAACCAGCTCCCCCAGGTAAAGACTGGTCTTTGATCTGCCTCCTCATTGCCAGATGGTCCATACTGAGGAACTGGATCTCCAATGATGGTCCAACCATATCCCAACTAAAGAAGGATATATTGAAACTACTTTATACTGACAAGCTCAACACGGACCTGACACAGGAGAGGACTAAAGCTCGCTTTTACCACAAATGGGAACTCTTCATGACCTCGGCACTCACTCCCACGGACAGGATAAACTTTGAAAAGTTGTCATCCCTTTACCACAGATCCCCTCCCCTGATACCTTCCACCTCCTCTTCTCCCCAACTGCCGGTCTCACAAACCCAAGACCAAGTCATCTGAGTGTCGCAGCAACAATGAGACCTCCCTCTCCTCCAGGATTCTCTTCCCCTCTGACCCAGCCACCCAGGACGATCAAGGAACTGCCAGCTTATGACCCGGGGTCCAGGGCCCTACAAAATACCCTCCTTCCGCAGGACTTGATGTCTGACTTGATGTCTATCTAGGTGTTGACTACGTCCCCCTCCCCCTTCCTCCCCCTCCCCCCTTTTTTTTTCTTGCTTTCACTTGTTTGTTTGTTTAAATTTGAAAATTTTGCATCAATATTTTTATTACACTATGTATGTAACCTCTCTCAATAAAAATATTTGAAAAAAAAAAAAAAAAAGATCTCAAATAAAATGGTGCTTCACCCAAAGTGATAATATAATGCGCTCACCAGATAACCTCGACCACCAGGTGACCATTAAGCGTATAATAAAGGAAACTCAGCATTTCGTTAAATTCACCCCTTGAGGAATCTCATCAGCGTCAATCAACCGTATGTAGAAGAGACCGTTTTCCAATCCAAAATGCAATGGTAGATGTGATTTTCTTCAGACTTATGTATCCTCTACTACTGGATACATCCAGCTCCTGTCATAAGATTCTGTAAAATTGGCTCTTCCACAAAGAGCCACAAAGGCAGAAATAATATAATATCCTTTTTTAATTTCTTAAAAGTTTAGCACTTAGTCCAGTGCAAGGTACAGCAGGCATAAAAACAGCTCAAGGGAAAGCAAAAGCCGATCCGTCACCGATATGTGACTTGTGGCGTGCAGCGTGGGTCTTAGCTATCCAAGCGCTATTGGTCCGAATCAACCCAAATGGTTTTCAACTTCCCAGGATCGCAAAAATTGTTAAGATTTCCAAAAAATTGCCAAATAAAAAGATGTTTCTGTTTACCCTTTAAACACTATCTTTACATAAAAATAATATTAACAGATACAAAAAAGTTTTAATAATAATAAAAACATAATTGCATCCAATTATGTGCAACTACATATCCTTCATATCAGTTATAATCAGCATATAAATCAGGCAACCATCCGGTACAAGAAACATGATGTAAGAGAGCAACTTTTATCATTTTCATAAAACATCATAATTAATTCTATCTTAATTAAAATTAAAATACTACAGAAACTAACCATATATGTTGTACCACCCTCTAAAGGACAGAACATGTAATTACATTTTTTTGCTCCTATACATATATACAGAAATGAAGAAACTGCTTTATACCCAAACTACATAAGTAGTGCAGTCTACCCATATATAAATCCAAATGGCTCACATCTAATGAAGCCCATCATTGGATATATAAACTCCAAAATTATTAAGGAGCACTAAAAAAATCCTATGACTGTGTAGCAAGGTATTACAATTGCAAACATATTAACGCACTACAATTTGTGTTTAATAGAAGTTGGCTTCCTCTGGTGTTTGTTACATGCTAAGAGTATTAAATCTTGCTTGGTCCAGTTATTCATGGACAGAGACCATATTGATGTGGGCAGAATTGAGACTAAATTACCCACAAGGTCACTCTACTGCCAAGGTGCAATACGCCATGCACAGCCTGATGGTAGAACTTATTTAAGGAAAATGCAGACTCGGCCCGCTCTCTTGGGATGCCACTTTCCAGCCAACAGGAGGCCTGCATTGAGGCCTGCTGCAAGTGTACCTAAGAGGGATCCTTGTGGACAATTTCGCTGACAGAACCAAAGAGAGATCGCGTGAGACTTACATCACGTTGGAGACAATTCTTCACTGGTTTCCAGGGAGCGGCCGTGCGGAGGACCAGAGGCCCCACGCTACAGAAAGACTGATCATTGAAGGAAGGTTCCAGACTGAGGATAGCCAGCAAAGCGAGGCCCTGATTTGGTGAGTGGGCACTTGCCCATAAACATAGTTAACTGTCTCGCAGGAGTGTGACTTTCGTAGATTTCACTTGTGCTTGCTGGCATCTGCAGCGCACCAAGCAGGGACACACTGTTCCTGAGAGTGATACAACGCCTTGAGGGAAATTAGCATTCAGCTTTACCGCTACATTGTGGGCATCAAGTTTTTTCCTTCTTTTCCACCCTGTTATTGGAATACAAATAAATAAGTGCACAAACAAAGCTAGCAGAAGATTAACTGACTCTTAACGGAACAGTCACCCATTTTCTCTATTCCCACCAGTCGTTACTACAAGACACAGACCAGTTGAACTATCTACTAGGGGGAGCCATACAGTTGGGAGTCTATGTGTTTCTTTATATATAATTGCTTGCATCGCATTGTGATTTATTGCAGTTTTATGCAAGACCTGGTGAAGAGGTGTCCCAGTGCTGACGTCATTGCATTGAGAGATTCCTCCACCATACTCTCGCTCAGGTCAAGTCATTTGGATCTGATTTCAGGGATATTCTGAACTATCTGTATTCTAGTGACAATTGCATAAAACTGTATGTAATAAATGTTCTTTGCATAACCATTGATCTATTATTTTGCCAAGTAAACACCTTATCACTGATTAAGTCATATCTTGGGTGGACTCTGTCTGTAGCAGCTGTGTGGCAGGTGATCAACACCAAGGTAACAATATTTGACTACATTCATTGTTGTGTGATATCATTGTGGACCCCTATAACCATTCAGGGCAGAGTGCAGGCCCAAATCTAAACCAGCAGCTCCTTCGGGGGTAGTGCTACAGCTGGAGATCACATAATAAAAGCATATAGTCTGGTGTTTTACTAAAAATCTGTATTAGTGACATACTTAGCACTTATCATCTCTGCGCCATGACATCCGGACACAGTGTGAACCGATAGTCCTCAATCCCAATAGTGTAAAAAAGTTCTTCCACACAAATTAAAGATGAAAAAGAGTCTATGTTATATACAGCTGGGAGAGATATGTATCTGCTTGGGGCGGGATGTAACAGTCACCAACGTGATACACTGCACACTTCACTCTTCGGTGAGACCCACCACCAGTTGTATTAGCAGCTTACCAGATGGACTATAAATGACAGCAGTCGGCTATAGCCCAGCCGCGGCCTTTGCAGGGAAATTCACTTCCTAGATGGAACTCAGCAGACCCAGACTCCAGTCCATCAGCCAAACACCAGACACCACCACGCGGTCATGTATAGAGAATAGCAGACATAGTGTAATCCCGCAAAGGTTATTTATTAAAACACAAAGTTAAAAACTTACTCACATTATGTAGGAGTATTGTAGTATTTTTGTAGTATTTTTGCCCTCGTCCAAGATGGCGTCTACAGTACTTTGCTCACACCTCGCGGCGAGGTTTGAGCCCATATAATGGATGACGCACCGCTACGCCCTATCCCATTGACAACGTCCAATGACAAAACGCGTCTGGGAGGACGTGAGGTGACGTCATCGCGTTCAGGAGGAAGGGCTCCGCCTATGTGTTCGCCGGCCGGCAACAAACTTTTTTATGTGCCTACAATACTCCTACATAATGTGAGTAAGTTTTTAACTTTGTGTTTTAATAAATAACCTTTGCGGGATTACACTATGTCTGCTATTCTCTATACATGACCGCGTGGTGGTGTCTGGTGTTTGGCTGATGGACTGGAGTCTGGGTCTGCTGAGTTCCATCTAGGAAGTGAATTTCCCTGCAAAGGCCGCGGCTGGGCTATAGCCGACTGCTGTCATTTATAGTCCATCTGGTAAGCTGCTAATACAACTGGTGGTGGGTCTCACCGAAGAGTGAAGTGTGCAGTGTATCACGTTGGTGAAGGTTACATCCCGCCCCAAGCAGATACATATCTCTCCCAGCTGTATATAACATAGACTCTTTTTCATCTTTAATTTGTGTGGAAGAACTTTTTTACCCTATTGGGATTGAGGACTATCGGTTCACACTGTGTCCGGATGTCATGGCGCCGCTCTAACCCCCCCGTTTTTATCTTGTTTTCTTAGTGCGATTTGCATAAGAGCTGCTGCCTTCCTGTTATAGTGTTTGTTTTCATTTCACCTTTATTGGTATTTGAGAACCATTTTTAGATAAGCGCATTTTTTTCTTGTTAATACTTATCATCTCTGGACACAGGGCAGGATGCAGACTTCAAGTAAATGAAAACTGGCTTTGTCCCGGAAAATCTGGGACAGTTAGCAAATATGCTGTAATAGCGTTGGAGGCTGCCAATAAGTTACACGTACCTGTAGTAGCTCAAGTATAATTTGTTCCTGAAACTGGCTGTGGATGAACATGGGTACTGCAGGGACCACTAGCCAAAACCAAGAATTTCCAACGCAATAAGGGATTCTGTGTGGCTCCAAAACATTGCTTGTATACCAATGATGTGATTGCTGTATAAAACTTTTGACCTTTTTTGGAGATCCTGGTGTGCTGGTGACATACGTCTCACATACAGTGCAGAAAATAAGTATTTGAACACCCTGCTATTTTGCAAGTTCTCCCACTTGGAAATCATGGAGGGGTCTGAAATTGTCATCGTAGGTGCATGTCCACTGTGAGAGACATAATCCAAAAAAAAAATTCCAGAAATCAAAATGTATGATTTTTTTAACTATTTATTTGTATGATACAGCTGCAAATAAGTATTTGAACACCTGAGAAAATCATTGTTAATATTTGGTACAGTAGCCTTTGTTTGCAATTACAGAGGTCAAACGTTTCTTGTAGTTTTTCACCAGGTTTGCACACACTGGAGGAGGGATTTTGGCCCACTCCTCCACACAGATCTTCTCTAGATCAGTCAGGTTTCTGGGCTGTCGCTGAGAAACACAGAGTTTGAGCTCCCTCCAAAGATTCTCTATTGGGTTTAAGTCTGGAGACTGGCTAGGCCACGCCAGAACCTTGATATGCTTCTTACAGAGCCACTCCTTGGTTATCCTGGCTGTGTGCTTCGGGTCATTGTCATGTTGGAAGACCCAGCCTCGACCCATCTTCAAAGCTCTAACTGAGGGAAGGAGGTTGTTGCCCAAAATCTCGCAATACATGGCCCCGGTCATCCTCTCCTTAATACAGTGCAGTCGCCCTGTCCCATGTGCAGAAAAATACCCCCAAAGCATGATGCTACCACCCCCATGCTTCACAGTAGGGATGGTGTTCTTGGGATGGTACTCATCATTCTTCTTCCTCCAAACACGGTTAGTGGAATTATGACCAAAAAGTTCTATTTTGGTCTCATCTGACCACATGACTTTCTCCCATGACTCCTCTGGATCATCCAAATGGTCATTGGCAAACTTAAGACGGGCCTTGACATGTGCTGGTTTAAGCAGGGGAACCTTCCGTGCCATGCATGATTTCAAACCATGACGTCTTAGTGTATTACCAACAGTAACCTTGGAAACGGTGGTCCCAGCTCTTTTCAGGTCATTGACCAGCTCCTCCCGTGTAGTCCTGGGCTGATTTCTCACCTTTCTTAGGATCATTGAGACCCCACGAGGTGAGATTTTGCATGGAGCCCCAGTCCAAGGGAGATTGACAGTCATGTTTAGCTTCTTCCATTTTCTAATGATTGCTCCAACAGTGGACCTTTTTTCACCAAGCTGCTTGGCAATTTCCCCGTAGCCCTTTCCAGCCTTGTGGAGGTGTACAATTTTGTCTCTAGTGTCTTTGGACAGCTCTTTGGTCTTGGCCATGTTAGTAGTTGGATTCTTACTGATTGTATGGGGTGGACAGGTGTCTTTATGCAGCTAATGACCTCAAACAGGATAATTTAGGATAATAAATGGAGTGGAGGTGGACATTTTAAAGGCAGACTAACAGGTCTTTGAGGGTCAGAATTCTAGCTGATAGACAGGTGTTCAAATACTTATTTGCAGCTGTATCATACAAATAAATAGTTAAAAAATCATAAATTGTGATTTCTGGAATTTTTTTTTTTATTATGTCTCTCACAGTGGACATGCACCTACGATGACAATTTCAGACCCCTCCATGGTTTCCAAGTGGGAGAACTTGCAAAATAGCAGGGTGTTCAAATACTTATTTTCTGCACTGTACATGATCAAATATTTTTTGGAATTGGAGTGACCTCCAGTTCTGTCTTTCCAGAGGTCCCTGTTTTAGGCATGAAATTGGAACAGGAACTTTATATAGTTCAGCTTCTACAGGACACCTCTTTGAGATGGAAGCAGTGTTTTGGTAGTCGGTGGGAATGGAATCAGAATTCAAATGTTGGAGTCTTTCAGGGAATGTCATCAATAGGCTCCATGACAATTGCAGGCGCTGGGACCACACCTATTGCAGCTAATGCCCTTATATCCAATGTAGTCTGGAAGGAGCAAGGTATGGAGAGGAAGTAGGCACAACCAAGCTTCAGTGTGATGACCATGACATCTAAACAGAGCAAAGCAGTTGCAGAACCACAAAAGAATCAGTTTTGTTCCCTTCCTTCTAAATCTTTATGCAGATTGTGTTTCCATTGCAACAACAGTGATCACCCTGCACCACACTAGGAAACAGCAAGGAGGTTCTCCAGGTTTGACAGATTGTAACATGCCATGAACAAAATACCCCATGTGAAGCAAACAGGAAACCAAATGGGAGCCAAGCCAATCAACAGCAGCTTTCCCATAAACCAGGGCTCGAAATTTCAAGCCCTGAGCTACTAGCCAGGCCTCAAGGCGTTCTCGCCACCAGTTGCCCGCCCAACCCCTACCATGTCCCGCCCCCAGACACGCCCTCATAAATTATCTCATGAAATAACACTTAAATGTTTTATGCAGAATTAAGTTTTAAAAATAAATATTAACAACAACTTTATCCGTGCCCAAAAATGCAGCCTGCCCATGTCTACCAATGCAGCACATGTCCCCAGTGCAGCCACCTGTCCCCAATGCAGCCACGTGTACCCAGTGCAGCCAGTGTCCCCATTGCAGCCAGTTTCCCCATTGCAGTCAGTGTCCCCAATGCAGAAAAATGTCCCCAATGCAGCCAGTGTCCCCATAGCAGCCAGTGTCCCCATTGCAGCCACTGTCCCTATAGCAGCCACTGTCCCCATAGCAGACAGTGTCCCCATAGCAGACAGTGTCCCCCATAGCAGCCACTGTCCCCATAGCAGCCAGTGTCCCCATTGCAGCAAGTGACCCCATTGCAGCCAGTGTCCCCATTGCAGCCAGTGTCCCCATTGCAGTCAGTGTCCCCAATGCAGCAACATGTCCCCATTGCAGCCAGTGTCCCCTTTGCAGCTAGTGTCCACATTGCAGCTAGTGTCCCCATAGCAGCCAGTGTCCCCATTGCACCCAGTGTCCAAATAGCAGCCAGTGTCCCTATTGCAGCCAGTATCCCCATTGCAGCTAGTGTCCCCATTGCAGATAGTGTCCCCATAGCAGCCAGTGTCCCCAATGCAGACAGTGTCCCCATAGCAGACAGTGTCCCCATAGCAGCCTACCTGTGCTGAGTGAGAGGAGCCAGAGCCGGAGCCAGAGCCGCCGAAGACTGGTAGTTCAAAGCGAGGGGAACATGACAGCTTTCAATTCAATAGCTGTGTTCCCCGCCACGAGCCACCATATAAAGCCCCTCCCCCTTGTCCGGGAAACTTTGATAGACAGATCACCCGTCCAATCCTGGGATGGGTGATCTGTCTCTTAATTTGCCCGGACAAGGGGGAGGGGCTGTATATGGTGGTTCGCCGCGGGGAACACAGCTATTGAATTGAAAGCTGTCATGTTCCCCACACTTTGAACAACCAGTCGGGCGCGGCGGGTCCCCCCTTTTGCTCGCCCCCCTGCTCCCAGGCAGCCCACACTTGCCAGCCTTCAAAATTTACTCGCAAAATGCAAGCAGGCGAGTGCAAATTTTGAAGGCTGCAATAAGCCATTAGTATTCTGACCCTGATTGTTGTGAAGCGATCTATCCCTTGTGACACCTATATGCCTGGCCTGTATAAGTAGATATAATCACTGAGGACAATCCTCATCAGCTTGAACTCACCAAGTACCGATTTTTTTCACCGAGGTGCTTTTTTTCTGAACATCGGGTTACAGCAGATGACAGGATACAACAGATGAATAGGTTGTGGTACTTATGCAGTCAAAAGATGATATTGTCTGTAGCTTAATATGCCCTGCTACATGTGGCCTGTAGCTGCCTCCATTACACAGGAAATACAATCACAGGAAGAAAGGGCGGAGCATTACATACAAAGGAAGTGTGTCATAAATCAGACAAAAGAAACAAGGAACAATAGGTGCATTACCACAAAAGGTCACTAGATGACAGCATGTGAACTAAACATATAGGCCCGGATTCACAGAGCACTTACGTCGATGTATAACAAGTTACGCCGACGTAAGTGCAAATGTGCGCTGATGTATCTGTGCGCCAGACCCACAAACAGAGATACGCCTAAAACCAGGATACACCCCGCCGACGTAACTTGCTTACGCCGGCGTAGGGTGGGCGTACATTTAGGCTGGGTGCATGGTGCCGCTCCCATTGATTAGCCATTCAAACATGCAAATGAGGTAAATACGGTGATTCACGAACGTACGTGCGCCGACGCAGGCTACGCACGGTGCGCGTAAGTTGTACGTCTGGCGTAAAGTTATTCCCCATAAAGGAGGTGTAACTCAGCAACAGATATGCTCAGGTCTGCACCAGGGAACACAAGTCGGCGTATTTTACATTGGACGTGTGTCTAATGTAAAATTAGACGTACACAGTGATCCGGCGTATCTTAGGCAGTTGTTCCGACATGGTTGTGAGCATGTGCAGGGAGATGCAATTACGTCCCGGTGCATGCGCAGTTCATTAAACGTACTTGTCTGGCGCTCGGCCCATCATTTGCACGGGGTCACGCCTCATTTGCATGGATCACGCCCACTTCCACCTACGACGGCCTGCGCCTTTGAAACCCACGCCACGCTGGTGAAACGTTGGGAGCACTGGCTTTATAAATTCCATGCTTACCTCTCTGCGCTGCGTTAGCGTAGCGTACAGGGGATACGCTACGGCAGCATAATGTGCGTCTGCTGTCTGTGAATCCGGGCCACAGTTCATAGAAAATGGTTTAAAGAAACAATCTATCTTACAAGTTCTATGCCCTATTGGGGCTGCACAAGTAGTAAACCGACACAAAAAAAAATTGGGCCTTCCTGCAGGTTTAAGTCATAATGTATTACTGTAATATGCACCACATACTAGCACATTATGACAGACTTACCTGCACACGGAGCCAGGTCAGCGTTGTCATGGCTCCCCGTCGCTTCCATCTATACTACTGCCCCTTGCAATGTATGCTAGTTTTATTGCTGTTTCTAATACTTGGTATAGTTAGTTGTTCTGCAGAGACCTGTATCCCTTAAATTGTCCAGGTGGCCGTTTGGTGGAGGGTGGCGTATCTTAGTGGATGCCAAGAAACTGCCAGATTTGGGTAGCCATCTTAACAGAAAAGCCCTTAAAGCGGGATTCCATCGGCAATTTTTTTTTTAAAAGCCAGCAGCTACTATCACTGTAGCTGCTGACTTTTAATAAGGACACTTACCTGTCCTAGTCGCCCACGATGTCAGTTCCCCGGGCCGACGGCGATCGCTTGGTCCTGGCGCCTCCATCCTTACTAAGGGAAACAGGCAATGAAGCCTCACGGCTTCACTGCCCGTTTCCTACTGCGCATACGCAACGCTTTGTGAATGTGAGGCTGCCTCCTAGGATACACACTCATTCACCAGAAGACACCGCGATGGAGGACGAGGCAGAAGATCCACCGCGGTGGAAGAAGTGGCAGAAGAGCTACTTCGCATAGCAACCTCCCTTTTAGGTGAGTATAAAAAAAATGTTTTCAATTTTTTTTTTTAAGATTTTTTGGGAAGAAAAAAAACGGCTGGAACTCAAAAACTAAATTTGAGATTCTGCTTTATTCGGTGTGCCCGCAGTGTGGGAGTAAAATAAGGACTGAGTAGGCAACCGTATATACTGTGGAAGGATTGAATGGGTTTCCTATTATAGGGTATTTTCTCAGCAGTCTACCACTAGGAGCTGGATATCTGTAGAGACTTTCGGGGATCACAGTGTGATGCAGTAACAGCACAACCTCGGCAAGGGAATTGCTCCTCTGGCAATATGTGAACTATAAGGCCCTGTACACACGATCAGACATGTCTGATGAAACTGGTCTGCAGACTCATGGAGAGTTCGATGGTGTGTACGGCCCATCAGACCGTTGTCCGTCAGACCAAAGTTTTAAAACATGTTTTAATACCTGTCTGATGGAACCTGTCCGTCGGACAGGTTCGATGGTTAGTACACAAAAGCATCGGACCAAAAACCTGTGCATGCTCAGAATCAAGTCAACGCATGCTTGGAAGCATTGAACTTCATTTTTTCATCACGTCGTTGTGTTCTACGTCACCACGTTCTGGTCTGATCGGATTTTGGTCCGATGGTGTGTACGCACATCAGAGCATCAGACAAGTTCAGAGTTGTCTGATGAAAACGGTCCGTCAGACAAGTCTCATCAGACATGTCTGATCGTGTGTACAGGGCCTAAGTGTTTCATAACACTGCTGAAAAACGACCTTGTTAATAAACATTATTTTCTTTACCTGAAAAACTGTATGGTTTACAATATACTGTATGTAGCACTACATACTGCCTTGTTTGTGCGTATTCAATTTCTATAATATAAATAACATTTAAATAACACCATTTGGTGATTCCTCCCAATTTCTAGGTACAATGATTAAGCTCCACCTAAAAGCCTGGGCAGTTCAAACTCCTGAAACCATGCATAAGCAAAGTTGCCCTGCCACATGTCAAAAACAGCAGTTGATCCAGAGATATATACGCAGCCAAACTAAAAGTGGGCTGCGGCTTTTTCCTGTAAAAATTGTGTCTTGCCCCACCCCTCCCAGCTTCTGATCTTGTTTTAGTAATTTGATGCTATCAGGGGTGCCCAACCAGTGGCCCGGGGGCCACATGTGGCCCGCGGAGCCCTCTGATGTGGCCCTGCTCTGGAATTGTATAGAATAGAATACTGTTATTAAAGGTCAGTTCATTACTAAAATCATATATGGGCATATCTGTTCTGCAGTGGTTACTGCGCTGCTTTCAAACTCATCCACAGGTTCAGAGCAGTTTAGCTGCACTGAGCCATAGACTTCTGTTATGATGTGCGAGTTTGGTGACTTTTTTTAAGTGTACCAAACCTGCGGAATATAATAGAATTCTATTGCAAAGTGCAGGAAAGCCAACGGTACACTGCGGTGCGGGTAAACCGCAGCGCATCAGTGTGAAAGCAGCCTTGGGCCCCTTTCACACGTTCAGTTCGACCAATTGGACCCTCCATTTAGTAGTGGTAGACATAAACCAAATTGTGTCCTACCTCCAATCGGATCCGCAAATAAAAAGAATAGTGGGCTGTGTCTGTGTCCGCTCTGCATATGCAGAGCAGACACAGACATGCCATCCACCCACTCCTCTCATTGTGGCCCGTGACAAGTTATCAACTCGCTTAAGTGGCCCTCGCTCTTCAAAAGGTTGGGCACCCCTGCTATAGATGGTTTCTTTGACCGATCGTGATGCTTAGGCCTCATGCACACTGACGTTTTTACAGCTACTGTTTTTGGCTTCAGATGTTTTTTTTACAGTCAGTAAACTCTCCAGCATATTATCCTATGTGTCCACGCAAATATTATCAACTGTTTTTGGCTGTAAACAAAAAAAAAAAAAAAACTAGTGGGTTCTGAGAGGCGTTTTTCAGCTGTAAAAACACTCTAACGTCAAAAAACGCTGATAAACACTTTTTTTTTAAAGTTTTGATCCCATCGATAAAAATAAAAAAAAGTGTAGAAACGCTATTGCTAGAAAAAAAAAGAAAAACACTAAAAATCGCTGTTGGAAATCGCTGATTGACAAGCCTATAGCTTGTCGATCAGCACCTGACCATACCTAGTGCTGCCCACTGCCTTCTGGATTGGCAGCACTGCCTCTGTTGCAAAAACCGTCCTAATGTGAGCTGCAAGATACAAGATTTGCATTAAAGGGGTTGTAAAGGTTCATGTTTTTTCACCTTAATGCATCCTATGCATTAAGGTGAAAAAACACCTGGCAATGACGGCCCCCCCAGCCCCTTCCCCCCATCTACTTATCTGAGTCCTTTCACCTGCTTTGTGCATCCCCCAGCGTCCTCTTCTCCACAGAGTCTGGACGTTGATTGGATAGATTGATAGCAGTGCAGCCATCGGCTTGCACTGCTGTCAATTACATCCAATGACGTGGCCACCAGGGTCGGGACCGAGTCATACACTGTATCTATGGACGCAGCATGTATGACAGGGAGCACACCCGCAAGCTAACCCCCTTGGGAGAGAGCTTCCCAGATGGGGGGTTAGCTATTGCAGGAAGGAGCTGAGACAGCTGCAGAGGCACCCCAGAACAGGAGGTTTGGGGCCACTCTGTGCAAAATGAACTGCACAGAGTCTGGACGTTGATTGGATAGATTGATAGCAGCACAGCCATTGGCTTGCGCTGCTGTCAATAACATCCAATGACGCGGCCGCCAGGGGTCGGGACCGAGTCATACACTGTATCTATGGATGCAGCATGTATGACAGGGAGGTAAGTATAACATGTTTGGTATTAACCACTTAAGACCCGGACCAAAATGCAGGTAAAGGACCTTGCCCCTTTTTGCGATTCGGCACTGCGTCGTTTTAACTGACAATTGCGCGGTCGTGCGACGTGGCTCCCAAACAAAATTGGCGTCCTTTTTTTCCCACAAATAGAGCTTTCTTTTGGTGGTATTTGATCACCTCTGCGGTTTTTATTTTTTGCGCTATAAACAAAAATAGAGCGACAATTTTAAAAAAAATGCAATATTTTTTACTTTTTGCTATAATAAAAATCCCCAAAAAATATATAAAAAAACATTTGTTTTCCTCAGTTTAGGCCGATACGTATTCTTCTACGTATTTTTGGTAAAAAAAATCGCAATAAGCGTTTATCGGTTGGTTTTCGCAAAATTTATACCGTTTACAAAATAAGGGATAGTTTTATTGCATTTTTATTATTTTTTTTTTTTTTTTACTACTAATAGCGGCGATCAGCGATTTTTTTCATGACTGCGACATTATGGCGGACACTTCGGACAATTTTGACAAATTTTTGGGACAATTGTCATTTTCACAGAAAAAAATGCATTTAAATTGCATTGTTTACTGTGGAAATGACAGTTGCATTTTTGGGAGTTAACCACAGGTGGCGCTGTAGGGGATGTGTGACCTATGTGTGTGTTTACAACTGTAGGGGGGTGTGGCTGTAGGTGTGATGTCATCGATCGCGTCCCCCTATTACAGGGATGACGCGATCGATGCTACGGCCACAGAGAAGCACGGGGAAGCCGTGTTTACACACGGCTCTCCCCGTTCTTCCGCTCCAGGGACGGATCGCCGCACTGCAGCGGCGATCGGGTCCGCGAATCCTGCGGTCCCGGTCCTGGAGCTTCGGACCGGGTCAGGGGCGCACGCCCGCGACCCACGGCTGGGTACTAAAATCAACGTATATATACGTTGATGTGCCCAGCCGTGCCATTCTGCCGACGTAAATGTGCAGTAGGCGGTCCTTAAGTGGTTAAAAAAAAAAAAAACGTATACAACCCCTTTAAAGTGTTTGTTAACCTAAAAAATTAGATGCATGTTATACAGCACAGTGCTTGTGCTGTGTCATTTGGCCCCCTGTAACACCTGAAATACCTGGCTGACCTTGACTGGTTCTGCCCTTGCCTTTATAAGCTGACCACGTTATAACATGGCTGCTGAGCCGTGACACTGTGGTCAGTTTACTTGCCTCCTTCTCCTGTCTCTCCTCCGTCCTCTCTCCCCTCCCTTCCTTACCTGTCAGCGCTGTGTCTGTGACCACCCCCTCCCCTCCTGCTGCTCAAATTAGGGGGGGTTACATTTTCATTATCCTCTCCCGCTGATTCTAAAAGCGTTCCAATGGCTAATCAGCAGCTGAAAAAAATAAAAAAAACGGGGTTAAGTCCTTAGCCGTAAACTACTTCAAAGCTGCAACAAAAAACTGATTTTTAAAAAGGTAACATTTTCTGTGAAGTCACGTTCACATTTGAGTAACACTACCATGTCATGTTTTTTACACTTTTTTTAGCACATTTTTGGAGCATGACCATTCATTTAAATAGGCCTCTCTCAGCTCCAAAAACATACAAAATTTTGGCACTGAGCCAAGTGCGTTTTCCATGCAAAAACGTGTGACAAAACACGCAATTGCTACTCACACTTGGGGTGTCCATGAGACATAATGGCACCGCAAGTGCGTCATGTGTTTTAGTGCATTTGTCACACGTTTCTGCTATGCCCAGGTGTGAACAGGGCCTAAAGGCAATTGCTTAATTTGTATTTTCTATCAAATGCTTACTTTGCGTTTTCCAGGTTTACTTGAATGGCCACATAATAGCAAGATACGGTTGCTGGAACGTCACAGTTGGGGAAAGCATATGTCTATTTAGAGCCAATTAGGAGTCTGTGGTGCATAAAAGAAGAATTGCAAAGGACCAACAAGGTTTCAAGATAGGATTGACACCTGGCCAATATTTTACTGGCCTGGCTGATAAAACTGTATTTCTTGCCAATGTCATTAATACTAAAGGTTGGTATTTTTCCCAGAAAAGGTAGCAACCTGATCACGTATCAGTAAATAGGTGGTTTACATCTGTGACTGAAGGAAATATTTAACTGCCTGGACTTCACACACAAATAAGTGACTGCAAGTGTAAACTATACAGCTGTAACACACAGCCAGCGTGCCACGTTTTATGCTATACTGTACCTTTTTCAAACACATTCAGGTTTGCCACTGCTGTGCATAGGTTACAGGATCTCCTAAGCTTTATATCACATAGTATCTCTGTCTAAGCAGTTTATTCTGCAGTCTTCAGCTGTGCCAGACCAAATAAAGTACATGCTGCTGACGTGACTGGGAAATTTGCCTTGTTCTGACACCTGTCGTAATTTTATGTTGTGGAGCCAGATGCACACAGCTTGCCACCGGAGCCATGAAGTGTAACATTACATTACTTAGAAAAGCACCTAGGTGGAACTGCTGTATGTTTGCTACTGATACACCCCAGCTGAGTTTTCTCTGGTAGCTACTTAATGTTTAAAAAGGTACACACAAATATTAGCATTGCTGCCAGAGGGGTCACATAGAATGCACACAGTACACGGAGAAGCAACTGCCTTAGCAATTGAGTTATATATATATATATATATATATATATACTTCAACACTATATTGTCAAAAGTATAAGGATGGCATCCCAGTCTTAGCCCATAGGATTCGATATTGAGTTGGCCTACCCTCTGCAGCTATCAAAATTATCAACTCTTCTGAGAAAGCTGTCCACAAGATTTAGGAGTGTGTCTATGGCAACATTTGACCATTGTTCCAGAAGCGCATTTGTGAGGTCATTCACTGATGGCTAACAATCCCTGCTCTAATTCATCCCAAACGTGTTCTAGCGGGTTGAAGTCAATACTCTGTGCAGGTCAGTTAAGTTCCTCCACCCCAAACTTGCTCATCCATGTCTTTATGGACCGTGTTTGTGCACTGGTGCACAGTCATGTTGGAACAGGAAGGGGTAAATAGTAGGGCTGTGCAAATTAACTTTTAATTGATCGATTAATCTTTAATTTTTTTGATCGATCAAAATATTTTTGATCGATTAAAATTCTTTTCATTGGTACTCACCTCTCTGCTGGCTTCTGGGCCTTCAGGGAGTTCCGTCGGAGATCTGGTGATGTCACGGCCACCAGCGGGGCTTTCCGTGTCCATCTAAAGGGCTCCTTTGCTGTGCCTTCATATCTGCATGCCGGCGGGACCTTACTATCGTCCACGCGCAAGGGCTGTTACACTTCCCTCTATCAACCTGGGATTCTACACCCATCCACTGGGAAATATGATAGTTCCCCTCATGGGACATCTACATGCCGACGGACTGATGTTAACCTCTCCTCATCTTAAATCAGCAGTGGCATCGTTGTACACATTTTTATACCAGTATCATACTTTGCTACATTTTTTTATGACTACTTTTGGTACCATTTGGTATTACCATTTTTACAGTTTATGTAGCTACATCGATTTTATCTCCAGTGCAATATTTATTTTGTTACCTACTTGAAGACTATAAAAGTTTAAATGCTATTCTCATCGAGCGCTGCCATTGTGTGTTTTGTATCCTGCTATCCATTTTCCCAGTGGTTGGTAGATGCACAGGGAATCAGCCTGCAAGGAGATCCGCTAAAAGTAGTTGGATCTGTATGTGCGTTATAATTAACCGAAATTAGTCGATTAATCGATTAAAAAAATAAACGATTAATCGAACACAAAAATTTTGATCAGTAACAGCCCTAGTAAATAGATATATATATAGGGCCAGATTCAGAAAGTATTTACGTTGGCGTATCTAGAGATACGCCACGTAAATACTAAGAATAGCCGGCGTATCTTTTTTCTGTATTCAGAAAAGAAGATACGCCGGAATTCTGCTAATATATGAGCGGAGTCTGTTACACCGTCGTATATTAGTTGCATTTTTACGCTGGCCGCTAGGTGGCGCTTCCGTCGTTTTACGCGTCGAATATGTAAATTAGGGAGTTACACCAACGTAGTTTACGTTGTTTGCGTAAGCGTTATTCCGGCGTAAACTTACCCCTGCTATATGAGGCGCAGCCAATGTTAAGTATGGACGTCGGAACAGCGTCGAATTGTACGTCGTTTGCGTAAATCGTTCGGGAATGGAGCTGGACGTAATTTACGTACACGTTGTTTACATTGACTAGTTGCGACGTGATTTCACGCATGCGCACTGGGATACGTCCACGGACGGCGCATTCGCAGTTCAGAAAATATGTAAATAGCGTGGGGTCATGATTCATTTACATGAATCACGCCCCCACATTACTAATTTGAATTAGGCGCCCTTACGCCGGACACTTTACGATACGCCGCCGCAACTTATGGAGTAAGTGCTTTCTGATTAAGGCACTTGCCCATAACAGTTGCGGAGGCGTAGTGTAAAGAGCATACGCTACACCCGCACACAATTACGCCCCCCTTTTCTGAATCTGGCCCATAGTCTGTAGTAGACCGTATTAGGAAAGGTATGGAGGGAAAACAGGAAGTGACCTGGGGTGTGCCGTAGTTACGTAGTCAGTATGCCTAAAGAGGGCAACAGTAAGACAATAGGATGAGCTAGCAAAACAGATTTAGTAAAAGTCACCATATGCAGCATAAATCAGCCAAATGCATGAATGCCTGTGCTATCTCCACATGTGGAACCTGGATATATATGGAGAAGCATGCTAAATTCCACCTACCTAACTTCTTAACCTCAATGAAGTCTATGGGACTCGAACGTTCGAATTCAAGAACGATCATTTTAAAGACCAATTTTCAAGTTATTGTTGGAAAACGTCTTTCAGAACCCGGGTCTTGCCCCAGGGAACATGTATCAATGGAAAAAAGTCTTAAAAACGGTCGTTTTTTCAGGAGCAGGACTCCTGAAAAAACGACCGTTTTTAAAACGTTTTTTTCCATTGATAGTAGTATCAATGAGAAAAAAGTTTTAAAAACGGTCGTTTCGTTTCACTCGAATTTGCCGCGAACGAACGTTTTTGTTCGAAATTCGACGAACGATCGAATGGACGATGTTCGAGTCAAACATACGTTCGTTTCAAACGCGAAGCTCATCCCTAGCGAGAAGCAGCGGAAATCGCCCCTACCCTGAAAGAATGGCCGGAATAAGCTTTGGGGACCAACCTAGGTTTGACAGCAGGGTGGGGCATTTTTTTATGAACTGTGCGTGGAGAGGGAAGTACTAGGGTAAGGTAAAAGTGGACTATCCCTGGGTTTATCCGCAGTGATCACCATGAGCTTATCTAAAACTGTGATCGGGCACTAAGTATTGCTGGTTCTTAAAAAATCTAACGTCAGTACCGGCTCATGTCTGCTGCATCTTGCAAACGCCCAGATGCAACCAGAAATGACTGGTGTACCTAACTAAATGGTAGATCAAGATTATGCGGGATCTCGTCCAGTACGAATGAACTCACCTGGCCTGAGGAAACCATAGAAAGCCAGATACATGGCCGCCTTGAGAATCAAGCTGGGTAGCAGCCCGAAGGGAGCCCTGGAGAGTAAAGTGGACATGCTCTGGAAAATATGCCCTGTAGTGTAGAGTCTGCTAACCGTGGTAGAGGGGATACTCTTCTGAATCTCCTTGAAAATGGCCTTGATGGGATGTGCTGCAAAATAGGATGGCCTATTACGGTCCCATAAGGGTAACAATGCTTGACACCTGCCAGATATGTCTTGATAGTGCTGTAGAATAGTGTGAGTGGCAGAAAGCACTGAAAGCAAGTAGATATAGAATGCTGTAGCAATCACACCTAGGATGCCTAGACTAAAAAGCCTGGAAGGTACTTCAGGCCATGTCATAAGCCTTTCTGGTGTTGACTGATAATGACTTGTTGACCAAAACTGCTGCGCTGTTGACCAGTGGGAAGCTAATTCATTGTTAGCAGCGACAAAAGCAGGGACAATGTGATACAGGTGTCTGAGTCTGGGACCTGTCAGAAAATAGCGGTTAGTTCAAACGAGACAGAGCATCCGCTGCTGTATGCTCTACACTACAGATAAACCTACAGTGAATGTTGAAATGGAAATGAAGGGACAGCCAAATCAGCCTACATACGAAAGCCATAGGGCCAGATTCAGGTAGATGGGAGCATCTTTAATCTGGAGTAACGTTTCTCATTTACGTTACTCTGGCGAAATTTTAGGAGCAAGTGCTGTTATTCATGAAGCACTTGCTCCTAAAGTTGCGGCAGCGTATCGAAAATGAGCCGGCGGAATTCAAATTGGACGGGTACGGGGCGTATATTATTTAAACTAAGCGCGATCCCACGGCGAACGTACTGCGCATGCGTCGACTGTCAATGCTTTCCAGTGCGCATGCTCCAAATTCTGTCAGTGAACGTCAATGACGTCAAATCCCCATTCACGTTTTACTCAAGCGACACAAATTTTTTGTTTTTTGACGCGATGACGACGGCTATACTTAACATAGGATACTCCACCTAGGGGGCATGTATTTATTTCTTATCTATATCTCTTACGGAAATGTCGGAAAGTCACTGCGTCGCGCCCGAATACGATCGTGAATTGCCGATTCCCGCTGATTAACATATTTTTTCGGCGTTAATCAGCGGGAACGCCCCCAGCGCCATCTTTAAATTAAAGTTGCGATGCGATGGCGAAATTCAATTACGCCGCTCGCATCGGAACTCCAACCTGGCGTTTCTTGTTTTCTGGTTACAGAAAACAGAAACGCCGGCTTAAAGTGACAGTTAGGCTGGAGTATCACTGATACTCCAGCCTAACTCTACCTGAATCTGGCCCATAGTGTGTAAAGACATGGATCTGTCTTGTTAATCAATTCTGAGGTAGCCTAATTGTCCGTGGAGAAAACCACCATTTTATCTATACAAAAGCGACCCCATGCCTGCACTGCCAACACTATGGGGTAAGTCTCAGGCCCCGTACACACGGCCGAGGTTCTTGGCAGAAACCAGTGAGAACCTCGCTGGGAGCTGCATTCCAGTGAGAACCTCGGCCGTGTGTACGCTCTCTGCTCGTCCCGTCCGTCGGGAAACCCGTCGAGCAAATAGAGAACAGGTTCTCTATTTGCTCGACGGCCCGTCGGGATGAATGGCTGGTTGCCATTCCCGACGGGCGGGTCGCAGATTCTGACGGCCAGCACATCGTTCCGCCCGTCGAGGTTCTCTGCCGCGTGTACGGGGCTTCAAATAAAGCTGATATCTCTGCAAACCCTGAAATATCCAAGATCTTGTCTGGCCATGGCCCAGCTGATAGATAGCCACATAGAATTAGTGGCTGCTGCATCACTCAAAACCTTGAGGAGAAAAACTGACTCTGCAAGGATGAATAGGGCAAACCCATTTCAGTGTTCAAGGAAACTCGTCCCACATAAGTCAGATAGAGCCGCAGAATCTAACTTGGCCCGAGAGTCTGAGAAAGGGCCAGGAAAAACTCTGGGACGGTTGAGCCTGTGGCCTCTGGTCTTTACTGCGACCCTGTTCTGAACCCCTGGCCAGTGAAGGTGGGATGGACACAAAGTCTTTGTATCCGCTGCCTGTGACATGACCTATGCAACCGAGAACTGTCATAAGCAAGAGTTATAACCTAATGTACCACAAACTTACTCTAAGTAAAGGAAAATCCCTTTACTTTTTTTTTTTTAACAACCTGTCAACAGTGTTCGTGGTTAATGACAATGTATAGATTGTGCAGGACTGAAAATGTGTCAGTTTCCAGAACTACCAATGGCGAGTTACCAGAGGAAAATCAGGGAAAATAAACCACTTCAATACCAGGCACTTACCCCCTTTCCTGCCCAAGCCAATTTTCAGCTTTCAGCGCTGTCGCTGTTTAAATGACAATGCTACACTGTACCCAAACAGATTTTTTATTATTTTGTTCCCACAAATAGAGCTTTCTTTTAGTGGTATTCGATCACCTCTGCGAGAGCAGCTGATCGGCTCTGCCAGCCGCGAGTGTGGAAAAGCCGATCAACGGCTCTTTCTGTTTACATCGTGATCAGCCGTGATTGGACACGGTTGATTCCGTGGTAAAGAGCCTCTGTCAGATTAACACACCACACCACCGATCGCCGCGATGCGCGCCAACTCGGGCGCACAGTGGATGTTATCCTGCTGGACGTCATATGAATGCAAAGGCAAAACATGAAGATAAAACATGTAACAAGTATGGAAATGGCAGCGAGACACCGATAAACGGCGAGCCATAAGCACCGATAATTGAGAAAGAATAGTACATCAAAAGCAACCATAACTTACCTTCGACCTAGATTTCATCCCTTATCCTCCTTAATCCCAGCCTGCACCTGGTGACTGAGTCCAAACCTGAAATACATTGTATGAGTAGCACTGGAAACGTGTCAACCCCTTTAAATACAGAGGCCAAGCGGCCTGAAGCATGGCAGGCAAATTAACCACTTCAATGCCGGGCCTATTTTGGCACTTCTCTCCTACATGCATAAATCATAATTTTTTTGTTAGAAAATTACTCAGAACCCCCAAACACATTATATGTTTTTTTTTAGCAGACACCCTAGGGAATAAAATGCCGGCCATTGCACTTTTTATCTCGCACAGTATTTGCGCAATAATTTTTCAAACGCCCTTTTTTGGGGGGAAAAAACGGTTTTGTAAATTAAAAAATAACAAAACAGTAAAGTTAGCCAAATTTTTTTGTATAATGGAAATAGATACCTAACATGTCACGCTTAAAAATTGCGCACACTCATGGAATGGCGCCAAACGTCAGTACTTAAAAATCTCCATAGGCGTCGCTTATTTTTTTTTTACAAGTTACAAATTTAGAGTTACAGAGGAGGTCTACTGCTAGAAGTGTTGCTGGCGCTCCAACGCACGCGGTGATACCTCACATGTGTGGTTTGAACGGCGTTTACATATGTGGGCGGGACTTACGTGTGTGTTCACTTCTGAGCGCGAGCTACCGGGATAGGGACGTTTACATATTTTTTTATTATTATTATTATTATTTTTTACTCAATTTCTTTTATTTTTACACTTTTTTTTACATATTTTTTTTTTATCACTTTTATTCCTATTACAAGGAATGTAAACATCCCTTGTAATAGGAATGGTTTGTGACTAAGGATGAGCTCCAGCGTGTTCGCATGGAACACGTGCAGAGCCCGCTAGGAAGTGTGCACGGCGCTGCGCTAATCACAGCCAGGGAGACATTTCCCGATCTCTGCAGCCGAGCATTGGGACAATGTCTCCCCGGCTGTGATTAGCGCAACGCCGCGCTGTCTTCACATGATTACTCATGATGAGACATGTCCGAGGAAACCTGTCGGACGGACCGTTTTCATGGGACCAGGCTGAAGTTGTCTGTTGGTCTGATGTGCGTACACACCATCGGACCAAAATCCCCTCGGATCAGAACGCGGTGACGTAGAACACAACAACGTGATGAAAAAACGAAGTTCAATGCTTCCAAGCATGCGTCGACTTGATTCTGAGCATGCGTGGGATTTTTGTCCGCTGATTTTGTGTACTAACCATCGAACATGTCCGACGGACAGGTTTCCAGCGGACAGGTTTCTAAGCTTTTGGCCGCTGGAAAACGGTCCGATAGGCCGTACACACGATCGAACATGTCCGCTGAAACTGGTCCGCGGACCAGTTTCAGCGGACATGTTCGATCGTGTGTACGCGGCCTTAAAGTAAATGTATCACATTTACATTTTTCTATATTAATAGGTAGGAGCGATCCAATGAATGAAAATTGTGTGACTAACAGATGTGATAGTTTGAACACATATTTTTATATATAGTGTCCAATTATATAGGTGTACGGCCTCAGCAAGGCACCATTCAACCTGAAAGATTGAGCACATGTGAGTGACGAACATGTTGGTGGCATCACAGAGCCCTGCACTAACAGCGTAATAATGTAGATCAGGGGGTAGGCAGCATGGAGCCCTCCAGCTGTTGTGGAACTACATTTCCCATGAGGCATTGCAAGGCTGGCAGTTACAATTACTCCCAGAGGCAAAATGGGACTTGTAGTTCTGCAACAGCTGGAGGGACCCGGGTTGTGCTGTATCATTGAGAACTTTCCACCACTAGGAAAGATCCAATAAAGATGAGGATACTGCACATCACATAATCAGCCAGGAATGTGGGAGATGGGAGCCGAGCACTTTAAGATTTTCCAAGGTCAATAACCTGAAGAGGGTTATTTTTGACACAGCTTAGTTTCCCTGGGGTCCTGTAATCCCTTTGCAGAGCATGTGGCACATGGGAAGGGTTAAAGAAACCTCTGCCACGCTGTTCCATAAATTGTGTTCTGGCAATTATTAAGTTGGCATTTACTGAATGGCACTGTGCTGCAGGCACCTCCATTATGGACACACCGCTGAAATAAAATTCATTAAAAAAAGATTCCATTCCCGCTTGGAAATAGCTGACAGTCATCAGTCTCATTTCACAGTCCCCTTAAAAATGAACAAATGAAAGGAGTAAATGAAACACAAATGGAGTCAGATTGCATTAGAGAGAGCACATCAGCAGTTCCACTCCAGCAGGCATGGCTGGTGCTTGGCAGCTGCAGAGATCTCCCACCCTGCAGCTGCTCCAATAGAAATGCCCTGTGCGTTCAGGCACTTGATAGATAGGAAGAATAGCTCAAGATAATCATCATAAAGAAATGCAGAGGACGTGCACAATGTGTTAAGTATTACCCACCTCGTCATCTTGAAAAACATTCATCAAGTGTAAGGTTGCAGTAATGTGTTTTTAAAGATAAATTCCATGCAGATAAATAAATAAATAAACCAGTTGGGGTTTTTCACAAAAATAACATTTATTATTACATAATGCAAGCAACCACTGAGAATGGGAGACACTATGGCCTGGATTCACGTAGCACTTACGCTGACGTATCTACAGATACGCCGCGTAAGTACAAATGTGCGCTGTCGTATCTCTGCGCCGTACCCATAGAACCAAGATAAGCCAAAAAACTGACTTCATCCGACCGACGTAACTTGCCTACGCCGGCGTATAGTGGGCGCATAGTTACGCTGGACGCATTTGGTACTCCCATTGATTTGAGATGCATATATGCAAATGAGGGAGATACGCCGATTCACGAACGTAGATGCGCCCGGTGCATGTTTTAAGCAATTTGCGTAAGGGTTACATCCGGCGTAAAGTTATTCCTCATATAGGAGGGGCAACCCATACAAAGGTATGGGCCAGGGAACAGCTGTCGTATTTTACGTCGTTAACGTAGTACTATGTGAATAGGGCTGGGCATAGGTTACGTTCACGTCATAGGTAGTGATTCGACGTATCTTAGGCAGTTATTTTGACGTGGTTGTACGCATGCGCACGGGGGATATGTCCAAGCTACGATGCATGCGCCGTTCGTTTTAAGTACTTGGATGACGCTCAGCCCATCATTTGCATAGGGTCACGCTTCATTACCATGCATCACGCCCACTTCCAGCCCACTTCCACCTACTTTGAATTATGTCGGCCTACGCAGACGAATATACGCTACGCCGGCGCAACGTTGGCCGCATTTTCTTTGTGAATTTCATACTTGCCTCTCAACGTTGCGCCGGCGTAGCGTAAAAAAGATACGCTACCGCGGCATAAAGATGCGCCGATCTACGTGAATCCGGGCCTTTGAGCTTATTTCCCTCTGCTGCATGCACATGTGCTGACAATAAGGAAAGACTATTGTGAGCAAGTTGATGACTGATCATTATTCTGTTTCTTCTTTATTGTCCAGTCAGCATGTAAGCAGGTGGAGGCTACAGAACATTCCAACAGCCTGTCGGTGGCATTTCACCTCTTCTCTAGGTGGAGAGACATTTGATAATGGGAATTATCACCCTTTGTGGGCTCCAGCAGCCATTTTGGATAGGGCAGTTGTCTGATTGGAAATTGAAATCCCATGAGATTTGTAAGGGCTATGATGGGGGCCCCTTGACCTTCCCTGCACTAAGAAAAGGGAGCCTTGACTGCTGGATGCTTAGCAACCAGGTGGGGCGTCAACATAAGGAGGGAGTCGGAGTGGCTCCGCTGGGATTGGCTACGATGGCACGAGGTGAGGGGGTAGAGACAGAACTCTAGAAATGGCTACGCAGAGGCACGTCCCACTACTTCCGAAGAATTGACGTCACAAGGGTTGCCCGCCCACCAGCCCATTGTGTTGTTTCGTCACAGCTTCTTTGGCGATTTTACCTGGCCAGCAATTGGCATTACTTTTTGGGCTAAGCCCTCACGTTGAATTTCAGGGTCAGTTTAACCACTTAAGACCCGGACCAAAATGCAGGTAAAGGACCTTGCCCCTTTTTGCGATTCAGCACTGCGTCGTTTTAACTGACAATTGCGCGGTCGTGCGACGTGGCTCCCAAATAAAATTGGCGTCCTTTTTTCCACACAAATAGAGCTTTCTTTGTGGTATTTGATCACCTCTGCGGCTTTTATTTTTTGCGCTAAAAAACAAAAATAGAGCGAGAATTTTGAAAAAAATGCAATATTTTAAAATTTTTCTATAATAAATATCCCCCCAAAATAAATATAATTTTTTTTTTCCTCAGTTTAGGCCGATACATATTCTTCTACCTATTTTTGGTAAAAAAAAAATCGCAATAAGCGTTTATCGGTTGGTTTTCCCAAATGTATAGCGTTTACAAAATAAGGGATAGTTTTATTGCATTTTTATAAAAAAAATTTTTTACTACTAATAGCGGCGATCAGCGTTTTTTTTTCATGATTGCGACATATAGGATTTGTGTGTTCCCTGTGTGTGTTTACAACTGTAGGGGGGTGTGGCTGTAGTTGTGACGTCATCGATCACGTCCCCCTATAACAGGGATGACGTGATCGATGCTGCGGCCACAGTGAAGTATGGGGGAAGCCGTGTTTACACACGGCTCTCCCCGTTCTTCAGCTCCGTGGACCGATCACCGCACTGCAGCGGCGATCGAGTCCGCGAGTCCCCGCGGTCCCGGAGCTTTGGACCGGGTCACGGGAGCGCGCCGCGGGCGCGCGCCCGTGACCCACGGCTGGGTACTAGAACCAACGTATATATGCGTTGATGTGCCCAGCCGTGCCATTCTGCCGACGTAGATGTGCAGTAGGCGGTCCTTAAGTTGTTAAGACCTGTCTCGCACTGATGGTGGAGGCAGGCCTCTTAGACAGTTGGTTTAGAGATGCTCACGGTGTAACCGTGACTGGCATGGTTTTGGAATTTGTTATAACAATATGTTTCAATAAAGCTGTGGCCTTACCCACTTTCAACTTTAAATGGCCTATGTGTAATTATTGGGGGACAAGGTTTGTTATGGTTGAATTAAGTGGTATTTAAGGTAAGCCTAAGCTTTTCAACAGTCATGGGTCTTCAAACTACGCCCCCCCAGTTGTTCAGGAACTACAATTCCCATCATGCCTAGTCATGTCTGTGAATGTCAGTGTGTTACAATGCCTCATGGGATGTGTAGTTCTTCAACAGCTGGAGGGCTGTAGTTTGATGATCCCTGATTTAGAGGAACCCCTACGTCTTTTGGGAGCACCTGTTATGTGTGTAAGACAGGGAGAGCACCCAGATGGCTAGGGAGAGAAAAGGTGTAGTTCCAGGAAAGGTTCCTGATGAAAAGGGAAATAATAGAGTTGAATTGAATTGTTCAACTACATTCCGGTATCCAGCAATGTTTACTTTGATGTCAAATTTCAATTTAGTAATTTAGTTTCAGCCATAGTCATAGTTTAGTCATTTAAAAAAAAAATTATTTAGACGCATTTTTGTCGACTGACATCTGCAGTACATTTTAGTTGACTAAAATCAAATGGCTTTAGTTAAATTGTAATGCATTATTTAAGCCTTTCTCTAGAATTGACAAACTTATATACTCATGGAATAAAAAATCTTATAACGTTATTATTTATGGTATTAAAGGTTTGAACATGCACTACAGACACATGCACTACAGACACAGATTTAGCCGTTGGGATACATAATGTAATGTCCCCATAGCATAGCAGGGCGGAAGTGACGTCAAAACGTCAGTCCCGCCAGGGGCGGACTGACAACTCATGGGGCCCCCGGGCAATAGAAGATTATGGGGCCCCCAAACTTACAGATGGCCGCCATGCCAGGAGGCAGTGCAGAGGCAGGGCAGCTAAAATCTCTGGATTTTCCCATCAAAAGCTTGCGCGCAGAAGCGAACGCATAGGTGAGTAGCGCCCGCATATAAAAACGATGTTTAAACCACACAAGTGAGGTATCACCGCGATCGTTAGAGTGAGAGCAATAATTCTAGCCCTAGACCTCCCCTGTAGCTCAAAAGATGCAACCTATAGATTTTTTTAAACGTCGCCTATCGAGATTTTTAAGGGTAAAAGTTTGACGCCATTCCACGAGCGGGTGCAATTTTTAAGCGTGACATATTGGGTATCATTTTACATATGTAATGTTTGGGGGTTTTAAGTAATTTTCTAACAAAAAAAAACAGTTTTAGTCCTTGTAAACGCCAAATCTGAAAAACACCCAAGGTCCTTAAGTGGTTAATTCACAGTGCTTTCCCTCACATTTCACTGTGACAGCGCTGCCTGGTCTACTATATACAAGACGTTATATTTATCTTACAGATTCTACCTGCCAACATTGGCATAATACTCATCATACTATATACGTTCACTTGTTGGATTATCAACGAAACGCGTCAAGCTTTTGAGGATGCAATACCCCCATTCCCATTAATATTTTTATTAATGAATGATACATCACAAGGTTTACTCCATCTGTCACGTACCTGGTAGTGGAGCCCAACGTGCAGGGAGCGGCCTCTCGTAAGCCTCTGACTCAGGAGCCCCTGGTAAAGTAGACAGAGGCTCAAGATTCCAGAGGGGCACAAGTGCCTGATGGTAAGCGGAGTAGATGACCAGGTGTAGTAGCAGGAAGGTGTAGGAAAGGACCTGGCAGGATACTAGCAGTAAGCAGGAGCAGAGATGCCGGGTCAGGTGAACAGGAAACCAACAGGTAAACAGGTGCAGATTCTCCAAGAATACGCTGTAGACTGGACAGCAAGATGGTGAGCGACCAGGTTGTTTAAATAGCGGATCTTGGCGCAAAACGTTGTCACCGCGCGCACTCCCAACGTGCGTGCTATGCACGCCGCCGCGCACATAAACGCGCGCACCCACGCATGCGTCGGGGCTGAATTCTCCTGTCGTTGCCATTGATGGCCAAACTGCTGGAACATCTTTCATGACACCATCATACTTATGAACTATTTCCCTGTTATGGCAATCATGTTTTACATCTTGTTTATATGTATACAATGTATTACACTCAATTCCTTAGGGTGTTTATATATGCTTTTAGCATTTACTTGTCATATACAATGTTGCGCAATTTGACACCTATGCAAATAAATCCTTACTATTTTTTGGATTCAGATTAGGTATGGGGGTGCACTATCCCCCTTTGTGCGCTCCATTTAAAGTCCCAGTATATGAAAATATAAATATACATTCACCACCTTTTTGTCTTATGTGCACTGATAGGTGGCACTGATGGGCACTCATAGGTGGCACATATAGGCAGGACTGATGGGCATTAGTGGGCGCTGATAGGCAGCACTCATCAATGGCACTGGCAGGCATCACTGATAGACACAGAGTCTAATCCATCCCTAATGGGCACTGATTGGCATCCCTGGTGGGCTCTAGTAGGCTTACCTGGTGGCCATGGGTAGGAAATTCTGGTGGCCATTGGTGGGCATCCATGTTGGTCCTGGGTGGGCATCTTTGTCAGGAGAGCAGCCGAAGGGCCCACCTCTACTCGCATCTGTCAACGCGAGTAGAAGAAAAGCCAGTACACGCCTTTTCCTGTTTACACTGTGATCAGCTGTGATTGGACACAGCTGATTAGGTGGTAAAGTGCATCTTTACCTAGATCAGAGATGTGGAGTGTCAGACACACCACACCACCGATCGCCATGCCTCGTGCCCCCAGCAGGCGCACAATCACAGCTTATCCTGCTGAACTTCATATTATGCACAGTCAGGATAACTGAACCACTTCCTATAATTCATTCTGCTATAGGCTGGGCAGGAACTGGTTAAATGAAGATATCTGTGACACAGGCCTGGCGGCACTTATGCAATGTTCTTTTAGGAGTCCAGCAATCCCCAGCTATTAGCAGAGTGGATGTGGGCGATGGATGCGATACCATAAAAAGCTATAAAGCCTGGCCATTGGCAGGTTAGCGGAAGTCTGGCCAAACGTCACAGCTATTAATGAGAGGCATCTTAAGCCCTGGTCAAGTACGTCAGCAGCAGCAGGTTCTAGGTCCAGGTCCAGTCTTGTGGATGCCGTGTGTGGTAATGTACAATCTGGCATCTCTTTTGGCAGCAGTTTATGTTGGCTATGTTTGTGTCTTCTTTGCTTCCCTGGCTCTAGTGTCTGGAACATATTTGTGCTCCAGGCCGCCATTTCATGTGTGTCCTCCACCCATCTGCACAGCAGCGGTATCGAGGTTTGGTCCACAAATGTGCAGTTCTGGCAAGATAATGGCGGTCACACACGCAATGGTCATGGCGTTGGTGCGCTGTGGGACTTAGTAATGTCATCGGCAAGCTTTTGCTTCAGGCTCCCTGTGCTGCAGTCTCTCTCTCTCTCACCTATTACTTTTTGGCTATTTCCAGTGTCCGGTCTAAGCTGTATTGCTATGGATTTATCCCCACCCCCTGTGGCCAACCCTTATGCAGCAGGAAGACTGGTAGGCCCTTGCTGCCTGTCTGTTTATTTTATTTTTTACATAGACCTTTTAGCACTTCTTTTTCTCAGCCCTTCTACGTCTGAACGACATCACACAGCACATTAAGATAAAGACCATTTACATATATGACAATAAAAAAAATTAGCTAGGTAAGCAAGTGGCTAAGACTAGGGATGAGCTTCGTGTTCGATGCGAACACATGTTCGCATCGAACATTGCCTGTTCGATCATTCGTCGAAAACGAACAAAACGGGTCATTTGCGCCAAATTCGAATGACGTGCAACGGCCCATAATTCACTGCGGCGTTGCGCGCTGATGATTGGCCAAGCATGCACCATGACCCCGCATGCTTGGCCAATCACAGCGCCCAAAAAACGAAGAGACCTAATTGGCCAAAGCCTGGGTGCTTTGACCAATTAGGGCTCAGGGCTTTAGCACACGCCCCACACTATAAAAGGCCGCCTCCCGGGCGTGTGTTCCGGCTTGCTTTCAGAGAGAGAAGTCAGACAGACAGTGAGTTAGAGAGAGATAGATAGAGACATAGTGGGCCAGATTCTCAAAAGAGATACGACAGTGTATCTCAGATACACCGTCATATCGCATTTTTTTTCAATGGGTCTCTATGCGAGTGATTCTTAGAATCACTTACGCATAGATACACTAAAGATCTGACAGGTGTATAGCAATTACACCGTCGGATCTTAGATGTAATGACAATGCCGGCCTCTAGGTGGCCTTTACGTTGTTTTCTCATTTGCCTGTGCAAATGAGCCTAATACGCCGATTCCCGAACGTTTTTACACCGCCCCGTCGTCGTTTACGTAGGTTGCGTACACGTAAGGTTACCCCTTCTGTATGAGGGGTATGTTTCCGAAGTGCCGTCGTTGCCATGTTAAGTATGGCGTCGGGTCAGCGTCGTCTTTTTCCGTCGGTTACGTCGTTTTACTAAGTCGTTCGCGAATAGGGAATTGCGTAAGTGACGATCACGTCGTTTTGACGTTGGTTTCAACGACGCTTTCCGACGTGACCTGGAGCATGCGCACTGGACTTTTTTCCCGACCGGCGCATGCGCACTTCGCTTGACGCGGGGGCGTGCTTAATTTAAATACAGCACGCCCCCTCCTTCAGTATTTGAATTACGACGCCTTACGACGCCGCATTTACGATACGCCGCCGAAAATTACGGAGCAAGTGCTTTGAGAATACGGCACTTGCTCCAGTAATTTGCGTAGACGCAGTGTAAATGCGATACGCTACGCCGCCAGATACGCCATTTTTTGAGAATCTGGCCCAGTGTCTTTTCAGATAGATAGATAGATAGATAGATAGATAGATAGATAGATAGATAGATAGATCAGGGAGGCTAGTAGTCAGTATAGTTAAATTTACAGTTTGTAGAGAATATATTGACATCCCTAGGAGTTGTCAATATATTTATAAACTGTATAGCTTAGCTAGATCTGTTATTAGAATCTGTCAGGCAGGAGATTGCGCTTGAGTGCTCTAACGTGTTGTAACGTGTTGTATTGCCTGCATTAGGGTTTACCTTAAACAAAGTACTCCATGTTAGTCAACGTGTGCTAGTTAATTGCACATAGACGCATTACCTGTTACTGCACGTGTGCTATTTATTTGCACAGAAAGGCAGTTGCTGTTAATGCAAGTGGGCTATTGAATTGCACAGAAACGCAGTCGCTCTGACTGTGCATGTGCTGTTTAATACCACCTGAGCGCATTTGGTGTCACTGCATGTGTGCTGTTACATACCACCTGAGCGCATTTGGTGTCACTGCACGTGTGCTGTTACATATCACCTGAGTGCATTTGGTGTCACTGCACGTGTGCTGTTACATACCACCTGAGCGCAGTTAGTGTCACTGTATGTGTGCTGTTACATACCACCTGAGCGCATTTGGTGTCACTGCACGTGTGCTGTTACATACCACCTGAGCGCATTTGGTGTCACTGTACGGGTGCTGTTACATACCACCTGAGCGCAGTCAGTGTCACTGTACGTGTGCCGTTACATACCACCTGAGCGCAGTTAGTGTCACTGTACATGTGCCGTTACATACCACCTGAGCGCATTTGGTGTCACTGCACGTGTGCTGTTACATACCACCTGAGCGCAGTTAGTGTCACTGTACGTGTGCTGTTACATACCACCTGAGTGCATTTGGTGTCACTGCACGTGTGCTGTTACATATCACCTGAGCGCATTTGGTGTCACTGCACGTGTGCTGTTACATACAGTATTACCTGAGCGCATTTGGTGTCACTGTACATGTGCTGTTACATACCACCTGAGCGCAGTTAGTGTCACTGTACGTGTGCTGTTACATATCACCTGAGCGCATTTGGTGTCACTGCACGTGTGCTGTTACATACCACCTGAGCGCATTTGGTGTCACTGCACGTGTGCTGTTACATACCACCTGAGCGCATTTGGTGTCACTGCACGTGTGCTGTTACATACCACCTGAGCGCAGTTGGTGTCACTGCACTTGTGCTGTTACATAGCACCTGAACAATATGTCTGGAAGGACAACAAAGAGAGGCAGAGAGTCACGAGGGCAAGCAGGCTCTGCATCTAGAGGTAACGCTGGTGGTGGATGTGGTGCATCCTCTTCAGCACGTGGCCATGGCCGCTCGTCCTTCTTTTTGGGAGCTGGCCGTGTTGAGCCGTTGAGGCTGAGAAATTAGTAGAGTGGATGACCAAGCCGTCCTTATCCTCCTCATCCTCTCTCACACAGATTGATCTAAGTTTGTCTGGCAAAGCAGCTGCCAAGGCGTCCTCTTCCCTCTGCACAATGGCTTCACACAATACTTCCCTAGTACCACCATGTCCTCCTGAGGAGTCCCCCGAACTGTTTCAACACAGTGTTGGGTACATGCTGCAGGAAGATGCGCAGCGTTTTGAAGACTCCGATGATGGAACACAGATAGAGGAAGGCATTGATGTGAGCCCAGGAAGAGGGGGTGGCCGAGAGGGACAGCAATCTGGGAGTGATGTTCCCCCAGCTGGAGCATACTGCCAGGTTGTTGACAGTGATGAGGAGGGAGGGGATGATGAGGTCACTGACTCTACCTCGGTGCCTGATAGGAGAGAGGAGGAGGAGGAAGAGGAGGAGGAGGACGAGGCACAGGCACATCTCCAAAGAGGCAGGATGCCCTCCAGGGGTCAGCCTAAGGGCACACCAACTGCATTACAGCGCACATCTACGGCGCTTGTGCATGGCGCTGCTGTGTCTGACCGGTACAGCAAAAGGTCTTTGGTGTGGGCCTTTTTTGAAACATGTCCACAAGATCGTACCTTTGCTATTTGCAACATATGTCGCAAGCGTATCTCGCGTGGCCAAAACCTCAACCGCCTGGGTACCACATGCTTGTCCAGACATATGTCGACCTGCCATGCAGCTCGTTGGCAAGCACACCAGAAAGACCCACACCAAAGACAAAATCATACCCCCCCTTGCCCTTCTGGGACCTCCAACCCCACTAGACCCCCAGTCCTCTCTGAAGCCTGCAGTGAAGGTGTAGAAATAGGTGTGTCACAAGCTAGTAGTAGCGAGCAATCTACTGATAGTACCAGGCAAATTTCCCTGCCCCAGCTGCTGCAGCGCCGAAAGAAGTACAATCCCAGCCATCCACATGCCCAGCAGTTGAATGCTAGCTTAGCGAAATTGCTAGCACTTCAGCTGCTACCTTTTCAGTTGGTGGATTCTGCCCCCTTCCGTGAGTTTGTGCAATGTGCAGTACCTCAGTGGCAAGTACCAAAACGCCACTTTTTCTCACGGAAGGCGATTCCGGCTCTTTACCGGCATGTGGAAGGCAATGTCCATGCCTCGCTGGACAGGGCGTTCAGTGGTAAGGTACATCTTACCGCTGACTCATGGTCCAGCAGGCATGGACAGGGACGTTACCTGTCTTTTACGGCCCATTGGGTCACTCTGCTGGCAGCTGGGAAGGACGCAGGGCAAGGTACAGTAGTTTTGGAGGTTGTTCTGCCACCACGCCTCCAAACCACTACTACTGCTTGTGACACACCTCTCTCCTCCACCCCCTCCTCTTCATCTTCCTCTGTGGCCTCTTCCTGTGCTGATGTTTCCTCAGAACCAGCCGTGCTCCGTAGACGTACGAGAGGCTACGCAGGAATGCAGGCCAAGAGATGCCATGCGGTGCTAGAGCTGGTGTGCTTGGGAGACAGGAGCCACACTGAGGAAGAGGTTCTTTCAGCTCTGCAGGGGCAGGCTCAGAGGTGGTTGACGCCATGCCAGCTGAAGCCTGGAATGGTGGTCAGCGATAATGGCACCAACCTCCTCTCTGCCCTGCGACAGGGAAAACTCACCCACGTGCCTTGTTTTGCGCATGTGGCTGCTCTGGAAAAAAACGGCCGTTTTTAAAACTTTTTTTTCCATTGATATTCCCTGGGGCTGAATGACGTTTAAATAGAATTTTGGTCTTTAAAATGATCGTTTTTGAATTCGACCGTTCGGGTCCCATAAACTTCAATGTGCCTAGCTAAGACACAGGCATGAGGTCCAACAGTGGGACATGGTAGGATCTAGATATGTGCATTTGTTTTCGTCCGAATGCATTTTCATCCGAATTTCTGGTATTTTCGTTATCGTTTTAACAAACGAAAATGAATGAGCAGAATCCAAAATCCGAAAGATCCGACATAAAAAAAATGCTTTGTTTTCGTTGCTACACCAGTTTGATAGATAGGAGATTTGACATGACGCTGACAATAGCAATCTGTGTCTATCAAATCTGTGGTTGAATGTGCCTAACCTAACTCTATTAGTCCAAGATTATTCTACATAGAGAGGAAAGATTTGACATAGAGAGAAAAGATTCGACATTATAGACACAGTGTTGGGGTAGACCATTTGTCATGAACGACGAAGATTTGACGAAGCAGCGAAAAGCATACAAACGTCGAAATCTGTCATTGAAGGCTTATGGTGTCTGTCGAAAGTTCTAAAAAGATTTGACAAGTAGCTAAATTGTATGACGCCGTAATCGTACATTTCCTGTCAAATGCTTGGCCCATAGGCTATAGAAGAATAAGAATGTTGGTTGACTAGTAATAATAATTAATAAATATAATTATTACTAGTGTCATACAACATTAGAATTCTTCTATAGCTTTTGGGCGGAACTTTAGACCGGAAATGTACGATTGCAGCGTCGTACAGTTTAACTGCTCCGTCGAATCTTCTTAGAACATTCGACAGGCACCATAAGCCTTCAATGACAGATTCGACCTTAATTAATTTGGATTTTCGGACTAATGCATTTTATAACGAAACAAAATAAATAAAAACAAATTTTGGGAGTAACTAAATAAATACATTTTTCAAACGAAAGCGAAATTCTGAAACAAAATATTTCAGTGTGCACATGTCTAGTAGGATCTAGTCTAAACTAGTGTCACCAAGCAGGAAGTTAGGGTGTCATTTCCAGCAAAAATACAGATGGCAGCAAAAACCTGAGAATGCCTTTAACTCTACCCTGCTTTGTCCAAAAATGAAATAAAAAGTTTGGCAGAACTGGGCTTTTTAATGTTTGAAGCTTTGAAATGCTTAGTAAATGCCTGCTGAACTTGCTTCAATTCATACTATCATTTATAGGCTAAAGTCTGTGTGAATTAGACCGCAGGTTAGCCATACACAGAAACATGTGTCATTAAGAATGACAATAGGTAATGCACTCTCAAACCTATCTCTACACCACCGAGACTTGCTGCAAACTTTGACTCGGCTGACATGTGTTAGCGGCACAAATGTGAAGAAATACACAGTCCATTTTCTCCATTGCAAAGCAACGACCTTCCCTGACTTGCACAAAGAAAATTCAAGCATGTGATAGCAAGCATTTTGGAAACTATTTGTTATTGCCCCCTAGGGAAACTCTATATGAGCTGATAGCTGAATAGGATCCATCTCTGGAAAAGGTAGGGAGGTGTACAGCCACCTGTACTTACTGCACTTTATAATATATAAATATTCAGCATGTCCCTTTGTCCTCCAGCACCTGCATTCAGTAATGGATTAAACACAGCTGTGTTAGAAGCTTCCTTGATAATGACTATTTTGTGTGTGCAAGCTAAATTGTGCTAAACCATTTTTTATCAGTAGAGATCCACAGCAGTGTATACAGAATAGCAAGAAATATATAAAAATAGAAAGCTCCATACTTCTAAACCTTTTCCAAGTCATGACATGCCACAATTATACTTCAAGGCAGGGATGGACTGGCCATTGGGACTACCGGGAGTTTCCTGGTGGGCCGATGGCTCAGTGGGCCGGCTTCAGTGACAGCGGACCAACACCCCCCTCCGCTCCTCTGTCTGTCTCTCCCTCCCTGCAGCGCTCACCTCCTCTCCCTCCCCACAGTGCTCATCGGGGGGGGGCAGAGAAGCAGGGGGAGGACTAGAGGAGCAGGGGGAATGACAAAGGAGGATTGGGGATGACAGAGGAGCATGGGGGGGGGGACCCGAAGGCGCACGGGGGAGGAAACAGGCAGCTGGCTCAACAGCTATGGCTTCTGCCTAATCTTGTCCCATGGGGGGGGGGGCACCGAATTGATTCTTTGCTCCGGGTGAAATATCTAGCTTCCCCACTGGTACTGCCTATCGGAGTACCAGTACCAGCTATTCTACTCTAATAAAGTAGAACGGCTAGTGGCTAGTGAAGGGGGAGAGGGGGCTTGGGTGGCTGGGGGGGTGTCAGTTGTCCGAACCTATAGGAAAGACCTGTCAAAGTGGGCCGATCTGAATAAAGTCCAGGGCCAAATTTTTGTCCCTGTCCGGCCCTGCTTCAAGGCCCATTGATGCTGCATCCCACAATGTTTTACTCTCTAGCCTTGAAACTATATTTGGAGTCTCGGAATTGCCTCTGAAATGGATTAAGTCATATCTCAATGATCACTGTCACTTTAATTCTCTTGGCAGATTCCAGTCTGAAGTTGGTCCAGTCAAGAACGGTGTTCCTCAGGGCTCCATCTTGGGTCCCTAACTTTTAGCATCTACATGTTTCCACTTGGCCAACTGTTTAGATCACACAGGGACAATTATCACCTCTATGCTGATGAGACTCAGATATACATCCACACTATACCGGATTCTACTTTGGCTGCTTCTCTACTATCTAACTGTATTTGTGATATAAAAACTTTGATGACCCATAATATCTTTCAATTAAACTGTGACACAACTGAAGTCATGCTCGTTGGCACTCCCTATCAATTACATAAGGCCAGTCCTAATAGCTTATCTATAGATGGCATTGTACTTAAGCTTCAGTCTAAACTGAAAAATCTAGGGGTGATATTTGATGCCAGTTTAACCTTTGAGCCACAAGTAAAAAATATTGTCAGAACAATATTGAGAAACATTGCTCAGTTGTGTCCTATGATATCATACACTGATGCTCAAAAGCTGAAAAGCTGATACATACATTTGTGTTCTCCTTACTTGACTACTGCAACGCTCTACTCTCTGGTGTACGTAAATATGCAATAAATTGACTTCAATATGATAAAAATTCTGCAACCAGAATTCTGGCTAGGCCTGTTACAAGTGATCATATTAGCCATCTTCTGGAGTCCTTACACTGGCTACCCATCAGGTTTTGCATAGACTTTAAGATCCTCTTGTTCATCTACAAGGCTCTTCATGGCTTGGCACCCTATAATCTCTCTGAACTTTTTTTTAACTTACTCCCCCCCTCCGCTCCTCAAATTCTGGTTTACTGTGTGTCCCCCCATACTAAGGTGACCAGATTTTTAAATTAAATGAAATGGGGACATACTGTATATATTTTTTTTACTAGTAATGGCAATTAGCAACTCTCTGCCTATTCTTGCTGTCGCCCGCCTCGCAGCCTGTCTTGTCTTTCTCTTCAGGCCCCGGCTACTACTGGTAGGGGAGTGGAGGAAGATCACTCTGTCAGGGAAGGCAAGGAGATAAGCAGGCAGGCAACTGGCTGGTAGTTGAGCCAAGGCAGAAGAACATGCCAACGGAGCTAAATGGGCATGCACCCAAAACTGAAGAAATATTCCCTCCGCTCTGACCAGCACATGGTCATCAGAAAGGGGCACAGATAATGGAAGGAAATAGACCCCCCTAAGCTAGTAGGAGCAGCGAAGCGGGGGGGTGTAATTCAGATATTTTTTTTTAATTCTGCACTGTCTTTGAAATTGCCCCAGCACCTGTTCAAATCCAATCCGGGGACAGACTTGGTCCGGATACAGTGTCCCCGGAAACCGGGGATGTCTGGTCACCCTACCCCATACTCACCTACACTCTTATGTGGGACAGAGCCTTCTCCTGCTATGCTCCAAAAATCTGGAATTCACTTCCTAAGGACGTCAGCAAGTCATCTTCATAGGTGGGTGAATAGTTATGCACATTTACTTTTTCTGTTACTTATTAAATATCTTCAAAGGTGTGGGCATGTTCTATAAATTAAATGTTGCAAATCCTCAAACAATCCATGTTAATTCCAGGTTGTGAGGCAACAAAAACACGAAAAACGCCAAGGGGGGTGAATAATTTTGCAAGGCACTGTAGGTGGGGGCAGTGGGCATTTGTTTATACGGCTTAACAAAATGTTTTCACGGCCTCCAAAAGCAAGTATAAACTAAGCCTTAGGCTACATGCCCACGGACGTTAAAAAAAAAAAAAAAAAACGGGCTGTAAAGCTACTATAGACGCCAGGAAAAAAGCATGTTTTTAGCCGCTCTAGCTTTCAGCCGCGTTTTTCTTTCTCTATTCAAAATCAGTGGTTCCCTATGGGAGCCCATTGATTTGAATAGAGGTCGCACCAGAAGTCGGATCATCTTGATCTGACTTTCGGGGCGACTTGTGAGGTTCCTGTGAGGTTCCCCCCAGGATGATACCAGACCCTTAGGTCTGGTATGGATCTTAAGGGGAATCCCCCACACCTAAAAAAAACACGGCGTGAGGGTTCCCCCAGGATCCATAATGGACCCTTATCCAAGCACGTAGCCCGGCAAGTCAGGAAAAGGGATGAGTGAGCACCCTCCCTCCTACACCATACCAGGCCACATGCCCTAAACATGGGGGGGTGGTGCTTGTCCCCATGTTGATTAGGACAAGGGCCTCTTTCCGACAACCCTGGCCATTGATTGTCGGGGTCTGCGAGGGGTTTTTTGGAAGCTGGGATCACCCTTTAATAATCCAGATTTCAGGTCAGGGCTTGACAACAAACATCTCTGGGGTTTGGTAGGACATGGCATACCTAGATGCATGCATTTTGCTACACCTCAGGGATGGAAGTCTACGCAAGAACTATCTATCCTCTCACTGACCCCTTGAGTCCCTGGTCAGCATTTCAGTTGGCACATTATTTAAAGTCTATACCGGACGCGTAATTGTATGTACAGTACGGCCATTGACACCCTTCGAGCACCTATGTGCGGAGGGAAAATATGTACCATATATGCTGTCATTTTTGTATAAACTGATTATTCAGCCTCTAGAAGGCCACTTCCCCTCGTACATACAATGCTGGGAGGAGGACCTCCAAATATCTTTTACAAGCATGCAAATTAAAAGGATTATATCATTGACACATAAATCTTCAATAGCAAGCCGCTTTCATGAACAGGGCTACAAGTTGCTAGTCAGGTGGTATAGGGTCCCGGCCCTTTTTAATAAACTCTATCTGCAAATTTCAAACCTATGTTGGCGCTGTAAGAAAGCGCCAGGGACATTATTACATATATTTTGGTCGTGCCCATTAATTACACCTTTTTGGAAGGAAGTGGGACCTGGATTAAACAATTGACAACATTTGATCTTGGCTCGGGCCCTCTGGGATACCTGCATTATAAGGGAATACCACTCTATAAATATAAAACCTCCTTGGTAGCCTATATGCTGAATGCTGCTAGGGCATGTATTCCAGATCTATGGAAGTCCACAACCATTCCATCTTTGAAACATTGGTTTTCTAGAATAGATGAAATTAGGATAATGGAAAATATGACAGCCTTATTCTATGGTAGAGAGGAGAAATGTATGGAAACCTGGCGGCCTTGGACGACCTTTACTCGTACACTTCAATATGATTGCCTTTTTGCTTAGCATTCAATAATCTTGAGTGTGGTAGGGCTTGGTGGGGGGGTTTGATTCGGGGGGAGGGGTTCGTGTAAACCTTTAAGGAAGATAGTGTGTTTTTTTTTTCACCTTTTCTTCCTTTTTTTTCTTTGTTCTTGTTTTTTTTGTTTTTTGTTATGTTTAAACCAAGAGCCTGGAAGGCAAAATTTAGAAAGAATTTAGGCAGAAATAGGTAGGGAATGTACCTTAGGTTAACAATGATGGTAATATTTTCTACTAGGGACATTTCTTATTTCCTTAGTTTTTCGGGTATATATCCTTAATCTTATGAAGTTATATTTTGATATGTTGCAGGCTCTAATTACTGTTTTTATTTACTTTGGACAGATGGCTAGATGTGTTCTGTATTGTTTTTTTTATGTCGTAACATAGATATATTCCTTCTCTTGATACTGTCTATATTGTTTATATCGTTTGAATAAAAAATTATATTTAAAAAACAAGGGGGCCCCCCGATCCTGGCCCCCCCACCCTATGTGAATGAGTATGGGGTACCCCTACCCATTCACCTGGGGGAAAAAAGTGTCAATAAAAAAAACACACTAGACAGGTTTTTAAAGTAATTTATTAGACAGCTCCGGGGGGGGGTCGTCTTCCGACTCCAGGGGTCTTCATCCACGTTTGGGGATATCTTCTGACTTCTCCGCTCTCTCCAGGGTCTTCTTCCGCTCTCCGGTGCCTTCTCCGCGCTCTCTGGTTCTTCTTTCGCTTTCCGGTGCTTTCTGCCTTCTGCCAGGCTCAGCTATCTTCTTCCAGGTCTTTTTACTAGTGGCGGCCCGGTCTTCCCCGTCGTCTTCTTCCCTTCTGATGTTGACAATCTCTCCCACTGTAATGCCGTGTGCGCGGTCCGCAACAATTTATATAGGCATGAGGCATGGTCACCGGGTGATGTCACCCGGTGACCCCGCCTCTTATGACGTCACCACCCGCACATTATGGGACTGTGATGTCATAAGAAGCAAGGTCACCGGATGACATCACCCGGTGACCACGCCCAATGCCTATATAAATCGCTGCGGACCACACACGGCATTACAGTGGGAGAGATTGTCGAGTGAACATCAGAAGAGAAGAGGGAAGAAGACGATGGGGAAGACCGGACTGCTGCTAGTAAAAAAAGCTGGAAGAAGATAGCGGAGCCTGGCAGAAGGCAGAAAGAACCGGAGAGCGCGGAGAAGGCACCGGAGAGTGGGAGAAGACGCCAGAGAGAGTGGAGAAGTCAGAAGAAGACCCCCGGAGTCGGAAGAAGACCCCCCAGAGCTACTTTAAAAACATGTCTAGTGTGTTTTTTTATTGACACTTTTTCCCCCCCAGGTGAATTGGTAGGGAAACGATACACCCCATACTCATTCACATAGGGGGGGGCAGTATCTGGGGGCCCCTCTTATTAAAGGGGGCTCCCAGATTCCGATAAGCCCCCCACCCCCAGACCCCGACAACCAATGACCAGGGTTGTCGGGAAGAGGCCCTTGTCCTCATCAACATCGGGACAAGGTGCTTTGTAGTGCCCCCTGCCCCAAAGCACCAACCCCCTCCATGTTGAGGGCATGTGGCCTGGTATGGTCTAAGAGGGGGGTGCCCCTTTTCCTGACCTGCCAGGCTACGTGCTCAGATAAGGATCTGGTATGGATCATCGGGGAACCCCCCACCATTTTCTTTTTTGGTGTGGGGGATTCCCCTTAAGATCTATACTAGACTCAAGGGTCTGGTATCATCATGGGGTGAACCTCATGCAATTTTTTTTTAAATTTTCGCAGGGTTCCCCTTCAAGATTCTCTGCACACAAGTCTCCCCGCAAGTCAGATCAAGATGATCCGACTTATGGTGCGACCTCTATTCAAATCAATGGACTCCCATAGGGAACCATTGATTTTGAATAGAGAAAGAAACACTGGACGAGACTTAACACAGCGTTAAGTCTTGTTAAATCGCATTTAACATCCTTTGCTGGCGTCTGATGTCTAGAACGCACTGGTCCTGTTTTTTTTTTGCAGCCTAAATACGGCTTAGCCATTTACAGCTCAAAAATGTCATGGTGGGCATGAGCCCATAGGCTAACACTGGGAGCCTTTCTCAAAACTACTACCATCAGATTACACTGTAGACATGTGCCTTCCCGTTCGTAACGAATGGATTTTCGTACAAATTTGTTAGTATTCGTACATTCGTATCAATTCGAACATCCGAAAAGCTGAAAGACCCAAAATACAAGAATTACGAATAAGCAAAATAACGAACAGGCGAAAATACGAACGTATGATTGGACCATCTTACTAAAATACGAAAAGAACAAAAATGACATCTATAACGAACAATTTGCATTCCGTATTTTAAATCCTTTGTCTGTTCGTTTTTTCATTCGTATGGTCTGTGTGTTTTGTAAATCCGTTTCTTTGTCTGTTCGTAAATTTGTGTACTTGTATCGTTCTTTTGAATGGGCACTGGGCAGTGTAGTTAGTGAGTGATGTACTTAATATCTTAGCCAATCAGCTTATCTCTTTTGCGCTGAGTCACATTGGACAGTGTAAAGCCTCGTACATACGATCGGACTTCAAACAAACTTTTCCGTGGATTTTTGTCAGACTTGGCCAAAAAAGTTTGTCCGATAGAGCGTACACACGGTCGGATTTTTTGGAAAACGCTAATTTTGACGTTTGTAGGCAAAAAGTCTGACCGTGTGTACGTGGCTTAAGAGAAAGTATATCTTAATATGGATTAGCCATGTGTTGCTATGTATTTACGAAAGTACAAAATTACGAATCCATTAAACGAAAATTATTATCTAACAAAATTAAATCAACGAAAAAGTACAAAATTACGAATCATTCAGTATAAACAAATGATTTGAAAATACAAACGGGTCCGAAATGGAAAACTTGAGTCTTACGAAATTACGAATCTTTATGAATATAAGGAACGAGACGAAACGGAACAAATAAATACAAAAATTTTTGTTGTGCACATGTCTAGATTACAGGCACAAATGGATGATAGTCCAAACAATAGGAGATCCAACATAGTCATCACCCATACAAACAACCAAACTTTGGCTTTCTACATACTGATCAAAGCTGAATTCTGAGGATTACTGCATTCCAATCCAGCTACGGCATACATAAAAGAAAACAAAATCCCTTTGTCAAGTGTTTAATCAGTTCTGACATTAGGCAAGGAACTATAGAATTTTAATTAAAGCAGAAAACATAAATCGCTGGATCAAACGATTGTGTTGTTTTTTCAAAATCATTTACAACACAATTTTACATAATTCCCTTTGTCGTTTCAAAAGCATATTTGTCAATTATGTAGCTTTACACGTTACAAGCTGGTTGCATAAGTGTGAAGTCTCACAGTCCAAGTGCATTAAAAGTGATATGATAACTGGGTAATAGCAGTCTTCCTTAAATCAGAATCAGAGTTTATATAAATATGGGTAGCTGCTATGGTTAAGTATTCCTATATAAATTCATAAAATAAAAGCTTTGCTTTAACATACAAACACTACACATCTACACATATGTAGCGGTCTCCCCGACTTCCAAGGGCCTGATGGTTACCCCCATGGAGCCAGGGAGAACTGACATTGCTTCTCAGGGTGCAGGTTACTAGGCATTGTGGGTGTAATGCAAGGTGAAAAGATTCGGTACCAGTCAATTTTTGTAAAATAAAGATGGGGAGAAAGGGTTTAGGGCACTGGACACCCTTAGGCAAATGTAATAGAAATCAAGACAAACTCTGTAGACTCCTTCAGAACTTCATCCCTTTCAAACTTGCCTCTGGTCACAGGAGTGGTCGTCCATTTACCTTGACGCAGTGATCAGGCTCCCCTCGGGTTGAGCTTTTAACACACGCGGCTCCGCCCCAGACTTTGGGCTTTACCTTGGCTGCTCCTCCATTGCAGAACCCTGAACTGCTGGATAGGCCTTACGTGTACCTAGACACACACCCACCCAGGCCACAGCCTCTGGCGTAAAGAACCCTGATCACCTACTCCTCCCAATAAAATAGCCTATCCCAGCATACACAGCAGTTAAATAAACTCCCGCTGATTGGCTGAGACAACCTATTTACCCATCACCTAAATTTATGGAAATCCATCATTCTAATGCCAAAAGCAACAGTGCCACCTATTGACAGAAGAGGGAGACTACACTAAAACTCAGACTTAAGACAGAAATCAGTGGATCAACCTACCAATTGACCAGGCTAATTACCACCCAGCACAACTAGATTTATTAGCAGCCCTGTTTAGGACCAGCGTGCTACACATATGTAGATATGTTTGCATCTAACACAGTGTTTTTTAACTCCAGTCCTCAAGGCACACCAACAGGTCATGTTTTCAGGCTTTCCATTATTTTGCACAGGTGATTTGATTAGTTTCACTGCCTTAGTAATCACCACAGCCATTTCATCCTGAAAACTTGACCTGTTGGTGTGCCTTGAGGACTGGAGTTGAAAAACACTGATCTAACATACAAGCACTATACATCTACACATATGCATGTACCCCATGTTATAATTGTATGCAATTGTCTTGCTTTCCTTTTTTGTAACCTTCTTTCCTTCCCCCTATTTTCTTCTTGCACCCTTTTCTTCCATTCCCCAATCCTCCATTTCCCTCCTCTTCCCCCACCCAAATGTCTCCCTCTCTTATTGTAGGGTAACCACCATATCGTCTCAATGTTTGGAAAGTAGCTAATGCCCCGAATAGTCCCGCTGTTGAACTTTCCTACTGCTTACACCCTACCTTTATGCTGTGTTATGCCACGTACACATGGTCGGAATTTCCAATGGAGAAAGTCCAATCGGGGCTTTTCATCGGATATTCCGATCGTGTGTATGCCCCATCTGACTTTTTCCATCTGAATTTCCGATGGACTTAGATAGAGAGCAGGTTCTCAATTTTTTAGACGGAAAAAAAAATCCTATTGGAAAATCTGTTCGTCTGTATGGAATTCCGATGGGAAAAAAAAACATGCATACTTGGAAACAAATTAACGCATGCTTGGAAGCATTGAACTTCTTTTTCTCACCTCGTCGTAGTGTTGTACGTTACCGCATTCTTAACACTCGAAAGTTCAGAGAACTTTTGTGTGACGGTGCCAAGCTTGAGGCGGCGTACACACGACCGAGGTTCTCGCTGGAAACCAGCGAGAACCTCGCTGGAAGCTGCATTCCAGCGAGGACCTCGGCCGTGTGTACGCTCTCGGCGAGCATCCCGTCGGGAATGCCGTCGAGCAGAAATAGAGAGCATGTTCTCTATTTGCTCGACGGCCCGCATGGATGAATGGCTGGTTGCCATTCCCGACGGGCGGGTCGCCGATTTCGACGGCCGGCAGAGAACCTCGACGGGCAGAACGATGTGTTCTGCCCGTCGAGGTTCTCTGCCGTGTGTACACGGCCTAAGTGGAATTCCGTCGGAAAAAACATCCAACTTTTTTTCCGACTAAAATTATGCTTGTGTGTACAGGGCATAAGTGTGATGAATTATTGACTCTGCACAGGCAATACTATTGTTATACCGTATTTTGAAAGCTATTAGAAATTATTGAAACTAAAATAGCTATGTGTTATATGCTAGCACGTGGAGCAAGAAGAAATAGTAGCTTGGTACATCCACTAATGACAAGGAAACCTTGGGTTACAAGAGGATTGCATCCTTCAAGTACACTTTTCATTAATACGAGATACAGGAAGGGGTCTCATGCATCAACCCAAATGTACAAAGAATAAACACAATACAATGTCAGGTAAGCTTTCAACTAATCTTCTTTGTACCCCATACATCTTAACAGGTTTGACAAACATACAACAATGCTTAATGTGGAAAGAATACGTATAATTAACACAATATTATGTCACAATATGCAGGTCCACTTAGGTCCATAGATAGATTCTTTCTACACCCTGATCTATTCCGTTGGTAAATAAAAAATAAAAAACATAACCTCATTTATGCTCTGGGTGTTTTTTGCTATTGTATTATACAATATAAACCTGCAAAATTTATGTGAAATTTTTTCATTGTATTTCCACAGTCTTTGGGGAAATGTAAAGGTTGATTCCTTCTGTAAGTAGAAATGTCACACGGCTTTCATTCTGTGTACAGAGGAATCCAAACAAAGGTCAGTGACACAAGCCCGTGTGATCACTGTTACTATGTAATGTAATGTTTCCTGCTTAGTACACAGAATGGCTGAGTCATGAGCGCACCCAATGGCTATTACTCAATAGCTGTATGGCTGTCATCCATTTCCTGAAGTAGTGCGTAAAGCATGAACTTCATTTTTTGTTGGAGATTATTACCAAGGGTCCACTGCAGAAGAACAATTTTGGGTCCCACAATTTAAATACTGGCCAAGTACAGATAGGATATATACAGGTGTGCTCACAAGTTTGCATACCCTGGCAGAAATTGTAAAATTTGGGCATTTATATTAAAACTATGACTAATAATGCCAAAAAAACTTTATTTTATTCAAGGATAGTGATCACATGAAAACATGTATTATCACATAGTTTGTTGGTTCCTTTTAAATTCATAATGGTAACAGAAATCACCCAAAAGGCCCTTATCAAAAGTTTACATTACCTGGAATGTTTGGCCTTGGTACAGACACAGAAGGTGGTACACACAGGTTAAAATGGATATCAAAAGTTAATTTCCTACATTTGTGGCTTTTTAAATCGCAATTAGTGTCTGTGTATAAATAGTCAATGATTTTGTTAGCTTTCACATGGATGCACTAAGCAGGATAATTACTAAGCCATGGGGAGCAGAAAAGAACAGTCAAAGACCTGCATAACAAGGTAATGAAACTTTACAAAGATAGAAAAGGATATACAAAGATATCCAATGCCGTGAATACGCCAGCCAGTACTGTTCAATAATTTTATAAGATGTGGAAAATATGGGGATCTCTTGATACCAGAACAAGGTCAGGTAAATCAAGAAAGATTTCAGCCACAACTGCCACTGGAATTGTTTAGCATACAAAGAAAATCCCACAGGTATCCTCAGGAGAAATACAGGCTGCTCTAGAAAAAGATGGTATGGTTGTTTTTAACCACTTCTCACCCAGAGGCCGCCATATGACATCCTGGCCTTTGTACGGTATATATGAATGATGGGTGCAGCTACAGGCATCATTCAGATATTGCCGTTTTCAGCTGGCGATTCCCTACACCATAGGAATGATCATAGCGGCTGTTCCGCCATTTGATCATTCTTACAGGCAGCGGAAGGGGACGTCCCGTCACCCTCCAGTGCTTCTCCCGACTCACCAATGCGATCGGTGAGTCGAAGAACGGATCCGCCAGCCCTGTATGCTGATCGCAGAGATTTCCAGCAGACCAGATGGTTGCTGGAGACTCTATGATCGTCGGAGGCCGGTCGCAATGTTATGACGTCACACCCGGCCTCTGCATTCAAAAAAACATGAAGCGGTGATCATTGTTTTTTATTGTTTTTATTTTAGGCTTCCCAGCCTAGAGGTGAGATGTGGTGTCTTATTGACCCCACATATCACTGTAAAGAGGTCCTGTCATGTCATATTCCTATTACAAGGGATGTTTACATTCCTTGTAATAGGAATACAAGTGATTCAAATACGTTCCCCCACATGGCTTTTTGCAAACTGACTTCTTATGGCTTTTTTTTTTAACAATGGCTTTCTTCTTGCCACTCTTCCATAAAGGCCAAGTTTGTGGAGTGCACGAATAATAGTTAATCTGTGGACAGATTCTCCCACCTGAGCTGTGGATCTCTACAGCTACTCTACTGTAGAGTTACTTGCGATATTTTCTATAACCTAAACCTGCTTGAAACTTTTTCACAACTTTATCCCTGACCTGTCTGGTGTGTTCATTGGCCTTCATGATGCTGTTTGTTCACCAAGAATTTCTAACAAACCTCTGAGGCCTCGTACACACGAGGCAATCTATTTGTTTAAATCGGTCGGACCGACCGATTTGAACAAATCTGTTTGCTAGGATTTTGGTTTGCTCGCGTGTACACACGAGCAAACCAAAATCCCCGCCAGCAGACGGCGCGCTGACGTGTCGGTGACGTGGCGGTGACATTGACGCCGCCACGTCACCGCACCAGGAAGTAAAACACTTCCGCGCATGCGCTGAATCCATTCGGCGGCGGTGCGAGACGACATGTCTGCTGGTAAGTGTACTAACCAGCAGACATGTCGGGCGGATGGATTCCCACCCGATAGATTTCAAAGCATGCTTTGAAATCTGTCGGGTGGCCAAATCCGTCGGCTCGCCCGAACACACGATCGATTCTGTCTGCTGGGACGGTCTAGCAGACCGTTTCCAGCAGACAGATTTGATCGTGTGTACGAGGCCAGAGGCTTCACAGAAAAGCTGTATTTATACAGAGATTACATTACACACATTTACTAATGTTTACTAATTAGGTGACTTCTGAAGGCAATTTGTTTAATTCAATTTTAGTTAGGGGTTTAGCAAGATCCCAGGCCTCCTTTAGTCTAATGGGAACCGCCAAAGACAAGAGCTGCTGACATACTTCCATATAGAGTGGGTTGTAAGGCATAGTTTTGTGTAATACAAGAGAGATTCATGGGCGCCAGACACTTCTTGAATGCATAGAGATTTTATTTATTTTGAACTGAACTTTGGGAGAGAGGGTTAGGGTCAGGACACCCTTAGGCTGCATTCACACCTAGGCGTAGGCGGTATGCGGCATATTGCGGCGACATGAAATAGGCGTTTTGTTCCAGCGATTTGCGGCGACAAAACACGCCTTGTTTTTTGCCGGAGGGGTGATTTTTACATTGTCGGCTATGCCCGAACGCCGAAGACGCCTGAAAAAAAGGGTCTGGGACTTGTTTTAAGCTTCAGGCGTACGGCGTTTCGGCGTTTGGCGTAGAGGTGTGAACCATCTCCATAGCCGACAATGTAAATTCGCCCCTCGAGCGTATTTCAGGCTGCTACAGCGTCGGGCGTAGGGTGACAAAACGCCTAGGTGTGAATGCAGCCTTAGGTAGTTGCAATTTTAACGTTCTCCCTCCAACTGCATTCCTCTTGCTGCTGCTTCTCTGTGAAAACTGGTTTCAGCCAAGATGAGCTGCAGAAGAAATGTAGTACTTAGCAACATAGTATGGGTCAAAGTACTACATGCACTTTGTCATATACGAGATATGATTATTACCAAAAAATTATATTGATAGATCTTCTTTAACCGCTTGCCGACCAACCGCTGCAGTTTTACAGCGGCAGGTCGGCACGGCTGCGCAAAATCACTGTCAGGGGGAGAAATTACCGTTCGTCTGTTCATACAATGTATGAACAGCGATCTGTCATTTCCCCTAGTCAGTCCCAACCCCTTTCAGTTAGAACACACCTAAAACACATAATCAACCCTTCCTCGCCCCCTAGTGTTAACCCCTTCCCTGCCAGTGACATTTTTACAGTAATCAATGCATTTTTATAGCACTGATCGCTATAAAAATATCAATGGTCCCAAAAATGTGTCAAAAGTGTCCGATGTGTCCGCCATAAGGTCGCAGTACTGATAAAAATCGATGATCGCCGACATTACTAGTAAAAAAAAAAAAAATATTAATAAAAATGCCATAAATATATGTCCTATTTTGTAGACTCTATAACTTTTGCGCAGCCCAATAAAAAAACGCTTATTACAATTTTTTTTAACTTAAAAAATGTAGAAGAATACGTATCGTCCTAAACTGAGGAAAAAAAATCTTTTTTTTATATATATTTTTGGGGGATATTTTTTTGATCAAAAAGTAAACAATATTTATTTGTTTTCAAAATTGTCGCTCTATTTTTGTTTATAGCGCAAAAAATAAAAACCGCAGAGGTGATCAAATACCACCAAAAGAAAGCTCTCTTTGTGGGAAAAAAAGGACGCCAATTTTGTTTGGGAGCCACATCGCATGACCACGCAATTGGCAGTTAAAGCGACGCAGTGGCGAATCGCAAAAAGTGGCCCGGTCATTGATCAGCAAAATAGTCCGCGGCTGAAGTGGTTAAAGTAAACCTGTATCTTTGCCCTGCAAACACACACACACAGGGATATATTCTGTAAAATGTTCCCCTCTAAATGAAGTTTGCTACACTTTCATTACTTTACAGTAGTAGATGCCTATTTTCAGATTAATTTACAATACTGTCACTGCAGTATGAGCAGCATTTTTCCCTGTACAGTGCTACTGAGAGAACATAAACTCCCACACAATTCCCAGTTATACAACATTGTTTGAGAACTATAATACTGTAATAGCCGTTTTGTCACCATGTTGTGCGTCCTGTATTAATAAACGTTGGCTGTGTGTTGGCAGTAGACTCCCCGCGGACCAGGCAGCTCTCTCTTAGGCTGCACACGACTGTGATAATCACAGTTATCCTCAGCCTGTTCACATCTCCCCCTGGTACCAGGCAGGTAAGAACGACCCCTTGCTGCGTAATTGTACACCTTTGTCGATTCTCTGCCACTCACAGCAACAGGATCTCAGCACATTCACCTAACAAAATTAAAACAGCTGCATTTTTCATTTTCCAGGTGATTAACCCTTTATTGTTTTCTCTACATAATCTATCTGCTGTGCACCATCGGGGAGCAAACAACACAAGAAAACAACTGTTATTCTCAGAGTAATAGATAAAATATGACACATGTAGAAAGTAATGAGAGTAAAAATGTGCACCTTGCACCTCAAAAGTTTAAAGTGGTTATAAAGCTTACATTTTTTTTATTGAAATAACAAACATGTTATATTTAAGAAGAGGGAATGAATCTGCGCTACGGACAATTTAAATTGATGGTGCGTGAACAAATTAAAATTGAGGTATAATAACAAAATATCAAAATATCGAAATATATATATGTTTAGTGGCTGCCCCTGCATAAAGATTTCCACATAAGTGGAAAAAAGATAGTTGAGTATAGATAGACGGTAATGGCGCCTACCTGAAGTGTTTGTATAATGTGCCAAAGAAATTGTTGCCAAAAGCAAAAAGTGTAAATGATATGTGAAAGACAAAGTGCTATATAGTGCTGCTCCTTGATATTAGTGATACGAAAAATTAGCAAAAACCTATGTGTATTCTAGTACAAAAACAATCAAAAGAATCAGAAAAGTCAAAAAAGTCCAATTTCCAATCTTGTTTCATGCAAAAATTAAATAGATAAATAAAATTAAAAAATATTTTCTATGTGTTTTCAATCTTGCTTCATGCAAAGTAAAGTGCTGGGTGCTTCATGCAGGTAAACCGTCGGTGGGTCACTCAGTGCTCTCCCCCAATGGTCCCGCACTCACCGGATACAATCACCCCTACAGGGGTAACAGGCTCTCACAATAAGTATCCACACTGCTATGTCTGTCAGTTTTTTTCAGGTTTTTTCATATGGAATCTTTCCAACCGCTCACCCGCTCATAGAGGAGACAAATGAAAGCGCCCAATAGCGTGATACCGTTTCACAAAAGATATACCTTATTCTCATAAAAATGGGTACTCACATTTAGCATATAGTATAAAAGCCTTTAAAACGAATGCTGTAGCTCAGAGGAATGATCGCTCTACCGGTTTTGTCGTGTTGACGTCATCTGGAGCGCACTTTACTTTGCATGAAGCAAGATTGAAAACACATAGAAAATATTTTTTAATTTTATTTATCTATTTAATTTTTGCATGAAACAAGATTGGAAATTTGACTTTTTTGACTTTTCTGATTTTTTTGATTGTTTTTGTACTAGAATACACATAGGTTTTTGCTAATTTTTCGTATCACTAATATCAAGGAGCAGCACTATATAGCACTTTGTATTTCACATATCATTTACACTTTTTGCTTTTGGCAACAATTTCTTTGGCACATTATTCAAACACTTCAGGTAGGCGCCATTACCTGCTATCTATACTCAAATGTTATATTTACCTGCTCTGTGCAAGCTGCCCCAAAACCTCTTCTTCTTGGGTCCCTGGCTGGAAATCTTGGCTCCCCCTCTTCTCTGTGTGCCATCATAGGAAGTCGCTTCCTATGGTGAAACATGTGTGGGCTCCTGAGCCAGGCTGTGTGCGTCCATAGACCCCACCTGCCTTTCAGCTCGCAGAATTTAATTTACAGCAGCAGGAGCCAATGGCTCCTGCTGTTGTCTCTGAGCCTATGTGAGGAGAGAGAGAAAGAGAGAGAGAGAACCAGTGAGCTGCAGATAGGTACATCGCTGGATCTCTACAGGACTCGGGTAAGTATTTAGGGGCGGGATGTGGGGTGAACAACTAGTGGACATTTTTTTAAAGGGGTTGTAAACCTCATACATAAAGAAAGAACAAAGCATAGCCCTCTATAGTGTGTATGTGACTCAGTCCAGGCCACTCTGGATGCTGCATCCTTCCTCTGCTATAAGCATGGGTCACTTCTGACAAGTTTTTCTGACACCAGGAGAAAAAAGGTGACAGGGGAGGGACCTTCAGCCTCAGCTCTGTTCCTGTGAGCTGTGTGAAGGAGGCGTTTTCCTTTCCTCCAATCAGCCCTCAGAGTTCTCCTTACTGAGCTCTACAGAGTGTAATTTCAGCTCTCCACCCCCCTTCTTTCAAATAAACAGGTAGAAGAGAAGACTGCAATAAACAGGTATAACTTGTAGGTGTATTTGTTTCATCATCCTATGCTGTCTGTCCTGCGGGAGGAAGCCACTTGAGCCGCTATGGAAGTGCCTATCAGAGCCAGCGGCTCTGATAGGCTTTACGATTAGAGCCTGAGGGCTGTAATCCGCTTCCAAATGGTTATCCAGGGTGCGTTCCCTGGTTAACACTGACAGGCGTCTCAGCCAATCAGGCATCAAGGGACAGTGAAAGGAGGATGGCTGACCCCATAAAGGTAAGTGCCGGGCAGGGGGGCAATCTGGCAGCATTTTACAGGGCACAGTGGTGACAATTGATGGGCACAGTGGTGACAATTGATGGACACAGTGGTAACAATTATTGGCACAGTGGCTGAATTTGGCATGGCACAGTGGTGACAATTGATGGGCACAGTGGCAACAATTGATGGGCACAGTGGCAACAATTGATGACACAGTGGTAACAATTAATGGCACAGTGATAACAATTGATGGCACAGTGGCTGCATTTGGCATGGCACAGTGGTGACAATTGATGGGCACAGTGGCGACAATTGATAGCACATTGGTAACAAATGATGGCACAATGGCTGCGTTTGAAGGCATGGCACAGTGGCTGCGTTTGATGGCACATTGGTAACAAATGATGGCACAGTGGCTGCGTTTGAAAGCATGGCACAGTGGCTGCATTTGGCATGGCACAGTGGTGACAATTGATGGGCAAAGTGGCAACAATTGATGGCACAGTGGTGACAATTTATGGCACAGTGGTGACAATTGATGGTACAGTGGCTGTGTTTGGCATGGCACAGCGGTGACAATTGATGGGCACAGTGGTGACAATTGATGACAGTGGTGACAATTGATGGGCACGGTGGCTGCGTTTGATGGGCACAGTGAGGCTGCAATTGGTTTTTTTTTTTTTTGTTTATATGTGCCCCCCAAAAAATGTGAGCACCAGTCGCCACTGTTCAATATTGTACTTTATATTATTTGCTATAACAGGCACAACAGCAAAGGATACAACCTTTCCACTATAGTACCATAAAGAGTACATATGATGTGCAAAGACCACTTATGCTAAACAGACTAAACCTTTTATCAGCAAGAAAAATAAACGGAGATATGTGATTGGGCGCTGTAGATTATTGCAGTTTGCGCATTGCCTTAGAAAATCTAATCGTCACTTTTACCAAATAAACATAAATTCTGCAGAATGTTTTTTTTCTTCTTTTTTTTCTTAATAGATAAACATTTTGTGTTCTTTTTTTTTTTTTTTTTTAATATCAGCATTGAGCATGTAGGTCCCTGTGGCTTTTCCTCTGTGCTTTCCTTGTATCCTTGCCTGCATGTTTAAGGTTTAACGGTAGATATAATAATCTCCCTGAGACCTTCCCAGGGCTTAATATGAAGTAATGTCAAATACCATTTCTGAGAATTCCGTTTGCTTCTGCTGCTTTGAAGGTCAGAATAAATTCCCCCAGCGTCTCCCCTTTCCCCAATATATATTGATTTAATAACACACTATGTTTCAGATCTTAGAAGTATAGCGTGTTCAAATAAAATGCTACTTAGCTCATCTGCACAAAAAAGCGTTGGAGGTAGAATTTTCTTTGCTCTCAGCTAGACAATTACAACTTAATTCACAAAGATTCAAGATTAAGAATACAGACTTGTTCGCTGATGAATTTAGGAAAAGCAATTACTGTTCTTTTCATTAGCAAAATATATATACTGTTTGCTCACATTCATTTCCACAGCGGTAGAAAAATTGCAGTCTTTTCTTTATCCTTCCCATTGATGGTAGCATTTCCAATGTTTGTGTTATGATATGCTATATATTGTTAATATTCCTTTTATAAAACCAAAATTACTGACATGTAATCAGGGGCGGACTGACAACTCATGGGGCCCCGGGCAATAGAAGATTATGGGGCCCCCGGGCTTACAGATGGCCACCAAGCCAGGTGGCAGTACAGAGGTGGGGCAGCTAAAATCTCGGGATTTTCACATCAAAAGCATGTAGGTTTTGGACATATCAGGGACAGATGTAAAAAAACACAGATTTTTACAAACTGTCCCTGGTTTTATGAAGCCTGGCAACCCTGATGGGGCCCCCCAGTGGCATGGGGCCCTCGGGCAGTGCCCGAGTTCCTCAATGGTCAGTCCGCCCCTGCATGTAATTAGCAAGTGTTTATAGTGCTAGGTACTTCTCAGTAACTAAGTCTGACCGAATAAATTCCACATAAAACTCAGAATGTACAGCGGCCATAGCATTTATGGCCTCATGCACACTGGACATTTTTGCTTCTTTTGTGTCTGCCATAATTTTTTTGTCCTGCATTTTTTCTTCTTCTAAATGACCCTCAATGTTAGCCTATAGGCTTTTATCAACATTTAGGACTCATGCACACTGGATGTTTTTACAGCTGCTGTTTTGGGCTTCAGCAGTCCTGCGGGAACACGTGGGAACAGACTAGAGCAGCCGAGAGCAGCCGAGCCGCCCGAGCCAATCCTTCACTAAGTGGTGATGCCCAGCTCGAGTCACTGTCAGGCTATCAGGCTTTCTATTATTATGCACAGGTGATTTGATCAGTTTCACTGTCTAAGTAATTATCACAGCAGTTTCATCTGAGGAAAATCCTGAAAACATGGTAGTGCGCCTTAAAGGGGAGTTCCACCCACAATTTCACTTTTTAAATATAAATACCCCTGTAATACACAAGCTTAATGTATTCTAGTAAAGTTAGTCTGTAAACTAAGGTCCATTTTGTTAGGTTGTTACAGCATTTAGATTAGTTTATAATCTAGAAATAGACCGTAGCCATCTTAAGTGTGGGCATCATGAAGCCAGACTGTATGACTTCCTGGATTTCAGCTTTACATATTTCGCACATGCTCAGTGCTGCACAAGCAATGTAATAGGTTTCAGTCGGGTTCCAAGGACTACTGGGAAACATGATGCCTATCCCAGAAACCCTTGCAAATAGCCTTGTGACTTAATAGCCTAGGCTAATAAGGAGGAGGAAGTAATGAAGGACTACAAAATAAAAGTATTTACAAGCAACAAAATTAATAAAAATTGTCCATTCTGAACACTATGAGATTAGGGCATGCAGCACAGACAAATATAAAAAAAATGGGGTTGTGGCACTGTAAAGCAGTGGCATATAGGTGAAGAAGTCCACTGTACAAAATCCAAGTCCTTGTTAAATTAAATAATAAAATTAAATAAAATAGATAGAACCTGGGATGATGAGTGGTGATGAGAGGAACACCACAGAGGACACTGTTCTGTATTAAGCTGATCGTCCCAAAGACGCTGTTCCAGGGGCAAGTCTTCCAAGCAGGGGAGACCAGAGGCAATAACTCCAACATGTACAAGAAAAGAAAAGGTTAAGCGTTGTGAAGCTTTAATACAATACAGATAACAGTGTAGACTTACATATAAAATAGTGGAATCCAGTATGTAGATTCGATCAAGATGATCCTGAATTGGGAGAGATGTGGCGTCTGGCCGAGCTAGATGTTTTGCTGATTGTGCTCCCGGATGAACCTCCTAAGTCTAACCGTCCATGAAGCAGGTGAAAAGCCAGCTGGTACGGAGGACTAGACGCAGCGTGAGCCGCGGTGACGTCACTATAGTGCGACGACGTTTCGAAACAAGCACCCACCAACGAGCGCGCTCCTTTCTCAAGCATAGGGGAATGGAGGGGAATGGAGGGGAAACAGTGTCTATTTGTAAGCAAAGTATCGGTCTGCCATCTAGTGGACAAAACCAGGAACTGATCCTATTTTTATGACAACACAAAGCTATAGATACACATACTGGGCTGGAGGTTGGGGTTTGTTTCCATGGGTATAAGAAATATATATAAGTTTAAAATTAGAAGGGGAGATATATGGCTAATATTAATTGGGGAATATTAATTAAGGTGGATGAGAGGTTTTTTGTTACAATGGAATAATAATATGTTTTTATAAAATGGGGATAGTATATAATTTAAAAGTATTTTTATTAAAATAATTATTATTATGATGATGTCACTAGTGTTGTACGGATGTGTGTATGTATATGCATCTGCACACACTTTAATAAATAAGTTTAAATCAGTGATTAATAGGAAATTAAAAGAGATTTAGAATGGGAACCATACATATATATCTAATATAAATGATTAAAGTGTATGTATACGGACATGTACTAATAGATATACTGACATAGGATTTGATTTGTATACATTGAGAGACCAGATGTATGAAACTTAATAATGTGGCTACATATACATAGGAGCCACATATATATAGGGGAATAAGACCTAAAATGTGGCAGTATGCTAACACTAAAATTAGAGGAGCGTGGATATTTCCAACATTTCCTTGACGCCTCCCGGTGAAAGGGTTTCCAAAGTATAGATCCAGTATGTTTCATGCTCACATAATTTGAAAAATCTTTCGGCCTCATAATAAAACCTCACGGAAGGCCGAAAGGTTTTTTTAAATTATGTGAGCGTGAAACATGGGCGGGTTGACAAGCCCAGATTGTGGGTTGCCGACCCGCCATCCCAGAGCATCAGTGTTGTTAATGATAGCGGTGGCAGAGAAAGCAAGCAGCTGCCTGGGACAGCAACACCCGGCAATACCTGAATGGTAAAGGTAAGTTTTTTAATAAAATCACAGTGTATATATGGGCATATCTCTTCTGCAGTGGTTACTGGGCTGCTTTCAAATGGATCCACAGGTGCAGAGAAGTACACCTGTGGGTTACCTGCACTGAGCCATAGACTTCTGTTATTACCTGCAAGTGTGGTGCTCTTTCAGAAAGTGCCCCACACCTGGTTACTAAGTCATTTATTCTTTAGGCGCCAAGGGCCAGATTCAAATAGTATTTACATCGGTGTATCAAGAGATACGCCACGTAAATACTAAGAATAGCCGGTGTATCTGTTTTTGGTATTCAGAAAAGAAGATACGCCAGAATTCTGCTAATATACGAGTGGCGTAAGTCTGTTACACCGTCGTATATTAGTTGCAGTTTTACGATGGCCGCTAGGTGGCGCTTCCGTCGTTTTACGCGTCGAATATGTAAATTAGGGAGTTAGGGCGATTCCCGAAAGTACTTGCGGCCGGCCGTCGTAGTTTACGTCGTTTGCAGTCCCATATTCCTGAACTCTGCGTAACTTCCAGATATCCATTGTGCCACTTTTTGCTGACCCCTAAAATCTGTGTCACTTACTCCTTACCCCTGAACTTTGCATCACATACAGTACTACTGACCCTGAACTCTGTGTTACTTACTACTAGACATGTGCAGAACAAAGAAATTTGTATAATTTCAGATTGATTCGTTAAGTTACTAATTTCATTTTGTTGCATTCATAAGTAAATTAGTTTAGTTTAGTTTTGCTTTGTTTATTCATTTTCAGATTCATTTTTTTTTTAAATATTCAAATCAAAAATATCTTATTTCTATTTCTATTGTATTCCATTCTATTCTATTTGAAATTTGAATTTCAGAAGGCAGCTATATTCTAAAAATGTCAGTTTATTCTGTTGTATTCTAATGCCACGTACACACGGTCGTTTCTTGCGATGAAAAAAAACGACGTTTTCTGTGAAGTAAAAAACGACGGTTTTGAAACGTCACTTTTCAAAGACAATTTTGCATACACACCATCGTTTTTTCACAAAAAGCGAGGTTACGTTCACCACTCTTTTCCATTGAAGCTCGCTTCATAACTAGCTTCTGGGCATGCGCGGGTTGAAAAACGTCGTTTTGAACGACGTTTTTGCTACACACGGTGACTTTTTGTGAAACAAAAAACGATGTTTTGAAAAACGACACAAAAAATTCAAGCATGTTGGAATTTTTTTTTGGTCGTTTTTTTGAAGACAAAAAACAACGTTTTGCCCACACACGATCAATTTAAATGACGTTTTAAAAAACAACGTTTTTTTTCATCGCAAAAAACGACCGTGTGTACGCGGCATTACTCTATTCAAAATGTGAATTTTGGAAGACTATATTTGTTCTATTCTATTCCAAATTTGAATTTTGAAAGGCGGCTATATTCTTTCCATTTTATTTTATTCTATTTGAAATTCTAATTTCACTTTTATACCTTACTGTATTTATTGGAATATGTTTCCATTCCAAATTCAAATTTATTTTCGAATTTGAATAATTCGTTTCATTATTGTTTACTATAGTTCATTGTAGTTTATTTCAGATTCGTTGAAATTTGTTACTATTGTGATTTGGAAATTCGCATGCATCCAAATCTCAGAATAACAAATATTTATTTCGAAATTTTGATTCATAACAAAACACATTGCATATGTCTACTTACTACTGAACTCTGTACTCTGCATCACTTACTACTGGCCTCTTTTTCATGTTCTGCTGACCCCTGGACCCTGTGTCACTTACTGCTGACCCCTGAACTCTGCATCACTTACTACTGGCCTCTTTTTCACGTTCTGCTGACCCCTGGACCCTGTGTCACTTACTGCTGACCCCTGACCTCTGCATCACTTACTGCTGACCCTGAACTCTACATTGCATAGTCCTGACCCCTGAAGTCTGTGTTACTTAGTACTAACCTCTGCATCACTACTGACCTTTGCACCAATTACTACAGAGTTCAGAGGTCAAACGTAAATGATGAGGAGTTTAGAGGTCAGTAGTGACACAGAGTGGAGTATTAAGTGACTCTCTGAGTACAAACAGCCCTCCTCTGCACTTCTTACCTCTGTTCTACTTCTTCTCCGACTCTTCACAGTGCTCAGGGTACTGCAGCTCTGGCTCTTCTCCCTTTCTCTTTTCCTCTTCTCCTATTGTCTGGTCCAGCAGGCAGAGCTAAATTATAGAGAATGATAGATTTCATCTAGGACAGTCAGCACAAGCAGGACTCTTTTCATTAAAGCAGAACTCCAGCATTTTCTCTGCATTGTGCATGTAAATGAGTCGCATCCCCATTGTCCTTCTATCTGTATCTTACCTCCTTTATCTGTATACAGCAAGTTTCTGTGTCTGTGATGTCACTCCTCCTTCTGCCTGAATTTCAATGTTCTCTGACCCTTTTTTCCTTCCTTTGTCAGTCCTGATACTACACGTCCTATCATGCTTTGCGCCTCTATAGTTTCAGAGCGGGCTATGGGAGTCACTTGTAGCAGCTGTGGGAGTTGATGTGGGTGGGTCTAAGGATTACTGTGACTTCATGTGTGTGGTGATTGGGAGAGGAATGGATTTGTGTTATCCCCGCCCACACTCCATTCCTCTGCGCAGTGAATAGGGAAGAAGCAGGAAGTGGAACTTTAGTCAGAAATTTAAAGTGAAACAAAAGGCAATTTTTTACATAAAAAATAAATAAATAACAAACATGTCATACGGCAGAGGACATGCATGGTTTCTCATGCAAACCACACAGAAAAACCCCACGGCAACACCTACTAAACACGCGTCACTCTCACAGTGCCACTTAGGCTGAGTTTGCATCTGCGTGTTTCTAAATGCATGACAACCCGAACGGAAAACACATGCTTTGCTGTATTTAATAATGGGAAAGCAGGTAAAAATTGAACCCAAACGTTTATGTAGTATCAAATTGAAACAGTTTATTGGACTCAAAATATTCTAACAAAAAACATCATGAAATGGATCAACCCTCCACCAGTAAAAATAGCAACATTGTTATTGACTAAAATAAGGAAGAACTCACTGGGCCCATGAACTCCTTTATTATCGAGCGAGATATGTCTGTCCACAACACAGATTGGGATTTCAATCATGTATCCTGCTCATTGAGCAATATAGGGAATAATACAACATTTGTAACATGATTGCATCCCTTCTGAATGATGGCAGACTCACCCGCACAGATACATATTGAGGGAGGTTGTGGAACAATATTTCAGGTTCAAGGATGACAGTTTTGTTTTTTATAATGATTGTTTGTTAGTATCCAGGATAGACTTGCTTTCTGTGGGGCTAATCAAGGTAGTATAAAACCTCAGAGGTAGATGTATCATGAGACATGTAAAAAGAATGTTATTGGCTTGGGTTCTGTAAGTACTAAAATATTCCAGTTCAGTCTCCCAGTTATGCCACCGGAGCCGCTGTGGAGATGTGTGAACCGGCTCCATAGAGAGCCAGTCACAATCTTCTAACATGCGAATTGGATGCGGTAAAAACATGACATCAATTTAAACACGTAATGTCCTTAGCTTCCCGGCCTCTAGGGAGCACGCATGCAATGTCTGCCAGGCACCTGCGTTTGCCGGTTACAGAGCCAGGGACGTGAATCTGTGTGTGTAAACACACAGATCCACGTCCTGTCAGGGGAGATGAGACCGATTGGGGGGTTCACCAGTCAGTCCCCTCCCCCCACATTTAGAATCACTTCCTGGGGAACACATTTAACCCCTTGATCGCCCCTAGTGTTAACCCCTTCCCTGCCAATGACATTTACACAGTAATCAGTGCATATTTATAGCACTGTTCACTGTATAAATGTCAGTGGTCCTAAAATAGTGTCAAAACTGTCCAATCCATCTAGAAAAGAAAAGATTGCTCTAAAATGTAAAAAAAAAATATAAATACAATCTTGCATAAATGCTTGACTTATTAAGACAAAACCCAGTGATTGGATTGTATGCAGGTGTAGCACCACCTTATAGAGAACCTGCTTACCAGATAGCAAGCCTGCCTACCTGGCTTGCTATCTGGTAAGCATGGGTTCTCTATAAGGTGGTACACCTGCGAATGATCCAGTCACTGGGTGTTGTCTTAATAAGTCAAGCATTTATGCAAGATTCATACAAGATTGTCATTATCATCCAAAACAATTTTTTGGACATTTTAGCACAATTATTTTTTCCTATTGGTTTTTGTGTTATATCCCACATTAATTGCTGCTGTCGGACTGGTCCATCCATAATGTGATACAGTATTTGTATGCTTATTAGCTCAGTTTTCTTCCTTCCAATACATGTCCGATCCGTCTGCCACAATATCGCAGTCCTGACAAAAATCGCAGATAACCGCCACTAGTAAAAAAAAAAAAAAAAAAATCATAAATCTATCCCATATTTTGTAGGTGCTATATTTTGCACAAACCAATCAATATATGCTTATTGTGATATTTGTTACCAAAAAAATGTAGAAGAATACATATCAGACTAAACTGAGAATTCATTTATTTTTTTAAACTGGGATATTTATTATAGCAAAAAGTAAAACATATTGGCCCAGATTCACAGAGCGATTACGCCTGCGCAACAGGAGATGCGCGTGCGTAAGTCCAAATGTGCGCGTGCGTTTCGATGCGCGGCATCCCCAGAACGAGATACGCCAAAAATCTACTTTTTTTTGTCCCGCGTAATTTCGTTAGACTGGCGCATCCGTCCGCGCAAAAGTGCGCTAGACACACCATTGATTTGCTAGTCAAATATGCTAATGAGGGACTTACGGGGATCCACAAAACAATGTTGGGGCAGCGCAGGCGACGCAGTGTGCGCAACAGCAAAATGTCCTGTCTAAAATTAGAGCATATAAAAGCTGGTCTAAAAAGAGAAAAAAAGTCTACTTGTTAGATAAAGCAACAATGTTAGTGAGGAGCTCAGCAGTCACACGTGTTGCACAACAATCTGTATGCCAACATGCCAGGGGCATCGTCGCACATAGCTATACTACTGACTTTAGATGAACAAAGAAGGATGAGGGCACGGAGGATGGCACGGAGGATGGCATGGGAGAGGATATACCGCACCCGCATAGACCTGTTTGGCATGAGTGATTCTGAGGTGTTTCGCATCTTCAGTAGTGTTGAGCAGAATATGCCATATTCGAATTCGCGATATATCTCGAATATATTGTCGAATATTCGTGATATATTCGCTAAATACGAATATTCGTGATATTTTTTGAAAGAGAAATCATTGCGAATTTTCGCTATTGCGAATTGCGAATTGCGAATATTCGAGAAATGCGGAGGGAGCACTCTGATTGGCTCAGAATATTCGTGATATGTTGCAATACAAAATAATTGAGAATATTCGGCAAATGTGTAAGGAGCACTCTGATTGGCTCAGAATATTCGTGATATGTTGCAATACAAAATAATTGAGAATATTCGGCAAATGTGTAAGGAGCACTCTGATTGGCTCAGAATATTCGTGATATGTTGCAATACAAAATAATTGAGAATATTCGGCAAATGTGTAAGGAGCACTCTGATTGGCTCAGAATATTCTTGATATTTTATCGTAATTTCGCAAAAATGCGAATGAGAAATTTATTGCGGAATTTCTACAGTAACACTCTGAAATCGAATATATGTGTAATTTTATTTAAAAACAGTATTGCGAATTTCTCGAGCGCGCTTGCGCAATCGCGCGAACAACACGCACGCGCGACTACTTCCTGGAACTTGGACACTTGCCAGTTTCATTTTCCATAGGTAGCTGTTTTTGGTCTATTTCCACAACTTTAATTGGAAAGATGGTTGGAAGCAACCTTTCAAGAGCTGAGGAGAACATTTTGATCAGTGTGAGTATTTGAATTATCTTTACCTGCATTTTAGACTAGTTTAAAAGTTAGTATATAAGATCAGATATTAGTATTTCCCAAACAATTTGTCTCCTGGTGTTACAAAACTACAAGTCCCAGCATGCCTGTACAGCTGCAGACACCCTGCTTGGTAAATGTGTATTTAGGCACTTTCCTTGCTATTTTGAATAATGAATTTAACATGTTGTGCACACCGGGCTAATTTGTTCAGATTTGGTGTTTACGAGACTAAAACTTTTTTTTGGCTAGAAAATTACTTAAAACCCCCAAACATTATATATATATATTTTTCTAACACCCTAGAGCAGGGGTCTCCAAACTTTTTACTTCGAGGGCCACATTCTATATTTTACTCATATCCGCGGGCCGGAAAAATAATTTAACTAAATAAATCCACAGTAGAAGAAGAATAGCATTTTACTTACTGTTGACAGCAGAACTGGATGATGGTCCTGCCGTCTAATAAAACGATGGAGCATCATTCAGCGGGTTTAACTACCAGCGTGCATTGAGGTTTTACATCCGTGTCCTCACCAGTCTCCCCCACATCTTTGTCCCCACATTCGTGTCCCCATACATCTGTGTCCCCACAATGGTGTCCCCATACATCTGTGTCCCCACATTGGTGTCCCCATACCTCTGTGTCCCCACATTGGTGTCCCCCATACAACTGTGTCCCCACATTGGTGTCCCCATACATCTGTGTACCCACATTGGTGTCTCCATACATCTGTGTCCCCACATTGGTGTCCCCATACATCTGTGTCATCACATTGGTGTCCCCACACATCTGCGCCCCCCACCAGTCTCCTCATACACTGTTGTCCCCACACATCTGTGTCCCCACACTGGTGTCCCCACACATCTGTGCCCCCCACCAGTCTCCTCATACACTTTTGTCCCCACACATCTGTGTCCCCACACTGGTGTCCCCACACATCTGTCTCCTCACATTGGTGTCCCCATACATCTGTGTCATCACATTGGTGTCCCCATACATCTGTGTCATCACATTGGTGTCCCCATACATCTGTGTCCCCACACTGGTGTCCCCACACATCTGTCTCCTCACATTGGTGTCCCCATACATCTGTGTCATCACATTGGTGTCCCCACACATCTGTGCCCCCCACCAGTCTCCTCATACACTTTTGTCCCCACACATCTGTGTCCCCACACTGGTGTCCCCACACATCTGTCTCCTCACATTGGTGTCCCCATACATCTGTGTCATCACATTGGTGTCCCCATACATCTGTGTCATCACATTGGTGTCCCCATACATCTGTGTCATCACATTGGTGTCCCCACACATCTGTGCCCCCCACCAGTCTCCTCATACACTTTTGTCCCCACACATCTGTGTCCCCACACTGGTGTCCCCTCACATCTGTGCCCCCCACCAGTGTCCTCATACACTTTTGTCCCCACACATCTGTGTCCCACACTGGTGTCCCCACACATCTGTCTCCTCACATTGGTGTCCCCATACATCTGTGTCATCACATTGGTGTCCCCATACATCTGTGTCATCACATTGGTGTCCCCATACATCTGTGTCAATCACATTGGTGTCCCCACACATCTGTGCCCCCCACCAGTCTCCTCATACACTTTTGTCCCCACACATCTGTGTCCCCACACTGGTGTCCCCTCACATCTGTGCCCCCCACCAGTGTCCTCATACACTTTTGTCCCCACACATCTGTGTCCCCACACTGGTGTCCCCACACATCTGTCTCCCCACATTGGTGTCCCCATACATCTGTGTCATCACATTGGTGTCCCCATACATCTGTGTCATCACATTGGTGTCCCCATACATCTGTGTCATCACATTGGTGTCCCCACACATCTGTGCCCCCCACCAGTCTCCTCATACACTTTTGTCCCCACACATCTGTGTCCCCACACTGGTGTCCCCTCACATCTGTGCCCCCCACCAGTCTCCTCATACACTTTTGTCCCCACACATCTGTGTCCCCACACTGGTGTCCCCACACATCTGTCTCCTCACATTGGTGTCCCCATACATCTGTGTCATCACATTGGTGTCCCCACACATCTGTGCCCCCCACCAGTCTCCTCATACACTTTTGTCCCCACACATCTGTGTCCCCACACTGGTGTCCCCTCACATCTGTGCCCCCCACCAGTGTCCTCATACACTTTTGTCCCCACACATCTGTGTCCCCACACTGGTGTCCCCACACATCTGTCTCCTCACATTGGTGTCCCCATACATCTGTGTCATCACATTGGTGTCCCCATACATCTGTGCCCCCCACCAGTCTCCTCATACACTTTTGTCCCCACACATCTGTGTCCCCACACTGGTGTCCCCACACATCTGTCTCCTCACATTGGTGTCCCCATACATCTGTGTCATCACATTGGTGTCCCCACACATATGTGCCCCCCACCAGTCTCCTCATACACTTTTGTCCCCACACATCTGTGTCCCCACACTGGTGTCCCCACACATCTGTGCCCCCCACCAGTCTCCTCATACACTTTTGTCCCCACACATCTGTGTCCCCACACTGGTGTCCCCACACATCTGTGCCCCCCACCAGTCTCCTCATACACTTTTGTCCCCACACATCTGTGTCCCCACACTGGTGTCCCCTCACATCTGTGCCCCCCACCAGTCTCCTCATACACTTTTGTCCCCACACATCTGTGTCCCCACACTGGTGTCCCCACACATCTGTCTCCTCACATTGGTGTCCCCATACATCTGTGTCATCACATTGGTGTCCCCATACATCTGTGCCCCCCACCAGTCTCCTCATACACTTTTGTCCCCACACATCTGTGTCCCCACACTGGTGTCCCCTCACATGTGTGCCCCCCACCAGTGTCCTCATACACTTTTGTCCCCACACATCTGTGTCCCCACACTGGTGTCCCCACACATCTGTCTCCTCACATTGGTGTCCCCATACATCTGTGTCATCACATTGGTGTCCCCATACATCTGTGCCCCCCACCAGTCTCCTCATACACTTTTGTCCCCACACATCTGTGTCCCCACACTGGTGTCCCCACACATCTGTCTCCTCACATTGGTGTCCCCATACATCTGTGTCATCACATTGGTGTCCCCACACATCTGTGCCCCCCACCAGTCTCCTCATACACTTTTGTCCCCACACATCTGTGTCCCCACACTGGTGTCCCCACACATCTGTGCCCCCCACCAGTCTCCTCATACACTTTTGTCCCCACACATCTGTGTCCCCACACTGGTGTCCCCACACATCTGTCTCCTCACATTGGTGTCCCCATACATCTGTGTCATCACATTGGTGTCCCCACACATCTGTGCCCCCCACCAGTCTCCTCATACACTTTTGTCCCCACACATCTGTGTCCCCACACTGGTGTCCCCACACATCTGTGCCCCCCACCAGTCTCCTCATACACTTTTGTCCCCACACATCTGTGTCCCCACACTGGTGTCCCCTCACATCTGTGCCCCCCACCAGTGTCCTCATACACTTTTGTCCCCACACATCTGTGTCCCCACACTGGTGTCCCCTCACATCTGTGCCCCCCACCAGTCTCCTCATACACTTTTGTCCCCACACATCTGTGTCCCCACACTGGTGTCCCCACACATCTGTCTCCTCACATTGGTGTCCCCATACATCTGTGTCATCACATTGGTGTCCCCACACATCTGTGCCCCCCACCAGTCTCCTCATACACTTTTGTCCCCACACATCTGTGTCCCCACACTGGTGTCCCCTCACATCTGTGCCCCCCACCAGTGTCCTCATACACTTATGTCCCCACACATCTGTGTCCCCACACTGGTGTCCCCACACATCTGTCTCCTCACATTGGTGTCCCCATACATCTGTGTCATCACATTGGTGTCCCCATACATCTGTGCCCCCCACCAGTCTCCTCATACACTTTTGTCCCCACACATCTGTGTCCCCACACTGGTGTCCCCACACATCTGTCTCCTCACATTGGTGTCCCCATACATCTTTGTCATCACATTGGTGTCCCCACACATCTGTGCCCCCCACCAGTCTCCTCATACACTTTTGTCCCCACACATCTGTGTCCCCACACTGGTGTCCCCACACATCTGTGCCCCCCACCAGTCTCCTCATACACTTTTGTCCCCACACATCTGTGTCCCCACACTGGTGTCCCCTCACATCTGTGCCCCCCACCAGTCTCCTCATACACTTTTGTCCCCACACATCTGTGTCCCCACACTGGTGTCCCCACACATCTGTCTCCTCACATTGGTGTCCCCATACATCTGTGTCATCACATTGGTGTCCCCATACATCTGTGCCCCCCACCAGTCTCCTCATACACTTTTGTCCCCACACATCTGTGTCCCCACACTGGTGTCCCCTCACATCTGTGCCCCCCACCAGTGTCCTCATACACTTTTGTCCCCACACATCTGTGTCCCCACACTGGTGTCCCCACACATCTGTCTCCTCACATTGGTGTCCCCATACATCTGTGTCATCACATTGGTGTCCCCATACATCTGTGCCCCCCACCAGTCTCCTCATACACTTTTGTCCCCACACATCTGTGTCCCCACACTGGTGTCCCCACACATCTGTCTCCTCACATTGGTGTCCCCATACATCTGTGTCATCACATTGGTGTCCCCACACATCTGTGCCCCTCACCAGTCTCCTCATACACTTTTGTCCCCACACATCTGTGTCCCCACACTGGTGTCCCCACACATCTGTGCCCCCCACCAGTCTCCTAATACACTTTTGTCCCCACACATCTGTGTTCCCACACTGGTGTCCCCATACATCTGTGTACCCACACTGGTGTCCCCATACATCTGTGTCGTCACATTGGTGTCCCCATACATGTGTCATCACATTGGTGTCCCCATACATCTGTGTCATCACATTGGTGTCCCCATACATCTGTGTCATCACATTGGTGTCCCCATACATCTGTGTCCCCACATTGGTGTCCCCATACATCTGTGTCATCACATTGGTGTCCCCATACATCTGTGTCCTCACATTGGTGTCCCCATACATCTGTGTCATCACATTGGTGTCCCCATACATCTGTGTCCTCACATTGGTGTCCCCATACATCTGTGTCCCCACATTGGTGTCCCCATACATCTGTGTCCCCACATTGGTGTCCCCATACATCTGTGTCCCCACATTGGTGTCCCCATACATCTGTGTCCTCACATTGGTGTTCCCATACATCTGTGTCCCCACATTGGTGTCCCCATACATCTGTGTCCCCACATTGGTGTCCCCATACATCTGTGCCCCCACATTGGTGTCCCCATACATCTGTCTCATCACATTGGTGTCCCCATACATCTGTGTCATCACATTGGTGTCCCCATACATCTGTTTTTTGGCAGAATTTCGGAACATGCTTTACAAGCGCTGTGATTGGTTCATTCTGAAATCGAATAATCGAGATATTTTATCGAAATGTCACAAAATGCGAATGATAAATTCCTTTCTTGAATTTCGACAGTAACACTCTGAAATCGAATATATGTGTTATTTCACCTAAAAACAGTATTGCGAGATTCTCGTGCGCGCTTGCGCAATCGCGCGAACAACACGCACGCGCGACTACTTCCTGGAACTTGGACACTTGCCAGTTTCATTTTCCATAGGTAGTTGATGTTGGTCTAGTGCCCAGATTTCTTTTCTCAAAAAAATGGTCGGGAGTAATCTGACACCAAGTGAGGAGAATTTGCTGATCTCTGTGAGTATTTGAATTATCTTTACCTGCATTTTAGACTAGTTTAAAAGTTAGTATATAAGATCAGATATTAGTATTTCCCAAACAATTTGTCTCCTGGTGTTACAAAACTACAAGTCCCAACATGCCTGTGCAGCTGCAGACACCCTGCTTGGTAAATGTGTATTTAGGCACTTTCCTTGCTATTTTGAATAATGAATTTAACATGTTGTGCACACCGGGCTAATTCGTTCAGATTTGGTGTTTACGAGACTAAAACTTTTTTTTGGCTAGAAAATTACTTAAAACCCCCAAACATTATATATATATTTTTTTCTAACACCCTAGAGCAGGGGTCTCCAAACTTTTTACTTCGAGGGCCACATTCTATATTTTACTCATATCCGCGGGCCAGAAAAATAATTTAACTAAATAAATCCACAGTAGAAGAAGAATAGCATTTTACTTACTGTTGACAGCAGAACTGGATGATGGTCCTGTCGTCTAATAAAACGATGGAGCATCATTCAGCGGGTTTAACTACCAGCGTGCATTGAGGTTTTACATCCGTGTCCTCACCAGTCTCCCCCACATCTGTGTCCCCACATTCGTTTCCCCATACATCTGTGTCCCCACAATGGTGTCCCCATACATCTGTGTCCCCACATTGGTGTCCCCATACATCTGTGTCCCCACATTGGTGTCCCCATACAACTGTGTCCCCACATTGGTGTCCCCATACATCTGTGTACCCACATTGGTGTCTCCATACATCTGTGTCCCCACATTGGTGTCCCCATACATCTGTGTCATCACATTGGTGTCCCCACACATCTGCGCCCCCCACCAGTCTCCTCATACACTGTTGTCCCCACACATCTGTGTCCCCACACTGGTGTCCCCACACATCTGTGCCCCCCACCAGTCTCCTCATACACTTTTGTCCCCACACATCTGTGTCCCCACACTGGTGTCCCCTCACATCTGTGCCCCCCACCAGTGTCCTAATACACTTTTGTCCCCACACATCTGTCTCCTCACATTGGTGTCCCCACACATCTGTCTCCTCACATTGGTGTCCCCATACATCTGTGTCATCACATTGGTGTCCCCATACATCTGTGTCATCACATTGGTGTCCCCATACATCTGTGTCATCACATCTGTGTGCCCACACTGGTGTCCCCACACATCTGTGGCCCCACCAGTCTCCTCATACATCTGTGCCCCCACATTGGTGGGGACTCAGATGTATGGGGACACCCATGTGGGGACACAGATGTATGAGGAGAGTGGTGGGGTAACAGATGTATGAGGAGACTGGTGGGGGTCACAGATGTGTGGGTACCCAGATGTGTGAGGACACAAGTGTGGGGACATAGATGTGTTGGGAGACTGGTGGGGGCACACATGAAGTGTGGGGACACCAATGTGGGTAAACAGATGTATGAGGAGACTGCTGGGGACACAGATGTATGAGGAGACTGGTGGGGGTCACACATGTGTGGGGACACCAGTGTGGGGACCCAGATGTGTGCGGACACAAGTGTGGGGACATAGATGTGTGGGGAGACTGGTGGGGACACTGATGTGGGGACACAGATGTATGAGGAGACTGCTGGGGACATAGATGTATGAGGACACTGTTGGGGACACCGATGTGTGGGGACACAAGTGTGGGAACACTGATTTGTGGGGAGACTGTTGGGGATACAGATGTATGGGGACACTAATGTGGGGACACAGATCTATGAGGAGACTGGTGGGGCAACAGATGTGTGGAGACACAAGTGTGGGGACACTGATTTGTGGGGAGGCTGGTGGGGACACAGATGTATGGGGACACCTGTCTCCCCACAAATCAGTGTCCCCACACTTGTGTCCCCACACATCTGTGACTCCACCAGTCTCCTCATACATCTATGTCCCCACACATCTGTGACTCCACCAGTCTCCCCATAAATCAGTGTCCCAACACTTGTGTCCCCACACATCTGTGTCCACACACTGGTATCCCCACACATCTGGCTCCCCACACTGGTGTCCCCACAATTATCTGTCCCCACACTATTGTCCCCACACATCTATCCCCACACATCTGTTTCCCTACCAGTCTCCTCATACATCTGTGTCCCCACATTGGTGTCCCCATACATCTGTTTGCCCAATAGTCTCACCACACATCTGTGTCCCCATTAGGGCACCCCCTACTGCTGTCCCCATTAAACCCCCCTCCACTGGTGTCCCCATTAGAGAACCCCCCCACTGGTGTCCCCATTAGAGAACCCCCCCACTGGTGTCCCCTTTAGAGAACCCCCCCACTGGTGTCCCCATAAGAGCACCACCCCCTACTTGTCACTTGTATCCCCATTAGAGCACCTCCCACTTGTGTCCCCATCAGAATTATCAGCACCCTGAAGTTTGTGCCATATCAGAGCCATTCAGCCACCCTCCACAGTAGTGTACAGTAATCATCTCGCATCAGCCCCCCTCCCTCCTCCATGCATGTTTACTTTACTAGCGCGTCAGACATTACACACACTGGCTGTTCAGACCTGCTGCACTTCCCGACTCCCGCCACGCCTTAATACACACTCGTTACTGGTTAACAGCGAGGCGGGAGGGGGAGCAGGGCGTTGTGGCAACGGGTCTAAAACAAATCATTGGCTGCTAGGATGCCCGTGGACCCAGCAGCCGACACAAACACAGTGAGACGCCGGGAGAGATTGCGGGACCTGCGCTGCATATTGTTAGGGACGAATATTCAGCGCAGGTTCCACAACTAACTGGTGGACCAGTGACTCCAGCTGCGTGCCGGAGAAAATGGCCTGGCGGGCCGGATGTGGCCCGCGGGCCGTACTTTGGTGACCCCTACCCTAGAGAATGAAATGGTAATCATTGCAATATTTCTTGCCACACCGTATTTGCGCAGCGGTCTTACAAGCGCTCTTTTTTTGGAAAAAAATCTTTTTTTTTGAATTTGAAAATAACACAACAATAAATTTTGCACAATTTTTTTAGATTTTGTGAAAGATAAAGTTACGCCGAGTAAAATGATACCCAACATGTCACGCTCAAAAATTCTGCCCGCTCGTGGCATGGCGTCAAACTTTCACCCTTAAAAATTCTCGATAGGTGATTATTTAAAAATTCAACAGGTTGCATTTTTTCAGCTAAAGAGTAGCTCTAGGGCTAAAATTATTGCTCTTGCTCTAACGATCGCGCCGATAACTCACTTGTGTGGTTTGAACACCATTTTCATATGCGGGCGCTACTCGCTTATGCGTCGCTGTTTCCTAAACGGAGCCTACAGCTGTTGCAAAACAACTCCCCGTTATTACCGGACAGCCATTAACTGTCCAGCCATGCTCCTAGTTAAAGTTTAATTCTTGTACAGCTGGTGACGGGGAGCTACATGGTGTATCAGAGCATGCTGGTAGTTGTAGTTTTAAAATAACATCAACTCCATTATTTATTCTAAATTAATTCATCTAAAAGTCTAAAAAATGGCAAGATATAAAATCTGTCATGTTAACCCTGTCATTGATTAATAAGGCGAGAATGCTCTCAATGTTGAATAACATAGATTTCCGTCATATATCCATAAGGTTTTAAACAAAATTATTCTAATATACTTTGTTCTTCATCTTGCAGACGTTCCTGGCAAAGGGGTATGATAAGCTGCAGAGTCAGGCAGAAAAGAAGGAGGTGGTGAGCTACGTCCAAGAACTATTAGCAGGACATCCTGGCGGGCCACCGGATCGCATGGCCATTGTCAAGAAGTGGTCCGACCTTAAAAGGCGGCATATGGACCAGGTCAGGCGTCTCCGTGCTAAATTTCACCCAGGTAAGTTATTGTTGACAGTTATGTTTTTTTTATCTATAGTGTATTTTCTGCGTGTACTCTAGAGAGGAGACGGACTGCAGGATTTGGGAGTAGACAGGCCTCCCCCAGAGGCAATATGCCACCTTTCTCCATGCCCCTGGTGACAATGGTGTGTGAGAGGGGGTCCTCACATACAGCCCGTCCTACCTGCTCCGCTTTGAAGGCCAACGTGGCAGAGGGACTCCCTATAAGGTAGTGAGAGGATTTGCCCGCTCAAATAGCCCCGTTAGTCCTTCGCTTCTCTTTTTAGAGACCGCGTGGTCAGAGTGCGCGCATGTTAACCCAATTTTCTAGTGCGCGTGTAAGTGTGGTGGTTTTTGTGGGAGGGGGGTAGGCGTACTAAGCGCAGGCTTACCTCGCATAGCACTCCCACCGGAGGCCGGGCTGAGACCACCAAACTCAATTAACATGTAGCCGAGAGCGGGATCAGAACCCCTAGCTGCAGAGGTGAATGGCTTGTCAGCGCAGTGGCAATCGCGTTGACCCACCGCAGCTCCTTTGTTGACAGTTATTTAAGGCTCATATGTAATTAATGTAAGGGCAGATGTTATTAACCCAGACGCCATGTTGTGGTAACATATATCACCACCAGCCAAGGTATTCATAGCACTGTTGGAAAAAGACATGGGACAGCAGACAGGAACGCAGAAGTTATGTGGGAACATACATTTCCCATTGCTTTGCATGGGACTTTATACAAAAACCACGACCATCACAAATGGGGGTAGTTAATGGATAAATTAACTATCCTATGCTTTAAGTGGACGTGTAAGTAACATGTGACCAAGTGTTATCGAAATATCTACAGCTGTTATGAAGTAACATGTATTTCCCATAGAGTTGAATGGGAATTTAAAGAAAAACCACCACCATGGAAAATGGTGGAGGGTAAGGCTTAAATCACCTATACAATGTTGGTGGCTGACATATAAGTAACCTGTGTGCCAAGTTTCATGTAAATAACTTTTGCCGTTTGGACGTGATGCTGGAACATACATACATACATACAGACACGTTGAGTTTTATATATATAGATTCCCACTATATTCCTGTGTTAGGCGTGGGGTTTTCATAGTAATCCCGTGTGATCCATCAGGCCCTTTTTTTTTAACATGATATCGTCTGAACAAAACAAAGGAGACAAAAACAGCTCATTTTACCATGGTGGCAGACCAGCTCACGCTCAGTCCCCTGTAGTGCCCACAAGACCCTTTAATATAACATTTACCCATTGGTTAACTGTCTATATAAATTAATTTGTATTCATATACAATACAGCAGAGCACACCGAATTTGCATACGTCATTAGAAAATATTTTTCTAATATATGAACATTGTGTTATTCTAGGAGCTCCGCTACCAACTGTGCGAAACAAGCGCAAAAGGTGCCAGGACACAGATGAGGAGGAAGAAGAGGAGGATGTCCTTGAGGAGGATGTGCCAGAGGAGGATGAGGCAGAGGAGGAGAGGGATGAGGATCAGCCAGGGACCTCCCAATCGACAGCCACCGCTCCTGTTATGGAGGATGTCCCCCCCCCAAATAGTGCCGACATATCAGATGGCAGTATGCTGGTGGCTGGAGAGGTGGAGGTGCCTCTAACTGGAGCTCCGTTTAGCCTCCTTCAGGAAGGTAAAGATGTGCACAAAGATTAATAACATTTCAACAATAGAATGTAGATATAAAAATGGAAAACATCTAAAGCGCACCCGTCAGATTGCAGAACCATAATAAGGTATTTATGCTAGAAGTATACAGGTATGGCAATATTATTAGGCAAGTTGTATTTTTGAGGATTCATTGTATTATTGAACAACAACCATGTTCTCAATGAACCTCAAAAACTCAATAATATCACAGCTGAATATTTTTGAAAGTAGTTTTTTTTTTTTTTTAGTGTTAGCTATTTTAGGGGGATATCTGTGTGTGCAGGTGAGTACTAGTACTGTGCTGAATTATTAGGCAACCTAACAAAATAAAAATATATATACCCATTTCAATTATTTATTTTTAACAGTGAAACCAATATAACATCTCAACATTCCCAAATATACATTTCTGACATTCAAAAACAAAACTAAACAAAATCAGTGACCAATATAGCCACCTTTCTTTGCAAGGACACTCATGCAGCCTGCCATCCATGGATTCTGTCAGTGTTTTGATCTGTTCACCATCAACATTGCGTGCAGCAGCAACCGCAGCCTCCCAGACAATGTTCAGAGAGGTGTACTCTTTTCCCTCTTTGTAAATCTCACATTTGATGATGGACCACAGGTTCTTCTCAATGGGGTTCGGATCAGGTGAACAAGGAGGCCATGTCATTCGTTTTTTTTCTTTAATACACTTTCTTGCCAGGCACGCTGTGGAGTACTTGGACACGTGTGATGGAGCATTGTCCTTTATGAAAATCATGGTTTTCTTGAAGGATGCAGACTTCTTCCTGTACCACTGCTTGAAGAAGGGGTCTTCCAGAAACTGGCAATAGGACTGGGAGTTGAGCTTCACTCCATCCTCAACCCCAAAAGGCCCCACAAGCTCATCTTTGATGATACCAGCCCAAACCAGTACTCCACCTCGACCTTGCTGCCGTCTGAGTCGGACTGGAGCTCTCTGCCCTTTACCAATACAGCCACTGGCCCATTCCTTTGGTCCATCAAGACTCACTCTCATTTCAGCAGTCCATACAACGGTAGAAAAATCAGTCTTGAGATATTTCTTGGCCCAGTCTTGACGTTTCAGCTTGTGGGTCTTATTCAGTGTTGGTCGTCTTTCAGCCTTTCTTACCTTGGCCATGTCTCTGAGTATTGCACACCTTGTGCTTTTGGGCACTCCAGTGATGTTGCAGCTCTGAAATATGGCCAAACTGGTGGCAAGTGGCATGTTGGCAGCTGCACGCTTGACTTTTCTCAGTTCATGGGCACTTATTTTGCGCCTTGGTATTTCCACACGCGTCTTGCGACCCTGTTGACTATTTTGAATGAAATGCTTGATTGTTCGATGATCACGCTTCAGAAGCTTTTCAATTTTAAGAGTGCTGCATCCCTCTGCAAGATATCACACTATTTTTGACTTTTCAGAGACTGTCAAGTCCTTCTTTTGACCCATTTTGCCAAAGGAAAGGAAGTTGACTAATAATTATGCACACCTGATATAGAGTGTTGATGTCATTAGACCACACACCTTCTCATTACAGAGTTCTACATTACCTAATATGCCTAATTGGTAGTAAGCTTTCGAGCCTATACAGCTTGGAGTAAGACAACATGCATAAAGAGGAAGATGTGGTCCAATTACTCATTTGTGTATAGACATGATAATGATTGATTAATAAGCAAAAGAAATATTTTATTTATTTGTTAAGGGTCTTTGAAAACAAATTGTTTTTTCTTCTATCCTAACAGATGTAAATGATTTGGAGGGTTATGAGGCCAATGAAAACAAAATAATGGAGAGGATTTTTGCTAATCGGCGGCAAATTGACTACCTCCTAAAGCAAAATAAAGAGCTGGAGAAGGAGCATGCCAAAGTGATGGAAAAACGGAAAAAAACGGTGAAGCGCATGAGGCTTCACCTTCAGGAATAATTTTTTGAATAAAAAGCTTTATTTTTTTGAAATGTTTCCTTTGTTCTTGAGATAGATTTTTAGGTTTTTCAACACATCTAACTTCACATCTAAAACATCAACATCAACATCAACACATCAAACTTCATAATAAGCAAAATCATTTTATACTAATATTTTATTTAACACAAACCTAGGATAAACTAAAGTACACACACACAGTCACGACGAACACAAACTAAACTGTTTTAAAATGAACATAACAAAAGCAACAATAGATATAGATATAGAGAGAGAGAGCGAGAAAGAGAGAGAGAGAGTGCAGATTTGCTCTTGCATACAGGCTAATGGTTGCAGTAAAAAGGCCGCAAATCAGGGCTTAACATAAAGTTTATTGTTCTATTAACACTTGCTGTTTCGATCCAGTCTGGTAGCTTGTAGCGTTGGCTCTTGGTGGATCCGCTGTGCCATAGAGGACATGAAGCAATACTCAGCATTGAGGCAGCAGCAGTAGTATTAAAATGTAATGTGACTAGAAAAGACAAAATTTCAGGGTAAATTGTGCGGCGTGGTCATGCCGCCACCAATACTACTGACTGGAGACGGTGCCCCTGGAGATGTAAATGTGATCCAACCGTGTTTCAATCCAGTTCGGTCCATTGCCCCATCAAAAACTGCTCCATCGAAAACTAGCCCATCAAAAATGCACCATAAAAACGAGGGCTGCGCATCTTCACCCGTCTCACGATTCGATGCAATTACGATTATCAAGTCCACGATTCGATTCGATTCCGCGATGCATCACGATTGCAGCGCAAGTGCGCATGGCTCTCCCCCCTAAATACTAAAGGAGATGGTCAGAGACTGCAGACACAGTACAGCAGATTGTCATAGACTGCAGACATAGTACAGGAGATGGTCAGAGACTGCAGACATAGTACATGAGATGTTCAGACTGCAGACATAGTACATGAGATTGTCAGAGACTGCAGACATAGTACAGGAGATTGTCATAGACTGCAGACATAGTACATGAGATGGTCAGACTGCAGACATAGTACAGGAGATTGTCATAGACTGCAGACATAGTACATGAGATGGTCAGACTGCAGACATAGTACATGAGATGGTCAGACTGCAGACATAGTACATGAGATGGTCAGACTGCAGACATAGTACAGGAAATGGTCAGACTGCAGACATAGTACATGAGATGGTCAGACTGCAGACAAAGTACAGGAGATTGTCAGAGACTGTAGACATAGTACAGGAGATTGTCATAGACTGCAGACATAGTACATGAGATGGTCAGACTGCAGACAAAGTACAGGAGATTGTCAGAGACTGTAGACATAGTACAGGAGATTGTCAGAGACTGCAGACATAGTACATGAGATGATCAGAGACTGCAGACATAGTACAGGAGATTGTCATAGACTGCAGACATAGTATAGGAGATGGTCAGAGACTGCAGACATAGTACAGGAGATTGTCATAGACTGCAGACATAGTACATGAGATGGTCAGACTGCAGACATAGTACAGGAAATGGTCAGACTGCAGACATAGTACATGAGATGGTCAGACTGCAGACAAAGTACAGGAGATTGTCAGAGACTGTAGACATAGTACAGGAGATTGTCATAGACTGCAGACATAGTACATGAGATGGTCAGACTGCAGACATAGTACATGAGATGGTCAGACTGCAGACATAGTACAGGAGATTGTCATAGACTGCAGACATAGTACAGGAGATGTTCAGAGACTGCAGACATAGTACAGGAGATTGTCATAGACTGCACACATAGTACAGGAGATTGTCATAGACTGCAGACATAGTACATGAGATGGTCAGACTGCAGACATAGTACAGGAGATTGTCATAGACTGCAGACATAGTACAGGAGATTGTCAGAGACTGCAGACATAGTACATGAGATGATCAGAGACTGCAGACATAGTACAGGAGATTGTCATAGACTGCAGACATAGTACAGGAGATGGTCAGAGACTGCAGACATAGTACAGGAGATTGTCATAGACTGCAGACATAGTACATGAGATGGTCAGACTGCAGACATAGTACAGGAGATTGTCATAGACTGCAGACATAGTACAGGAGATTGTCAGAGACTGCAGACATAGTACATGAGATGATCAGAGACTGCAGACATAGTACAGGAGATTGTCATAGACTGCAGACATAGTACAGGAGATGGTCAGAGACTGCAGACATAGTACAGGAGATTGTCATAGACTGCAGACATAGTACAGGAGATGGTCAGAGACTGCAGACATAGTACAGGAGATTGTCATAGACTGCAGACATAGTACAGGAGATTGTCATAGACTGCAGACATAGTACATGAGATGGTCAGACTGCAGACATAGTACAGGAGATTGTCATAGACTGCAGACATAGTACAGGAGATTGTCAGAGACTGCAGACATAGTACAGGAGATTGTCATAGACTGCACACATAGTACAGGAGATTGTCATAGACTGCAGACATAGTACATGAGATGGTCAGACTGCAGACATAGTACAGGAGATTGTCATAGACTGCAGACATAGTACAGGAGATTGTCAGAGACTGCAGACATAGTACATGAGATGATCAGAGACTGCAGACATAGTACAGGAGATTGTCATAGACTGCAGACATAGTACAGGAGATGGTCAGAGACTGCAGACATAGTACAGGAGATTGTCATAGACTGCAGACATAGTACATGAGATGGTCAGACTGCAGACATAGTACAGGAGATTGTCATAGACTGCAGACATAGTACAGGAGATTGTCAGAGACTGCAGACATAGTACATGAGATGATCAGAGACTGCAGACATAGTACAGGAGATTGTCATAGACTGCAGACATAGTACATGAGATGGTCAGAGACTGCAGACATAGTACATGAGATGATCAGAGACTGCAGACATAGTACAGGAGATTGTCATAGACTGCAGACATAGTACAGGAGATGATCAGAGATAGGAGATGGTCTGCAGACATAGTACAGGAGATTGTCATAGACTGCAGACATAGTATAGGAGATGGTCAGAGACTGCAGACATAGTACAGGAGATTGTCATAGACTGCAGACATAGTACATGAGATGGTCAGACTGCAGACATAGTACAGGAGATTGTCATAGACTGCAGACATAGTACATGAGATGGTCAGACTGCAGACATAGTACATGAGATGGTCAGACTGCAGACTGCAGACATAGTACATGAGATGGTCAGACTGCAGACATAGTACAGGAAATGGTCAGACTGCAGACATAGTACATGAGATGGTCAGACTGCAGACAAAGTACAGGAGATTGTTAGAGACTGTAGACATAGTACAGGAGATTGTCATAGACTGCAGACATAGTACATGAGATGGTCAGACTGCAGACATAGTACATGAGATGGTCAGACTGCAGACATAGTACAGGAGATTGTCATAGACTGCAGACATAGTACAGGAGATGTTCAGAGACTGCAGACATAGTACAGGAGATTGTCATAGACTGCACACATAGTACAGGAGATTGTCATAGACTGCAGACATAGTACATGAGATGGTCAGACTGCAGACATAGTACAGGAGATTGTCATAGACTGCAGACATAGTACAGGAGATTGTCAGAGACTGCAGACATAGTACATGAGATGATCAGAGACTGCAGACATAGTACAGGAGATTGTCATAGACTGCAGACATAGTACAGGAGATGGTCAGAGACTGCAGACATAGTACAGGAGATTGTCATAGACTGCAGACATAGTACATGAGATGGTCAGACTGCAGACATAGTACAGGAGATTGTCATAGACTGCAGACATAGTACAGGAGATTGTCAGAGACTGCAGACATAGTACATGAGATGATCAGAGACTGCAGACATAGTACAGGAGATTGTCATAGACTGCAGACATAGTACAGGAGATTGTCATAGTCAGAGACTGCAGACATAGTACAGGAGATTGTCATAGACTGCAGACATAGTACAGGAGATTGTCATAGTCAGAGACTGCAGACATAGTACAGGAGATTGTCATAGACTGCAGACATAGTACAGGAGATTGTCATAGACTGCAGACAGAGAGAGACTAGTACATGAGATGGTCAGACTGCAGACATAGTACAGGAGATTGTCATAGACTGCAGACATAGTACAGGAGATTGTCATAGAGACTGCAGACATAGTACAGACATTGAGATAGAATGTCAGAGATTGAACTGCAGACATAGTACAGGAGATGGTCAGATGAAGACATCAGAGACTGCAGACATAGTACAGGAGATTGTCATAGACTTACAACATGCAGACATACATACATAGTACAGGAGATGGTCAGAGACTGCAGACATAGTACATGAGATGATCAGAGACTGCAGACATAGTACAGGAGATGCAGCACGATGTCATAGACTGCAGACATAGTACAGGAGATGAGACAGCACTGCAGAGACATGAGATGATCAGACAGACATAGTACAGGAGATTGTCATAGACTGCAGACATAGTACAGGAGATAGGAGAGACATGTACAGGAGATCAGAGACTGTATAGGAGATGGTCAGACATAGTACAGGAGATTGTCATAGACTGCAGACATAGTACATGAGATGGTCAGACTGCAGACATAGTACAGGAGATTGTCATAGACTGCAGACATAGTACATGAGATGGTCAGACTGCAGACATAGTACATGAGATGGTCAGACTGCAGACTGCAGACATAGTACATGAGATGGTCAGACTGCAGACATAGTACAGGAAATGGTCAGACTGCAGACATAGTACATGAGATGGTCAGACTGCAGACATAGTACAGGAGATTGTCATAGATTGCAGACATAGTACAGGAGATTGTCAGAGACTGCAGACATAGTACATGAGATGATCAGAGACTGCAGACATAGTACAGGAGATTGTCATAGACTGCAGACATAGTACAGGAGATGGTCAGAGACTGCAGACATAGTACAGGAGATTGTCATAGACTGCAGACATAGTACATGAGATGGTCAGACTGCAGACATAGTACAGGAGATTGTCATAGACTGCAGACATAGTACAGGAGATTGTCAGAGACTGCAGACATAGTACATGAGATTATCAGAGACTGCAGACATAGTACAGGAGATTGTCATAGACTGCAGACATAGTACATGAGATGGTCAGAGACTGCAGACATAGTACATGAGATGATCAGAGACTGCAGACATAGTACAGGAGATTGTCATAGACTGCAGACATAGTACAGGAGATGATCAGAGACTGCAGACATAGTACAGGAGATTGTCATAGACTGCAGACATAGTATAGGAGATGGTCAGAGACTGCAGACATAGTACAGGAGATTGTCATAGACTGCAGACATAGTACATGAGATGGTCAGACTGCAGACATAGTACAGGAGATTGTCATAGACTGCAGACATAGTACATGAGATGGTCAGACTGCAGACATAGTACATGAGATGGTCAGACTGCAGACTGCAGACATAGTACATGAGATGGTCAGACTGCAGACATAGTACAGGAAATGGTCAGACTGCAGACATAGTACATGAGATGGTCAGACTGCAGACAAAGTACAGGAGATTGTTAGAGACTGTAGACATAGTACAGGAGATTGTCATAGACTGCAGACATAGTACATGAGATGGTCAGACTGCAGACATAGTACATGAGATGGTCAGACTGCAGACATAGTACAGGAGATTGTCATAGACTGCAGACATAGTACAGGAGATGTTCAGAGACTGCAGACATAGTACAGGAGATTGTCATAGACTGCACACATAGTACAGGAGATTGTCATAGACTGCAGACATAGTACATGAGATGGTCAGACTGCAGACATAGTACAGGAGATTGTCATAGACTGCAGACATAGTACAGGAGATTGTCAGAGACTGCAGACATAGTACATGAGATGATCAGAGACTGCAGACATAGTACAGGAGATTGTCATAGACTGCAGACATAGTACAGGAGATGGTCAGAGACTGCAGACATAGTACAGGAGATTGTCATAGACTGCAGACATAGTACATGAGATGGTCAGACTGCAGACATAGTACAGGAGATTGTCATAGACTGCAGACATAGTACAGGAGATTGTCAGAGACTGCAGACATAGTACATGAGATGATCAGAGACTGCAGAGATTGTCATAGTACAGGAGATTGTCATAGACTGCAGACATAGTACAGGAGATGGTCAGAGACTGCAGACATAGTACAGGAGATTGTCATAGACTGCAGACATAGTACAGGAGATGTCATAGTCAGACATAGACTGAGATGGTCAGACAGACATAGTACAGGAGATTGTCATAGACTGCAGACATAGTACAGGAGATTGTCATAGACTGCAGACATAGTACAGAGATGGTCAGACTGCAGACATAGTACAGGAGATTGTCATAGACTGCAGACATAGTACAGGAGATTGTCAGAGACTGCAGACATAGTACAGGAGATGTCAGAGACTGCAGACATAGTACATGAGATGATCAGAGACTGCAGACATAGTACAGGAGATTGTCATAGACTGCAGACATAGTACAGGAGATGGTCAGAGACTGCAGACATAGTACATGAGATGATCAGAGACTGCAGACATAGTACAGGAGATTGTCATAGACTGCAGACATAGTACAGGAGATGATCAGAGACTGCAGACATAGTACAGGAGATTGTCATAGACTGCAGACATAGTATAGGAGATGGTCAGAGACTGCAGACATAGTACAGGAGATTGTCATAGACTGCAGACATAGTACATGAGATGGTCAGACTGCAGACATAGTACAGGAGATTGTCATAGACTGCAGACATAGTACATGAGATGGTCAGACTGCAGACATAGTACATGAGATGGTCAGACTGCAGACTGCAGACATAGTACATGAGATGGTCAGACTGCAGACATAGTACAGAAATGGTCAGACTGCAGACATAGTACATGAGATGGTCAGACTGCAGACAAAGTACAGGAGATTGTTAGAGACTGTAGACATAGTACAGGAGATTGTCATAGACTGCAGACATAGTACATGAGATGGTCAGACTGCAGACATAGTACATGAGATGGTCAGACTGCAGACATAGTACAGGAGATTGTCATAGACTGCAGACATAGTACAGGAGATGTTCAGAGACTGCAGACATAGTACAGGAGATTGTCATAGACTGCACACATAGTACAGGAGATTGTCATAGACTGCAGACATAGTACATGAGATGGTCAGACTGCAGACATAGTACAGGAGATTGTCATAGACTGCAGACATAGTACAGGAGATGGTCAGAGACTGCAGACATAGTACATGAGATGATCAGAGACTGCAGACATAGTACAGGAGATTGTCATAGACTGCAGACATAGTACAGGAGATGGTCAGAGACTGCAGACATAGTACAGGAGATTGTCATAGACTGCAGACATAGTACATGAGATGGTCAGACTGCAGACATAGTACAGGAGATTGTCATAGACTGCAGACATAGTACAGGAGATTGTCAGAGACTGCAGACATAGTACATGAGATGATCAGAGACTGCAGACATAGTACAGGAGATTGTCATAGACTGCAGACATAGTACAGGAGATGGTCAGAGACTGCAGACATAGTACAGGAGATTGTCATAGACTGCAGACATAGTACAGGAGATGGTCAGAGACTGCAGACATAGTACAGGAGATTGTCATAGACTGCAGACATAGTACAGGAGATTGTCATAGACTGCAGACATAGTACATGAGATGGTCAGACTGCAGACATAGTACAGGAGATTGTCATAGACTGCAGACATAGTACAGGAGATTGTCAGAGACTGCAGACATAGTACAGGAGATTGTCAGAGACTGCAGACATAGTACAGAGATGATCAGAGACTGCAGACATAGTACAGGAGATTGTCATAGACTGCAGACATAGTACAGGAGATGTCATAGTCAGACATAGACTGCAGACATAGTACAGGAGATGAGATGATAGTACAGAGATTGTCAGAGACTGCAGACATAGTACAGGAGATTGTCAGAGACTAGACTGCAGACATAGTACAGGAGATGGTCAGAGACTGCAGACATAGTACATGAGATGATCAGAGACTGCAGACATAGTACAGGAGATTGTCATAGACTGCAGACATAGTACAGGAGATGGTCAGAGACTGCAGACATAGTACAGGAGATTGTCATAGACTGCAGACATAGTACAGGAGATTGTCAGAGACTGCAGACATAGTACAGGAGATTGTCAGAGACTGCAGACATAGTACATGAGATGATCAGAGACTGCAGACATAGTACAGGAGATTGTCATAGACTGCAGACATAGTACAGGAGATGGTCAGAGACTGCAGACATAGTACAGGAGATTGTCATAGACTGCAGACATAGTACATGAGATGGTCAGACTGCAGACATAGTACAGGAGATTGTCATAGACTGCAGACATAGTACAGGAGATGGTCAGAGACTGCAGACATAGTACAGGAGATTGTCAGAGACTGTAGACATAGTACAGGAGATTGTCATAGACTGCAGACATAGTACATGAGATGGTCAGACTGCAGACATAGTACAGGAGATGGTCAGAGACTGCAGACATAGTACATGAGATGGTCAGACTGCAGATATGTACTATGTCTGCAGTGTCTGACTATCTCCTGTACTATGTCTGCAGTCTCTGACCATCTCCTGTACTATGTCTGCAGTCTCTGACCATCTCCTGTACTATGTCTGCAGTCTATGACAATCTCCTGTACTATGTCTGCAGTCTCTGACCATCTCCTGTACTATGTCTGCAGTCTGACCATCTCCTGTACTATGTCTGCAGTCTCTGACCATCTCATGTACTATGTCTGCAGTCTGACCATCTCCTGTACTATGTCTGCAGTCTCTGACAATCTCCTGTACTATGTCTGCAGTCTGACCATCTCATGTACTATGTCTGCAGTCTGACCATCTCATGTACTATGTCTTCAGTCTGACCATCTCATGTACTATGTCTGCAGTCTGAACATCTCATGTACTATGTCTGCAGTCTCTGACAATCTCCTGTACTATGTCTGCAGTCTGACCATCTCATGTACTATGTCTGCAGTCTCTGACCATCTCATGTACTATGTCTGCAGTCTGACCATCTCCTGTACTATGTCTGCAGTCTCTGACAATCTCCTGTACTATGTCTGCAGTCTGACCATCTCATGTACTATGTCTGCAGTCTGACCATCTCATGTACTATGTCTTCAGTCTGACCATCTCATGTACTATGTCTGCAGTCTGACCATCTCATGTACTATGTCTGCAGTCTCTGACAATCTCCTGTACTATGTCTGCAGTCTGACCATCTCATGTACTATGTCTGCAGTCTATGACAATCTCCTGTACTATGTCTGCAGTCTCTGACCATCTCCTTTACTATGTCTGCAGTCTGACCATCTCCTGTACTATGTCTGCAGTCTATGACAATCTCCTGTACTATGTCTGCAGTCTCTGACCATCTCCTGTACTATGTCTGCAGTCTGACCATCTCATGTAACATGAGATGGTCAGACTGCAGACATAGTACATGAGATGGTCAGACTGCAGACATAGTACAGGAGATGGTCAGAGACTGCAGACATAGTACATCTAAACATGTGGGCAGGACTTTACAGCGTCAGTAGTGACCATAGTAGTCCGTAGTGTCAAATAACTAGTGACATAGGTGTCGTGAGCAGCAGCAGTATTAGTAGCAGTAGACAATATAGTGTGTAATGACTCGGGAAAGAGCAGCCATGAACAGCAGCAGCAGCAGCAGTGGTAATAGTAGTATATAGTGGCAAATAACTTGTGACATAGGTGTCTTCACTGATGCAGAGGACTGATGGGAGAAAGTCATGTGGTCAGATGAGACCATAATATAACTGTTTGGTCATAATTACACTAACAGTGTTTGGAGGAAGAAGAATGATGAGTAACATGCCAAGAACGCCATCCCTACTGTGAAGCATGGGTGTGGTAGCATCATGCTTTGGGGGTGTTTTTGTGCACATGGGACAGGGTTACTGCATTATAATAAGGACAGGATGTTCGGGGCCATGTATTGCGAGATTTTGGGCAACAACCTCTTTCCCTCAGTTAGAGCTTTGAAGATGGGTCGAGGCTGGGTCTTCCAACATGACAATGACCCAAAGCACACAGCCAGGATAACCAAGGAGTGGCTCTGTAAGGAGCATATCAAGGTTCTGGCGTGGCCTAGCCAGTCTACAGACCTAAACCCAATAGAGAATTTTTGGAGGGAGCTCAAACTCGGGTTTTCACAGCGATAGCCCAGAAAACTGACTCATGTAGAGAAGATCTGTGTGGAGGAGTGGGTCAAATATCCCTCCTACAGTGTGTGCAAAGCTGGTGAAAAACTACAAGAAAGGTTTGTCCGCTGTAATTGCAAACACAGCCTACTCTACCAAATATTTACATTGATTTACTCAGGTGTTCAAATAATTTTTTGCAGCAGTGTAAATAGATCAGGGAATGCATGACAAGGGACCCTTCAGTGCCCTGAACCGACGGCGGGTGCCAGAAAGTCACCGCCGATCCAGGACTCATTCATCTTTATGAATGTGAGTCTGTCCACGGAGTCTGTGGACAGACGGGTCCTCTTGTCCGTGACCACCCCACCTGCCGCGCTGAATGTCCGCTCAGATAGTACGCTGGAGGGGGGGCAAGACAATAGCTCCAGCGCATACTGAGCGAGCTCGCGGCAGGTGTCCAATCGGGCAACCCAGTACTCCATGGGGTCGTCGGTATTCATACTCTCCGAAGCACCGGCGGACGCCATGTAATCTGCCACCATGTGGGCCAGACGCTGGTGGTGACTGCTTCTGCTGCTGCTGGTACTGGGTTGATCCGATTGGAAGAACATCCTCATCTCTTCCATTAGGTCCCCTGCTCGGCTGCTGCTGGGTGCAGACACCTGCTGGGTGAGATGAGGGGTGACAACTGGAGGACGGGGAGTTGCCTGCTCCAAACGGCTGACAATGCCTGCCTGCAGTTCCTCCATCCGGCGCTGCCTCCGACTGGCTGGGATGAACTGCTCCACTTTCCCCTTGCACCTGGGATCCAAAAGGGTGGCCATCCAATAATCATCCCTGCCCTTGATGGTCTTAACCCGGGGGTCCCTCCTGAGGCATCTCAGCATGTGGGCAGCCATGGGGAAGAGCGCAGCCCGCTGTGACTCCTCACTGCTGCCCAGGTCAATGAGGTCAGACTCTTCTTCCCTGAGGCGCTGCTGATCACGCTCAGAGATGCCCAACCCCCGGACTATCGGTGCCCCCAACACCTGCTGTCCCTCCTGGCCAGGCCCTGACTCCAGGACGACACCAGCAACCTCGTCCTCATCATCATCATCCTCCTCCTCCTCCTCCTCCCCCTCGTCCTGGCCCTGGTCTCGGTGGAGCAGTGCTGCCTCCTCCTGCTCCACCAAGGCACTCTCCCCAGCTTGGAGCAGGCGATCTAGTGTCCTCTCCAGCACGAACACTATAGGGAGCACGTCATTAAGGCCGACATGCTCCCTGCTGACCATCTTGGTCGCCTGCTCAAAAGGGCCCAACACCTGGCAGACCTGGTGTATCTGCCCCCACTCCGCACAGGTGATGTACGGGAGTGTTGATGCTGGGCCGGCAGTGGGTTGCTCCAGCAGGTACTGCCTCACCGCCCTTCGCTGCTCCCACAACCTCTCCAGCATTTGGAGGGTGGAGTTCCACCGCGTTACACTGTCCACAATCAGCCTGTGAGGGGGCAGCCTGTTGACCCGCTGCCACTTGGACAGGGACGCGGTAGCGGTTGGGGAGCGCCTGAAGTGGCTGGCAATCCTACGCACCCTTAGCACAATGTCACTCAACCCAGGATAGGTGCGCATGAACTTCTGCACCACTAGGTTGAGGACATGTGCCAGACAGGGCACGTGAGTCAGACTGCCAGCCTGAAGGGCGGAGAGTAGGTTGCTGCCGTTATCACAGACAACCATACCTGCCTGGAGCCTTCGTGGTGTCAGCCACTTCTGGACCTGAGCCTGAAGTGCGGTCAGCACTTCTTGTCCAGTGTGTCTCCGGTCCCCTAAGCTAACAAGCTGGAGCACGGCCTGACAGCGCACGTGCACCACACCTGAGTAGCTACGGGGGCGCTTGCTGGGAGGCTCAGCAGCTGCGGAGACAGAGGCTTGACGGAGACCAGCAGTTCTCCCCTGGACACCCCGGGGCGGCACCACAAAATCTGTTGCCGCCGATCCCTCCCCGGCGCCTTGGAGGGAAACCCAATGGGCAGTAAAGCTTATGTAGCGCCCCTGCCCATGCCTGCTGGTCCAGCCATCCATTGTCAGATGCACCCTGTCGCTGACAGCGTGATCCAGCGACAGGGTTACATTCTTCACAATGTGCTGGTGTAGGGCAGGGACACCAGTCCTGGCAAAGAAATGGCGGCTGGGGACACGCCATTGGGGTTGGGCCTGCTCCAACATCTGTCTGAAGGGGTTGCTGTCAACGATATTGAAGGGAAGAAGATGTTGGGCAATAACCCTTGCCAGGAGCCCATTGAGGGAACGCACACGTCGGTCTCCGGTGGAGAAGGGAGTGTTGCGTTCAAAGGCGTCTGAAATAGTCGCCTGGCGCCGGACGGCAGTGCGGGACACGGACGCGGAGGGTGCTGTCAAAGTAGAGGTCTGGTTGCCGGTACCAGTACCACTAGTAGAGGGAGCGGGGGGGCATGACCTGCTGGGAAGAGATGAAGCTGTGGCAGGGGCTGCTGTACCCTGCTCACTTGTGGTGGTGGCGCTGCTACCACCACCACGCTTCATTTCGTCATGCACCCGCCAGTGATTTATCCTCAGGTGCTGGTTCAGGGCTGTGGTACCCACCCGAGCCAAAATCTTCCCTCTCTTCACCCTGACTGAACAGATCCGGCAGATGGCCACTAGAGGGTTGTCTGCCACCAGGGTGAAGTAGGCCCTGACAGGTGACTTCAGCGTCACCCTCCCGTCAGATGGGGTAACGCTGACTTGCATCTGCTGGGACTCGGTACGCACAGGTGGAGCTGCCTGCTGCTGCTGCTGCTGCTGCTGCTGCTGCTGCTGCTGACACCTCCTGCTGCCATCTCCAGTGGAGACCCTGACGCTGGTCTCCCTGGTGGTGACCTGGCGCACCGTTTCCACAGGGTGCCTACCTTCCCCGTCGTCACTGTCGCAGTGAGCCGACGAGACAGATGGCAACCATGATGGGTCACCCTCCTTGCCCCCAGAGATGTCAGACCAAGGGCTGTGATGTTGTGGTATGAGGGAACCAGCTGACATGGAGCCGATAGCCTGGCTCCGCTGTTCCCTCACCCACGCCTGGGTCTGACTAGGTGCTGATGTTTCCTGCACCAAAACAGCACCACCACTTTGAAGGGATGTCTCTGGGATACTGACGGCAGGTATCCCATACTCATCGTCCATCCCTTCAAAAAGGTCCTGACCATCAGGACAGAGCGGGAGCTCTGCCCGATGCATGGCCTCCACCAAGACATCCCTCTCACTGTCGCTGTCGAACAGTAAGATGCTGGACTCTTGGGGGCTGGGGGGGGGTAATACAGGCAACGGTGTAATAGTGGAACTACTGTGAGTCGGGACCGACGACTCAGTGGCACTGCTGTGCCCCATGTAGTCCACCACTCCTTGAGCCTGAGATGGCAATATGGGGCGGCTGCCAGATGCAAAAAAATCACGCATGAGGCGGACTCCCCTTCCACCTGATCCTCTAGCAATAGTAGGGGCACGAGAGGTACCCCGTGCTGGCAGCGACCCAGCACTGGGAGTAACTCCCCTACCCCTGCTGCCACGGCCACGGATGCCGCTCATAATTGCTGATGTGTGTGTGTGGGGGGGTAAACTTTATTGGGGGAGGGAAATGTGTGTAAAATGTTTTTTGGTGTTTTTTTAAAAGACAGGCACGCAGACAAAGACGTACACAGACAGCTACTAAACTTTAATAAAACTAGTACACCAAAGACAAGAACTACCAAAAATAAAAAGAAATGCACTCAACAAACACTAACTGCTTACACAAACGTATATGACTATAAACTAAGGCTACTTTTTTTTTTTTTTTTTTTTTTTTAAACACTAACTGACAAGGACTACAACTACAAAAAAATAAAGAAACACTAACTAATAACTTTTTTTTTTTTTTTTTTAACACAGAACACAGACACTAAACACACACTAAAGTAAGCTAGCTGCAATAAATGTACACCAACAGTATGTACACTTACTATACAGAAATCTAACTAAAATGAACAACACAAAACCTAGCTTTTAAAAAAGCTCTTGGGCCTTTCAGGAAGCAGGAAAATCTGCAATTAAATCAATAAGAAGCAGTCAATAGCTAAGCTGCAACTTACTACACTAACAGAAGTTGAACAACACAGCAGAAAAAAAAAGAGCTTTTAAAAAAGCTCCTGCGCCTTTAAGGAATGAGGAAATCTGGAATATCTGCAATTAAATCAATAAGAAGCAGTCAATAGCTAAGCTGCAACTTACTAAACTAACAGAAGTTGAACAACACAGCAGAAAAAAAAAGAGCTTTTAAAAAAGCTCCTGCGCCTTTAAGGAATGAGGAAATCTGGAATATATGCAATTAAATGAATAAGAAGCAGTCAATAGCTAAGCTGCAACTTACTGAACTAACAGAATTTGAACAAAACAGCAGAAAAATAAAGGGGCTTTTAAAAAATCTCTTGGGCCTTTCAGAAATCAGGAAATCTGGAATATCTGCAATTAAAGCAATAGGAAGCAGTCAATAGCTAAGCTGCTACTTACTACACTAACAGAAGTTGAACAACAGAGCACAAAACAAAAATTAGCTTTTAAAAAAGCTCTTGGGTGTATTGCTTTGAAAAAATCAGTTTAGGATTATGAGCTGGAAAATATCCACTGGAATCAGTAAGTACTGTAGCAAATAGCAACCATAAAGGACAATGCTGATGATGATGATGCAAGATGCAAAATACCAGCAACACAGAAACAGTCTCCACACTCTCTAGCCAAGTTCTGGATCTGCAATGAAATGCTGCTGGGAGTGACCTTATATAATGCCCATACAGGCAGGTTCCTATTGGTTGCTAACCTATGACGAGTGTGGAAGGAGAACTCTGATTGTCTCTGATGCAGAAGGGCGGAGTAAATAATCGCGCAATATCCCTATTGCCGAATATTCGCATTGCGAATATTCGGCAATATAAAAAAATCGCGTCAGCTACTCGGACCAAGGTCTCTAATAATAACAGCAATGCTTTTAGACGTCGAAGGAGATCACTAGGATGTGATCTATTTTAATAATGAAACTGAAATAATCGTTCTGAGGCGGAAGAAAAGATAATCGCGCGATATCGCTACTGTCTCGTAATCGCATTGCGAATTTTTCGGCAATATACAATGATCGCGCGATAAGCCTAGTGACGCACATTCGCATTGCGAATATTCGGTAATATAAAAGGATCGCTGCAGCTAATCGGCCCAAGGTCTCTAATCATACCAGCAATGCTTTTACACGTCGACGGGGATGTCTAGGATGTGATCTGTCCTTAAAATTTTTTTTTAAAAATTCGAATATTCGAAATAGCGAATATTCACCGCGAAATTCGGAATATATCGCGAATACTCGAATATGCCATATTCGAGCCGAATATTCGCAATACGAATATTCGTGAGCAACACTAATCTTCAGATTCACCCCTCATGCCATCCTGGAATTAACCACAACCCTGCAGGATGACATCACCAGCCCAACACACCGCTCACATGCAGTGCAGCCACTGGTCAAGGTACTGGCAACACTCCATTTCCTTGCCAGTGGGTCTTTTCAGCGTACAAGTGGAGTGGTGGCTGGGATGTCACAATCCTCCATGAGCAGATGTGTGCACCAGATTGTCCCTGCAATTCTCAGACGCATGGCCAACCAAATCATCAAACCCACCACTGAGGACCTGCGGCTGAAGGCAATGACAGATTTCTACAGAATTGCCAGATTCCCACGCACTGTGGGGGCCATTGATTGCACACATGTGGCACTCCAGCCCCTCCAGGAGACAGAGCACATGTACCGCAATCGGAAGCATTGGCATTCCATCAATGTACAGGTGATAGTCGATGCCCAAGGCCTCATATGGCACGTCCGTGCCAAACACCCAGGGTCCAGCCATGACAGCTACATATACAATCAATGCCACATCCGAATGGAATTCGATCAGAACGTGTATGGGGACACCTGGCTGGTTGGTGAGTGACATGGGTGGCAGGCATGACTATCCCCTCCCATGATGCACATCACAAGGGGCACATGCATGACTAACATCCTCCTGTCTTTTCCCTTACAGGTGACTCTGCATATCCACTGGGACCCCATCTCATGACTCCTATCCGGAACCCCCAAACCCCAGGAGAGGAAAGATACAATCAAGCACATGCCCAAACACGAGCAGTGGTGGAGCGCACCTTTGGCCTCCTAAAGTCACGTTTCCGATGCCTGGATAAGTCTGGGGGTACCCTCTTGTATTCCCCAAACTTTGTGTGCCAGATCATCGGTGCATGTTGCATGCTGCACAACTTCGCAGTAAGAAAGGGCCTGCAGATTGACCTACGTGATGACCTGACCCCTGAACCAGACAATCCCCCCCTAACCGAGGCTACCCCGTCTTCTGAGGGAAGAGCAGCCAGGAGACAGCTCACATTGGGCATCTTTGCACGTTAAACATACACATTAATCATGGCACAATGAGAATGCATGCATGCACAACACTGTGGTCCCTAGCACACACACCCCACATCCACGTCAAATTGGATTGGCACCAGTCCACCATGCAGGACTTGTGAGCAGCAACGCCACGCCAAGGCTCCAATTATGTCACTGTACATTCATACACCATTCACACGGACCTGGGCATCACTTCTCCCTGGTCCTGGGGAACCCTTCTCCACCAAAATTGAGGGTGACACCCCTTTTCCGGCAGGAATGTCACCCCCACATTCACACAGCATTCACAACACAAAAAAATAAATAAAAAAAATTACCTGCAAAAGCAAAAAATTTCCAGCAAAAAAAAAAAAGGGGAAAAACAAATTATTGCCCTTTGCGTGAGCCACGCCTGGGGCGCCCCCGGCCACGGCCCTGGCTTCTCAGGGGAGACTCATGGGGAAGGGGTAAAACTGGGGAAGGAGGAGCAGCCCCTGATCTCTGCCCACCTGGCGGCCTGCCCTCCAAGGCCACGGCTATTCTGTCCAGGGCAGCACCAAGTGTTGCCGTGTTGGCCTGGATAGCCAGGGTAAGGGCCCTCACATCCTGCCCAACGCCTGCTGATGTCGTCTGCAGTTCGTTTAGGCAGGTTGTGAAAGCCCGGGAGTGGGAGTCCAGGTTCCCCAGCGTATCCTTGATGGAGGACAGGCTCTCCTCCATCCGCACCAATGTCTGGCTGACCTGTCCCAGATGGCGGGTCTGGAGGAACTGGTCCCTTCTCAGAGTGGCGGGCAGGAGATCGGCCACCCCCCTGGTGGTCTGGGATGACATCCTGCCTCCAGCTGATGCTTGTGGCCGGGGAGAAGGGGAGGCCCTTGTGAGGGGAGCCATGTTGGGGGAGGGGGGGGGGGCTCCCCCTTAGGGAGGCCTGCCTGCTGCCAGCCAGAGGGGAAGAGTCCTCAAAAACCAAACGTCCAGTGCCTGACATGGACTCCTCCTCCTCATGATTCTCCTCCTCCTCATGATTCTCCTGCTCCTCTTGAACCTCCTCCACGGACTCCGGCCTTGTTGGGGGGGCCTCATTAGGCTGCTGTCCTGGGGTTGGTGCGGTCAGGCCAGATGGCCCTGCACCCTCCTGCACATCTGTGGATGACACAAAACATTCACAGGTTGGAGGATCCACACACTTGCCACATATTCCCTTTCACCCCCTCCCCCACACATGCTACACACCTGATATTAAAAAAAAAAAAAACGTACCTGGCACCACGGGCTCCGGACTTGAATCAAAGCCGGGCAGGCCCTCAACTTCATGCCGATGAAAGGTCAGGGCCACCGCACGCTCCTCCGCTGTCAGCCTAATACGGCATGGTGGGCCCCCTCCTGTGCCCCTGGCATGGGCATGCATTCTGCCCATCTTCTGTTTGACCAGACGCCGGAGGTCATTGATTTTTTTGTCAATCCCAGACCGGGTCTGTGTCTCCCCCTGCCCCGCTGAATTGACCTGCTCAGTGATCCTATCCAAAATCTCCCTCCTCCTGGCCGGGGTGGTGTTGGCACTCTCTGGGCTGTGGAGGTAACGCCCATACTCGCTAATGGCCCGGGCAAGAATTTGTTTTTCCACAACTGTAAAATTCAGCTTTCGTTTTCTCTCAGTCATCCTTCCAAAAAAACTCAGTCCCAGTCAACAAAATTCACGCACACAAACAAGCCCAACCAATCAAGCAAAAACACACACAGAGAGAAAACTACTCAGCAATAAACAGTCACAAAAAAACAAAACAAAATTACAGCAGGAAAAGAAACAAACACAAATATATCAATCAAACAAACAGTCTCTCAAACACTTATCAAAAAACACTTTCAAAAATCTACTAACAAACACTTGATCACACAGAACACTAATCTGACAACTTCAAAACACACCGCAACGAACAACAGGACAAAAGCACTTGGTTAAATGGGAAGGGACAAAGGGATGTACTTTTGCAAAGCAAGTGCGTTTGTGTGTGTCTATTTATGCTGTTTGCGTAGTTCACAACGTTGCCCTAGTCCATTTCCAATTTCACTGATTGCGCCGCTCCCGAGTTGTGAGCATGCGCACAGCGGAGCTGACATGGTATGCTTCAAGCGCGCATGCGCGAGCCGGCCGGCCCTTCATTTGCATGGGGTCACGGCTCATTTCAATGTAACACGCCCACGTCCTTCCCAATTTGTATTACTCCTCCTTACGCCTCTGAAAAAACGTTATGCATGCGCAATTTCCTGCGCAAAAGCTACGAGAATAGGGTGATTACGCGGCAAAATTGCGCAAGTCTAACGTAAAGGCGGTGCGCTACGCCGGTCCAATAATGCGCAGATGTACCTGAATCTGGGCCATTGTCTTTTTCTTTCAAAATTATCAGTCTTTTTTTGTTTATTGCGCAAAAAAATTAAAAACACAGAGGTTATCAAATACCACCAAAAGAAAGCTCTATTTGTGGAAAAAAAATATTAACATTTCATTGGGGTACAGTGTTCTATGACTGTGCAATTGTCAGTCAAAGCCTGACACCGCTGAAAGCTGAAAATTGGCCTGAGCAGGAAGTGAGTGAAAATGGCGGTTATTGAAGAGGTTAAATGTAACCATATTGCTACACTGAAGCCGCGTACACACGATCGAATTTGTCCGCTGAAACTGGTCCGACGGACCAGTTCAGCTGCCAAATCAGATCGTGTGTATGGGCTAGCGGACATGTCTGACCGGCAGACAAATTTTAAAACATGCTTTAAAATTTGTCTGCCGGAGACATGTCCGTCGGATACTTCCGCTGGTCAGTACACTCACCAGTGGACATATCTTCCCGCACATGCGTCGAATGGATTCGACGCATGCGCAGAAGTATTTTTCTTCCTGGTGCGGTGACGTGGCGACGTCACCGCCACGTCACCGCGCTGTCTGCTGGCGGGGATTTTGATCCGATGGTGTGTACATGCCATCGGACCAAAATCTGATGAGACATGTCTGCTCTAAACTGTCCGTCAGACAAGTTTGTGCGGACATATCTCATCGTGTATACGCGGCCTGAGAGGCGCCTCTCTTTTCTTTTATACTCTGTAGCTCCTGCTGGATTTTACTTCTAATCCCCTCGTGGAGGCTTCCATTTGTGGATAAACATTTTATGGTTACACAACTTATCACATTGCTATAATCTTTTTAATATAGACAATAAACTGAAAGACCTATGAATAAATGGTTGTGGAACGTATCATCAGAGTTTCCATTATTTCTTAGGGAAATTCTCTTTGATATACAAGTGCTCTGAATTGCAAGCATGTTTCCGGAACAAATTATGCTTGCAATCCAAGGTTTTACTGTATTATCTTCACAGTTTAAAGTTTGGTGCTGCCCCCTCCAACCCTACAGCCCCACACCTGCCATAATGATAAATAGAGTCTTGCACTTAATATATTCTTCTACAAACACCTTAATAAAAAATACATTGCAGGGCTCTAGGAGGAGATGAAGAAAGATGGATAAAAGATTTAGCATTGATGGAGCATTATACAATATCAAGCTCTAAAATTAAATCCACCAACACTTTCCTAGAAATCGGAAGGTGTTTGAGAAACATAAAATGCATTATTCAACATTATGTTGTAATCATTATGCAGTTGTATTCTGCACAGTATCATACCAGCATATATATGCTTGAACTACAGACTATTTTGCATTCAGAGAAGCATGGCTATTCCCTTTTATTACACTATTGGTTTCATATGTTTAGTAGTATATAGTCCCCATATTCCTTATTGGATTTCTTAACAAAAAAAAACTTGTTACAGTCAAAGTGCACTAGAATATTAGTCACAAATGTGTGTTTACATCATTGTACCCATATTTTATAGACAATCCTTAAAAAGACCCTGTCAGATCTCTATGGATCAAAAATGCTGAGACCTGCTGTGTGCTGTGTGTGTGTGTGTACAGGTTGGAGGAAGCAACCAGCATGTGGCAGGAGACATGCGCTCAATAAGCTTTATGAGACTACAGCAGAGGGAGGTAGTAGAAATGGCCAG